>OY740718.1:24783131-25383131 GCA_963513945.1 Hydrotaea diabolus
CAGAAATCCTCATCGAAAACAGAAAATCATGGCCCGTGAGATGAATATCACGCAAAAGTCCACGAGTCGAATCATTAAAAAAGACTTGGGACTTGGGGGCTTTCAAACGACGTACCGGACATTTATTGACTGCAGCTTTAAAAAAAATAGGATTGAAAAATGCAAACTTTTTTGAAGCACGCTGATAACTTGCACAGAAATATTTTGTTCACCGATGAAAAAATGTTTACCGTTCAGGAAAAATTTAACAAGCTAGAGTGTATGCGCAGTCATCTAAGAAAGCATCTGAACTGATCCCAAGGGTGGAATAGGATCATCACCCAGCTTCAGTCATGGTTTGGTGGGGTGTCTCTTACGATAGGGTCACTGACCTGCATTTCTGCGAACAAGGAGCCAGAACATCGGCCAAAGTTTACCAACTGTTTTGGAGGCTGTTGTGAAGCCTCTTAACAATTTCCTGTTTCAAAACCAGCCATGGACTTTCCAGCAGGATTCTGCGCCGGCCCATAAGGCTAAAACGTCCAAGGCCTGGCTTCAAAACAATTTGCCAGCGTTCATTTCCTCTGAAGAATGGCCCTTAGACAGTCCAGATTTGAACCCATTGAATTACATATTGTGGACGGCTTTAGAGGACAAGGTTTGTCACAAAAGATACCCCAACATTGGATCTCTTAAGACGGCTTTGGTTCGAGCCCATAAGGCTAAAACTTCCCAGGCCTGGCTTCGAAACAATTTGCCAGCGTTCATTTCCTCTGAAGAATGGCCCTTAGACAGTCCACATTTGAACCCATTGAATTACATATTGTGGACGGTTTTAGAGGACAAGGTTTGTCACAAAAGATATCCCAACATTGGATCTCTTAAGACGGCTTTGATTCGATCCAATGGCCAATTTTCCAATGGACGAGGTTCGTGCAGCTATTGACGATTGGCCAGAGCGACTAAAGGCGTGTGAAAAGGCAAAAGGCGGACATTTCGAGTACATTAATAAATATATTAAAAAATATTTGGTCCAAAAACATTCAGTACTTTTTATTTTACAGCATTAAACGTGTGTAACAGAATCTATGTCCCTTCTCAGTATGTTTTTGAAAACCATCCAACTTTGTAGCTATGTTTCACGACGGCTATTTCGGCTAGAGGCCTAGAAATTATCCTTCTAGCTCGGATGCACCTTACCTATTACGGATCTACGACAGACACAAAAGTAATAACATATTTATTTCTAAAATATTTTTTTTTTCGACTACTGTGTCATGTGCAATTATTAATATTTATGGCCCCTGTAAACATTTCGGCCGTTTATTGGGCCCGATGCATCCCAACATCTGTCCCAATTTTAAATGTTATAGTTCATTTGAGGTTGGTTATATATTTCGAGTTTTAGCAAACGAAATGAAGCATTTAGTACACACTCCATGCCAGGGTATACAAAAAGGTAAGCCAAAAATCTATTTAAAGACGTCCAGCCAATGCTTAATAAAAAAATAAATTGCTACTTCACATGATTATGATGGTTGGTTGAATATGTGGTTGATGCTAAATACACTGAATTTAAATAATTGACCAATAAATTATGGAAACTTGCTACCTTAAAATGAAATGCGCGAGTCGGCATATCATAGGAATAATTACTATGTGGTTGAACCCATGATTTTAAAGAAAACATTTACCGATAAGCCAGAAAACCAATGAAGTTCGGCCTAAACGAATTTTAAATAGCCTCTATCATGAATTGCCCTCCATAGAAATAAACCTGCTGATCGTCAGTATTATTATTTAATACAATTGTCAACGATGAGTGCAATATTTGTTAAACATTTAACAGGCCGTAGCACGGCTTCCTTATCCAACAGGGCGTGTCTATTTCCCAACCATGTAGACCTACTCTTTCATATAGACCGAGTCTCGGCGTCATGTCGGCAATAGTGGTTGAAATATGACTTTCCAAAGTTCAGAGTTGAATGGGCGATTTCACGCCCTTTCGTTCAATTTCAACATGATATAGTCTATATGTGACAGCGCATAGAGAAAGGGACCTAAGGGTAAAAAAAATCAATTTTCATTTTATTTCTTTTTTGTTTGATGTGGACAACATCTGAGCATCGGATGAGACCAATCCCATGCCCCAAAAGTGTTCCCTCCCAGAGATATGCTCGTTTTATGAAAGTGAAGTCGGTGATTCTAAGCGCAAATAGAAAGGGACCTAATCTTTAAAATGGCTCTCCTGAACAAAACTGGTTTTTAACCTTAGGTCCCTATCATTTTGCGCTTCACATATATTAAAGAGCTATTATTCCCTGCTCGAGATCTCTTGCATTTAGGTATTAATGGAAGACCAGGTTCTTACAAAGTGGCAAAGCGTTTTATCATCGTGGCTCACTGCTTATCAAGCGATATCGAGACCTTGACGACCATTCATAGCTTCTTGGCTGCAATTGTCTTAAACGATTGGTGAGCCACTTCTTGGCTGCAATTGTCTTAAACGATTGGTGAGCAACTTAAGGGTTTTCTTTCTACAGTTGTAGACCTTAAAACGCAAAAATCAGAAATTTGCCCAAATGGACCCGGTCCACCTAAATACTGGCGCACGGAAAAAAGCTACAGAACCAACGAATGCTGCCCATAACGCAATGCCACAAGGTGTAGCAACAATAGTTGCATGGTGGAGATACAAAAAGCAGAA
The DNA here is from genome assembly GCA_963513945.1 of Hydrotaea diabolus. Lineage (NCBI taxonomy): Eukaryota > Metazoa > Arthropoda > Insecta > Diptera > Muscidae > Hydrotaea > Hydrotaea diabolus. The sequence continues at coordinate 24,785,818 of OY740718.1, forward strand.
ATTTGCCCAAATGAACCCGGTCCACCTAAATACTGGCGCACGGAAAAAAGCTACAGAACCAACGAATGCTGCCCATAACGCAACGCCACAAGGTGTAGCAACAATAGTTGCATGGTGGATATGCAAAAATCAGAAATTTGCCCAAATGGACCCGGTCCACCTAAATACTGGCGCTCGGAAAAAAGCTACACAATCAAGGAATGCTGCCCATAACGCAACGCCACAGGGCGTAGCAACAATAGTTGCATGGTGGAGATGCAGAAAGGTTTAGAAAGTAGGAGAAGACCCCGGACAAGTAATTTAAAGCAACCATAGTGAAAAAGGCTGCCAAGGAAATCAGAATCACACCCTGTTTCCTTAAAATACTGGCCTTCGCATTCTGAATTGGCTAGGTACCTCTATCCAGCTGACAGATACTCGTATCTATGAAAAATTTAAGGTTGACTACGCAAAGAGTATTCAAATCAGACAACAGAAACTTATATTAAAGCCACCATGCCAACTAAATTGAATTTGGGTGAAGATTCCTAAGACAAAAGAGTCTTAGACATCTTATCTCTGAATAAGAATTGGCCACAATTCGCATTAAGGCAAAGTATTTTCATTGCTTTATAGACGCTCCGGTGGTAAAGAAAATAGATGATACCAAATAAAGTCTTTATGGGCGCCTAGAGCAGAAAACTAACCGCTGTCCCAGCCATGATATTTATACTGCTTTTCGACATTTTAATGCTAAGGTAGACGGGTTTCTTCGAACCCAGAAAATTTAGCCTCTATGAAAACATCTACAAAAACGGAGTAACATTCATTGATTTAATTGATTACGCAGCGCGTAATGTGGTAGTAAGCAGCACCGTATTTCAATCCTTAAATATACTTCAGGCTTTATGTTTTTATATAAGATGGGGTATCCGCATATCTCTTCACCTCAAAATCGACAACAGTCAAACAAAAAATAGGGTATTGACAAATGATTACACGAACCCCTTGGTTTGACGACGAGTGAAAAAAAGCTACAGAATCATAAAATGCTGCCCATAACACAATGCTGCTGGGGATAGCACCAATAGCTTTATGGCGAATATATCGAAGGATTAGTAAGTAAGAGAAGCCCCAGGACAAATGTTAAAAAACGACCACAGCTAGGAACGCTGCCCACAACGCAAGAGTGCAGGGTGTAGCAGCAATAGTTGCTTGGTAGATATAACAAAGAGTTAAAAGGTAAAATAATCCCAAATTCCCACAAAAACAATAGCCACAAAAAGGAGAGTATCATACACTACTATCACAGAATTCATTTAACAATGGCGAGTGTAAAAAAGCTACAGAAGCTAAAAAAGGCTACCCATAACGCAACGCTGAAGAGTATAGCTACAACAGCTGCATGGTAGAGATATCGAAAAGTACAAAAGTAGGAGAAGTGTAAAAAAACTGGCGAAGCAAATATGGATGCCCATAATGCACCACTTCAGGGTGTAGCGACAATAGTCGCAGTAGATGTAACAAATGAGTACAGCCAAAGAAAAAGTAGACTACCTACCAAACACTACTTCCGCGGAATCTCATCCCATAACGCAACAACAGCTGCGTGATAGAGATATCCAGCAGTACAAATATAGCAAAAATGTAAAAAAACTACATAAGCAAAGAAGGCTGCCCATGATGCAACACTACAGGGTGTAGCGACAATAGTCGCGGTAGATATAACAAATGAGTACAGCCAAAGAAAAAGTAGACTATCAAACACTACTTCCGCGGAATGTCATGTAACGATGACGAATTTTACAAAGACTCCGAGACAAAGAAGACTGCCCGTAACGCAGCGCTGCAGGGTGTAGCCACATCAGCTGCATGGAAGAGATTCCAAAAATTCAAAATTAGGATTAATGTCAACAAACTACCGAAGCAAAGATGGCTGCCCATAACGCAACGCAGCAGGGTGTAGCCACAACAGCTGCGTGGTAGATATATCGAAGGGTTGGAAAAAGTCTTATCCCACCAAAGGCAAAAAATTATTGAAATTGTTTCCGAGAATTGTAAAAAACATACAACAAACGACACGGAATTGAACATATGTGACGCGCAAAATAGAAAGGGACCTAAGGTTAAAAACCAGTTTTGTTCAGGAGAGCCATTTTAAAGATTAGGTCCCTTTCTGTTTGCGCTTAGAATCGTCGATTTCACTTTCATAAAACGCGCATATCTCTGGGAGGGAACTCTTTTAAGCCATGGGATCGGTCTCATTCGATGCTCAGATGTTGTCCACATCAAAAAAAAAGTGAAAAGTTGATGAAAAGTTTTGTTCAGGAGAGTCATTTTAAAGATTAGGTCCCTTTCTATTTGCGCTTAGAATCGTCGACTTCACTTTCATAAAACGCGCATAACTCTGGGAGGAAACTCTTTTGGGCCATGGGATCGGTCTCATTCGATGCTCAGATGTTGCCCACATCTAAAGAAGAAAAAACAATATTTTTTTAACCCTTAGGTCCCTTTCTCTATGTGCTGTCACATATAAAGCACAATAATACCTTCCTAGAGCCTGCTTCTCGTATACGCACTTTACATTTACATATTAATGCAGGGGTTAGGAAATATAGATTGATGACAAATATATCGAAGGATAATAAAGTAGGTAAAGCACCCGGAAATATGTTAAAAACTATCAAAGCTAAGAACGCTGCCCATAACACAACAATGCAGGGTGTAGAAACAATAGTTGCTATGACAAAGGGTTAAAAGTTAAAACAAACCCTTATTTCCACAATAGACAACAGAGAAACTAGAGTATCATACACTACTAACACGAAATCTCATTTAACAATGGCGAGTGTAAGAAAGCTAGAGAAGCAAAAAGCCTGCCCATAACGCATCGCTGAAGAGTATAGCTACAACAGCTGCATGGTAGAGATATCGAAAAGTACAAAAGTAGGAGAAGTGTAAAAAAAACTGGCGAAGCAAATATGGATGCCCATAATGCACCACTTCAGGGTGTAGCGACAATAGTCGCAGTAGATGTAACAAATGAGTACAGCCAAAGAAAAAGTAGACTACCTACCAAACACTACTTCCGCGGAATCTCATCCCATAACGCAACAACAGCTGCGTGGTGAGATATCAAGCAGTACAAATGTAGGAGAAATGTAAAAAAACTACCGAAGCAATGATGGCTGCCCATAATGCAACACTACAGGGTGTAGCGACAATAGTCGCGGTAGATATAACAAATGAGTACAGCCAAAGAAAAAGTAGACTATCAAACACTACTTCCGCGGAATCTCATGTAACGATGACGAGTTTTACAAAGACTCCGAGGCAAAGAAGACTGCCCGTAAGGCAACGTTGCAGGGTGTAGCCACATAAGCTGCATGGAAGAGATATAAAGAATTACAAAAGTAGAAGTAGAAAAAACTGCCGAAGCCAAGATGGCTGCCCATAACGCAACAACAGCGTCGTGGTGAAATATCAAGAAATGTAAAAAAACTACCGAAGCAAAGATGGCTGCCCTTAATGCAACACTACAGGGTGTGAATTACAAAAGCAAATATGGCTGCCCATAACGCAACGCTGCAGGGTGAAGCCACATCAGCTGCATGGAAGAGATATAGAGAACTACAAAAGTAGAAGTGTAAAAATCTACCGAAGCAAATATGTATGCCCATAACGCAACTCAGCAGGGTGTAGCCACAACAGCTTCATGGAAGAGATATCCAAAAATACAAAAGTAGGATTAATGTCAACAAACTACCGAAGCAAATATGGCTGCCCATAACGCAACGCAGCAGGGTGTAGCCACAACAGCTGCGTGGTAGATATATCGAAGGGTTGGAAAAAGTCTTATCCCACCAAAGGCAAAAAATTATTGAAATTGTTTCCGAGAATTGTAAAAAACATACAACAAACGACACGGAATTGAACATATGTGACGCGCAAAATAGAAAGTGACCTAAGGTTAAAAACCAGTTTTGTTCAGGAGAGTCATTTTAAAGATTAGGCCCCTTTCTATTTGCGCTTAGAATCGTCGACTTCACTTTCATAAAACGCGCATATCTCTGGGAGGGAACTCTTTTAGGCCATGGGATCGGTCTCATTCGATGCTCAGATGTTGTCCACATCCAAAAAAAAAAGTGACAAGTTGATGAAAAGTTTTGTTCAGGAGAGTCATTTTAAAGATTAGGTCCCTTTCTATTTGCGCTTAGAATCGTCGACTTCACTTTCATAAAACGCGCATAACTCTGGGAGGAAACTCTTTTGGGTCTCATTCGATGCTCAGATGTTGTCCACATCTAAAGAAGAAAAAACAATATTTTTTTAACCCTTAGGTCCCTTTCTCTATGCGCTGTCACATATAAAGCACAATAATACCTTCCTAGAGCCTGCTTCTCGTATACGTACTTTACATATAGCAAATATAGATGCATGACAAATATATCGAAGGATAAGAAAGTAGGAAAAGCACCTGGACAGATGTTAAAACTATCAAAGCTAAGAACGCTGCCCATAACGCAACAGTGCAGGGTGTAGCAACAATAGTTGCTATGACAAAGGGTTAAAAGTTAAAACAAACCCTTATTTCCACAAAACTAGAGTGTTATACGTTACTATCAAAATTATTTAACAATGGCGAGTGTAAGAAAGCTGTAGAAGCAAAAAGCCTGCCCATAACGCAACGCTGCTGGCTGTAGCCACAGCAGCTACATGGCAGAGATATCAAGCGGTTGGTAAGTGACATATGAGCCTTAAATCACCAAATGGTAATGATAATTGGAATTGCTTCAGAGAATCGTTAAAAATAAACAGCTAACGATACGAATTTGGACATAAAAATAATACCACTTAACATGCTTTGGATATCATGGGCTGAACTGTCTGATCTTTTAATGATTTTTTGATAAAAGTTGCTAACGGAAAGTTGAAATAATGAAAATGTCCTCTAATCATAAAGAAATAAATGTGTTTAGTTGCTTCAATTCTCTTTATTTTAAGCTAATATGTAATGTCTTACCGTACGCTAGTGGTATTTAAGGTGTTTAGGTCTATTTTACCATTAACCTATAAATTGCCTCAAACATTTATTCTCACGCTGTAGGGTATATTGGATTTTTCATAAATTCAATGTTCCAATTGAATATTCATAGGGTAATAAAGATATTTAAAAAACACATTATCAGTTCTTTGCTACCACACACGCTTAAGTCAGAGTGTGCACAGTGGTACATGGAGAGGAAAAAACATTGGTTAAAAATACATAGTTCGATCTACTAAAATTGCGTTGGCCAAGAAAGCTTTCGGTTAAGGTTTTCCAATTTCTAGCGATAAGTAACACTGGTCAATACTAAATTTGTAGCAGCAGATTTGATAATCTACTTTAGTTGGTTTGGTTTGCTGGTCACAAATCTGGCCTCCGATTTGCCAGGTTCACTCTAGTTGAGGATATTTTCCATAAATCTTTGTTTTCGGTTTTTTAATAAAACGACCCCACACTGCTTTGTGAGATTTTCCATAAACCTTTGTTTTCGTTTTTTTATATTTAAAACGACGTCACACTCACTGCATTATTTGTAAATCCCCACACTGCTTTGTTTCAAAACTGAGTGATTTTGAGAGTAGAAATTGAGCTTTTCAACGATCTGCAGCGCTTCTATTTCGGATAAGAATTGCTGAAGATATAGACAAAGTTTTACAGAAATTTCGAATTTTTGTTACAAACAATTACTTTGTGCTGCCTTAATTTTATCGACCCTTTACCAGTGTTGTATTCTCATAATAACTTCATTCAGTTTTTCTAAAGGGAATAAGAAAAGTCGCCGACATTTTTTTGTAATGTTTTTCTTGCCCCTCGAACCACTGTGCACTGTTATCTCTCTCTATAATCGAACATCTAGTAAGGCACGCTTATCTACACGGCTGCCCAGCGATTATTTAAATCAAGCCTCCAGCATATAAAGCCAAACACATTTAGTTTTTCGAAAGCACCCATTAACACTCATCCAGTCTTAAAACTAGCTTTGTGAGCATTTCTTCTGACCATGTATCGCAAATGGCGAGATGGACCCATTTACGACAAGCCCACACGCATCGATGGCAAGGTGGTGATTATCACCGGCTGTAATACGGGCATTGGCAAAGCCACCGCCTTAGAGCTGGCCAAGCGAGGAGCTCGTCTGTACATGGCCTGTCGTGATTACCACAAGTGCGAGACGGCCCGCCAAGAAATCATGGAATTGTCCGGCAATTCCCATATTTACAATCGTACCCTAGATTTGTCATCCCTGCAATCTATAAGCGATTTTGCCGCCCGCTTTAACCAAGAAGTCGAACGTCTCGATATTTTAATTAATAATGCCGGCATGTTGTCGGCTACGCTACAGCATACCGTGGACGGCTTTGAACAACAGTTTGCGGTCAATCATTTGGGACATTTCCTGCTCACCCACTTGTTGCTAAACAAATTGAAGGCTTCTGCTCCCAGTCGCATCGTAGTAGTTAGTTCGGTGGCCCACAGGTTGGGCACCATTAAAAAGGATAACCTGAACGGCGAAAAGAGTTACAGCAGTCTGGGTGCCTATGCCCAGAGTAAACTGGCCAACGTCCTGTTCACCCGCAAGTTGGCGAAACTTTTGCAAGGCACACAGGTCACCGTGAATTGTTTACATCCCGGCACGGTGCAGAGCGATATCGGTCGTTATAATGGCGCCGTCCAGACCTTGTTCTCGTTGGGGAAGTTGGCTTTGAGGACCACCAAAGGCGGTGCACAAAACTCCATATTTGTGGCCATTGATCCGGATATAGAAGGTGAAACGGGCAACTATTATGATAGAATGAAAAAGGGTAAATTATCAAGGAAGGCCAAAGATGAGGCCATGGCAGACTGGCTGTGGCGGCAAAGTGAAAGAATGTTAGGATTAAAGTGAAGTAAGTTAGTACCCACTTGCACGAGGCAACTGTACTTGCCGCAATTCTACGTTTGTAGGAGAGAGAGAGATAAGGGAATGGAAATTCCTGTTGTGTTTTTCGTAGTGTGAAGTTGGCTGCAGATTATCATATTATTTTCTCTTACAAAAATCAGAACGACTAAATCACAGAATGTAAGAAAAGGCAATAATCAAAACAAAAATTGCCGTAACCGAATTGCCTTGCGTAGACACAAGAGGCAAGCTCAAAAGGAAATCCAAAAATTGACGCAAGTCAAGCTGCCTTGTGTAACTGGGGACTTAAGATATTTTAATTATATATAAGTAGTTTATGAATTAATTTAAAATAAAAGTTAAGGTTGTAACTGGAGTTTTTTTATGATAGAAAAAATAATAGGTCACTAAGAGCAAGAAGATACCCGAGAGGGTGAGAAATGCATAAAGTCCGAAAAGTCTTTTCTCTCAACCTTTAGTGATCCTCAATAAAATAAGATAGTGGGCCTTCATGGTGTGAAGGAGGCATACACGACTATCAGGCCAGTTAGCCCAGGTTCAATCCCGGTTAAGTACATCGAACAATTTTTCTGCGGCGGGTTTCTACCCCGTAAAAGCCGGCGACTTTACGACTAAGCGATTTATCTCTATGCCATGGCAAAACTTCTCTTTTAAAATGCATTACCCGTTCGGATGCCGGTCAGAGAGTATAAGAATTGAATAATGCTTAGCTTAATGATTTGAGAAAGGTCGCCCCTTGTTCCTTAATAGAATGCTGTGGGACTTAAGAAAGTAAACCCAGACTGCCTTGAATGTCTATTTACAATCTAAAAGGTTTAATATAAACTTCCTCGCTGGTATGATCTGGTTCTATTTTGAAGGCCACTTCATAAAAGGATTTAAAATGAAAGCAATTGTTTACAAAATTTTTGAAATTGTTTTAGGTCATATTTATTATAAATCCGAAGTAGTAAGGCCAGGAGCTACACCTGCCAGGCCAGGAGCTAAACCTGCCAGGCCAGCAGCTACACCTGCCAGGCCAGGAGCTTCACCTGCCAGACCAGGAGCTACACCTGCAAGGCCAGGAGCTACACCTGCCAGGCCAGGAGCTACACCTGCAAGACCAGGAGCTACACCTGCCAGGCCAGGAGCTACACCCACCAAAGTAATAAGGCCAAGAGCTACACCTGCTATGAAAATCAGGTTCCTGTTCGTGTCCATTTGAAATTTTAACATGGATATGGTTACCAACACAATTGAATGTTTTGCAAATTTAAGTAAATGAATAAATTTTACTAAATAATTATTATATCGAGCTCGAGGCCAAGGTTATTATTTTTTGTTATATTTTTCTCTTTATTCGATATTTCGTTCCTCTTTGAAGAACATCATTAGGAATCTAAAAGATATTTCATTGGAAATACAAAATTACGTAGTAAATGAAAAAATTTATTATAGCCCGTTCAGGGGGTTTAAAACCCTATTTTCAATTGGCTTTTCTGCACATCCAGAAGTGAATGATGTAATAAATTCAGCCATGTCAGACTTAAGCTATTTTACAACAAACAACCAACCTCTATTCGCACCAAGTGATTTTATTGAATTCAAGAGTCTAGAAATAAAGACAATTACTTTACTTCTGATTGGGAAAATATTTTCCATTTCTTGGTAAAAGACTAAAACCGGAAAGTCGGTTAGTGCTGGTTTGTTAGTTAAAGAAAAACCTTAAAACCTTTCCCGAGTTCTATGACCTGGTAATAAACATATCGGTTAGATTCGAATGCAAATTGCTAACAATCGGTTCGACTTATAAACAAATGTTTTGAGAAAATGAATCACTTATTGAATTTATCAACGCAATAAGAAACGAACGTTGTTCTGGAGAGTAAACACAAAAAGCTTTCGATATAAATATTCAATAAAATATTAAAACATATTTGAATGCAAATTAAAATTTATGGAAATGATGAGTTGACTTTTTCTTTTGGGTGGTCGTAGTAGGTTCAGGGCAGTGACGTTGATACCTTTGTAACATCATAGTGATTGCAAGTTAGGAGAAGATATTGCCACTCGTTGTATAAATCTAGTTATTTCTTTCTAAAAAAAACCATTGAATTTAAAAAGTTTTAAGTTTGTTTAAGCTTATGTCGGACTAAAATGTCCTATCGGCCCAACAAAATCATGAATTGAACTGGGCTTAAACCGGCTCAAGACCTCTTGCTTCTACAGTGTGCGGCTAAAGTAACTATGTATATGATTTGTTTTTTAAATAACTATTGAATGGAATGAAAAAAACAAAAAAATTTATGATAAAAAGAAAGTTTATTTTATGTTATTTTTTTACATTAATTATGAAAAATAATATCAGTTAAATGAGAACCGTTTTCTCTAACGCAAAAATGTGCTCTTTTTATGGCATTTTCCATAACTTTGTTGAGTGTTTCTTGTGGTATACGATCAATTTCTTCTTGAATGTTGTCCTTTAGTAGCTGCAAGGTTTGGGGCTTATTCACATAAACTTTGTCTTTGAGATAGCCCCACCGTTCAAGTGAAAATGCGCTTCGTCGGTCATCATTAAATTTGACAAAAAATTTTCATTTTGATCAACGAGATTTAAAACTGCTCTAGCATATTCCAAGCGCAATACGAAGTCCTCAGGATTTAGTTTTTGGACTAGTTGGATTTTGTAAGGGAAGAGGTGCAAATCGTGTTTTAAAATTCGCCGAAGAGTGCGGTCAGAAAGCTGCAACTGGGAAGATCGTCTTCTCGTTGATGTCTCCGGATTTTCTTCGACGCTCTGTCGCACAGCATCAATATTTTCGGCCGATCTGCCAGTTCGAGGTCTGCCCGTACGTCTTGAATCTCCGACAGTCCCATATTCAGCAAAATTATTCACCAACGAACGAATGGTTGGACCCGTTGGAGCAGTTCTTACACCATAAAACCTTCTGTATGCACGTTGAGTATTAATTATCGAACGATGATTTTCAATGAATAGAAACACAACTTAGTTCTTTGCGCAATTGTATAGCGTTCCATTTTTAAATATTCTCCCAAGTTTAATTTCTGAAATAGGAAAAAAGAAAAAGTTAAATACTCGCAAGCAAAGAAGTTACAATTGTTTTGCATCATATAGTAACTTTAGCCGCACCCTGTATATTTAAATAGAAGACAAGTTTTTAACAAAATGGCAAAGTGACATTGATTTTTGTGGCTGCACACTGCTTTTATCATGATTTCGGGTCCGTGACAACCCTCTTCAGAAAGCCTTGCTGCAATTGTTGAAAGTAAAACCGAAATCTATAAGGTCAGGCTCTCCCCAATCGAATGAGAACTACTGTTGTAAACCTTACTTTTCAAGTTTTCTTTACACAATTGCCCACGAAAATACAATTCACTCTAGCCACCTCTAAAGAGACTCTACATCGAGAGCCATCGATCAGAATTGTCTGATATCAGACATTGTCGGCAAATTTGGTTTACTGGGTATAGACCGATGACTCCACCTGCCCATAAACCGCACCAAACCGTGGTTTTCGCGTTGTAAGTCTTTTAATGATGAAATGGCAAACAATACCGAAAAATAGTTCAACACAACTCACGCGTAATCTGCGAAAAAAAACCCTATTGAAAAAATACCCCTAGATTGAGCACCCTATATTTTAGTCCTTTGTAATTAACTCCGTACCTTTTGTGTTGAATTCTTGAATTGTCAGTCGTAAGCATCTTATGACTATAGGCCATCATCGTTTGACCGTGCTGCTACAAACAAGCTGATAGACAGGCGTCGAACGGACAGTCATAGCTAGATCGTATACCGAAAACTTTATGGGGTCTGCAATCAGTCTGTCTACATAGATGTCGCAAAGAGAGTGAAAATTTGTTTTTAAATTTCAACTGTATAAGGTCATAAAAAGACAAAAAGGCGTGGCATTTATAAGTGCTTCCTTGACTGGCGATTACTAAGTGTACCAGCGTTGATACTGAGTGAAAAACACACGTCATTCCATGTTGAGTATTTGTAAGATACTAAATTTTATTTATACAAAAAGTGATTATATCAAATGTTGAAAATATTTCAAGTCATCTAGTATAACCTCCAGCAGAGATTACAAATCAAAGCGAAGGCAAAATATACTCGTACAATACAATTTTTAATAGCATGAGAACATCCCAAAGGCTGGTATTCGTCCTTAGTACTCGAAAAGTGTCACATTTCTTGGGTGTGCGGGCTGCTCTTATCACAGGCCATCAGGAATCAGCGACGTACAACCACTGTAGCTGCATCATAATGCTGGTTTCAATTGAGTTGGGCGCCTTCCGAGTCACCGTGTTGATTTCCGCAGTGCATCCCAGCTCAGATGTCTACCTCTCTTGTTGGGTAGTCGGACATCCTTCAATTCTACTTCTTCGCTGAGAAGGGATACTGCTTGAAGTTTACGTTCGTCGACCATGGTGTTTCTTTTGATGGCCTTATTTCATCATCTTCATTTTATTCGTAGAGATCTTGATAGTGCAAAAAACTCTTTTTTCTGTTTAGAATATTTTTTATTCTTAAGGTGGTGAGTATTTACTACTTCGAGTCTCTTACCGCTGGTGTGGCGAAAACCCGTTGTATTTTTTATGAAATATTTACCGGGTTGCCCATATTCGACGGACCTATCTGGCAACGCCATAACTTTTGACAGAGATGTCAGATCGCTTAATGACATACCGCGTTTGAAGCGTCAGTCCAAGCAGATTTTTACCATGCAACAATACACGCCACGCGAGCGCTCTGAAATAGTTGAAATTTACATTCAACAGAACAAGTCAATTGTGAAAACTCAACGTGCTTTTAAAATATTAAAAAATGTGAGAAGTGCGCCTTCTAAGAACACCATTAAGCGTTTAGCGTTTAGAACACCATTAAGCGAAGAGGCCAAATAAAAGTCGACCAAGGCGATCGGCCGAGAATATCGCTGCCGTACGAGCCAGTGTTGAGAGGTCCCCAAGAACATTCCAAAAACGCCGTTCTCAGCAGTTGGACATGGCTCGGTCCACTTTACAACGGATTATTCGCGTTGATTTACATTTGTTCCCGTACAAAATTCAATTAACGCAAAGATTGTTGCCTGTGGACAAGCCTCGTCGATTGGAATGGGCCCAAAGAGTCATCGAAATGGCCGAAGATGACGAGCAATTTTGGAACAAAATTATCATGTCCGATGAAGCCCATTTCACTTTGAATGGGACCGTAAATAAGCAAAATTGCCGTATTTACGCCTCTTCATGACGAAAAAGTCACAGTTTGGTGCGGCGTTAGTGCGAAAACGGTCATTGGGCCGTTTTTCTTCCAAAATGAAAATGGCCATGCTGTTACCATCAACCAGGAGCGTTATCGCGACATGATGACCAATTTTGTGATGCCAATTATTCGTCCAAAGCGTATGAGGCAGTTCTGGTTTCAACAAGACGACGCTCCACCGCACACAAGTCGCATAACAATCGATTTTCTGGACATGGGTCCGTCGAATATGGGCAACCCTGTATTATTCCAAAGGTGGTGAGTATTTATTACTCCAAGTCTCTTACCACTGGTGGGGAAAACTCAGGCGGTAAAAAAGATTTCTTTAGCTCTGGCCCTAAAGATCCGATTTTTGTTACTTAGAGTCTCTTACCTTAGGTAGTGGAAAAATCTTCGTCTTAAAGTCTCGAAAGGACCAAAAATGATTATTGAGTAGATTTATTCTGACTCAATTTAGAGAAGAGTTGTAAGGTCTTCTCCTGGTGAGTATTTATTACTCCGAGTCTCTTACCACTGAGGGAGAAAACTCGTTGATTTTAAATTTTACCTCAGGCGGTAAAAAAGATTTCTTTAGCTCTGGCGCTAAAGATCCGATTTTTTTTACTTCGAGTCTCTTACCTTTGGTAGTGACAAACTCTTCGTCTTAAAGGCTCGAATGAACCAAAAATTATTATTGAGTAGATTTATTCTGACTCAATTTGGAGAAGAGTTGTAAGGTCTTCTCCTGGTGAGTATTAAAACTCCGAGTCTCTTACCACTGATGGCGGAAAACTCGTTGGTTTTTAAATTTTACCTCAGGCGGTAAAATAGATTTCGTTAGCTCTGGCGCTAAAGATCCGATGTTTTTTAACTTAGAGACTCTTACCTTTGGTAGGAGAAAACTCTTCGTCTTAAAGGCTCGAATGGACCAAAAATGAGTGAAAAACACACGTCATTCCATGTTGAGTATTTGTAAGATACTAAATTTTATTTATACAAAAAGTGATTATATCAAATGTTGAAAATATTTCAAGTCATCTAGTATAAGCTCCAGCAAAGATTACAAATCAAAGCGAAGGCAAAATATACTCGTACAATAAAAAATATACAATACAATTTTTAATAGCATGTGAACATCCAAAAGGCTGTTATTCATCCTAGGTACTCGAAAAGTGTCACATTTCTTGTGTGTGCGAGCTGCTCTTAACACAGGCCATTATCATCATGTGGAATCGCATGATCTTGTGCGATGATCGCATGATCTAATGTACAATTTTATGGGTTGCACTTAAGAATGCAACATTACCGAACACCCAATTTAAAATATTTTCAACTTTAAACATTCTGCCAGCGGAAAATGTTCTTAAGGTTTTCTTTATTATTCGTTTCTTAAAACGTGTTCAACTTTGAACAGATACGATGTACCTCGGTCCACAATTGGGGGTATATAAGATTCGGCTCAGTCCAATTTAATTGTCGGACTTGCTTTTTATTGCCCAGCCTTCTATTTTGGTGAACTTAGTTCGTTTCTTTTTTTCAAAGCTTACCAATTACCATTTTTCCATTAATCAAGTCAGATTTAAAAAATTGATTTTAAACATTTTAAATTTATTTTTAAATTAAAAAACAATTTTTCAACAAATATATTTTACCGTATAAAAATACATTCCATAAAACTCACTCCTTTAAAGCCACCATTTGCTCACTCTGCTGCCACAGTCAATCGGCCATTTCATTATCCCTTGCCTTGGGCGCTACCGCTTTCAAAGTCATACGATCGTAATAGCCACCGGATTTCTCTTGCACACCAGGATCTAAAGCTAAATATATTGAAGTTTGTGCCCCTCCTCGGGGGGTGCGCAAAGCAAACTTGGTGAAGCTACTGGATATAGCCAACAGGGTGTTATTCCGAAAAAGTTCGGTTTGCACAGAACCCGGATGCAGACAATTCACTGTGACCCCGGAGCCCTTTAACAGCTGTGCCAATTTGTGGCTAAATAAGACGTTGGCCAATTTACTTTGGCCATAAGCCCGAAAATCATTGTAATGCTTTTCGCTGTTCAAGTCCTCCTTCTGTATGCGTCCTAGGGCATACATCCAAGAGCTGAGCACCACAATGCGACTGGGCGCCGCGGCCTTCAGGGTGTCCAACAGCAGGTTGGTCAAGAGAAAATGGCCCAAATGATTGACAGCCAACTGTTGTTCATAGCCGTCGACGGTCAATTTGCGTGGGGTGGCCATTATGCCGGCATTATTGATTAAAATATCCAAACGTTTTTCTTCTTGATGAAACTTTTCCACAAATTCACGCACCGATCGTAAAGAGGCCAAGTCCAAAGTGCGATTGAAGACACTCGCGTTGCCTGTTAGTTGGACAATTTCGCGGCGTGCCTTTTCACATCTGTCGAAATCACGACAGGCCATATAAACGCGGCCACCACGTTTGGCCATTTCCAGGGCGGTCTCCCAGCCTATGCCCGTATTGCAGCCGGTGATAATGACGACTTTGTCATCGATGCGATTGGATTTCTGATAGCACGGACCCTCTTTATACTGCCAGAGGATATAGAGCACCAGTATAGCGATCAAACAGCCACCGCTGAAGACCACATACAAGCTGCCTTGGAAACACAGCAGACTCACATAATCACAGATGAGTTTGTCCCACAATACTGCCTCCAACATGATTGTTTAGCTTATTCAGCTGGTAAATTTTGCAATCTTGGTTGGCTCTTATTAAATATTTGCTAACTTAGTTGTTGTTGCGAAAGACTGAAGGTAAATGCAAGCGCGAAACTTTTCCAAGCGTTAAACTGTTTAGAGCACAACTGAATGCCGTTTCTGTGAGCCAATGCGCAGCAGCAACGGCCAGCATGCGGAACCAGTCTTCTGCAGTCGCATTGGATACGCTCAGGCCTAAGCATAAATGGAAGTAAACTCTCTTCAACATTAGCTATTTCAATGTTTTGTGTTGTTGTTGTAAAGCGTTTCGACCACAGCGTCACATAGAGTATGCTTTGGTAAAGCTATCTTGAAAATGCGCAGCAGCAACGGCCAGCATGCGGAACCAGTCTTCTGCAGTCGCATTGGATACGCTCAGGCCTAAGCATAAATAGAAGTTAACTTAGGCAAAGAGCAAGATTTTTTATTGTTTGCTCTCTTCAACAATAGCTATTTCTATGTTTTGTGTTGTTGTAAAGAAGCTCTTCGACCACAACGTCGCATAGAGTATGCTTTGGTAAAGCTATCTTGAAAATGCGCAGCAGCAACGGCCAGCATGCAGAACCAGTCCTCTGCAGTCGCATTGGGTACGCTCAGGCCTAAGCATAAATGGAAGTAAACTTAGGCAAAGAGCAAGCTTTTTTTGATTGTTTGCTCTCTTCAACATTAGCTATTTCTTTGTTTTGTGTTGTTGTTGTAAAGCTCTTTGACCACAACGTCACATAGAGTATGCTTTGGTAAAGCTATCTTGAAAAGCACATCCATCAGTGACGGCATTGTTCGTATTATCGTAAGTCTATCAATGTTGGCAAATGTGGATTAAATGTACTACAGGGTGATCAGATAATAAATATGTGACAGCGCATAGAGAAAGAGACCTAAGGATAAAAAAATCATTTTCACTTTTTTTTTGAGGTGGACAACATCTGAGCATCGAATGAGACCGATCCCATGCCCCAAAAGTGTTTCCTCCCAGAGATATGCGCGTTTTATGAAAGTGATGGTACACCAAAGATACACGTATCTAAATCTTTGAAATGGCTCTTCTGAACAAAACTGGTTTTTACCCTTAGGTCCCTTTCCAATTTGCGCGTCAGATATGTTTTTATACCCTCTACCGAAGCAACTTAGTTCGGCATTGCCTTTGCAACATCTCGAAATATTGATCGGAGCCATGTTCATAAGTCCGTCCGTCTGTCACGGTAGCAGTTAAACAAATTAAGCTGGATGCCTTACATTTTGCACGATAAAGGCTTATAGTCGTAAGCTGTTTATGTATGTAAAAGACCGCAAATCGGCCCACAGAAAAAAGCTTCCTTTAAGGGACTTAAGGTACACACCTGCTCATAACAATAGCTACACCTTACTGGTTAACATTAAAGTGTTATCAAATGTGGGGGGGGGCGGCTGCACTCTGACAGTATCTCGACAGTATATTTTCTTCTTAACATTTCGATCTGGCAATGCCATTTAGAATGTATAATGTGGCAAGTATGTGAACTCTTATTGTTTTAAACATAAAAATTAATTTGTGGTACACAAACTTGCGGATTATAATAATAGATACACCTAAGTTATTTATAATTTTAATACATGATATTGCAATTTAGTGTTTCTTTTAATTTGGATTTACCTAAGACGATAAGAATTCTTTTATTTCGAAAAAAATCTTTATAAAAACTAGAATTTTTTTTAAGAAAATGGGGAAAAACAAGCATATTTCCGAAGAAAGGAAAAACCATAAGAAAGCATTGCGCGAAAAAGCAAAAAACTTGAGAAGAATAAGTTTTTCTAAAAAGCAGACTGGAGAAACAATACTGCCCATAAACTGACAGACTTTTTTTTGTAAGGGCTAAAAATGACCCATTTAAGTCTTCATGAGCTGTTTTTGCGGAGACTCAAAATTAAATTTGTCCACAAACCGTTTGTCGGCGTCTTCTGCAGGCTAAATTACCCGGAAGAATCCCCGGCTCTGTTTAACCTCTACCTCTCTAAACTTTCTGCGCCACCAGACGGCGTTAAAATTGTGTCGTACGCTGACGATTGCACAATTCTGGCGTCAGGACCTAAAGTGGATGACATTTGCGAGAAAATCAACTGTTACCTCACAGACCTAGCACGTTTTTTCACTGCGAGGAATATGAAAATATCCGCCTCCAAATCGTCAGCCACACTGTTTACTACATGGACCGCAGAGGTGCGGTTGTCACTCAATGTGAAAGTCGATGACGTCAACATCCCGACTACCAACTACCCCAAAATCCTTGGGGTCACATTGGACAGCCTTTTTCGATCCTCTGCACATGCAACAGCTATCTGCGATAAACTCAAAAGTAGGAACAAGGTCCTCAAGTCACTTGCCGGCAGTACTAGGGGAGCCGAGTTGACCTCTTACAAAGCGATAGTTCGGTCAGTAGCAAACTACGCACCAGCTGTATGGTCGGCGAACGTGAGTACGACGCAGTGGAAGAAAATTCAGACTTGCCAGAATGCCGCCCTTAGAACATCAACAGGGTGTCTTCTTATGTCCTCTGAGGACCATCTACATGAGGAGACGAAGGTCCTTACCGTGCGCAGACACAATTTCCTGTTGTCTAAGCAATACCTGCTAGGGTGTTTTCGCAGCAGTCATCCTAACCACCATCTCTTGAACAGGATGCCTCCACACAGGTAGATCAGGTACGATGATCTACAGAGAGAGGTCCAGCGGTATATGAGAGAACCTTTAGACCATCGAAACTATCAGGCAGGTTTGAACAACATTCACGCCGATGATGACGCAGCAGCAGTATCCAGCTACCGTGTGAATGTAGTGCTAGGGCAACATCCCCCGGAGATTTCACCTGAGGAGAAGGTACTACCTCGGCAGACGCGCGTGTTTCTGGCGCAGCTGAGATCTGGATGGTGCAGCCGCCTCAATTCAAGCTGGGCACGAATTGATGCTAACGTTCCGGACATCTGTGCCGCCTGCCATCAGGGACCACATGATGTACTGCACCTCTTCAATTGTCCGGCCAAGCCCACTCAGCTGATCCCCAGGTCTCTGTAGACGCATCCAGTTCAAATGGCGCGCTTCCTCCACCTGGATATCGAAGCAGGACACCCATAGACGAACAAGACTTCAAAATAAATATATTGTTGTTACAACAACAACAACAACCCGGAAGAATTGCCAGAAAAGTTCCACTCATGCGTAAACAGAATATTTAAAATGTGATTAGAATTAGCTGAAGACCTACAACTTGGCGTAGGCAACATATTGGTTTAAGGTCCAATTAGTCTTGACGGTTGATTCTGCAACCTGCAGAAGTCTACCGCCATCAACCGTCAAACTGTAGTTATCTCCCTCTAACACATGCAAAATGCAACCTCAACTGATAGCTGATTGCCTACCGTCAAGACTAATTGGACCTTTAGATATGATGTTCGCGGAATGGGGTCGATCCGATATATGGCATTGAATAAACAGTGAATGTCGATGCATACAGCGAAATATTGGAAAATCGAATGCCAACCGAGAATATGCCAATTCTTTGGATATTCCAGCAAGACAATCGCCCGAAACACAAATCCATGTTCATTTACCGACTTGGTAAAGGTAGTGGCTGATACAATGGTGAAGAGGCAAAATAAGGCGGACACACTCAACGAAGATCTTTTGAGGGTCTCAGAGTGGGGTTTTGCCAATAGGGTCAAGTTTAATGATAGCAAAACCAAATGCTGCTTGCGGTCGAAGGTTTAACGTCGTCGGCACTATTGATGAATGTCGACGAGTCAGCCGCTCTTATTGTTCTGGGCACGAAAATTCAGTGTGATGTCCGCTGGAGCACATTTTTAAAGTGTTAAAAGAAACGTGTTTTTACTTGTTATCATGGACAAAGAACAATCACAATGAATCCTCTATGGGCCACCGTGTAAATTAACCAAAAATTTGACCTTTCAAGGCTAGACTAACTTACAAAAAAGTAATTACCATCTCAATTCATATTCCATCTCTATTACTTTCCGCTTTCACTGTTGCATACACGGGCACCGATATTTCACAGAAGCCACCACTGGCTGTTTGTTGCTGCCTCGTCGGCATTTGGGGCGTGCCAGGCGTAGTGTCATCATTCAACGAAGCGGGTGCGTGCCGACCATGGAGTCCGGCATTGTTTAACGTATTCGAGTGACTATTACCCCTCTCGTCGATTCCTGGATATCGGGTGGCGGTGGCTGAGCATGACTGCTGTCGCCGGTAGCACCACCATTTTCCGCAGCACCAGCCAAACCATCATTGGCCGCCTGGTAAATCTTGGCCTCCCACGAGGGAAAGCGATGCAATGGCGGCGTAGGGGGTCGTGGCACGTGGCCACCCATTTCGCTGGTTGTTGTTGTGGTACTCGTACCACCGCTGGCCATCAGCCCTGGATTATTTTTCATACAGGCTGGCATTTTTTCACACGAGGGCGTATAGATTTCAGCATAATCATGGGCCGTATCGGTATCCGAACTGTCGGGACGGCCGTTCTTCACTGCCGCCGTCGACGATGACGATTGTTTTGACATGTTAGCGAGGGGAGCCAGTGTCAGGCCGCCACTAGATTACGTTCCAGCTCCGTTGGCTCTGGGCGGGTGCTTCAAGGTTTTCTTTGGAGTTTCTCGACCGAGTACAAGGGAGGGCGCTGAGGCTTGTTGGAGATAACAGGGTAGCCAACTCTGTTGTTTCACTCGACCATCGGCAAAATGTTAGGTGGGTATTAATCCTTTTTCGGTATCACCCATTTGTCTAGAAGTTCGCAAGCATTTGTTATTGATTCGCCGGCCTACTGATCGCACGACGCACTACAGGGAAAATTAGTTCCTCAGCCGTGTTGTCCGTATGTGAAAGACTTCCCGCAAAAGTGTTTCCTGCCACGTACGATATGAACAGTTTCAAATCAAATGACCATAAATAAATTTTCCTCTTGCCTTCCCTACCCTAATCTATCTTCGACTCCATATATAGGGGAGTGTTGGTCTTAATAAAGAAAAAAATAGTGAACTTGTGAAGCGAATTAAAGAAAAGACTCTAAAAAGAAGCTTTCATTAACAAAGGTGATTTGTGGGAAAACACACAAAAAAAAAATGTTGCATCAAGAGATTTTGAAGCTTTTTTTAGTAAAAAATAAATAAAATTTTTATATTTTAAATATTACCTTTCCAAGGTGATATAAAATAAAAATATCAGCCAACACTTATAGAAATGCAAATATCGAATGAAATAGTATTCAGTAGTTGTCTGCCATTTAAAGTTATTAAATGTCAAGATCAAATGAATCAAAGTTCTTTTGGTAAAACCCAAAAATATATTAAGCAAGTCGTCTTGGTACACTTTAAAAGTATAAAAAAAACTCATCACTGATACACACTTTGTACGGCATATGCGGTGTTGCCATCCCTGATCTTAAATATGCCTTGTGTTTAAGCTTTTGGTGCTGAGTTAGTGTCTAGCTTGGCAAGTCTGTATTTTGTAACAGTCAAAGCTCTACTCACACTATTTTCGAATCATTGCGGCATTATTGGCTAAAAATGTGGTAGGCTTAAAGTGAAAAGACCCAAAATTCAGCTAGAAAATTACCTTACATTTGCTTGCTGTTCAAAAATATTATGGGATTGCAAAGTTCAAAAAGTTGTGGGACAACACAGAGAAGACGCTCTAATTTGCGTCGTTAGATCAGTTAACAGTTGTAAGTGCTAGTCGCTCTGTTTATGACGGCTGTGACCCCTGAGTCAGGCCGTGTTAAAGCTGTGCGATTATGGGTTAATGTTTGTTGACCGTGACTTATTTGTGAAAATGCCTTGAAAACACTCTGAATGGGCCGCTGCCTGATGGCGTAGTATCTCTTTCATATTAGTAAGACATTGTACAGGGTGGTGCCTCATACAGTAAATAACGGATATAAGAAAGTCAAGAAATACTATAAGTTTTTTTCTAGTTAGCGATTTCTTTAAATCAATTAGCAGTTTTTTATATGCGCCTTTTTCTTATAAGAGATGTTCCTACTCAGCACGGACATACGAGGACGACCACAAAAGTAACTGGCCTAACATAAAAAGAACCGTTTTTTTTGGAATTATTATTATTTATTTTTCAACATAAACTCCTTCCAACTCAATACACTTCATCAAACGTTTTTCAAGTTTTTTAATTCCATCCGAAAAATAAGATTTTTTAAGACCTTTAAAATATGCCTCAGTTTCAGCAATAACCTCGCTATTGGACGAAAATTTTTTGCCACCGAGAATTTTTTTTAAATTTGGAAACAAATAATCAGAAGGAGCGAAATCTGGACTATATGGTGGATGCGGAGCAATTTCAAATCGTAATTCGGCCAGTTTTTGTTGAGTTAAAAATGCAGTGTGTGAAGGAGCATTATCTTGATAGAAAAGAACTTTTATTTCTAAATGCGGTCGTTTTATCTTGATTTCTTCACTCAACCGATCCAATAATGAACAATAATATTCACTATTTATAGTTTTACCTTTCTCAAGATAATCAATAAATATAATACCCCTTGCATCCCAAAATACTGTGGGCATTACTTTTCCTGCTGACTTAACAGTTTTCGCCTTCTTGGGACCACTTTTACCAGCTTCTATCCATTGTTTTGACTGTTCTTTGCATTCTGGGATGTAGTGATGGATCCATGTTTTATCAACAGCTATGAATCGTTGCAAGAACTCTATTGGATTACGCTGATAAATCGCTAAAAGCTCCTCGGAATTGGTCCAACGGACGATTTTTTGGGGCAAAGTCAAGAAACGCGGCACCTTTTTCGCGGATAGCTTTTTCCTGTGGAGTTCATCATGTAAAATACTCCAAACTTGCTTTTCGTGTATTTTAACAATATCAACAAGTTCTCTGAGCTTTATTCGTCTATCTTTAGTCACTTCATTTAATATTTTTCTAACTTTTTCAATAGTAGTAGCAGTTTTCGGTCTTCCAGAGCGTTGTTCATCTTCCGTACTTGAACGACCCATTTTAAATTGTTGAACCCAGGATTTCACGGTGGAGTATGATGGTGCATTATCACCATGAACAGCATCCAATTCATCTTTGATTAATTGTGGCGTATAGCCTTTCATATAAAAGTGTTTAATTACCGCACGAAACTCTTTATTTTCCATTTTTCAGGAATTATAAAACTTGTTTACTTCAATCACTTGTAACAAAGAAAATAATCATTAAATATTTCGGAAATTTTTACAGATGACTTATAAAAGATTGCTTTTAAAAAACAAAAAAAAAGTTGCTAGTAAAACAGAAAATGTGCCAGGCCAGTTAGTTTTGCGGTCGCCCTCGTAAATACTGTTACAACATTGAACACACCCATTTCAATAGTAGAACTGAACATACCCCGTTAATGTCATATGGGTTTTGAAAGCTAACCTCAATAGCTTTAGCCTGGAGTGGCCAGATTATGAGAACCGTATTGCTGTAATAGCGCTTTTTAAGTGTGAAATGAAAAAAGCGATATTTTCAAAACGCTCCGCTCACTAGGGATAACCGCATGTTCGTCGACCGATGCATAAAACTGTTTGAGGAGACTGGAGATGTAAAAGACCGCCACCGGTCGGGCCGCCCACGCTCTGTTCAAACACCGCATGTCATCAAAGCCGTTAAATCAAGAATTTACAGAAATCCTCTTCGAAAACAGAAAATCATGTCCCGTGAGATGAATATCACGCAAAAGTCCATGAGTCGAATCATTAAAAAAGACTTGGGACTTGGGGATTTCAAACGACGCACCGGACATATATTGCCTGCAGCTTTAAAAAAAATAGGATTGAAAAGTGCAAACGTCTTTTGGTGAAACACGCTGATAACTTGTTTTTACCGTTCAGGAAAAATTGAACAAGCAAAATGATAGAGTGTATGCGCGGTCATCTAAGGAAGCATCTGAACAGATCCCAAGGGTGGAAAAGGGTCATCACCCGGCTTAAGTCATGATTTGGTGGGGTGTCTCTTACGATGGGATCACTGAGCTGCATTTCTGCGAACTATGTGTCAAAACATTGGCCAAAGTTTGCCAAGAAACCGTTTTGGAAGCTGTTGTAAAGCCTCTTAACAATTCTCTGTTCCAAAACCAGCAGGATTCTGTGCCGGCCCATATGGCTAAAACGTCCCAGGCCTGGCTTCGAAACAATTTGCCAGCGTTCATTTCCTCTGCAGAATGACCCTCAGGCAGTCCAGATTTGAACCCATTGGATTACAAATTGTGGACGGTGTTAGAGGACAAGGTTTGTCACAAAAAATACCCCAACATTGGATCTCTTAAGACTGCTTTGGTTCGAGCTGTGGCCAATTTTCCAATGGACGAGGTTCGTGCAGCTGTTGACGATTAGCCAGTGCGACTAAAGGCGCGTGTAAAGGCAAAAGGCGGACATTTCGAATAAGTAGATTCTTTTTGTATACTCGTACAATATACATCAATAAATATATTAAAAAATATGTGGTCAAAAACATTCAGTACTTTTTATTTTACAGCATAAAACGTGTGTAACAGTATTTATGTCGCATTCTTTTCGTCGCAATGGAAATGTAAT
The DNA here is from genome assembly GCA_963513945.1 of Hydrotaea diabolus. Classification (NCBI taxonomy): domain Eukaryota; kingdom Metazoa; phylum Arthropoda; class Insecta; order Diptera; family Muscidae; genus Hydrotaea; species Hydrotaea diabolus. The sequence goes on from OY740718.1 coordinate 24,809,278, forward strand.
GTGACTAGATTTCTCTGAATTCAGGTTAATGTTCCACCTTTTAAACCATTTTTCAAGCAGATGGATTTGGGCATTTACTTAAGGCAATAATTGCTGTGCTACACTAACTTTGGGTTAGATGGGCACATCGGCAGTGACTAAAGAATATGTGACGCGCAAAATAGAAAGGGGCCTAAGGGTAAAACCAGTTTTGTTGCGGAGAGCCATTTTAAAAATTTCAATACGTGTATCTTTGGTGTAAAATCGTCGACTTCACTTTCATAAAACGCGCATATCTCTGGGAGGGAACACTTTTGGGGCATGGGATCGGTCTCATGCTCAGATCAAAAAAAAAGTGAAAATTGATTTTTATACCCTTAGGTCCCTTTCTATATGCGCTGTCACATATAAAATTGGACCTAGGACGCTGCCTTAAGGAATTCCGGCTTTAATTTCATAAATATCAGATTGCTCGTCTTTAACCTTGACGTAGAAGTATCTTTGAGATAGATAACTTTAAAAATAACAAGTAAAATTGCGCTGGTAGAACTTTTTTTAATTTTATACTTATAGAGTAAACCATGTTGTCATACTCGATCGAACGCTTGTTGAATATCCAAAAATATTACAGAACAATATTTTTTGTTCTCTAGAGTATCAGTTATTACTTTAACTATCCGATGGCATTGCTCATTTGTGGAACGGACAGAGAAATTTGTTAAAAATGCATGCATTGTTCCTAAATAATTTATTGCAGTTCAGGAGAATGATTTGACAATGTAGATCTTTTTACAGTTGAATTCATTTGATTAGACCACATTTATTTTTTTTGATTTATTTCGATATCAAAATAAAGATGATGAAAAGCCTCTTTATGAGATATAAATAAACAAGCGAGTGTGAGTGAGCACTAAAATAATAACAAATTCCTCTGTCCGTTCCACAAATGTAAACAAAATTTTTTAGAACTTTGAAATAAGTTCCATAATTTTATTTTTTAATGTCAATAAAAACGAATCAAAGTACTAGAATTTGGGAGGTCAAATTGCCGCTGAAAGGGCAAGCTATTCTTTCCTGAAGTTGAATGAGATAATCACACACAGCGGTCGGCCACGATTGAGAAAGAAATTCATATGCAGGGTGTTTCATTCACGACTGGACAAATTTCACCAGCGTATTCTTGGCTCATTTCATGAGAATATGTCCATATACGATCATGCCCGAAAATGCAAGGGGCCGAATGGCAGCGGTTTGAAAATTTTCGGATTGTTGGTCGGAGGGTAGTAGGGTAAAATTGTAGTAGGGTAAAATTGCTAAGTTCTGAACCAGTGGTGAAGTGTGTGTTTTATTTATTCCAGAAGTATACTTCGATTAAGATTGAAATATCGAAAATAATAAATAAATACAAAAGATACTGACCTCGAATGAAAAACAACTAATCAAAGTTAAATTAGAAATATTTATAATGAAATATGCGAACTTATGTTCCCTGATATTTACTAGATTTGTCACCCTGTTTTTCCTATTCCTCAAATTTAAAAGACCCACGAAAGGATGGCGTTTTGTGACGATTAAACCGAATCGCTGAGATAACTTAACGCCGTAGCAGAAAATGTATACTCGTACTAAGTAGGGACATCAATACTGCTACACACGTTTAATGCTGTAAAATAAAAAGTACTGAATGTTTTTGGACCAAATATTTTTGAATATATTTTTTGATGTATATTGTATCAAAAAAAAAACTACTTATTCGAAAATTCCGCCTTTTGCCGTTACACACGCCTTAAGTCGTACTGGTCAATCTTCAATAACTGCACGAACCCCGTCCATTGGAAAACTGGCAACAGCTCGAACAAAAGCAGTCTTAAGAGATCCAATGTTGGGGTATCTTTTGTGACAAACCCTGTCCTCTAAAACCGTCCACAATTTGTAATCCAATGGGTTTTAATCTGGACTGCCTGAGGGTCATTCCTCAGAGGAAATGAACGCTGGCATATTGTTTCGATGCCAGGACTAGGACGTTTTAGCCTTATGGGCTGGCGCAGAATCCTGCTGGAAAGTCCATGGCTGGTTTTGGAACAGGAAATTGTTAAGAGGCTTCACAAAAGCTTCCAAAACGGTTTCTTGGTAAACTTTGGCCTCCTTTGGACTCCTTGTTGGCAGAAATGCAGGTCCGTGACCCCATCGTAAGAGACACCCCACCAAACCATGACTGAAGTGGGTGATGACCCTTTTCCACCCTTCGGATCAGTTTAGATGCTTTCTTAGATGACCGCGCATACACTCTATCATTTTGCTTGTTAAATTTTTCCTGAAGTGTAAAAATATTTTCATCGGTGAACAACATTTTTCTGTGCAAGTTATCAGCGTGCTTCACCAAAAGACGTTTGCATTTTTCAATCCTATTTTTTTTAAACTGCAGTCAATAAATGTCCGGTACGTCGTTTGAAAGTCCCAAGTCTTTTTTAATGATTCGACTCATGGACTTTTGCGTGATATTTATCTCTCGGGCCATGATTTTCTGTTTTCGGAGCGGATTTCTATGAATTCCGGATTTAACGGCTTTGATGACTTGCGATGTTCGGCGGCCCGACCGGTGGCGGTCTTTTCATCTCCAGTCTCCTCAAACAGTTTTATGCATCGGTAGACGCATATGCGGTTAATCCCTAGTGGCCGGAGCGTTTTAAAAATATCCCTTTTTTCATTTCACACTTGGAAAGCGCTATTACAGCGATACGGTTCTCATTATGTGACCACTCCATGATGAAAGTTGAAACAATTTTAAAATCCCGTTACAGACTAACGCTATTGAGGTTAGCTTTCAAAAAACATATGACATTGACGGGATATGTTCAGTTTTACTATTGAAATGGGTGTGTTCAATGTTCTAACAGTATTTATGTCCCTACTAAGTAGATACATTGTTTGAGCAGCTGTATGGCAAGTGGCACCGCCCTGTTGAAACCAAGTGTCGTCAAGACTATGGGATTCAATTCGAGGTAGCATAAAGATCGATATCATGGCGCGATAGCGAGCAACATTTACGGTTACGTTCCGGCCATCATCATTTTTGAAAAAATATGCAGCAATGATTCCACCAGCTTATAAACCGCACCAAACCGTGGTTTTCTCTGGGTATAATGGCAACTCTTGAACCTCTTCTTGTTGCTCTTCAGCCCAAAAGCGGCAATTTTGTTTATTGACTTTGCGTTGAGCCAGAAATGGGCCTCGTCACTGAACAAAATTTTGGTCCCGTTTCTCATCGAACGCTCATTTCCCTAATGCAGTTGCCAACATTTGAAGGTTATTATTTTCAAAAAATAAATGCCATAAAATATCCTTTAAATTTACCAATAAAGATTTCACACTTGATTTGAATTTTTATATTTTTTGTTCTGAAAAAATACGTCCAGATAGATCACCCTATACTTAACCGATTTGTTCTAGCAGTTATTAGTCTGAGTGGCGATCCGTCCATTTCTGGACTGACATTCAAGTCATGTTGTTAGCAGATATTGTATCTTGAATTTCTCAATTTATACCAAAGGTCGTGTAGTTCTCCCCTTGCACACTCTAGTAATCTTCTTTCTCGTTATCAAAAACATTTAGTTTTGGGTGTTTTTTGATTCCAAAGGTTTTCCTTTCTACACTTACTGTTAAATTATTCATTTCACGTTGTTAGAACGAAAAGCCATAAACATTTCACTTTAGATTTATTTCAAATTCAGTCTTACAAGCAAACAATATTTATGTTATAAAAGAAAAAATTAAAATAGCTAAGATCAGCTATTCTTTGCCCTTTAGAACCACCATCTGCTCGCTCTTCTGCCACAGCCATGCGGCCATGTCATCATCACGGGCTTTCTGCAACAACGGCGTCACTGACATACGATCATAATAACCGCCCGATGTTTCTTCCAAGTCCGGATCCAACGCTAAATACACAACAGTTTGAGCACCGCCCCTGGTGGATCTTAACAGGAATTTCGATAAAATTTTGTTGCATATTTTCAAAAAGGTATTGTTGCGTGACAAATCACTTTGCACACAACCGGGATGCAAACAATTGACCATGACCTGGGAACCCTTCAGCATTTGAGCCAATTTGCGGGTAAACAAAATATTCGCCAACTTACTCTGACCATAGGCCTTAAAGTCATTGTAGCTCTTCTCGCTGTTGATATCCTCCTTGTGAATGCTACCAAACAAATAGGCCATCGAGCTAAGAACCACAATGCGGCTGGGCGCCGAGGACTTCAGTTTGTCCAAGAGCAGGTTGGTCAAGAGGAAATGGCCCAAATGATTGACAGCCAACTGTTGTTCATAGCCGTCGACGGTTAATTTGCGTGGAGTGGCCATTATGCCGGCATTATTGATTAAAATATCCAAGCGCTTTTCTTCCTCATTAAACTTTTTGGCAAATTCACGTACTGATCGCAAAGAGGCCAAGTCCAAAGTGCGATTAAAGACATTCGTATTGCCCGTTAGCTGGACGATTTCGCGGCGGGCCTTTTCACACCTCTCGAAATCGCGACAGGCCATATAAACGCGGCCACCACGTTTGGCCATCTCCAAGGCGGTCTCCCGGCCTATGCCCGTATTACAGCCGGTTACAATGACCACTTTGCCATCGATACGATTCAGCTTCTCATACGAGGGGCCCTCACGCCATTTGTAGAATACCAATATGGCCAGCAGCGAGGCCAAACTCCAGAAGGCGAATTCAAAGTTGGGGCCTCCTTCAAAGCAAAATATCTGCACCTGTTTGCTGCAGAAAAGGCTGTTAAGAAATTCAGCTACGGCCATGATTGAACTCCACGTTTCGAAATAATTTAATTCTGACTATTTAACCGGCCCCTCAGTTTGTTGACAATATTTTGTTTAAACTTGAAATTATCTCAAAACTATTCCCAGTTCTGCGTAATTTCCAGGTTTAAATTCCACCCCACACGTTGACTCGTGCGGAAGATCTTCGATCAACTGACGACTGACTCAATGTTATCGCTGCTGGTGGTAGTGACCTTTTTGTGAGTTCCGTTGGAATGTGTATACTCGAGCGATTATGAGAGTAAAGAACAGGGTTGCCAACATTTAAATTTTATCAAATATTTTGGCGATTTTGTTAAGTGGGCTTTGGATAAAATTGTGTTGTCTAGTGTGCTCGACTATTATGTCCATCAATTAAGTTTGAACTCCGGGTAAGAATATCTGTCAATTTTCCAGCGGCGATTTTCCTCCATGTAAATGTCGTACATATTGCGAGTAAGAGATTTTTTTTCGAAGCCATTTTAAAGAGGTAAAGACATCGTTAAGTTCGGCCAGGCCGAATCTTATATATCCTCCACCAAACAAATGGTTCGTTTTTGATCTCCTTCGGCCCCCGTGTTCGTTCCTTATCTTTGTGTGCACGACAATTATGCCAATCAATCAAGGTTCAACTCCGGGAGGGAGGATCCGACATTTTTCCAGCGTTGGTTTTCCTCCTTGTAAATGCCGTACACCTTTCGAGTAAGAGATTTTTCTCTAAGCCATGTAAAACAAGTGAACAAGTCGTTTTGTTCGGCCAGGCCGAGTCTTATATACCCTCCACCGTCCCTACGCTACTAATGCTAAAATAATGGTCCGTTTTTGGGCTCTTTCGGCCCATGCATTCGTCTCTAATCTCAGTGTGGTCGACTTTTAGGCCAGTCAAGGTTTAACTCAGGGTAAGAGCACCGACACTTTTCCAGCGGTGGTTTTCCCTCCTTGTAAATGCCGTGCACTTTTCGAGTAGGAGATTTTTCTCTAAGCCATGTAAAACAAGTAAAGATGTCGTTAAATTCGGCCAGGTCGAACCTTATAAGCCTTCAACCGTCCCCACGCAAATAAAACGTAGGGACGGTCGTCCCTAATCTTATCCAAAATTATAGTTATAGTTACTCTATACTTAGATTCTTAGTAAAATTTGCTTTATTTTGAGTACCCATATGTCCATATTAACTATTGGTCGCCCGTATAGACCATGCGGGACGTGTTTGGAGCACATGAGCCAAAAAACCCAGCAACTAATCCCCCATTTTTCCAGGTCCAATTTCGCCTATTTACAATCCCTAACAGCTTATGATCATAAGCCTGGACAATTTTAGGATCCTAGGTTGATTCGTTTGACCGCTATCGTGCATTCAACAGCCACACGAGCGGACAAACGTAAGTAGAGCGTCTTAGCATTTTATGGGATCAATAATATAGAGGATGGGCCATTTAAAATTTGATGCGGCTGTAAAAAAACACTGATTATTTGTTTCTAATTTCTTGTTTAATTTGTCGTTTAATCATCAGAACATCATCCGATGCGTTTTCGCTTAGCCCAATGGGCTTCATCTCCTGTTAGACAGGAGATGATGGATTTTACCGAAAACTCTTGTTTTTAGAAAAAGCTCATTTTCATTTCGGTGGTTATGTCAATAAGCAAAATGGCCGCAAATGGGGTTCAGAGAACCCACACGTGACTATTAGGAAGCCAATGCATCCACAACGAGTCAGTGTTTGGTGTAGATTTCGGGCTGGCGGCATCATAGGGCCATTTTTCTTCGAAAATGCGTAAGGAGCCGCCGTTGTCGTTAACGGTGATTTTTGTTTCCAAAAACTCAAGAGAATGAAATGGGCGACATTTGGATTCAACAAGACGGGCCGACATGCCACACAGCAAACGCAACCATCGATATTTTACGCACTGTTTTCGAAAATCGAATATTCTGCCGAAATTGTGATTTCAATTGGCCGCCTCGGAGCTATGATCGAAGTTGCATTTAAGAGATTAGACCCGAAACAATCGCAAATGTACTGAAAAATTGGGTTGATCGGATGAGGTACTGCCGAGCCAGTTGTGGTAGTCATATAAATGATATTAGTCGTGTTCTTTTCAGGTAACTAGCTTAGTTACCCAGTTAGTTAGCAATAATCCAACAACATTTGGAATCAGATGGCTGCATAAGCTCAAGAAAAGTTTGTTTACAAACAAAAATAAAAAGCAAATTATGAAAAACGACTTGTGTTATTTCGTATAAACATTTTATGGACAAATTTAATTTCGTTGGTAGGCTTTTGTTTTTCGCTGGGCACATTCAAATTCGTCCTTTCTGGCTTTGTAGCAAGCCAACAGCATTAACGGGTAGTTCCTGAACCTCAATTTTCGTTTAGTCAATCTTAAAATAATATAGCTAAATCGAAATTTCTCGAAGTCTTAACAATAATCATTTTCACTTACCGTTTTTGCATCATTGTAATTTATGGAAATGGTTTATCGCGCTTTTTCTATTTTCTTTTTCTTTCATTCTTTTCATTTTCTTTTTGTACCAATAACAAAAAACATGTGACAGCTCATAGAGAAAGGGACCTAAGGGTAAAAAAAATCAGTTTTCACTTTTTTTGATGTGGACAACATCTGAGCATCGAATGAGACCGATCCCATGCCCCAAAAGTGTCCCCCCAGATATATGCGCGTTTTATGAAAGTGATGGTACACCAAAGATACACGTATTTAAATCTTTAAAATGGCTCTCCTGAACGAAACTGGTTTTTACCCTTAGGTCCCTTTCTATTTTGCGCATCACATATGTTTTTGATTTTGTTCTAGAAGCCGAGTGTGTCATATATTTTTTGTTAAAAAATAAGCCAGGTACGATAACTCTAACTCGTTTCGTTACCGAGTAACAGCCAACTCGCTTGCTTACCGAGTAATTTCCATACAAATGCTTGTTTAGTAACCTGAAAAGTACACGGCTATTGTGTTTAATTACTAAATGACAAAGTTCAACCTATTCAATAACGCCAAAAATTTGAAAAAATTATCAGTACTTTTTTGTACAGCCCATTCAAATTTAATATGTGAAATCGCGTTCCCTGTATATACTTTATAGGGTCTCAGATCTATATTTCATGGAGTTCCAAATGGAATGACAAATTTAGTATGTCCTTTACTCTTATGTTGAGGGAAAGAGAAGCTGCTTTTCCCTTGCGAAAGAAATGCCAAGACCAATAGGGTAGCACCAGACTTCGCAAGTAATTTAGCTGTATAATTACTATCATTGTCCAGGTGTAAGCGAATAATGTCTCACTATCTCCTTTACAGAAATTCGGCATTCATGAACCATTCCCGAAGTGGTGTACACATTCCCATAAGATCTAATGGCCACCTTGCTGTCAGTATACGAATATCTTACTATATTCTCGGTATATAAATACGGCATTCTTAAGCAATTCCCGAAGTGGTGTCCACATTCCTATAATATCTAATGGCCACCTTGCTGCCAGTCTAAGATTTCTCACTATCTCCTTCACAGAAATTCGGCATTCTTGAACAATTCCCGAAGTGGTGTATACATTCCCATAAGATCTAATGGCCACCTTGCTGTCAGTATACGAATATCTCACTATCTTCTCCGTAGAAATGCGACATTCTTAAACAATTCCCGAAGTGGCGTACACATTCTCAATAGATCTTATGATCACCTTGCTGTCAGTATAAGATTTCTCACTATCTCCTTCACAGAAATTCGGCATTTTCGAAAAATTCCTCAACAGATCCTGTTGTCAGTATATATGATAATATTCCAAAGTACTTAAATTTCGCGGCAGCTTCTATGGCCAGTACAATAGTAGGTTAGCCCAAAGGACAGTTTCGAATTCAGCTAATTCGAGCAGCCACCACATACAACGTTGTCCAATTAATTCGGCATCATCGTCGCAGAACTAGGATCGAAGATAGCTTAAGGTGTCACATATTCATCAGGAAGGCTCTTATTGGTTATACCAACAACGAGTTTCAGAATATGTTCGAACGATAATGTAGCGCTGCGCTGAAGAGAAAGAACAATCCCAATAGGTTCAAACGAAAATGTGGGACGCTTAGATCGATTCCATTTAAAGCACATTTTACTATCCTTAACTGGCTTCCGATAGACATATTGGTAAAGCAAATGTTAAGGATAGCAAAATGTGCTTTAAATGGAATCATTCTAAGCGTCCCACATTATCGTTTGAACCTATTGGGATTGTTCTTTCTCTTCAGTGCAGTGCTACATTATCGTTTGAACCTATTGGGATTGTTCTTTCTCTTCAGCGCCCTGAAGAACAGAATCGGTTTGCTAACAAAATTATATTGCCAGTTTGGATTTTATTCTACAAATAAGGCCATGGCCTTAGTATGTTCTGGTTTCGGTTAGCAGATTTTACTACCAGTCTAAGATATATGTCGGCCTTGATATTAATAAATCGAGGGACGGTCTATGACCGGAGTAGGACCACTTCCATTTTAGATTGCTTTTCACCAATCGAGGGATCTTCTATGGGCTGAGTAGTACTACTTTCTTTTTATGTGGCATTCCACATTCGCATTCTCGACACCATTTTAATAAGAGCCTTACCGCAGACCTGCGGCTGCTACATCATCGGCGTATTCAATTGTTTTGCAGCCAACTTGGAAATATTGGATACAGTTGCTACATTCAAATATTACAACTCAGTGGTCTGGAATTTATAGGTCTCAAAGGCATCTTATAATTTGAACTGTCTAAACTAATCTGATTGTTCCAATTCCAGTTTCAGTCACATTGAAGCTTCTTTTGTTTCATACGTGGCATATTTCTCAACATTCGCTATTCTAAAAACCAATATGATAAAAAATATGATACAAAAATTTAAAGACATCTTGTTAGTGGATAAGTGAGACATCAGACATTTTCCGTATTGTATGTTAGACTTCCGGAAGATAAAAAAAACGTTACTGCGCTCACACCTTAACAAATTTTAAAATGTGTAAATTTTCAGTAACTTTGGAGAAAGCGATTTTGTGTAATACGATAAAATCTTACTGGAAACCCTAATGTGTGATTGTTAAGAACTATCTTTAACACTTTCATAATCTTGAAAAAAAGATCGGAAGAGAGAAAGAAGTAGAGCAATTACAAATGAGAAAATGAGGAAATTTTCAGGTACTTATAGATAGGCGATTCCGTATAAAACTATAAAATGTTATTGGCAACCCTAGTGCGGTACTTCATTTACAAAACTCTTTTTAAGTCTGAAGAGAGAGAGAGAGCGTGGTTGCGGGAGAGAGATAGAGAAAGATGCAGAGCATAATCAATTCAATAATACCAATTTAGCGTTTTTTGTATGTTATAAAACAGCTTATTTCAATTTAATTTACTGCAAGTAAGGTTAGTCTGGCGATTCAATTTAATTTTTAGCTTCGCAAATAAATATTGCAATAAAGTATATCAGTAAACTACGTTTGACTTTTAATTGGAAAGTCCTAAAAAACATTATTTCAAAATAGCTAAGACCATACGATTTTTTTTTTGGAAAATCAACCAATTGGAAAAGTAGGAAAAGCCCGTTCACTTAAATCCTAACCAATGTGCAATAACAATGGTCTCTTCAAGTTAAACAATTTTCCCTACTAGTAAGTTTTCAAATAGGCATGACATTTCTAGATCTAAGTGAACAACTTGTGGGCAGCTGAACGGTGGATCTTTGAAAAAAAATCATTCGTGCAAAGCCAGCGACCAATAGAAAATATGACTCCATGAGCACTCAACGTTTTTATAAGCCGATCTCACTGTAATATGGACATACTCGTTTGAAAAATTGAGAGCCCGAGCCAACGGCTTGACAGCTCGTTCCTTTCTAATCTGGATATATGATTAGGAGAAAGCAAATGAAAATTATTTTTGTTTGTGATAAGCTAATCTCGTTCATGTGAAACATATTAGTTGCCTTAAAACTTAGTACGGACATAAATACTGTATCACACGTTTTATGCTGTAAAATAAAAAGTACTGAATGTTTTTGGACCAAATATTCTTTGATATATTTATTGATGTATATTGTATCCTAAAAGAATCTACTTATTCGAAATGTCCTCCTTTTGCCTTTACACGCGCCTTAAGTCGCACTGGCCAATCGTCAACAGCTGCACGAACCTCGTCCATTGGAAAATTGGCCACAGCTCGAACCAAAGCAGTCTTAAGAGATCCAATGTTGGGGTATCTTTTGTGACAAACCTTGTCCTCTAAAACCGTCCACAATTTGTAATCCAATGGGTTCAAATCTGGACTGCCTGAGGGTCATTCTGCAGAGGAAATGAACGCTGGCAAATTGTTTCGAAGCCAGGCCTGGGACGTTTTAGCCATATGAGCCGGCACAGAATCCTGCTGGTTTTGGAACAAAGAATTGTTAAGAGGCTTTACAACAGCTCCCAAAACGGTTTCTTGGCAAACTTTGGCCAATGTTTTGACACCTTGTTCGCAGAAATGCAGCTCAGTGATCCTATCGTAAGCGTCACCCCACCAAATCATGACTTAAGCCGGGTGATGACCCTTTTCCACCCTTGGGATCTGTTCAGATGCTCCTTAGATGACCGCGCATACACTATCATTTTGCTTGTTAAATTTTTCCTGAACGGTAAAAATTTTTTCATCGGTGAACAAAATTTTTCTGTGCAAGTTATCAGTGGCTTCACCAAAAGACGTTTGCATTTTTCAATCCTATTTTTTTTTAAAGCTGCAGTCAATAAATGTCCCATACGTCGTTTGAAAGCCCCAAGTCCCAAGTCTTTTTTAATGATTCGACCCATGGACTTTTGTGTGATATTCATCTCACTGGCCACGATTTTCTGTTTTTAGAGCGGATTTCTGTGAATTCTTGATTTAACAGCTTTGATGACATGCGGTTCGAACAGAGCGTGGGCGGTCCGACCAGTGGCGGTCTTATACATCTGCAGTCTCCTCAACCAGTTTTATGCATCGGTAGGCGAAAATGCGGCTAATCCCTAGTGGACGGAGCGTTTTGAAAATATCGCTTTTTTCATTTCACGCTTGAAAAGCGCTATTACAGCGATACGGTTCTGATTATCTGACCACTCCATGATGAAAGTTGAAACAATTTTAAAATCCCGTTACTGATGGCTATTGAGGTTAGTTTTCAAAACCCATATGACATTAACGGGGTATGTTCAGTTCTACTATTGAAGTGGGTGTGTTCAATGTTGTAATAGTATTTATGTCCCTACTAAGTATATTGAAATTGATTTAATTTAGTTTTCACTATAATATCGCCACTTTTGTTTTATTAGGCTGTAGTGATGAATGTTTACTCCCAGAACGTTTATTCCAGAAATCCGCCAGATTTGCAAACTAGATTGGCTACATTGTTTTCTCTCTGCTTATCGCTATATATTGTGGATGCACGCAGTGTTGCCAGAGTTAACGATTTATAGTCATTTTGACGATCTTTTGGCTCGAAATTCGAAATTGACGATTTTAGGACACATTTCGCCCTTTAGAAGGGCACATTTCGCCCGTGTTCGTTTGTGCATGGCAGCCATAATAAACGTCCAATTTTTAAAAGCAAGAGCATTAATAAACTGCTTTTAGCGTGGAAATACAGGGTAGGTATACTTCTTTGTTTGTTTATAATTTTTGATTAGATGAAAGAGAATGGATCTTATATTGATAAATGTTTTATTTAATGTCGGCAATTATGTATGGAATAAAATATCAGATTAATGCCCGCCTCTGTTAGCCTCACAAATTTCAGCCCTTTTGAGCACATTTTTTATTACATTCTCACACATTTCACGCGGTATTTCATTAATTTCATCACGTATTTAGTGTTTGAGTTAATCATCAGGTTGATGGATTATTTTGAACACTTTCTTGAACAGCACTGATGTTTTCAGCTGATCTTGTAGTCCATTCTTGGGCCTATCAGCTGCACACCCTCTTTCTTCGAAATCATTCACTACCCGATAAATAGTGCGTTTTGTTGACACGTTGTTTCTCCCAAAAATTTCACATAACTTTCTCATCGTCACAGTAATCGATGATTGATTTCGACAAAATGTTTTAACGATTTATCGAATAGTTTTCCATAAAAAAATTGCCACGTCTCTACTTCACGACTGCCAAATATGAACTGTCAAGATGGCGGCAAAACAAAGTAGTATACCTTCCCGGCAGACACCCTGTATTATTTAAAACTAAATAAAACGATTTGTTTTAGTTTAATAATTAAAAACGATTAAATTGATATGTTGGACTTGGAAATGTAAAAAACTGATAATACTTGAGAGATTTTGAAATGAAATTTAAACAAAAGAAAAATGTTATTGAAAAAGCAAAGAAAAACTATACACCACAAATTTAAAAGTTAAATAATTTTATTTTAATTGAAAAATCTAAATATGTGACGCGCAAAATAGAAAGGGACCTAAGGTAAAAACCAGTTTTGTTCAGGAGAGCCATTTTAAAGATTTAAATACGTGTATATTTGGTGTACCATCACTTTCATAAAACGCGCATATCACTGGGAGGAAACACTTTTGGGACATGGGATCGGTCTTATTCCATGCTCAGATGTTGTCCACATAAAAAAAAAAGTGAAAATTGTTTTTTTACCCTTAGGTCCCTTTCTCTATGCGCTGTCACATATATTTAATTAAATGGGAATACTTATAACCTCTTAATTTTCTTTTTTCCCTAATAAAACTAAAATTCTGCAATCAAATAAATATTTTTAATTTTGACGATTTTGGGAAATCTTTTTACATTTTTGACGATTTTTTCTTTCTAATATGACGATTTCCGATTAAACTTTTCTGGCAACACCGGCTGCACGTTTATTGATCAAAGCATTTTGTGCTTGCAATTAAAAATCTAAGAGAGATGGAGAGAGAGAGAGATAGGGAGATCCCTTACGTCTGCTATCGCAGCAAACCGCCGCAAACATAGGTTGATGACGTTTGTTTTTTAATCAACATTTAAATGGCTAAGTATTTGAACACAGCTCAAATGGATAGCGTGTATAGAACCTCCACAGATAACGGCATAGCGTAAAGAGGCTCCGTCACACCTTTACGTCATAAATAAAATAGCTAATGTGTGTTAGTGAATACGAGTAAATCACTTTCACCGCTGAGCAGAAAATGTGCTTCGGCTCCTTAGTGAATAGTCAGCGACCTACTTAAATTTTTGCAACAACACAATCTTCAACGGATGGACGTAGGTTCAAATTCACATGCAAGCTGATTCGCATTTATTTTTCTTTGGACTGCTGTATTGCCTTACTTTGCTTGAAACTATGTCTAGATGGTGACTTAAGGCTCCCAAAAACGTGTCCAAGCTTCAGCAATCTTAAAAGTCGCTAGATTTTTGTGGTAACAACCCCGATAACAACCCACTTCACGTCGGATTTCACATGGTTCACATTCTAACAAATTGTACACATCTTCAGCACCGATGGAAAACATGATACAATTGTATCATTTGTGGCATGATGGATGGATGCTACTCTCAATTAAGTTATGGTACAATTCACTGTTGTCAAATATCATCAAATATTATACAGAAGGTGTTGATAAACCGAAATTTATTATAATAAATAAATCGGCTAGACTAAGTAAACTAACTAAATTAATCAAAATTGACTACAAAGTTTTAGAAAATTGGCCGGAGTTAAAAAATAGCCGTCTCTAATTTGGACCAAAAGATTCAATTTCAGGAAATATAAAAATATGAAGTTACTAAACATTTCTTCAGAAATTTTAGGCATTTATCCACTTTCTCCACTCGTTTTATAACTTATTTTCCAACTTACGAGCGATTTTACTTAGTAGGGACATAGATACTGTTTCAACATTGAACACACCCATTTCCATAGTAGAACTGAACATACCCCTTTAATGTCATATGGGTTTTGAAAGCTAAACTAAATAGCGTTAGTCTGTAAAGGGATTTTAAAATTGTTTCAACTTTCATCATGGAGTGGGCGGATAATGAGAACCGTATCGCTGTAATAGCGCTTTTCAAGTGTGAAATGAAGCGATATTTTCAAAACGCTCCGGCCACTTGGGATTAACCGCATGTTCGTCTACCGATGCATAAAACTGTTTGAGGAGACTGGAGATGTAAAAGACCGCCACCGGTCGGGCCGCCCATGCTCTGTTCGAAGACAGCATGCCATCTAAGCCGTTAAATCAAGAATTCACAGAAATCCGCTCTAAAAACAGAAAATCGTGGCCAGTGAGATGCATATCACACAAAAGTCCATGGGTCGAATCATTAAAAAAGACTTGGGACTTGGGGCTTTCAAACGACGTATGGGACATTTATTGACTGCAGCTTTAAAAAAATAGGATTGAAAAATGCAAACGTCTTTTGGTGAAGCACGCTGATAACTTGCACAGAAATATTTTGTTCTCCGATGAAAAACTTTTTACCGTTCAGGAAAAATTTAACAAGCAAAATGATAGAGTGTATGCACGGTCATCTAAGGAAGCTTCTGAACTGATCTCAAGGGTGGAAAAGGGTCATCACCCAGCTTTAGTTATTGGTTGGTGGGTTGTCTTACGAAGGGGTCACTGACCTGCATTTCTGCGAACAATGAGTCAAAAAATCGGCCAAAGTTTACCAAGAAACCGTTTTGGAAGCTGTTGTGAAGCCTCTTAACAATTCCCTGTTCCAAAACCAGCCATGGACTTTCCAGCAGGATTCTGCGCCAGCCCATATAAAGCTGGCCATAGACGTGCGATTTGTGTCTACGACTTGTGTGTGCTCGACGTCATGTTGCACGTGTATGGCGCTGTGATCACACAAATCCCCAGGTTGCTAAAATTTTTCATCAACTTGGGATTTGTGTCTACGTGTATGGGGTTGTGATCACACATTTATACATTTCGTAGTTTCAGTTGTTCTTGAAACGTCAAATAGTGAAGAGCTCAAAATGGCCAGTAAGGAATTTTTATCAGAGTTCTTTGAAGTTTTAAGAGACCAAGTTGCAATTTGGCAAAGTAAAAGTGAGAAATATAAAGACAGAAAGGAAAAACAAAAGTCATGGGAAAAACTAACAGAAAAGTGGAAAGAAGTGGACAAAAATGCCACAATTGATACAGTTAAAAGAAAATATCACGGCATACGTTCTTCGTAAAGACGCGAATTGCAAAAAATAAGAAAAAGTGAAAGATCGGGTGCAGGTTCGGAAGACGTGTACGTGCCTACGCTATGGTATTTTGAGAATTTAAATTTCTTGCTGGATCAAGAAACCCAGCTAGAAGGAATATGCACAATTGCATCATCCGCTTTGTCACCCATGCTTACTCGTCAACGTCAACCACAAAATGAAAATGTTGCACGTGTGTGGAGAAAAGGTAAAGACACAAATCGTAGACACAAATCGCACGTCTATGGCCAGCTTAAGGCTAAAACATCCCAAGCCTGGCTTCGAAAGAATTTGACAGCGTTCATTTCCTCTGAGGAATGGCCCTCAGGCAGTCCAGATTTGAACCCATTGGATTACAAATTGTGGACGGTTTTAGAGGACAAGGATTTTCAAAAAAATTATTTGGTCCAATAACATTCAGTTCTTTTTATTTTACAGACACAAAACGTCTGTAAAAGTATTTATGTCCCTACTAAGTAGAGGGTGTGGAGCACACCCTATTTAGCTACCCTGGAAAATAATTTAAATCGCCCACTCTATATTTTTGCTTCAATTTTTAAACACCACATTCTTGAATTGCTACGAGCCGAAGAATTTGGCAGGCTGCACCTTAAATCTATTTTTATAAAGTTCTATTTTCTCAATTTGCTGCCCAGTTGTACTCATACTCTCATACTGACTCTGATTAAGGCTTCGGAAGGTGTTAAACTACAGATCCTGCTGGGCTATAGTTTTATCCCTTAAGTCATTATCAATATCCCGCCGAGCCTTCATTGTTAGAAATTCCACAACTCAGTAGGAGGCCACATTTGACAAAGTTACCTCTGTAACTTGATTAATCAACGTCTTAATGACTTAATTAAATTGTTGACGCCGTCTCTTCTACCCCCTCCTCCTCCTCTTAAATACGTCAAAAAAAGCCAACTCCGGGTGCAAACAACACAAATGTTTGTCATCTTTCATTTGCACCGAAAATGTTGTTGGCCTAACAAATGTCATGCAGACCTCGACATATATGTGGCATAGTTTTCCCCTCCACCCCCCTTCCTAGCGACCCCTTCCAAATGTGATGGTATCATTAGTTGGCATTTTGGAGCAGACCAAACAATAGAAAAGTCTCTGGGGAGTCCATTATGAAAACAACGAAATGAGTTAATAAACGGCCCAAAAGCCAAGTAAGACCACCAAACATATGCGAACGTATGAGTGAGAACAACACTAGACATGGGTTAATAAATGAATTCCCCATCTTAGGCGGCCCCCAGCCACCGTACAAAATCAAGCCAGTGTCATCATTGCGCCGTGCCTGCTCATCACCACCATCATCATCACTATCATTATTAATGTAATGAAGCTCATTATAGCCTAAGCGAATGTCTAAGTTCCAGTAGGGCTGGAGAAGGGGGAGTGGGGTGGCTTAGAGTAATGCTGGGAGTTGTGACCATGCGACTGGGCACTAGGAGTAAGTGTGTCATATTAGCACTATTCCTCATTTTCCATTTAAACATTCATAATGTAGCGCAGCTAATTAGACACTAATGCTAAATAATATCGTATTATGACAACCTAGTCCCCTCCTCCACTAATGCCAACCGCAGAAATAAACCAACCACTAGAACCAACTACTAGAGAGCAAATATGAGGGCGAAGATAAATACTGAAAAATTGAATAATACCAAATTGAATGAGGCCACAGGGTTCAAGATAGTATTCTGTGGCATTACTTCAGGTCTCAGAGTTTAGTAAGACTGCTTGAACTTCCTTCGAATTTCTGATCAGAGACCCCATAG
The DNA here is from genome assembly GCA_963513945.1 of Hydrotaea diabolus. NCBI lineage: Eukaryota > Metazoa > Arthropoda > Insecta > Diptera > Muscidae > Hydrotaea > Hydrotaea diabolus. The sequence continues at coordinate 24,827,025 of OY740718.1, forward strand.
GGTATACGACTTATTCTAAGATGATCCAGCCATGTCCATCTGTCTGTGGAGAACAAACTACAGGTTGCACTTTTGAGCTACAAATTTTCAAAAGTATGTATTGATCCTCCGAAACGGTTGGTATGGAAAATTGGTCGGATCGGTCTAGAGGTAAAAATTTTCTCCACACAAGGACTAACTTAACCGCTAGAAAAATCTTTAGTACGAGGGCGGTTCGGAAAGTTTTTAGCCTATCAATGAAAGAGAATAGTTAGTTTTTCAAAAATATTTTTATTTTTCAATATAATCTCCTGAAACTTCAATACACTTAGTCCAACGCTTATCTAGCAATTCTATCCCTTGATTAAAATAGTTTTCCTCAAGGTCTTCAAAATAGTGGTTTACAACTGTAATTGCATCTTCATTTTAGGTAAAACGCTTGCCAGCAATGAATTTTTTTAGATTTGGGAACAGGTAAAAGTCACTGGGAGCTAAATCAGGAGAATATGGTGGGTGGTCAAGCAACTCGTACTTTAATTCGTTGATTTTAGCCATTGTTAAAACACTCTTGTGCGCTGGTGCGTTGTCTTGATGAAAAATTGTTTTTTTGTGTTGTAAGCCAGGACGTTTTTCTCGAATTTGTACATTTAATTGATCTAAAAGGTTGCAATAGTACTCTGAATTTATTGTTTTACCCTTTTGCAGATAGTCAATCAATAAAATACCTTTGAAGTCCCAAAAAACCGTTGCCATAACCTTACCAGCCGATTGAATTGTTTTTGCCTTCTTTGGGGCACTTCCTCCAGCTTCAGTCCATTGTTTGGATTGTTCTTTTGTCTCTGGAGTATAGTGGTGGATCCATGCCTCATCAAGAGTTATGAAACGACGCTTAAAATAAATTTTATTTCGCTGAAAACGATCCTAACAAGCTTGAGAAATGTTCATTCTTATGCGTTTTTGGTCGACTGTTAACAAGTGCGGCACCCATCTTGCAGAAAGCTTTTTCATCTGTAGTTCTTCATGCAAAATTAAATGGACTCGATCATTTGAGATGCCCATGATATTAGCTATTTCACGCACTTTTATTCGTCGATCATTTAATACCATATCATGCTCATTGGCTACAATTTCTGTTGTTGTTGCTGTTTTTGGATGTCCACTACGTGGTTCATCTTCAATGCTTGTACGACCACGTTTCAATTCAGCAACCCAATTTTTTTACTGTTGCATATGAAGGAGCACTTTCACCTAACACATTCACCATATCATTATGAATTTCTTGTCCCGATAAACCTTTTTTATGTAAATATATAATATTTAATGACACCACGCATTTCTAATTTTTCCATTGTAAAAAAATCGCGGATGCGTCTTTTGTGAACACCTGTTTCTATATGAAGGAGTTGCCAGATCGAAACAAAATTTAACATGTGTTCATAGCAGAGATGGGAGTTTCCAAAACACTTAACTCTCTTCTGTTTATACCGCGCTTTTTGTGCTAGGCTAAGAAGTTTCCGAACCGCCCTCGTATTTGGCCTACGTTCCTCCTATGCATTGATGCGCCACATGTGACGCATGAAGACGTGTGAAAGTTGCTCTAGTGTGCCAATTCCAAGTTATTGTGTCCAAATCATTTTCTAGAATACTTTGAAGTCAAATGCTTTCCATTTCGATTTGGTTCCAATCGGCTAAAGGCACACTCTTTTTTGGTGATCGCTGTGGATGTTTGCTTCTCGCAAACTCGCCTCCATGTGCTTTCCTAAAAGCAGTCTTGCGTCCTTTGTTAGTCTGGTGTATCTAGTGGGGCAAAAGTCTCTAGCAGGCCGCGCCCCTCTGGCTGCCGTATTTCTGTTGCCACATTCCAGTTGAAGTCCCTGAAAAACTCCATAGGTAATCTAAGACTAATGTCGACCACTAAGTCTTTTAGGTTTTTTTGAAATATCCCGTGCGACCTGCTTGCACGTAGAAAAAAAGTATGATTGGGGTAACAATATTCGAAGAGCACCATACTATTGTTGGTTTGATGGTTGTGGCACAACAATATTATGATCATCACAACAATAGTATGGTTCACACACAACCATACTATGATCCCCGTACCAATATTATGGTCCTCACAACAATAGAATCAGCCACACATAACCATACTATGATCCCCACAAACATATTATTATTTACATTCAATCATACTATGATCCCCACAACCATATTATGATCCTCATAACCATAGTATGTTTAACTTACAACCATAGTATGATCCTCACAACCATAGTATGATGCTCACAACCATAGTATGATCCTCACAACCATAGTATGACTTACGCATAACCATACTATGATCCCCAAAATTGTTTGCAAAGACTGGAATACGTTGTTATTCAACTATAAAGAGTTTTATTAAGTAAGTTATGTGACAATAGGAGTGATTTATTTAACAGTAAAAAAATGCATTTATTAAAAATATCTTAGTTATACTAATCCGTAGTTTTTTTTTTGAAAAAATTTAATTCTTATTACTATTATGGCGTAAGAATCGTAAAAATAGCATTGCCAAATTAAAATAAATTAAGGTTTTGCCGGTATGATTGCCGTAATCATGTTATTGTTAAAATAAAATCCATGAAAACAATACTTTTGTCCCACCAACCATATTTATATTGTTGCTACAGCCATATTTTTATTTTTAAATTTGGCAACAATACTTGTGTTATATCTCAACAATATTAATATTGCCGCAATCATACTATTGTCAAAATGAAATTCAAAAAAAAATACCATGGTTGCGACGACAATACTTTTACTGCAGAGAACATACTATTGCTGCCGTGACCATATAGTAACCATATCTTTTCTCTGCGTGTGGAGGAGTATAGCAGCCCCTCTTACTTTAACAAATTCCTCAAAGGGTAGAATCTCCTTTAGTGCAAGGTGACCATATGTTTACATTGCCACTTTGGTAAAAGATATAGACTTAGCAATTGTAGTCCATATCCTTTACTCTTGCAATTTGGTGGTGGTGTTTCCCAAACTCTCTGCAGAAACAGCATCCTCCTATATTTCTTCTAGGATGTGTTATGGCAACGATTCGATTTAAACATACCACATCTTCTTTCCCTTAAAAGGACCAATCCTGGCCTTGTTCTTCGGTTTCCTGGTCATAAACTTCTTCAGTTTTTTTATGATTCTACCCAATTTTCGCACGTCTATGGTGTTGCAGTACAATCAGCGTATTTATGACCACTAGTATTTGCCTCATAACTTCGCCAAAGTTGGTGGGTATATTTTCCAGGCTGTGAAATTGTTCTGCACTTAAGTGCATCTGCTTTCCTCGTGCTCTCCAACGTCCACTTGAGAGAGAGAGAGTCCTTTGATGAAAATCATTGCAATTGTAAGACAATGTTGTTGAAGTGGGTTTCTTTTTATGGCTTCTCGAGGACGAGAAGACAACAAACGTCCATTCATGGGATTCTCGGCGTGATTATTGTTGCCAGTAAGTAGAGAAAATAAATCCGGCAGAGGTGAAATCTTACGTTGGCTGCGGCCAACAATGCACACCGAATGCCATAAAATCCGGGCACTTAAAAAGGTGGCGCAGACAGAAAAAACACTCTAAAGCGCAAAAAGGACCACAAATGCAACAATGTTAAGGCCACATTGTCAGAGGGTCAGGAATGGGAAGGCTGACTACTTGCATAGAGTCAGAGGGTCATGAATGGGAAGGCTGGTAAGGAAGGGAAAGCATAGAGCCCCCCACCTCGTTACTGTTTAAATTGTTATGCTCCTTTTTGAAATCCTTTTGCATAAAGTCCCTCGGATTTCATTGCTGTTTTCTGCTGATTGGCTTTTGGTGGCACAAATCATTGGACTTTCGCGTAAGGCGCCTGGGCAATCGTTTATAATTTTCAATTCTGTTTAGTTTCCAAGCATTTGAACCTTGATAAAGGATGCCATAAATCCTTTATTTGTTATCAGCTGAACAACGACGCCAAAAGGAGTAGATGCAATTCAATGTTTTCATAGAAAAAGGGACCTAAGCGTAAAAAAAATCAATTTTCATTTTTTTGATGTGGACAACATCTGAGCATCGAATGAGACCGATCCCATGCCCCAAAAGTGTGCGTTTTATGAAAGTGAGGTCGACGATTCTAAGCGCAAATAGAAAGGGACCTAATCTTTAAAGTGGCTCTCCTGAACAAAACTGGTTTTTAACCTTAGGTCCCTTTCTATTTTGCGCGTCACATATGTATTCAGTTTCTTTCATTGCGAACAAGGTTTAAAGGTGGTTTTTCTTTGGAATGACATACAATTTGATATCCTTTAGTAAGACTTTGCTCTCTGTGCACAGTGTTTAGAAGCCCATTTGGTTCCAAAACAAATCTTTATAATTGTAAACGGTTGATGTCAAGATTTTTATAAGTTTACCTAGTTTTTAAGTGAACTCCGCCACACATATCCTTGAGGGGAAGGACTGGCAGGTATGCATTCCAAGGAATAGAATGAACATAGGCTTCTATACAATGAGGGCTAAACAAGTCGGCGATTTTGGCGATCCGAGCTCTGACTAGGGGGTTTAGATAAACGCCACACATATCTTTGACGGGAAGGACTGGCAGGAAGCATTCCAAGGAATAGAATGCACATAGGCTTCTATACAATGAGGGCTAAACAAGTCGGCGATTTTGGCCATCCGAGCTCTGACTCGGGGGCTGAGATAAACGCCATAATCGCTATGAGTGTCAACTTAAAACTCGAAGGCCAGGCTGCGATTAAACCACCACACTTGTAAATTCTGAATTTAAGAAGCTCTCATAGCCATCACTCATCCTTTAACGAGATGGCCAAGCAGTCCGATATCCACCTTATTTAGGTGCTAAGGCACGGGACCTGTGTGAGGGGAAACCAGACATGCTTCCCTCTCTACGAGTACATGTAATAGACTCGGACATGGATCACCGGGCAAAACAGGAATAGGTACATTATTAATCGCTCGAAATCTTTAATGTCCACCTCTGCGGTCCATATCTTCGGGATTAAGCCGTGATCTCGAGGCACTTCTTGATAGGCAATCCTGAGTATCAGCCGATGACAACTATAGACACTATCGGGACGAGAACGATGAAGAGGAAAGCATCGAACGCCTCATATGCTTGTATGTGACTTTGTGTATGAGACCAAACTAAGTGTCAGCTGATGGCTTGAAGATTGGGGGACAAGGAAGGGGATTAAGAAAGCGTAGAACGCCTCATATGCTCGTGCTTGGCTCTTTGTATGAGAACGATATTCAGAGCACAAAAACTAATTATCTTAGGGACCCTGAGCTGTGGTTCGACGGAAGATGTATATGTGACCCGCAAATTAGAAAGGGACCTAAGGGTAAAAACCAGTTTTGTTCAGGAGAGCCATTTTAAAGATTTAAATACGTGTATCTTTGGTGTACTTCACTTTCATAAAACGCGCATATCTCTGGGAGGGAACACTTTTGGGACATGGGATGGGTCTCATTCGATGCTCAGATGTTGTCCACATAAAATAAAAGTGAAAATTGATTTTTTTACCCTTAGGGTGCGCTGTCACATATGCTTGTCTACCATATATCGCTAAAGGAAATCCTTTTAATCACACCACAGACGGTTGTTTGTACCGGATTGATAGCAATCTTCGGGCAAGGGCTGTCACCGGCTATAAGGGTGCCGTTGCAACAACAGTGGTCACACACCCGACCTCCTGGGCATTTTTGTCCGCCATCTAAGGAAGCATCTGAACTGTCTCTTACGATGGGGTCACTGACCTGCATTTCTGCGAACAAGGAGTCAAAACATCGGCCAAAGTTTACCAAAAAACCATTTTGGAAGCTGTTGTGAAGCCTCTTAACAATTCCCTGTTGCAAAACCAGCCATGGACTTTCCAGCAGGATTCTGCGCCGGCCCATAAGGCTAAAACGTCCCAGGCCTGGCTTCGAAACAATTTGCCAGCGTTCACTTCCTCTGAAGAATGGCCCTCAGGCAGTCCAGATTTGAACCCATTGGATTACAAATTGTGGACGGTTTTAGAGGACAAGGTTTGTCACAAAAGACACCTCAACATTGGATCTCTTAAGAGTGCTTTGGTTCGAGCTGTGGCCAATTTTCCACTGGACGAGGTTCGTGCAGCTATTGACGATTGGCCAGTGCGACATAAGGCGTGTATAAAGGCAAAAGGCGGACATTTCGAATAAGTAGATTCTTTTTGGATACAATATACATCAATAAATATATGTGACGCTCAAAATAGAAAGGGACCTAAGGTTAAAAGCCAGTTTTGTTTAGGAGAACCATTTAAAAGATTAGGTCCCTTTCCATTTGCGCTTAGAATCGTCGACTTTAATTTATAAAACGTGCATATCTCTGGGAGGGAACACTTTTGGGCCATGGGATCGGTCTCATTCGATGCTCAGATGTTGTCCACATCAAAAAAAGAAAAAAAAATGAAAATTGATTTTTTACCCTTAGGTCCCTTTCTCTATGCGGTGTCACATATTAAAAAATATTTGGTCCAAAAACATACAGTACTTTTTATTTTACAGCATAAAACGTGTGTAACAGTATTTATGTCCCTACTAAGTATTTTGGAGTCTCTTAATTAAAATACTTAGATGAAAGCCCTAATACTCCCTACCACTTTCATTGTTTACTAAGCCGAATTTAGTGGTGACCAACTCGAGACCGTTGGCATTTCTGTTCATCAGACTGTAACTTGGAAGAACAAAAATTATCACGCATAGCGACCAGAGGTTACCTAAAAAAGAGTTCGACGCATTTAGTTCGAATGGCGCGTTTCCTTCAACAGGATATCCAAGCAGCTGCCCTGTAGACAAACAGGACATCCAATCCAAATAAAGTATATTTGTGGTACAACAACGGCACCATTTGCAATACACATTTAATGACCAACAATGCCAATTGTAGTGCCCTAGTCTGAGTGGTTTTCCCATATTAAGGGTCTTTCTTCGTGCAAGGTAGAGAGACTGTCGGTCCACTTTATCCACATTTCTCTTATAATCCCTTCAATTCTTTAAAAGTTGCGTAAGCCAAAGCATTACTCTTTAGCAGACAAGCATTATAATTTATTCTGAAATGTCTATATTCAAATTTTGTAATACTTATTTAGTTTTAATCATTTTTTTGGTTTCTTTTAGGTAAGATCATCCCATTCCAGCATTCATGTTTATCGACACAAAACTAGGTGAGTTTATAATTTTTCTGTACTTTAAAATTAGGTTTTCTCTAGCCCAGACCTACAGGCGTTTAAAGTCCTTGGTCGAATGTTTCGATTGAAAGCTTAACTAACCGCTTCAATAGAATTAATTTTTTCTACTTTTTAATGCGATTTCCTAAATAAATGCCCTTTGAACTATGGAAGACAAGATAGCTTTGATGGCCAAAAAAATATATATGTGACGCGCCAAATAGAAAGGGACCTAAGGGTAAAAACCAGTTTTGTTCAGGAGAGCCATTTTAAAGATTTAAATACGTATATCTTTGGTGTACCATCACTTTCATAAAACACGCATATCTCTGGGAGGGAACACTTTTGGGGCATGGGATCGGTCTCATTCGATGCTCAGATGTTTTCCACATCAAAAAAAAGTGAAAATTGATTTTTTTACCATTAGGTTCCTTTCACTATGCGCTGTCACATATATATTTTACATTGTCACCTGAACATAGGCAACTCAACTTGTTGTTCATGACCTGTTTAAGCAATGATTTTAAAAACTACAATCTTGCCTGTGCTGTCTCAAATTTATTATACCAAGGATATTCATTAGGGTGGAGTGAAATTCAAAAAAAAAAAGTTAACCTCGGAAAGAGATGTAGTCTGGGGTCCTAAAGAGGGGAAAAATAAAGAAAAAAATTTAAAAAAATTTTTAGGGGTCGCGCCACTCCCTCGAAATTTGCAAATTATCGCTATTTTGGCGTTGATTTTAGAAAAATCCTAAAAAGTTTTATGTCAATAAATGTTTGCAATAGCGTAAACAATGAAATAAGGTCATGAAAAAATTTAAAAAAATTTTTCTCATTGTTCAAAAATTTCAAAAAGTAAAATAAGTCAAATCGTCCCTTCTTCAGAAAATTGACTGAACAATGAAATCGCCACCAAAGCTACAAATATTAGTCGATTATCCTCATATTTGCCTCAAATACTTTTGTTTGGGCACTGAACAAGCTCAAACTTTTAAATTTCGAATAAGTTAAGTCGTTAATTTTTAGGATTTTTCTAAAATCAACGCCAAAATAGCGATAATTTCCAAATTTCTAGGGAGTGGCGCGACCCCTAAAAATTTTTTTAAATTTTTTTCTTTATTTTTCCCCTTTTTAGGACCCCAGACTACATCTCTTTCCGAGGTTAACTTTTTCAAATTATAGAAAAAACATGTTTTCACTCCACCCTAATATTCATGTCTCATTCCTCTATGTATCCTTCAGTTGCCTTTAATCGACTTATCGAAGCCATCGCTAGCACAGGTCTAGGCCCTTACTAAAGTGCAGCTCATAGATTTTGTATCGAATCTTTCTGCAGAATACCATCGCATCTTTCTGTAGAATACCATCGCTTCATCGGCTATCGCTACTTGTATTGTTTAATCCATTTTTGTACGACGTTATCATAGCGCCCATTAAAGGCTCTTTTTGTGGTCTCACCGCTGTAGAAGCAAAATACTAAATCAGATCTTTCTTTTATTTGGCATAGTGCGCTAAGAGCGACTGGTAAAAAATGACCATATAGTCCCATGTAAAGGTCACTTCTTATTTGAGGTCCTGCCACTCCAGAAGCCACATTTTATTTCTGCTCTTGCTCAAATTAAGTACACAGCCGCTCATCTGAATATGTTTGAAGTTTTTGAAACATTAAATGCTGGATTTCTCAGTTTGTCTTATACGCACACCAAATTTTATTCTGTCCATTGCGAGATTAAGGCTTAAAACCAGTTTTGTTCCGGAGAGCCATTTTAAAGATTAGGTCCCTTTCTATTGGCGCTTAGAATCGTCGACTTCACTTTCATAAAACGCGCATATCTCTGGGAGGGAACACTTTTGGGTCATGGGATCGGTCTCATTCGATGCTCAGATGTTGTCCACATCAAAAAAAAAATCGAAAGTTGATGAAAAGTTTTGTTCAGGAGAGCCATTTTAAAGATTAGGTCCCTTTCTATTTGCACTTAGAATCGTCGGCGGCTGTGGATTAACATCACTGCTCTCTCTAATATCTTGGTCATCGTCATCATCAGAAAGGTCGATAATTTCGTCCAACAGATATTCTGGAATTTCATCTTTGTTTTCCCCTTCTTCTTCTTTTTCCTCGTCTTCCTCTTCTTCAAAGGTGTTTCTATACCACCTACAAATTTCAGCGAGTATTGCATCTGGAGATTTCTTTTCTCTGTACCTGAAACGAAAATAGTTTTCAATTGTTAAAATGTTTAAATTGTTCACACTGACAAAGATTTTAGAGAAATCTAGGAATTCAAAATATGCACACTCTATAGTTGTCTTATTTCAAATGGAAGCGCAGTTTGGTGATAACGTTCGCCTTGCTCATCAGAGTCAGTTGGCAACTGTTGAGCGAGTTGATCAAGATGCTGATGCAAGAGATGAATTTTGTGCGACATATTAACCCCAATTGCATCGAAAGCTGTCCACATGTTTGCAACAGATTGTCTTTGCGTTCTTTACCCAAAAGTCCTTTAATGACTGCTTTCAATGCGAGTCATGCATTTAATTCTCGGTCTGTCAGAACTTTGTCAAAATCTTGACGAGTCATTAGTTGGGACCATTGACAACCCCTTCCTGAATTTTGGCGTTACTTAGTCTTGGGGAAAATGTCTTTTAGGCGGTTGAATACTGCAGTTGTAGTACTGATATGTGTTTGAAGATCAATGCTTCGGTATGTTGGTACTGGAACGAATTCTGAGTGCGGTAAATGGTAATTGGACACTTGGCACTGCTACATAAGTTTTATTCTCCGCTTTCCTTCTATTCAAAGTTTTATGGTAGTTGATACATCCATAGCAATTTTCTTCTTGATGCGGCCTGTTGTCTAACCACATCATTGGTATACCAAACGGCATAGCCTTCTTCTTTTCACTTTTCCGTTGCATAAGAGTTGAATAGCAATTAAAGCAAACTTTTTTAGGGGCATAGTTTACGTCAGTGATGAACTCATGCGAGAAATATTGTTTATAGGCTTCCTAGAAAAATAACTCGCATTGCCACATTTTTCATCACCTGCTATAAAACGTCCACAAACATTGCAAAAATGGCCCATTTTACATTTTGGTTCCGACATTTTTAATACAATATATATTATACAATGTTTTTGTTTTGTTATTTTTATGAAACTGATGCACTTAACTTGAATCACTCTCAAAATGAAATATTTTCCAAAAAAAATAATAGCGTATTTTATCACGATCGAGCGAAAATTAAAAGACATCAGCTTCGGCTGAGTTTCGAGTCTTAACTGAATCTTTATTTTTTAAAATTAGTTCGCTTGTACGAAATAATAAAAAATCGCTACCAGTGCGGTGGTTGAAAACAAAAAAATGTTTTGCTAATTCCTAATTATTGGAACTTCCCTTTTTAATTACTTCTACCTCTTTTTCTTTTTAAATGTTTCTTCAAAACCAACACTAAACAAACTTGATACATAAAACATGAGAAGTAAATTAATATTAAGCTGGAAAACGCACGTTTTGTATTATGATTGTTTTATTTTCAAATGAAATTTATTGAAGAAACTGAGGAGCAAATTATAGATCAAACAGAAAGTAAAAAAAGGTTTAGTTTTGTGGAAAATATTTTCAAAAAGCATGAAAAAAAATAATTTTTTCAACATTATGCTTCATAAGCACCACAAAAATTGTCTAAATCAATTTTTTAAAAATTTCAATTGTTGGACAGGTCTCTAGCAATAATTTGGCTTTTACAGATTGAAAAATGTCAATTAACCGACGAGGTATAGCCAAAAAAAACATATGAACAATATGATTAAAAAATAATTCGAACTAACATAAACAAATAAACAAATAAATAAAACACAGATATTTAAGAAAAAATCGTGAAACTTTATTGTACCGTAAAGTAGACAGAATGAGGTTATGTATGGAACAATATATCGTGCAGATGGCCGCCGCGGCTTTGCTGGCAGGCACGCGATCTTTTAATGAAATTTTCAATGACCGTTTTGCATGAATGCTGCGGTATTTCATTAATGCAGCGTCCAATTTCGTCTTTTAAGGCTTGAGTCGTCGTCGGCTTATTCGCGTAAACCATCGACTTCAAAAAACCCCAAAGAAAAAAATCTAATGGTGTTAAATCGCACGATCTAGACGGCCAATTCTGATCTCCAAAACGCGAAATAACACGACCGGGAAAAGACTGATGCAGCAATTGAATTGTTTCTCTGGCTGTATGACATGTGGCGCCGTCTTGTTGGAACCACATGCCCTCCACAATCATTTCTTCAATTCTAGGCAAGAAAAAACTGGTTATCATTTCACGATACCAAACACCATTGACTGTTTGCGCTTGACCTGCCTCATTTTCATAAAAAAAAAGTTCCAATGATTCCTCCAGCCCAAAAACCACACCACACAGTGACACGTTGAGGATGCATTTGCTTCTCGTGAATCACTCGAGGATTTTCCGCACCCCAAATGCGACAATTCTGTCTATTGACGAAGGCATCAAGATGAAAATGGGCCTCGTCACTGAAGATGATTTTATCGGCAAAATCAGCATTTTCATGTTGTCTCTCCAATACCCAATTAACGAACTCCCTTCGCTGTCCATGGTCAGCTGGCTTCAGTTCCTGAGTCAATTGAATTTTGTATGCATGAAGATGCAAATCTTTCGTCAAAATTCGCTGCAAAGTGGATTTGGAGACACCAATTTGCTGAGCTCGGTGTCGAATTGAGGTGGATGGAGTTTGAGCGACATCATCACGTACAGCTGCGACATTTTCGGTCGATCGACCTGGTCGATGGTGCGTTGTTGTCTTTACATCACTAACAGACCCAGTTTCGGCAAATTTATCCATTAATCTCTTTACAGTTGACTCTTTTGAAGCATTATTGTGACCCCAAATTGATCGCAATTTGCGAACTGTAGCCGCAAAACTTTCACCATTTTGGTAAAACAATTTCACAATGAGAATGCGTTGTTCATTCGTGTAGCGCTCCATTTTTACTAACCTCGTACCTTCTACTAACAAACAATAACAATTGTTCAAATGTCAAACAATGATACTTCGAATGTTGCCAGATTTAAAAATTGCGTTCTTCTTGGGACACCCTTTATTTTCACCCCTCACTCTCAGAATCGACCTTACTTTTGCTAACCTGAAGTTGTTACACAGTCTTAGTGTACGGTGTTTAAAATCGAACATCCATAGATCGATCACCCAATGGGTAGCCTACACTCAGGCAATGGAAAAACTAAAGCATACCTTAAGGATGTCTTTGCTGCCTTTTCCTCTGTTTCTCTCTCAAAACGTCTTTGCTTGCACTTCGCAACATATCAGCTTTCATAATTTTTCAAGCTTATCCATTCAAAGCGATATATACACGCAGAAAAAAAAGTATGGTTGTGATGACAATATTCGAAGAGGATAATACTATAGTTGGGTATATGGTTGTGCTACAACAATATTATGGTCCTCACAACAATAGTATTATTCAAATACAACAATATTATGATCCTCAAAACAATAGTATGATTCTCACATAACCATACTATGATCCCCACAACCATAGTATGATTTACACTCAACCATACTACGATCTCCACAGCCATAGTATGATCCTCACAACCATAGTATGTTTCATATACAGCCATAGTATGGTCCTCACAACCATAGTATGAATCACACGCAACCATGCTATGATCCCAACAACCATGGTATGATCACACACAATTAAACTATGATCTCCACAACCATAGTATGATCCTCACAACCATAGTATGTTTCATATACAGCCATAGTATGGTCCTCACAACCATAGTATGATTCACACGCAACCATGTTATGAACCCAACAGCCATAGTATGATCACACACAATTAAACTATGATCCTTAATATTATTTAATAGAATTTGTTTGAGTTGTCGGCAATAGATTTGATCCCCAATATTATTTATTCAAATTGGATTAAGTTGTCAACAATAGATTTGAATTATGAAAATTATTCAAAAATACATTAAATTCAAAATAACAGGAGTGATTTATTTCACAGTAGAAAAAATAAGTCTGATTAAACGTAAGCGTTTTTATTAAAAATATTTCAGATAAACAAAGCCAAAACAGCTTTTTTAAAAAATTTTAATTTCGATAAAAAAAAGTACTATTATTGCATTAGATCCGTGCCAATAACATTTGTTCTCAAAAGCATATTTAAATGGAGAAAAATTACAATCATACAGTATGATTGCCGTAATCATATCATAGTCAACATAAAACGCAAACACACAATACTTTTGTCGCACTAACCATATTTATATTGTTGCTTTAACCATATTTTCATTTTTAAATTTGGCAATCAAACTATTGTTACATTTCAACAATATTAATATTGCAGCAATTATACTATTGTCAAAACTAAATTCAGTTAACAATGCTATGGTTGCGACGAACACACTTTTGTTGTGGAGAACATATTATTATTGCCGTGACCATGTAGTAACCATGTTTTTTCTCTGCGTGTATTAATGTTTCCCTTGTTAAGGTTCGTATTCCATAGATTACCTTCTTGTCCTTTATCTTGGGTTGTCGTCGGCATCGCCGGCTCCATTCGCATTTGTTGTGGTCTTGTTGAAGTGTTCATTGGACAATAGCGTATGTGGTCACACTGTGTAATAGGGTGGAGTGAAATTCAAAAAAAAAAAGTTAACCTCGGAAAGAGATGTAGTCTGGGGTCCTAATGAGGGGAAAAATAAAGAAAAAAATTTAAAAAAATTTTTAGGGGTCGCGCCACTCCCTAGAAATTTGGAAATTATCGCTATTTTGGCGTTGATTTTAGAAAAATCCTAAAAAGTTTTATGTCAATAAATGTTTGCAATAGCGTAAACAATGAAATAAGGGCATGAAAAAATTTAAAAATTTTTTTCTCATTGTTCAAAAATTTCAAAAAGTAAAATAAGTCAAATCGTCCCTTCTTCAGAAAATTGACTGAACAATGAAATCGCCACCAAAGCTACAAATATTAGTCGATTATCCTCATATTTGCCTCAAATACTTTTGTTTGGGCACTGAACAAGCTCAAACTTTTAAATTTCGAATAAGTTAAGTCGTTAATTTTTAGGATTTTTCTAAAATCAACGCCAAAATAGCGATAATTTCCAAATTTCTAGGGAGTGGCGCGACCCCTAAAATTTTTTTTAAATTTTTTTCTTTATTTTTCCCCTCTTTAGGACCCCAGACTACATCTCTTTCCGAGGTTAACTTTTTCAAATTATAAAAAAAGCATGTTTTCACTCCACCCTACTGTGTAATGTACAATAAACCACATTTTAACTCCAAACTTAAGAGGATTTCAGGCAAAGTTTAATCCTGTCCAGGCGACATTGTAGCGTCCTCAGTACTGCAATGGCAGTTGGCCATTGTCGTTGTAGACCTAATGGTCAGCCAGCGACTGACTGAATGGATGAATGAATGAATGAATGAATGGTGGTTAATGTCGAGCATGTTTTAATGCCCGAGAGATGGGGTTGATACTAGTGTTAATGACAGCGTTGAAGATGTCGATGATTGAGGCAGTGACAGTGACAATGACACTGATGGTGCTGCTTATGGTGGTGTCTCTGAAATTATTGTGTTAAAATAATCCATAATTCTTTGAAATGATAATAAGCCATTCTGCACTGAGTGGACATTAGCGCCGCTAAAGGAAAATGTATTTTTCATGTCGTTCTTTGTTCAGATATGCTGTACAGCACATGTTTGTGTGCAGTTAATGAGATTTTGAGCCTTTAATTTGGACGTAGATGACATCAAGTTGATTTTAAGGGTTAATTGTAAAAATGGCCGTGGACGAGAACATTTAAGGGTCAGTCCCCAAAAAAATTCGTAGCTTTATTGAATTGTTCTTCTAAAGGTTGGGAGTGATGATAAATTCAAAAATAACTCTGCAATGGGTTACATATGTGCATACATACGAATATTTGCTTTTACATGGCTGGGAGATTAATCTCTTTGTAATATTTGTGGTGCAAACCAGCCGCTAAAAATGTTAGCTGTTCTTAGCCGAATTCGTACACTGATTCACTTGTGCAAACCCGTACAGGTTATGGGTCTACACCCAGATGGCAGTATGGCATTGGCCTGCCAATATCTGTCTCATTACGATGCGTAAGAAAATTTTACTGTTGTAACCTATTTGTCCATTGTCGAAGAGACTGATTTTTGGCTTCATAGGGCCTGTATATCCGGAGCCCACATGAGCGCGCCCGAGTCCCAAATTGATCGAAACCGTAGGTATAAATACATATTTGGACTGTGGGCTACCGTTGTGTGATAGAAGTGTGCACGACTTAATGCCGGTAAACCCAGGTTCAAGCCCGGATAAGAACAACTAACAAATTTTCAAAGGCGGGTTTTCCACCTCGGGTAAGAGTTTTATCTCTTAGCCATGTAAAACATTCTTTATAAAATGCATTCGCCTTTCGGAGCCTGCATTAAGCAGTAGGTCCCGGCCAGTGAGTAAAAGTATAGAATCGTGCACAGCTTACTGATTTGAGAGTAGTTTCCCCTTGTTTCTGAATGGGATGTTGCAGGACTTAAGTTTGTAGAACATATTTATAATTGGGGAAGATTTGAAGTGGTTTTGGGCCCAAGGGACGATCATCCCGATGTTTAATGCGTCTATGCCTTCAACTTCCAATAGAAGTTTATTTAAAAATTAATTATTTAAGCTTTAAAGTGGAAAGTATAAAAGGATTGATCCGCAGCCAGATAACCAGTTTTAGATAGTCGAATATAAAACATATATCGGGTAATTTAGAAGACTAGCTTTTTTCGTTTGAACTGAATCGATCAGCAATATATATGAATCAATCCTAATATATCCTTTTATTGTCTTATGTTGGAGCCCGAAGTACAGCCTAATTGAGCTTATATGTTAGCAAAAGAAGAAGAACCTCTACTAGCAGACTCTCTTAAAGTTTTTAGTCCATGGTGATTCCAGGGCATATCAATAATTCCCTGACTTTCCCAACTTCCCTCATAGTTATATAAATGCAACACTGCTCCCATCAAGTACCATCTGTTAGCAGACTACTGTAAAATTTTGAGTTCCGTCATTTAGTTTGTTTAGTTTAACAGCTGTGCAAAACATACAACCTCGTGGATTTTGTCAATAATGGAAAATTGTTACTTTCAAGTGTTCAGTAAACATTATTTTTTGCGGCAAAACACCGTCAATCAAACCAAGGAAAAGCTTGATAAATACTAGGGGGACTCTGCACCATCGATTTTAATGGTAAAAAAAGTGGTTTACTTAGTTTCGTTGCGGTCGCAAAGTACAAATGTCGCTGAACGTTCTGGACGGCCAATAGAGGTCAATACACCCGAAAATGTCGAAAAAATCCACGATATGGTGTCGGCCGATCGAAGAGTAAAAGCTCATGAGATTGTTGATGCCATACGCATTTTATATGGCAGCGTGGTTTCGATTTTCTATGATCAGTTGGGTTTAAGAATGCAGTCTACAACATGGGTGCCGCGTTTGCTCTCAACTGACCATAAACGTAATCGTGTGAGAACTTCAAAGGATTGTTTGGAGTTGTTTAACCGCAAACCGAATGAGTTTTTGCATCGCTTTGTAGCTGTGGATGAAACATGGATCCATTACAACACTCCGGAGACCAAGCAGCAGTCTAAACAATGGGTTTCTCCGGTGAATAATTTTGTCGGCCAATAAGGCGATGACAACAGAATTTTGGTAAGCACGTGGGATAATCCAAATCGATTATCTTCAAAAGGAAGGAACAAAAAACGTCGAATATTATGCCAACTAATTGGTCCAATTTAATGAGGATTAAAAAAAAGAACCTATGTGGCCGAAAGAAGTTAATTTTCATCAAGACAATGCACAGGTGCACACGTTCACAGTCTCAATGGCAAAATTACCTGAATTCGGCTACGAATTGGTACCTCACCCGCCATATTCTCCGGATTTAGCCCCCAGTGACTATTTTATATTTCCAAACCTAAAGACATGGCTCGGTGGAAAGAGATTCAGCTCCAATGTTGAAATTACTGATCCAAGAAATGCCTATTTAATGGACCTAGAAAAATTCAATTTTTGAAAAGGAATATAGAAATTGGAGAAACGTTGGACTAAGTGTATTGAGCTAAAATAGATTATATGGAGAAATATTTTTTTTTTGCAAAAAACTTTTTTTTTCGAAAAGTCACAGAAGTACTGATCTGCCTTCGTATTAGCGAGATTTAAACGGAGGCCAAGATCTTGATTAACAATGTGCAAAACTTTATGCATGGTTCGGGAGATGACTGACTCAGATGTGCATAGCAAATTCCCAGAAAAACAAAGTCCTGTTGGCTCTGTTTTATTTTCATGGGCAAAGGAAATTTTTATTGTGCAATAGACATTTCTACATTCCTTCATTTAAGCGAATTCACGAGATGAGATGTCTTATTTGAGAGATGTCTTATTATGGAGACTTTTTTCGTGTACCTTTTTTTACATCCTATCTATAAGTTTGGAGCGTTCTTTCGTTCTTTTTGGGTTCACCGAATTTTCGTAGAACATTGAAACGTCCTGTAGGCTTGAAGCGTCCTTTTCATCCTTTTCTTGAAAATAGTAATATTTGGATCCTTTAACGGGACCTTTGAGTTGCCTTATATTCTACGAAAATGTTTCGCAGTTAAACCGAATACGAAAAATCAATATCTCAAATTTTAGCGCCTTCTCTTTGGTCACTTTGTTAATGACATTGCCTAAATATAAGTAAAATGGTCTTTTTTTAATGTTCTACTAAAATACAAATAAGTACCTTCTGTAGAGGCCGTCTAAAAAAAATCAGAATATTTGCAAAATTAGTCCTTTTTTTTAAAAAAAGAGTCAAATTTTGGAAAAAAAAAATTCGAGTTTGATCAAGGTCTCTTTAGACTTTGAGCAAGGTTGGGCTTAATCTATGGTTTTCAAATCCAAATGAAGGACCTTCTGCAGAGGCCGTCTAAAAAAAATCAGAATATTTGCAAAATTAGTCCTTTTTTAAAAAAAGAGTCAAATTTTGGAAAAAAAATTTCGAGTTTGATCAAGGTCTGTTTAGACTTTGAGTAAGGTCGGGCTTAATCTATTGTATTTAGAGGGAAGACATAATACGTCGGTCCTTAATGATAACATAAACCGATATGGTCAGCTTTTTCCACTAAATGTTGTTGTCCTTAAAGCCCTACTATACATATGAGCTAAATATATATTCAGGTATATCCTGTGAAGCGACAGGGCTTTAAATGGAAATGGTCATTTGTATGGGGGTATCTAAATATGAACCAATATGTTCAAGCTTCAGCATGAAAGGTAATAAATCGTTCATAATGCGCTAGAATAAATTGGAACTTAATCGTATTTAATTTGAGACTTCTAAAGTGGCAGAACCTCAATTTTGGAGGGGTACCGTTCTGAAGCGCTTTATGAAATCATCGGCATAGGAACTATTCTAAAAAATGTGCGGGTAAGCCCAATTTCTTCCGGGTTACTTACTGGCCTCGTACAGTGCACTAGCATTAATTTGGGCTCGATCGGAATTAAATATGTGAATTCAAGAGCGGCAGAGACCCATATCGGCAAACTCACGATGTTAATTGCAAGTAAAACAAAAATTTTTCAATGACTTATCTTAATATTTTTTATTACGATAAAAGGATCTATGGCATTTGTATGTAAAACAAAATATCGACCAAATGTTTGCCCCGGCTTCGATGACATACCTCTATCCAATGATCCATTTTTTGAATGATTCTTATACATACTGGAGGTTCAATGTAGTTAATGTGCCGAATTATCTCAACCTTTACCTCTTGAATTGTTCTTGGCTCATTGAAGTACACACTTTTTATTTTAAATATTCCCAAAGAAGGAAGTTCGACGGGTTCAAAGCACAATATCGTGGCGTCCAAAGAACATCGCCACGACGTAAAATAACACGGCCACTGAATTACTATCTCAAAAGTGCTATTGTTTCGATGGCTGTGTGCCAAGTGGCACCATCCTGTTGGAACCTTACATTATTCAGGTCCATGTCCATAATTTCTGGCCACAAGAAGTCTGTTATCATCTCGCGATAGCGATCACCATTCAGGAATACTGCTTGGCCGACCTCATTTTCGAAAAAGTACGGCCCGATAACCGCACCAATAAGTCACTTTTTTTAGGGTGCATTGGCTTTTCTCTTCGTGGATTATCATGTGCCCGAAATGCGGCAATTCTGCTTGTTAACGAATCCACTGTGGAAACATTTGATCGACTATGCTGAACAAAAAAATCACAAAGTGCACGAAATACATATTGAACGCCCATTTTCGTTCAAGGTTTCAACAATCTAAGCACGCTGCAAAAGTACGTACCTCTCCATGGTTGAATTTGTCAAACACTGAAACAAAGAAATGTCAAATTATGTGGAGCAAAAAACTTGACTTTTAGATGTGACTCACGATTAACATCGTGCATTATGGTTGGACCACTCTTTATTTATCCATGTTACTTTTGGACTAACGTACGTACCTCCCCATGGTTGAATTTGTCAAACACTGAAACAAAGAAATGTCACATTATGTGGAGCAAAAAACTTGACGTTTAGATGTGACTCACGATTAACATCGTGCATTATGATTGGACCACTCTTTTTTTTACTTAATGTTACCTTTAGACTGATGACAACAAAAATGCATTTGCATAGAATTCCGATAAGCAGAAACCCGCTAAAAATAACTTAAATATACCGGGGCTAATCCATCTCCGTGAGGAAAAAGGTAAACCTAATCTACCTAGCCAAAATAGTAATAGGTGATCAATTTAGAGGTATTTTTTTCAAAATAAAAAAAATACAAAACTTAAAATCAAGTGTGGAATCTTTTTTGTTTATTCGAAAGGACATTTTTTGCCATTTATTTTTTTAAGATAATTTTCCAAATGTTGGCTGCAACTACGCCTGTCCATTTTAAGGGTCCAATTTTGGATGACTCGTTGGAGCATTTCGACCGGTGTGGCTTTAATGACACGCGTAATGTTGGCTTCCAAATCCTGAATCGTAGCTGGTTTTTCAGCATAGACTTTGGACTTGGCATAGCCCAAAAGAAAAAAGTCTAAAGGTGTGATATCACACGATCTAGGCGACCAACTCACCGGTCCGAAACGTGAAGTTAGCTGCTCTTCGAAATGACCTCTCAATAGATCCATTGTTTGAGCTGTTGTTTGACAAGTGGCACTGCCCTGTTGAAACTGAAATGTCATCAAGGTTAAGGGCTTCAATTTCAGGTAGCAAAACGTGCGATATCATGGCTTGATAGCGACTACCTTTCACGGTTCAGTTCCGGCCTTCATCTTTTTTGAAAAATTGTGGACCGAAGAATCTACCAGCCCATACATAAATCACACCAAATCTTTTTTTTTCTGGGTACAATGGCACCTCTTGAACCTCTTCTGGCTCTTCAGCCCAAATGCGGATTTTTTTTGTTTTAAATGGACCTCATCACTGAACAAATTACAGCGGATCTTTTACGAGTTTTTGAAGAGCCCAAACACTGAAAATGCGATGCGCAGGGAGACCGTTAGGCTTTGATTGCTGTATTTTGTATGATTTCAAACCAAGATCCTTTGCTAAATGCTCCAAGTGGTTCCATACGACAAACTAAACACTGAAAATGCGACGCCCAGGGAGACCGTTAGGCTTTAATTCCTGTATTTTGTATGATTTCAAACCAAGATCCTTTGCTAAATGCTCCAAGTTGTTCCATTCGACAAACTTAGTTGTTGAGTACGGTGCGGAACCGATTCCTTGGGGCTTACACGTTTACTCTCAGCTACTACCGCCATATTTTCAATGCTTCGTGCTGGAGGTGGTATTTAAGGTCCAGTATTATTATTCAATAGTGAAAATTGGGTTGCAATGCTGGCGATGGTAATCCGAATAGTGCGTTCAGTAGGCCGATTATGTCGACCATAAAAAGGTCTAAGCGCACGAAATACGTTTCTTACCAAACACTACTTTCCATAACACAGTTGCACAATTTGGAGACGTTTTTGCGGTTGTAAGTCTTTCCATTATGAAATGGCAAGCAATACTGAAAAGAAAGAAAAAAATATAAAGTTGAACAGCAGCTGTTAAAATTGATCACCCGATTAGATTGTTCACCCGATATGTCCTATATTTTGCTTTTCACAGATATACTCGGATCAACAATTATTACTTTGTAGGGTCGCAGATCCATCTTCCTGTTTTTGTTAGCTGATAATCGGCAGAGTAAAACATTCAAAAATATATGACTATTGCCTATGAGTCAAACAATCAAAAGAAACTATTGACGGGTGCTTTCCTTCGAGTTTTGATTTTTCTGTTTCTGCTCCGGGCAAGAGCAAAGAGAAAAAAAAACTGTTTGAGCAAATTCAATTTCTGGCTCCCACTCTTTTTCGCTCTTTTCACTCCCATTCTCTCAATGGCAATGGTTTCCCCATATTATTTGCATAAGACCCATTAAAAAACTTTCTATTAAACAAAAATATATATTAACCAACTCATACCTCCTTTAATAGTACGCCGCAAAATGTTTGCATACTTTTAGGGTTAATTTCCAGACAATGTCAATACTCCGCCCCTTTAAAGTAGTGGCAAGAATTTCACAAAATGTCTGGGGGTATTTCTAACAAAGGGCACGATTTTTGTTGCGAGTGAGTGGCGGCATGTTTAAATAAAACGGGTTAAATCCCCTAAAGATTCCATTAAGCACGCAAAATGTGTAGATTCCTTAAAGCCTCCACCGCCTGCCCTCCCTAAAATATGTGTTTAATTTGCGTGTAATTAGTGTTGAAAGCTTTTTGTGTTGCACACCGCTTAGGCTTAAGAATATTTCCATGTTTATGCTAAAGTACTTCAATTGGGAGACATCAGCAAAAAAAAAAGACAGCACCAGGTTACAACATGTGTGTAATGATAAGATCCGTACCATAAAGATTAACATGTTGTAAACCTGTGTCTGGTGGTGGTTGATGTTCCAAGCCTAGTGATGTAGGAAGAATAGCAGCACAGCAGCATCCCGATGAATGTGGCGTTGTTTAATATGTTCCATACATACAAGTAATTAATGGCCATCACAAGCATAATAAATGAACTTGAACGTAGCGTCGACGCATCGACAACGACAGCCAAGTAGCGCCCAACACCGACGAGGAGGACACTGCATACTTTTAGGCCAATGGCTTAAATATTTTTTCTTTTGCGCTGCTTTTTTCTTTCTTGCCTTGACTGTTGTTGACCGTACAAGATTTTGTGCTACCGCATTTTCCTTTCTCGTTTTTTTTTGGTTGAAAACCAGACAAATATTGGTTGAAACATTTCCGGCTTCGGTTGCCTCCTACCTACCGTCCTTCGCCTAAGTACGCTGAAGACAGACTGACAATATGCTCTTGGTTAACCCTAGAACATGTACTATATATTTTCATAGAATGTTTGTAAAGGTTTTACAAACAGCCAGGCTGGCAAAGAGACAGGCAGACCGACCGACCGACACATGCTCCTTTGCCTCTTACACGCTGCTACAACGTCATTTGTACGGTTGACTACTGGTCGGCAGCCTTTTACCACACGAATTATTCCCTCAAGCGCATTTAATTTTAATTATGCGTGACAACACTCGCATCTTTGCTGGGCCCCGCTGATGTTCATATATTTTACTTCGTCTTCGTCGTCTTCCCAAACTTTGGATGGCTTGACTTTTGCCGCTTCGGTAAACGTCATGTCTTTCCGGTGACGATGACGGGCTGCTTGCCGTTGATTTTTAATTATTATTAACATGGTTGGTCTATACGTCGTGGGTGGCCGGCCGGCCAAAAGGTTAAACAAAAGGGTTTCACAAGTTTGCATACAGTCACGACAATGTCTACGCCACGGCAAACGAAAGAAAAAGAAAAAAATTCAAATGAAATTCTGCCAAAAAATCGGCTAAATATTTGAACGTAGTGCAATTAAATTAAAGCATACTTTAAGGCTACGCGCGGGAATGTTTTGGCCTAGCAAAGAATATTATTTTTTTTGAACACTGGGGGCTTTTATTACATATGAACTAGAAATTAGAAAGAAGCTAAATTTATTAAGAAACAAAACTTAGATTTTTTCCACCCGCAAAAAATGAGGCATACTTTGAGGGGAATGCAGCAACTATATGAGAAAATAATAAGTAGAGTCGATTTTTTTTATATTTTAAGCTTAATTAAAGAATGAACTAGAAATTAGAATAAAGCTGAAATTATTAAAAAACAAAACTTAGATTTTTCCACCCACAAAAAACTTAGGCATACTTTTAGGGGAATGAAGCTACCATATGAAAAAAAAATAATAAGTACAGTCGATTTTTTTATATTGTAAGCTTAATTAAAGAATGGACTAGAAATTAGAAAGGAGCTGAAATTATTAAGAAACAAAACTTAGATTTTTCCAAACACAAAAAATGAGGCATACTTTTAGGGGAATGAAGCTACCATATGAGAAAAATAAGTACAGTCGATTTTTTTTTATATGGTAAGCTTAATTAAAGAATTGCATTCACGAAAGCACAACACAAAGGTAGACCACCCGATTTCATAACCTCTGAACGCCGTACGTTTCTCAAGCAAAAAAAGGCTGATTGGGAGCATTAATAATCTAGCTATTCCGTCGGATGTTCGGGTAGCCGAGAAAAAGTTCCCGGCCATCATTAACGCAGCAGCCGCTCGCCATATCCCTGCTGATCGAATACCCGAAGTACGACCAAACACTCCCAGCAGAGGCAGCGGGACTCGCAGACGAGGGTGATGACATTCGTCCCTCCAACCCTACTGACCCTAGAATTAGGGATCTCAACTCCGAGATCAGTAGGTTGGTCAACGAATATAAGCGGAACAAATGGCTAGACCACTTAAAGCAGTGCAACTTGAGTTCCAGGATTGGTAAGTTGTGGACAACGGTCAAATCGCTCTCTAACCCTGGAAGGAAAGATGATCGGACAGCTGTAACGTTCGGTGATAGAACAGTGACAGATCCGAAGCGGTGTGCGTGTTATTTAACCGGCTTTTAATTGAGCACCCAGAGAGTGATAAGGCGAAAAGGAGAGTATTTCGTCGTATTCGCGCTCTCCGAGTCGAAGAGGCACCACCATAATTTACCGTTGTCGAAGTGGCCCATGTCATTAGCAGCGCAAAGTCATCAAAGGCGCTGGGTCCGGACGGAATCTTAATGCTGATGTTAAAGCACTTGG
The DNA here is from genome assembly GCA_963513945.1 of Hydrotaea diabolus. Lineage (NCBI taxonomy): Eukaryota > Metazoa > Arthropoda > Insecta > Diptera > Muscidae > Hydrotaea > Hydrotaea diabolus. The sequence continues at coordinate 24,851,508 of OY740718.1, forward strand.
ATGCCCCGGAAGTAGAGTACATGACCAAAGTGCTCAATCTGCGCTAGCCACTCACGTAGTTCCCGATGCCTGGAAAATGGCATAGTGGTCCCGCTACTGTAGCCAGGCAAAGACGCAAGTAAAGGAGATTCGTACAGGCCGATCTCCTTGCTTTCTCCAGCAGCAAAGACGCTTGGAGTGCTGCTCCTCCCCAGCCTGATCGAACACTTCCCTAGTGCTGATCATCAGCATGGATTCCGCCAGCAGCACAGCACAACAACTGCTTTACACGCCATCACCACACATATAAGTGGCGGCCTTAACCAGAACAAGCCCAACGACAGGACGGTCCTCGTGGCTCTTAACCTTACAAAAGCCTTCGCCGCGGTCAATCATGCCACTCTGTTCGAGGACATTGAAGAAACGCCCCTTCCGCCCAGTTTGAAACGTTGGCTCGTAAACTATATGTGTGGGCGCTAGTCATTTGTAGAATTTAGAGACAGGAAGTCGAAGCCCCGTAGAGTTAAACAAGGAGTTTCCGAGGGTGGAGTGATATCCCCGGCTCTTTTCTATAGGAAAAGTAGAATTTTTTCTATAGGAAAAGTAGAAACTTTTCTGTACGAAAAGTAGAAACTTTTCTATAGGAAAAGTAGAAACTTTTCTATAGGAAAAGTAGAAACTTTTCTATAGGAAAAGTAGAAACTTTTCTATTGGAAAAGTAGAAACATTTCTATAGGAAAAGTAGAAACTTTTCTATAGGAAAAGTAGAAACATTTCTATAGGAAAAGTAGAAACTTTTCTATAGGAAAAGTAGAAACTTTTCTAGAGGAAAAGTAACAACTTTTCTAGAGGAAAAGTAGCAACTTTTCTATAAGAAAAGTAGCAACTTTATAGGAAAAGTAGCAACTTTTCTATAGGAAAAGTAGCAACTTTTCTAGAGGAAAAGTAGCAACTTTTCTATAGGAAAAGTAGAAACTTTTCTAGAGGAAAAGTATAAACTTTTCTATAGGAAAAGTAGAAACTTTTTTTATAGGAAAAGTAGAAACTTTCTAGAGAAAATGTTTCTTAACAAAAAATAGATATTTTTCTAGAAGAAAGTAGCAACTTTTCTATAGGAAAAGAAACAACTTTTCTAGAGGAAAAGTGGCAACTTTTCTAGAGGAAAAGTGGCAACATTTCTATAGGAAAAGTGGCAACTTTTCTATAGGAAAAGTAGAAACTTTTTTATAGGAAAAGTAGAAACTTTTCTATTGGAAATGTAGAAGCTTTTCTATAGGAAAAGTAGAAACTTTTCTAGAGGAAATGCAGCTACTTTTCTACAAAATGTAGCAATTTTTCTTAAGTAAAGTGACATCTTTTTTCTCCAGAGGTAGTAACATTTCTTGGGAAAAGGTATCAACTCTTCGAAATCATAATTAGAAACTTGGCCCTAGGAAAAGTGTAGTTGTTTCACAAGAAAGGTATGACTTTTCCACGGGTAAAGCGTTTTTCTTTTCATGGGAAAGGTATAATCTTTTCCTTAATATACAATATTTATACCGGGACACACTAATATTAACGAGGAAGAGCTGCATTATAAAGGCCAGGTTAACGTGGCACCATTCTAGGTCATCCGAGCCGAATAGGCGCTCAGGGCTAAAACACCAAAGACTACAATTTTGCAAACATCGGCAATGGGATTTACGACCACAAATTTCTAGGATGATCCCGACTATAAAAAATAGGAATTTTATTAAGCTGAACATGTAACAACTGAGCATTTCAGCGGGGATACTGACTGGTCTAGCCTAGCAAGGGTGACCTCATTCGAATCTGCAGGGCACCCTGAAACCTTTCTGAAGACTGTGAAGGGGGCAGCGAGACCTAGGAGCATCACCTTTATCACTGCCCATCATTTGCAAGAGTGAGAATAACTCACCTATATGGGGACTATTTTCTGGACTAATGTCATTCGACTGATACTATGGATGAGGACCATTTCGCAAAATTAGAGTGCAAAACGATTCGAAATACTTGCTTAGGTATCTGCCTTCGTTTCTACTTTAACCCAAACATTAATTTCTTTATTTGCTTCAGCCTGCAACTGTGCTAGAGTTTTTATTTGGTTTTGTTTCTCCTAAAAAAATGTCACGACATTTATTTTTAGAATTTAAAAATTACTCGGAAATCTCTGGGCTTTGCCAGAATCAAAACCATCGTCCCAATACAAAGCACATACTAAAGCCTCACATTAAAGAATTTTAATTTAAGAAACTTTCAACCATTAGAATGTTTAAAAATTCTCTACTTCCCAGAGTAAGCACCCAAAAGTATACCTTATATATCTTTAGCAAACCGAGCAAAGAGTTCCACAAAACTTGTTTCCTTAGATCCCCAAAAAAGGTGGGGGCAAATAACCTTTGAACAACTTCAACTATGTGGTGTGTATTTGAAAACATTTTTCGAAAACCCCAGAACAAAAACTATTTTCCATTCAAGAAAACAAAAATAAGAAATCTTCTGGCCAAAAACTTAAACTATCACAGAAGAAATCATCATAAAAGTGTGCCGCACATGTTGATTAAGAAAGTCAGTCGTTAAATTCAACATGCCACTACTCTGCTTTTTTCTTTACCCCTTTCAACCACAACCCACCCCGGGGTGGGAAAACGTTTGCAGCATGTGCTAGTGGAGTCATGCCTTTTCCTCATTATCCTGAAATACGGATGAAAGTCAATTAGTTAACTTGGGCCAGCATTAACACATGAAGCCGCCTTCTTGCCACTGCTCAACGGTGGCCTGCCTGGCAGTCAAGCAAAACGTCACTTCTTGTGTGACCTTTTGTCATTTTATACTTCCTGTTTCCGCAAGAGTTGGAAATTTTAAAAATTGAAATATTTTCAAATGTGATGTTTATATACTTGACTGGCAACACTACACATGTATGAGTAGATTTACATACACACACAGGCTAACATACACACACACACACACATACCAGATTGTCACTTGTCAAAATGAAAACGCAAAACAATATGAAATGTAAATTATTTGCGTAGGAACACAAAGAATTAATTTGTCGGAAAATGTGATGATGTGGAGGGGAATAGGGCGGGGAAAAAAGGTCTACTAGTAAAGAAAATTTATTACACGAACTGAGCACAGATGAATGTGAAGTTCTAGGGCGTTGTCTTGAATCACTTCAAATTTTAAAGCCTATTTTTGGGCAACATTTAAAAATCATGCGAGTGTTTTCAGCAGCCTCTGTTCCCTTAATGAAAGTGGGAAAGATGTGACCTGAAAACTTAAAGCTTACTTTCAGGCTACGCCCGTATGAAAGAGAGATAATTCACACCCGTTCCGAAAAATCTGTGTTTTGTTCTGTTCTAGAAATAAGGACAAATAACTTTCCTAGGAGAACAGCCGCTGATTTTCCTTCCATAAAAGAACAACAACTTTCTAAAGGAAACGTAACTACTTTACTAGAGGAAAGAAGCCAACTTTCTTAAGAAACGTAGCAGTTTTTCTAGAAAAAAAACATTAATTTCAAAGGAAAAGTAGTAACTTTTCCAAAGATAACTGTTTTTTTTTTTGGAAAGAGGACTCTACTAGAAAGGAAAACAAGAAACTTTTCTAGACTTAGTGTAGCAACTCTTCTACAGAAAACGTGACAACTTGTCAAGGGGAAAACATCTACTTTTTTAGAGGAGAAATAGATGTGACAACTTTTCCAAAAGAATATTAGCCACTTTTCTAAAGAGAGCTTCTTTTCTAGACAAAAAGGCAACTCTACTGAAGAAAAAGTTGCCACTGTTCTAAAAGAAAACAAGAGACTTTCCTTAACTAAATGTATTAACTTTCCTTGAGGATATTATCAACTTTTCTAGAGAAAATGTCACTTTTCTAGAGAAAAAATACCAACTTTTCTAGAGGAAAAGAACCAACTTTTTTTTAGAGGAAAAGTAGCAAATTTGTCTAGAGAAAAGTAAAAAGAGAGACTTAGAGACTTTCCTTAACTAAATGTAGCAACTTTCTATGAGGAAAAGTATCAACTTTGTAAATGTAACATTTCTAGAGGAAAAATATCAACTTTTCTAGAGGAAAAGTACCAACTTTTTTAGAGAAAATGTACCAACTTTTTTAGAGGAAAAGTAGCAAATTTTTCTAGAGAAAAGTAAAAAGAAAACTAGAGACTTTCCTTAACTATATGTAGCAACTTTCCTTGAGGAAAAGTACCAACTTTTTTTAGAGAAAATGTACCAACTTTTTTAGAGGAAAAGTAGCAAATTTTCTAGAACAAAGGTAGCAGCTTTTCCAGGAAAAAAACAAGTAAATTTTTCTACAGAAAAAGTACCATCTCTTCCAGAGTTTCCACTGTAGCAAACTTTTAAGAGCAATAAGGACAAATAACTTTCCTAGGAGAAAACCCGCTGATTTTCCATAAAAGACCAACAACTTTCTGAAGGAAACGTAACTACTTTACTAGAGGAAAGAAACCAACTTTCTTAAGAAACGTAGCAGTTTTTCTAGAAAAAAAAACATAAATTTTAAAGGAAAAGTAGCAACTTTTCTAATGATAGCTTTTTTTTGAAAAGAGGACTCTAGCAACTTTACTACAGAAAACATGACAACTAGTCGAGGGAAAAACAGCAACTTTTCTCGAGGAGAAATAGAAGTGGCAACTTTTCCAAAGGAGTCTAGGAGAATACCCGCTGATTTTCCATAAAAGACCAACAACTATCTAAAGGAAACGTATCTTCTTTAATAGAGAAAAGAAACCAACTTTCTTAAGAAAAGTAGCAGTTTTTCTAGAAAAAAACATAAATTTCAAAGGAAAAGTAGCAACTTTTCCAAAGATAACTGTTTTTTTTTTTTGAAAAGAGGACTCTACTAGAAAGGAAAACTAGAAAATTTTCTAGGCTTAATGCAGCAACTTTTCTACAGAAAACATGACAACTAGTCAAGGGAAAAACAGCAACTTTTCTAGAGAAGAAGTAGATTTTTATATTTATATAAATATATTTTTCAAGAAATTATTCTACAACAAGAAATTATTCTACAACAATTGCAGCAACTTTTCCAAAAGAAAATTAGCCACTTTTCTAAAGAGAGCTTCTTTTCTAGACAAAAAGGCAACTCTACTGAAGAAAAAGTTGCCACTTTTCTTAAAGAAAACAAGAGACTTTCCTTAACTAAATATAGCAACTTTCCTTGAGGAAAAGTAGCAACTTTTCTAGAGGAAAAATACCAACTTTTCTAGAGAAAAAATACCAACTTTTCTAGAGGAAAAGTAGCAACTTTTTTTAGAGAAAATGTACCAACTTTTTTTTAGAGGAAAAATACCAACTTTCCTAGAGAAAAAATACCAACTTTTCTGGAGGAAAAGTAGCAACTTTTTTTTAGAGAAAATGTACCAACTTTTTTTTAGAGGAAAAATACCAACTTTTCTAGAGGAAAAATAGCAACTTTTCTGGAGGAAAAGTACCAACTTTTTTTAGAGGAAAAGTAGCAAATTTTCTAGAACAAAGGTAGCAGCTTTTCCAGGAAAAAAACAAGTAAATTTTTCTACAGAAAAAGTAGCATCTCTTCCAGAGTTTCCACTGTAGCAAACTTTCAAGAGGAAAAGTAGGAACTTTTCTAAAGAAAGCTACTGTTCTGGAAAACAAAGCAACTCTAATGAAGTAAAAATTTTACTTTTTCTACAGGAAAACAAAAAACTTTTCTAAACTTATTGTAGCAACTATTCTTGAGAAAGTGTGTTCACTAGTCGAGGGGAAAAGCAACAACTTGTTTGGAGAATTAATATAAATTATTTAAAAAAAAAATCTTAAACTTTTCCTAAGGTAAATCAGACATTTTTTCAAAAGTCTGAACTTTTCTGAGTAAAGACAAGAACTTTTTCTTGAGGAAAAGCAATTAATTTTCCAAAGGAAATGTAGCAACATTGTTTTTAAATAAATGCTTTAACTTTTCCAAAGGAAAATCAAACATTTTTCAAGAGAAAAATATAACTTTACTGTTAAAAAAGTTCTAACTTTTCTGAATAAACACAAGAATGGTTTCTAGAGGAAAATCATTAACGTTTCTAAAGGAAATATAGCAACATTGTTTTTAAATAAATGCTTAAACAGTTCCAAAAAAAAACAACTAAAATTTTTCCAGAAAAAAACAACTTTACTGTTAAAAAAGTGTTGACTTTTCTGAATAAAAACAAGAATTTTTTCGATAGGAAATGCAATAAATTTTCTTGAGTAAATGTAGAATTTTTTTTTAAAATAAATGCTTTAACTTTTCCAAAGAAAAGGTGTTGACTTTTCTGAATAAAAACAAGAATTTTTTGATAAGAAATGCAATAAATTTTCTTGAGTAAATGTAGAATTTTTTTTTTAAAATAAATGCTTTAACTTTTCCAAAGAAGAGGAAAAGCAATAACATTTCTAAAGGAAATAGTACATCAACATTGTTTTAAAATAAATTCTCAAACTGTTTCAAAGAAACAACGAAAATTTTTCCAGAAAAAAAAATTTACTGTTAAAAAAGTTTTGACTTTTTTGAATAAATTTTGTAGAGGTAAATCTTACCATTTTTTAGAGTAAATGTAGCAACTTTTTTTTAAAAAAGGGTCTAACTAAGAGAATATCCGACATTTTCCCCAGAGAAAAACAGCAACTCTACTGTTACAAATTTTTAATTTTTGCAATAAATTTTCTTGAATAAATGTAGCAACTTTTTTTAAAATAAATGCTTTGGAACAGAAAAAACGTAAATTTTCACAGAAAATTTTTTCGAAAAAACCAACTGTTATGTTGAAAAGGTTTTCACTTTTCAGAATTAAAATTCTGAATTTGTTGATAATTCATTTCAATTTTTTAATAATTATTTCTCACGAGAAAAAACAGCAACTTTGCTGTTGAAGAATTTTTAACTTTTCTATATAAAAACGGTCATTTTTTTTCTAAAGGAAAAGCAGTTTTTTTAAGAGGAAATGTAGCACCCTTTTGTTAATAAATGCTTTAACTTATCCAAATGAAAATCTAAAATTTGTTCAAGATTTTTTTCTAGAGGCAAATCATTAACTTTTCTAAAGGAAATATAGCAACATTGTTTTAACATAAATACTTAAACTGTTCCAAAGAAACAACGAAAATTTTTCGAGAAAGAAACAACTACTTTTTTAAAAATTTTGACTTTTCTGAATAAATTTTGTAGAGGCAAATCTTACCATTTTTTAGATTAAATGAGGCAACTTTTTTTTTTAAAAAAAGGTTTAACTTTTCCAAAAAAAATCCATTTTTCCAGAATAAAAACAAGAATTTTTCGAAAGAAAATGCAATAAATTTTCTTGAGTCAATGTAGCTACTTACTTTTTTTTAAAATAAATGCTTTAACTGTTCCAAAGAAAAAATGTAAATTTTTACAGAAAATTTTTCGAAAAAACCAACTGTTGAAATGGTTTTAACTTTTCTGAATTAAAACAAGCATGTTTTCTAGAAGAAAATCAATAAATTTTCTAGAGGAAATGAAGCAACTTTTTTTTTAAATAACTTTTTTTTTAATTAACTTGTCCAAACATTTTTCACCAGAAAAAACAGCAACTTTACTGTTGAAGAATTTTAAACTTTTCTAAATAAAAACAGGCATTTTGTTCTAGAGGAAAATCAGTCTCTTTTTAAGAGGAAATGTAGCGACTCTTTTTAAAATAAATGCTTTAACTTTTCCAAAGGTTACCAAACATTTTTCACGAGAACAAAACAGCAACTTTACTGTTGAAGACTTTTAAACTTTTTTAAATAAAAACAGACATTTTTTTCTAGAGGAAAAGCAGGAGTTTTTTAAGAGGAAATGTAGCAAGTTTTTTTTTTAAATAAATGCTTTGACTTATCCAAATGAAAATCTAAAATTTTTCGAGAGAAAGAAAGGCAAGAAAGAAATGTAGCAATTATTTTTTGAGAAAAAGTAGCAAACTTGTTAAAAGGAAAAGAAGGAACTTTAGAAAGGCAAATGCATCAACTCTACTTAAGGAACGGTAGCAGCATTTTTAGGGAAAAAGTAGCAGATGAAAAGTAGCTACTTTACCAAAAGAAAAGTACCTACTTTTCCAAAAGAAAAGTAGCAACTTCTCCAAAAGAAAAGTAGCAACTTTTCTAAAGAAGACGTATCACACAGAGGAAATGTAGCAACTGTTCTACAGTAAAGGGGCAACTTTTTTGAGAGGAAAATTTTCAACTTTACTAAAGGAAAAGTAGAATTTTAGTAGAAATTTTTTCAGAGAGAAGGTACCCACATTTCTAGAGGAAAAGTTAAAACTTAGCGATAGGGAAAGAAGCGATTTTTCTAGAGGAAAATTATCATCATTTCTATAGGAAGAAAAGTTGCAACTTATTTTCTATAGGTGAGGTAGCAAATATTCAAGGGAAAAGCAGAGAAGTAGTAGAAAACTTTTTTAAAGGAAATGTTGTGACCTTTTCAAAGCAAATGCAGCAAGAGAGAAGGTATCCACATTTCTAGAGGAAAAGTTGCGATTTTTCAATTGTAAAAGCAACGATTTTTCTAGAGGAAAAATATCCTCATTTCTATAGAAAGAACAGTTGCAACTTTTCAATAGGGAAAGCAACAATTTCAATAGGGAAAGCAACAGTTTTTCTTGAAGAGACGCAGCAACTTTTCTTTTAAAGAACAAGTACAACATTACTCGGGCATAAAAATACAATATGACGCTCGTTGGGCGAGACATGTATTCGAAGGGTCGAAAGAAACACTCAAGTGTATAGGCTTCCTAAAGCGGTGCAAGAAATATTTCACTCCTTCCGATGTTTTCGATATCTATACAACCTACATCAGGCCAAAGATGGAATACAACTCCCATATATGGACAGGTGCTCCAAAATCATCCTTAGAGCTACTTGATCGTGTCCGAAGGAGGGCGATGGTGTTGCTACGTGACCGTAGGGTAGGAATGTAGGTCGTGTGTCGCCAATCTATCGTTACTTTCTTACTCCTGACGTGAGGATGTTCGGCAGGGATACACGAATTTCCAGGAATTCACACCCATTTGTTATCGATTGGCCGGTTGACCACACTATACACTACAGATTAATTTCGTTTTGCGCCCGTACTGTCCGTATGTGGAATCGACTTTTGGCGAATGTATTTCCCACCAACTACGACATCCAGATATTCAAGTCAAATGTCAACAAAATGTCTCTCTCTTACCCCCTTGAACTCCCTTACTTCTCACTCACCAACGCAATGCATCGCATGTAAAGGGGAAAACCCCTGAGTGTTGGTAAAAAAAACATTTTTAGAGGAATATAAGCAACTTTTTTACAGCTAAACTGGCAAAATTTTTGTAGAAAATTAAGCAAAATCTCTAAGAGAAACAATCAAGTTTTCTAAAGGGGAAAGTATAAAATTTTCAACTAGAAATGTAACGGGTTGGATCTTTTTAATATTTTAGTGAACAGATGTAGTAGCATTTCTTTAGTTTTGGTTATAAAGGGTGGTCCAACTAAAACGCACGATGTTAATTGTAAATAAAACAAAAAGTTTTCAGAGAATTATCTTAAAATTTTTTATTGTGATAGAAGGATCTTTAAAAATTATGTGTGAAACAAACTACCGGCTTAATTCTCGCCATGGTTTCGGCGACTTACCTATCTCCATACTTTTAATGGCCCTGAGACATAATAGAGGTTCAATGACTTTAATGTGCCGAATAAACTTATCATTTAGCTCTTGAATTGTTCTTGGCCTACTGACGTACCGTTTTTCAATTAAATATTCGCAAAGAAAGAAGTCCAAATCACATGTACGTGAAGGCCAATTAAGATCGCCACGACGAAAGATAGCTGGGCCATTGAATTGCTCTCGCAAAAGAGCCATTGTTTCGTTGGCTGTGTGGTAAGAGGCACCTTCCTGTTGGAACCACATATCGACCTGGTCCTTATTCTCTATTTCTGGCCACGAGAAGTCCGTTAATGTCTCGCAAAAGCGGACATCATTCACTTCATTTCTGAAGAAGTATGGCCCGATGACAAAACGAACTGGGCGAGCATGCACATGTCTTTTACATTGCTTACAGACCCTGTTTGCTAAAATTTGCCCACAATTCTCCCGCTTGTGGGCACATTTGGTACGAAACAGTCACTCTTTGTGGATGCAACGGCTATTTAACAATCACTTGTGGATTCTTCTTTGCCGAAATGCATCAATTCTGCATGTTAACGGATCCCCTGTGGTCGATTGTGCTGACCAAAAAAATCACAAAGTGCACGAAATACATTTTGATTTGAAGGCCCATTTTCGTTAAGGGCTTCAACAAGCTTAACGCGCTGGTCAATTGTGTATCTCTCCATGGTTGAATTTGCCAAACCCTGAAACAAAGAAATGTCAAATTAAGTGGGGCCAAAAAACCCCAACGTTAAGGTGTGACTCACAATTAACATCGTGCACTGTGGTTGGACCGCCCTAGAAATCTCTCATCTCTTACTATCCTTTATTTGTGTCAGGCAGGATTACAGTGTGATTAGATATGAAATCAGCGATTGATATGGTGCAATATAACCACGACTAGCTATAACTTACTTTCTTAGTTTATTTAGCATTTCTTTAAGGAGCAAAAGGGGAACTTTTATATTTCTAGTTAGTGTCGACTCAGAAGGGCTACAACATTTTAAAAGAACGCCTCTAACTTAACTGAGAGATAAAACTCCTTATCGTAAATTGGTCGGCAGTTTGTCGGGATGTTTTCTATTCGCGCCAGTATGAACTGGGGAGGCTTCGTCATCTCAGTTAAGCTAGAGTTACGTGTGTCTGTCGACGTAAACTTTCCTCGTGTGTCTGTCGACGTAGTCTTTCCTCTTGTGAAATCTCCGGGGTAAGTTCCTCTAGCGCTTCACGCTATACCCGGATACGGACTCTGTTTAGCAGCGTGAATTTCATGCATACTAGTCTAGTGACTAAGATAATCTAGAGGCTCTGTCTCTCTTGTAGCTCTGAATCTCTCTCTCTCTCTCTGGATTTATAAAGTTTCTGATCTGCCTGGTCGGTCCATGTGATGGTTTTTGGAATCAATACTACGACGGTAGATACTACCAAATAGATACTTATACGACAAGTAAGTGTCTGCGCACGCAAAGGACATTCGCCTCCTCATGTAGATAATCTTATGAAGAATTGAAGATACATCCTGTTGATGTTATCAGGTCTGAATTTTATTTTACTGCATCGCACGCTACCGACCGACCTAGTACTTTGTAAGAGGTCACCAAGATTTCTTTGTAATTCATTTACTATTACTAATTGTGATAGGACCCCTACTTGCGGCAATGCGTTTCCCTACATCCCTTCCTCCCAGCGACGAGTGGGCAATTCCTCGACCTACTCTGATTTTCTTTTAAATCCTTGATTTAAAACCCCCGTTGTTTTTAAATCCTGCATCTTTAAAGTCTATTTCGATTTACTTGTTTTTCGAAATATCTCATAAATTAATTACAATCGTGCGACCTTTAAAAATTTCAATCTTAATTATCCTTCGTTCCATTTTCTTGCCATTCACCCACTAAATACTCCCTCCCCCCACCGTTCACTTCCTGCGCTCCACACACGACATTTGCTGCCGTGGACCCCCCTTGTCTAACCGTATTTGAGGGAAAGCTTCAAGATATGCCGCAACAAGGACGACAACGACAGCAAGACATCGAAAACAAAAACTTCCTTCAAGTTTGCAGTTCAGTTCCGGACGGCTCAGTTTGGTTGTGTATGTGTGTCTGTGTATGTTTGTATATGTGTGTGTGACAGTTAACATATATTTTTTAAGGTCAAAATCCTTACCAGCCTTATGAATGTTTCCACATTAAGCCTGCAGACAATTTCGCACACTTTTTTCTGTTTTGCTACTTCTTCGTTCTCGTCGTATCCTGCTGCTTCAGCTTCGTTTTGTGGTTCTTGCTTTGGTTGTTGCTGTTGTTGTTGTTGTTCGGTGCCTAATATCGAGCGACAGTTTCACGTCAGTTTGTTTTGGGAAACGACGCCAACAACAACAACAACAATGACAGAGACGACGAAAGCACGACAGGATGGCAAGGAAGCGAAAAAAACAAATCGAAACCAAAACAAAAATCGATACTCAACGTCCAAGCAGCAACAACAACACAATACATGTACGCACACAAGAAATGTGTGCGAAAATCGCAAACAAAAAACAGAAATGGGTTGAGCGAGCAACGAAGAGGCGGGCGGGGGAGAAATAATAAACAAGTAATAAATATTGCCTATAATGGCCACACAAAAAGAAAATCTGAGGCATTTTCAACAAAACTCTATACATATTTTAAGAAAATTTCTAGAAATACTTTAAATTACATTAATTTTTTATTATAGCCTAAAAGTAGTCTTCATTTGTTTTTTTTATTGTAGCCTAAAAGTAGTCTAGTATTTGCCGGAATATGTTGGCCCCAAATGTTCGCGTTTTTTTTCTACGGATTTCTGGTTGACCTTAAATTAGGAATACTTCAACTTATATTTTTTTATTGTAGTCTAAAAGAAGGATACGTTTCTTTGTTGTAGCCTAAAAGTAGTCTTTATTTGCCGGAATAGGTTGTCCTCCAAAGGTGTGCTTTAATTTTCTACCGATTTTTTTTTGCTTGTTCACCTTAAAATTGGAATACTTTAAATTATATTTATTTTTGAATTACAGCCTAAAAGTTGGCTTTATTTGCTGAGATACGTTTTTTTGTTGTAGCCTAAAAGGAGTCTAGTATTTGCCGGTAAAGGTTGCCCCCAAAGGTATGCTCTACTTTTCTACTGTTTTATTTTCTGGCTCACCCTAAAATTGGAATACTTTAAATTATATATATTTTTAAATTGTGGTCTAAAATTTCTCGGACTATGTTGCCCCTAAAGGTATGCTTTACTTTTCTACTGATTTCTTTGCTTCTTCACCATAAAATTGTCCAAGTTCGCTGGCATTTGTGAAGTTATTGTTTTTCGTTGATTGTTTATTGTGATTTTTTGCAAAAAAAAACAAAATACTGAATACTGGGTTTTATTTTGAATAATGGGAATTTTGGCCAGAGAGTAGTACACCGCGAGAGAGAGAGAGAGACATTCCTTTTGTGAGAGAATGTTTAGAATTTTATAGGACCTCATAGTTGTTGTGCTTTGTTGTTTGTTTAGCTCAATTTTGCTATAATTTTTTTTGTGCGGCCAAAAACAAGAGAATGTTTTTCAGGAAATCTAAGATTTAATGTTGTGCAGGACAGGAGTCGAAAAGGAATCAAACAATTAGAAACGAAAAGATAAATAGCTTGGGTTTAGGTGGAAATTTCAATAATTTAGTTTTTGTTTTTCTTAAGGTTTAAGTTGACAAATATGGCATACTTTTAGGCTTTATCAATTGATGTTAGACACAGTCCTAGAGAGTCTTGGGATTTTTGAAGGAAATCCCCAGGAATGTATTCAAAAGAATATGAAGAATTTTTGAATGTCAAACCTATAAAAATGCAACATCGAAAAATTATGAACTTCTGCTTCAAATAGTAAAAAAAAATTCCCTAAGACTGAGATCCAACTATTAAATCACGCAAAGCAGCTTGGTGTTCTCTTAGACTTGAAACTCTGAAGGCAAAAACATACTGCTAGCTCACTATGTACGGTACCCGCGATCCGAATCTAAAACCGAAAATAATATTATAGATGTGCAGTGCTATATTAAGACCGATACGGAAAGGCTATTATTAACAAACATCAACACAAGACACAGATATCTGGCTGCATCGGGATACAGGGTCACATACACATTGCAGCCATAATCCAGTACAGCATATTTTGTTTGTTTAAACACCCACAGAGGTGAAAATGTGGCTCATCAGAAAATAACACAATTTCCTCACGGGTTATAGTTGCAAGAATGTCTTCACAAGAGGTCCGCCGTGTCAAATAGTCCCGTGCTGACTGACAATAGTTGGACCACGCACATTTTATACGGGTGAAAATTCAGTTCATCATGAGGAATCCGGTGGAGAGAACGTCTGGAATTGCCAAGAGCAAGTGATTGCTTCCGACCAGAGCTTTTCGGAGATTGAGGTACTGCGGCTCTAACTCTCTCGATGCTTTGTAGTACTGTAATCCTTCTCTCAGGTCCCCTTCGTACACATGATTCCCTATTCCCTGCTGTTCTTAATGAAGTTACCTAATTTACAATTGATTGCCGTCTAGCAAGACGTCCGCTTGGGTTAACAGCGAATCGTAAACGAAAAGCACGCTGCACTGCAATAATCGAGTGCGCATTTGAAAAATACTCTTCAACACAAAGTGAACTCTCCTCACGTATCCAATGTATGATGGCAACTGAAAGGCAGACGAATACAAATATCCCGTCAGCCACTATAAGCCAAGCATACTCTCCACACTCTTCGACCAACATTGCCGCCAGAGCCTGCAGTGCAAAAAAGCAAATAACCATGCTCCACCCTGTACAACATTACTTCCCTCTTTCTAAGGAATCCAGAGATTTGCAGGCAAAAGTTCTAGCTATTAAGAAGGTGGGTTATTGACTGTCAGCATAGGGTGCAACGGGTCGCATACACAAAGAAAAATAGTATGGTTGTGACGACAATATAGAAAGAGCAAACATCCATTGGTTGTGGTTTCAATATTCGAAGAGCATCATACTAGTGTTAGCTATATGGTTGTGAAACAACAATATTATGATGCTCACACCAATACTATGATTCCGTCAGCTATATTATGATTCCCACTCAATCATACTATGATCCCCACAACATAAGTATGATTCACACACAACCGTACTATGACCCCCACAACCATATTATGGCGAACACTCAACCATACTTTGATCCCACAATCTTATTATGATCCTCAGAACAAAAGTATGATTCACATACACCAATACAATGATCCCCTAAACTATAAACCATACTGTGATCCCTACAACCATATTTTGATTTACACTTACCATACTATGACCCCACAATCATATTATGATTAACACTAAACCATACTATAATCCACATAAGGGGTGTTTTTTATTGGGGTATAGAACTTTAAGTTGGCATCACTTTTTTAACTGGCGGCCATTTTGTCAGCTGTCAAGTGATTAATATTTAGTTCGGTTTGCCATTTCATCATGAACAGGTTGACAAAAGAACAACGCTTGCAAATCGTGCAAATTTATTTCGAAAGTAATGGTTCAGTTCGCGAAGTTCACCGCAAGCTCCGTCCATTTTATGGTCGACATAATCGTCCATCAGAGCAATTAATTCGGTTAACCATGGATCGGTTAACATGGACCATTGGATTATTTTCTTTGGAGATATGTGAAGTCGCTCGTCTACGCCTACAAACCAGAAACACGTTAGGGGACTTGGAAGCCAACATTCGTGGCGTTATTGCCAACATACGGCCCCATATGCTCGAAAAAGTGGTTGAAAATTGGACCTGTAGAATTGGCTTTATTCGAGCCAGCCGCGGCGGCCACATGCCCGAAATCATATTTAAACATTAATGGCATAAAATTATCCTTCCAATAAAGATGGACATTAAAACGATTTTCTTGTGTTTTATTTCAATTCGAAGTTTTATACCTCAATAAAAAACACCCTTTATATCCCCATATAATGCTACTTACAATCATAGTTTGATGTGGTTGTGGCCACAGTATGATTTACACGAAACCATGTTATGATCCCTACGACCTTAGTATGATTCCATTCAACCTTACTATGATCCCCAAAATTATTTATACGAGTAAGTAGAGGGTTTTTGTTGTACTCTACTATAGACTGCAAATAAGTACATTATTTAAATACGCTTTAAATATGCCTGAAATTCAAAATAATAGCAGTGTTTTATTTAATAAAATAAAAAATCCGTTTAAACAAGCGTGGGTGTTTCATTTATTAAAAATATTTTAATTCTACAAATACAAAGCAGGTTGTTTTAAACATTTTAATTTACAGATAAATTTCACTGTTATTGCGTAAGATTCGTAACAATAACATTGTTCTAACAAACATATTAAAATTTATAAAAATGACAATCATACGTTATAATTGCCGTTATAAAATTGTTGTTAACATAAAACCCAAAAAAACAACCATATTTATATTGGTGCTACAACCATATTTTCATTTCTAAATTTGGCATACATAATCGTGTAACATTTCAGCTATATTAATACTGCAACAAGCATATTATTGTCAAAATGAAACTCAAAAAACAGTGCTATGGTTGTGATGAGCATACTTTACCTTTTTTGTATTGTAGCCTAAAAGTAGTCTTTGGTTGCCGGAATAGGTTGTCCTCCAAAGGTATGCTTTAATTTTCTTTGCTTGTTCACCTTAAAATTGGAATACTTCAAATCATATTTATTTTTGAATTATAGCCTAAAAGTTGGCTTTATTTGCTGAGCTACGTTTTTTTTGTTGTAGCCTAAAAGTAGTCTAGTATTTGCCGGAAAAGGTTGTCCCCAAAGGTATGCTTTGCTTTTCTACTGATTTATTTTCTGGTTCACCTTAAAATTGGAATACTTAAAATAATATTTATTTTTAAATTGTGGTCTAAAATTAGTCTAGAATTTCTCCGATTATGCTGCCCCTAAAGGTATGCTTTACTGATTTCTGTGCTTCTTCGCCATAGAATTGCCCAAGTTCGCTGGTATAGTTACTAAATTTGGCATAAATACTAGTGTAACATTTTAGCTATATTAATATTGCAACAATTATACTATTGTCAAAATGAAACTCAAAAAACAGTGCTATGGTTGTGATGAGCATACTTTAATTGAAGTGACCATATAGTAATCATATCTTTTCCTTGAGTGTATGTACAGTGTGGTCGATTTAAAATTTTAAAGCTAAAAATTTAAAGCTGTAAAAAAAGTACTGATAATTTTTTCCAATTTCTGGTTTTATTGGAATGGTTGAACTTCGTCATTTATTAATGGTTTTTTCCATTCTGTTGATAAGGTGTTTGTGATTATTGGCGTAAAGGCTTGTGCAATAGGCTCTGATCCGAACCGAAGATGTTTCGCGGGGATGTTGTTCGGACCCACGGCTTTTCTCATTTTTGAGCGATTTGAAGACTGTATCTACCTCTTCAGCGGTCTACTTGTTGCTTAGAATTTGTTGAATTCGCTGGCATCCTTGATTACTGCCGTAGACCTTATATTATTACAACTCGTTTGTTTTTCATTGTCGTACACGCTACGAATATTTCCAATACTGGCGGCAGATTTAGCTTGTTCGGCAAGCTTATTACAGAAATTGCGCTTATCAGTGCAAACTAAACATTTTGACTGTGAGAAAGAGATTCGTTAATAAGTTTTGGCTGTAGCTTTAATTTCAACTGTTTTTGCTCGTTGTAGAGCGTTACGAAAGTGTTTATGGCCCTTTGTTTCCACAAGGATTTCGAATTATTTCGGCAGAGCCTACAACGGTGGTAGCTATTTCCGTACACGCCGTTGATATCTCAGTTCAGGTGGCCATGAGATTACTTTGCAGTCTATCAGATAAAGCCGACTTATACGCGTGTGCAGTTTCCAGAATTTAAAGTCGCATGAGATTGAATTTTTGCGCTTCAGTTTATAACTATTTACCACTACCGGGCTTAGCGTATGGTCACTGTCAATGCCTCGTCTCATTTTTACACGCATCAGCGTTCCCTGGAATAGTTTGCTTATGAGTACATGATAGATTTGTTTTAGCGTTTGGCCCTCTGGTGACTTCCATCCATATTTGTGGATACCTTTATGCGCAAACTTTGTGCTACGAATGAATAGCTGGTTACTATCACAGATCACCAACCTATCGCCGTTGTAGTTTCTGGTGTCGCCAAGACCGCGTCTGCCCACGGCTGCCTTGAGATTGCTATTATTGCTAGCAGCTTTAGCATTGAAGTCACTCATAATGAGTTTAATATCTCCCTTTGCAGGAGATCGCCGTATTCAGTCGAGGTCTGAACTACATTTTCGCTGATGACGTCGCAGCGGCAGTATTTAGCTATCTTGAAGAATTCATCTGAGGAGCAGACACTACCTCGGCAGACGCTCGTTGTTCTGGCTCAGCTGAGATGTGGATGGTGCAGAAGCCTCAGTTCGTGTTGGGCGCGTATTGATGGTAACGTTGTGGACGTTTTTCCCGCCTGCCTTGAGGGACCACATGTCGTACTGCCCACTCAGCTGAACGACAGGTCTCTTTGGTCTTATTCAGTGCCAATGGCGGGTTTCCTTCACCTGGAAATCGAAGGTGATCCCCCTATAGACAAACAGGGCTATCAAAACAAAATGCATTGTTGTTACAACAGCAACACCATGGGCAATTAACATTTAATGGCCAACAATGAAAAGTGTATTATTCGATACAGAGTCCCAGTCTGACTAGTTTTGCCACTTTAACGGTCTTACGTCGTACAAGGTATGGGGACTGTCTATCCACTTTATTCACATGTCTCTTGTTATCCCTTTCCTTCTTAAAAATTGCATACCTTAAGGCATGACATGGTAACAATAAATTCGATACAGAGTCCCAGTCTGACTGGTGTTGGCACTTTAACGGTCTAACGTCGTACAAGGTATGGGGACTGTCTGTCCACTTTATTCACATCTCTCTTGTAATCCCATTTCTTTTTAAAAAATTGCATACCTTAAGGCATGACAGGGTAACAATAAGCCAGAGCATAACTTTAGGCGGGCTAGCATAATTTTGAAACCTAATTTTAGTCAATACCATAAGTGTTAAATGTCTTTCTGTCCACTTTATTCACATCTCTCTTGTACTCCATTTTCTTCTTAAAAAATGGCATACTTTAAGGCAGGACAGGGAACAATAAATTCGATACAGAGTCCCAGTCTGACTGGTGTTGGCACTTTAACGGTCTAACGTCGTACAAGGTATGGGGACCGTCTGCCCACTTTATTCACATCTCTCTTGCAATCCCATTTCTTTTTAAAAAATTGCATACCTTAAGGCATGACAGGGTAACAATAAGCCAGAGCATAACTTTAGGCGGGCTAGCATAATTTTGAAACCTAATTTTAGTCAATACCATAAGTGTTAAATGTCTATATTTAAATTTTATAAAACATATTTAATTAAAGTATTTTTTTGTTTTCTTTCAGGTAAGATCATCCCATTCGTCTATTCCTAAACTGGGTGAGTTTATAATTTTTCTTTAGTTTAAAATTGAGTTGTAACTTGCCAGGACTTACAGACGTTTAAAGCACTCGCTAGATAGACTGTTTTTCTTGCCGGTATCAAAAACTTCGTAGATGGGTTGTACTAAATTGTATTTACTTTTGAAGGTAAAATTGTTTGAACTCTGAACTATGGAAGACCAGATAGCCTTGACGGTTCTAAAAAGAAATAAATTTTCCAGATATCTATCACCTGAACAAAGGCAGCTCAAGTTGTCGTTCCTGACCTGCCTACGATGTTGTCTGTTCCAACTCCCAACTCATAATACCAACGATATTCACATCTTTTCCCCCTACGTTCTGGTCTTTTTTTCCAACACATTTCTCTCTGGATCCTTTAGCTGTCCTTAAACGCCTTATGAAACCCTGCAGTAGCACAAGTCTCCTTCTTTCGATTTCAGGGCCCTAACAAAAGTGCAGATCATAGATTTTGTACAGGATCTAATTCTAGAATACGCTAACCAACGCTTTACCGGCATTCGCTGCCGGAGTTGCTCTATCCTCTTTTGCGGTTTCCCATGTTGCAGTTTCATAAAAATAAAACAAATAGGTTGTACACTATTTTAGCTAACCAAGAGGCTACCCTGGTCTTATACCCCAAGAACCTGACGCTGACAACGTTCATATATGCGAGGAGAGTGTGGCCTCTAGTGTTTATAGTGAAAATCTTTAAATATTTTAATACTTTTGCTTAATTGGTCTAATACAAGTAAACACGTCGTTTAGTTTGGCTAGGCCACAAAAAATAGTCCGCCTATCGACGAACAGGACCTGTTCGATCTGCTTCAATATCCAGGTCAAGGAAAACGCCATTTGAACTGGATGGCTTCAAAGAGTCCTGGGGTTAGCTGAATCGACTTGGCAGGACAATTGAAGAAGTACAGCACCTCATGTGGTCCATGATGGCAGGTGGGACATAAAGTACTTGCGGAACGTTATTATCTATTCGCGCGTAGTATGAATTAAGACCACTTCACCATCCCGATCTCAGCTGAGCCAGAACCACGCAAGTCCACCAAGAAAGAGCCTTCTCCTCTGCCGAAATTTCCGGGGAAATCTTCCCTAGCACTTCCTTATACTTTCACGCTATAGCTGAGCTATAACATAAAAACAAAACGATATAAGCCTTCGTATTAAAGACCATTTTCTTGAACTTACTTTTTTCGAGTCTTTTTGGTCTCCTTAAGGCAAACTTTTTTCCCACTATGGCGCTTTTGCCCATTTACAATCCCAAACCGTTCAAGATCATAAGACCTCATCACACTTAATTTCAGTATCCTGGGTTGATTCGTTGGACCGCGATCGATTTCGTATCCCTATCAAATTCTATTAGGCGCTATCTGTACGTCTGTGCTTCTCTCGTGAAATCGCAAAAGCCAAACCGATTTCGACAAAATTTTCCCCATTATAAAGGTTTTTAAGTTCTTAATTGCTGAAATACGATCCACTTTTTGTAACATAATTAAAAGATACTTTCCGATTTATGCAGGTTATTTACATACTTAACTGCTAAAAATCGATCCACGTTTC
Source organism: Hydrotaea diabolus (assembly GCA_963513945.1). NCBI lineage: Eukaryota > Metazoa > Arthropoda > Insecta > Diptera > Muscidae > Hydrotaea > Hydrotaea diabolus. Next base: position 24,872,209 of record OY740718.1, read on the forward strand.
TTCCCGTTTTTAGAATCTGGCGATCTTGAGGCCTTGTATAAAACTCGAGCGAATAGCGATCACCTCCTGTAAAATTGGACCCCATCGGTTTATGTCTTCGAATAGCCTCCACAGAAAGGTCTAGATTCGGGGTACTGCAGCGCCAGAAGCCACAAATTTAATCCGATCGTGGTTAAATTACAAATTTTAAATTGCACCACATCCGCCCATGTTTTTCTCTAGCCACCATGCAAAAGTCCCTCCTGGTTTGAGGTTTTTACCTGACATTCGGTTTTTTCAATACACGGGTTTAAAAGAAACCCGAGATGTCAGTTTTCTGAAATTCCCGGTTTTTAGGACGCTCTAGCAGCGAGTTTGGGTGCGCTAGGGTGTGGCCTTTTTTGATTTGTCTTAACCCATTACTGACTAATGGGTATTTAAATACCCATAAAACAGTGTTTACGTAGAATGTCATATCTCGAAAGCGGAATGAGATATCACATTAGTTATTTTTTCAGAACTTTAAGCAGAGTTTGGGTTATTTATTGTCTTTTAAATGTCAAACCAAATTCTTAAAATTAAATGCTCTTTTTCGCGGTCAAAAATGAGGAATTTTCATCTAGTATCCTCTATTCATAAAAAAAACAAATGGAAAATCGCCCAACTCAGCCGGGCTCTGGAGACATTCTCCGGAGTTGGGTATTTAAATACCCAATCGGCATAAGAGAGTAAAAAAATTGTTAGTATTAAAAAAACAGTTTTGAAACTTTTATTCTCGGTTTGTATTAAATAACATAAAATATTTTAATTAATTTCAACAAAATAATAAAACATTTTGTTTAGAACATTATTTAGCTTATTTGGCTTACCTTTTATAAACATCTTGCATGAATGACGCCCGTAATATGCTATCATTTGCTCGTCGATAGAAAGGTTGTGTGAGAATATGCCGAATTGAAGAAATTTTTGATTCAGTAAATCATTTAGAGGTGATATTTTTGCAAATTTGTAATTTTTGTCAATGTTTGTGTTACAAACGTGCAAATTTTGCTTGATTCGCTTGAATCTATCACGGCTCATAGCCTTTTTTATATATTGGCATCCTAATGACTCACGATAAGACCAATATGATTGTATATTCGGCAATGTATGAAAGCCAGTAATATACAGTATACCAAGAAAAGTTTTAATTTCCTCAATTGTTGTACAAAATCCAGCAACATTGTTCTGTCCAGCGTATTCATTTGTTCTGTCTACTATAAGTTGAAGGACCTCACTATCCATAAAGCATTCCCATAGCAGATGTGATGTAAGTGATCCTTCAAAAAATAAATTGAGTATCATTCTCACCACTAAATATTTGAAAATATTTACCGATCTTTTCGTATAAGGTTTTGTGTAAATTTGCAGTGTTATCGATAGGTTGATTTTCAAAACTGTAATTTTTGCGGCGTCTCCATTTCGATTTCTGCGATTCTCCGATCTCGATGAGACCACGTTTGTTGGTAGCTACTTTGGATGTAGATGGTTCAAAGCTGATAGCTTCTTCGTTTTCAACGATTTCTTTCAAATGAGCATTGTCGTCATTGAAAATATATTCCACTTCAAAGTTGCCAGCTACTTCGCGAGGAAACTCATTCACATCAGTAAGAATTCGGACATTATCGTCCAAGTCTTCACCGTCGCTGAAGGCATCAACTTCATTAGGCGGTGTAATTATAACGTTTATTGAATTTGCATGTTTACCACTATTTTCTTCATCGCTCCAACTATCGACTTCAGCTTGCAATTCTTCAATAGTCAAAATTTTTTTTTGGTTGGACGTTTTCAATTTTTAATTCTTCTCAAAACTTCTAATTCTTCGCAAAGCACTGTTCTGACACAAAGATTTATTGTTATTCATTCCGTTTTGGGTCCAATTCGTAAAGTAACTGTTATCTGCTGTTCATCACAACAGAATAATGTTGCCATATATGTAATTTTTTAAATTTACACCATTAACCCGGATTTGGCGATTGGGTATTTATTTAAATACCCAATGCAGATCTCGCATATGCTGATAGCTAAAAACATGAAATTTTGCAAAACAACTTCTATGACCTATATAAGCTTACACATAGATTTTTAGAAAAATCGTACAGTGGATTCTATGGGCAGTCTTTAATGGGTTAAAAGCCATCCCTTATCCGAGTCGAAAATCAGTTTCCACTTGCTCGATTTTCCTAGTTTTCGAAATTCTCTGCATCTTTGTATCACTTAATAATATTCAATACTGTAGAAGGTCGTGTTCGATTAATTATTCCTGCGATACTTCGAACAGATTTTTTAGATTTGGAATGGTACAGAGTTAATTTAATTAATTTTTTTTTAAGAGTGGTCCAACTAAAACGCACGATGTTAATCGTAGAAAAAACAAAAAGTTTTCAGAAAAGTATATTAATATTTTGTAAAGGGTGTTCCTTTAAGGACATCAAATTTTTATATATAAATAAAACACAGAATTAAGATTAAAAGTTCAAATTTATTCCAAGTGTAGTGCAAAAATTACATATTAAGAATGAAATTCAATTTCGGTCATTTGACCACCACGAGCTCATGTACCGCGATGTATTCTTTGGACCCAATTTTCCACCACTCTTGGATCCAATTTTCGACCGGAACGTTGGCAATTTCACGTTGAATGTTGTGCGTGAGCTCGTCTAAAGTTGATGGCTTGTTGGCATAGGCCAATGACTTGATGAAAAGAACTCCAATGGCGTTAAATCGCATGAACGAGTTGACCATTCCATCGATCCATTTCTGGAGATAAAACCTTCACCGATTTTGCCTTTCAGTATATCGATTGTAACGTGTGCTGTGTGGCTGGTGGCACCGTCTTGTTGAGACCACATGTCGGCGATGTTAAGCTCATCCAATTCTGGGCAAAAATAAATTTTCTAATATGGCACGATAGCGCTCTCCATTGACGGAAACAAGAAGAGTGTTTTCATCGATGCCCGAAGAGGATGAGTGGGATCATCTGAATTTCCTTAGGTGAACCCAAGAGCTTCCCTGCTAGATTAAAATACATCTCGAATTTAATCTTATTCTTTCTCTATGTTTGATGGTGGCATAGAGCGAATTCTTGGTGTAGACATTGAAGCTACCAGCCAGAGTCAGCGGAGCTCAAACTGGAAGTAGACGTGAGACCCTAGAACTTTGTTCTAGCCCGATCTGCTGGAAACGGCCCTTCGGGGAGTGGTGGAAGCGAGAGCGATGGCTGTGGTTTATACCTAAATCGCAGGTGGAGTTGCCTAACAACCGGGTGCTACGACCCACAGAGTAGCAGAGATGTAGGATAGACCTCAACCCCTTACCAAGAGGCAGGTGAAGCTCGCACAGCTGATCCTTGAATTGGCTCCTCCAGTTTACTGGGGGCGTTGGTAGTCGCATTATAGCTTACCCCAGTGCTATGGAGCACCGTGGTTCAGGCCATTTATGGCGATAACTCACGTAAAATCCGACATTCATCTGTTTTCATCGACTACAAATACGGCCCAATCATACCTCCGGCATGAAAACCACACAACATAGTAATTTTGCGAATTAAATTTTTGCGAATTTTGCAATTGTGCATCTCATGTGGGTTTGTTGCTGTCCTATAACGCATATTATGTTTATTGACAAAACCACTCAGCTTCATCGCTGAAGATGATTTTTCGATGAAATTCTGGATTGTCGTAAAACTTTGCTACAGCCCAATCGGAAGAGTTTCGGCGTTTCAAATGATCAAGTGGCTTTAGTTTCTGAGTCAGTTTGATCTTATAAGAATAAAGGCCAAGATATTTTCCTAAAATACGCCACAGTGTGGTTGCCCAATTCCTGAGAGCTATGAGGAATCGACTGTTTTGGCTCATTAGAACGGATACACTTACGGCTGCGATATTTTTGTCGCTTCGAGCGGTACGGCGTCTCTTTGGCGCCGGAACATCCAAAAGTGAAAATTTGAATCCAAATATATTCACTATGGCACGCACAGCCTGTCGGGTGGGACGATTATTACGGCCGAGAATTGGAGAAAGCGCTCTAAAAGTTGCGACCACCGACTCAGAATTTTGGTAGTAATTTTTTAATGATTTTCAAACGTTTGCTCGTAAGCGAACTTCACCATGATGAAAATGTTGACTTCCACTAACGTTTTGACTCTGATAGATCATTAAAAATGTTTGTGAGTGCGTTGACATAATGATACGAAACCCGTCCTTATATTTCCTTTTATTTCTGTCCCATTTTAAGTTTACCCCCTTCAAGGTGTTCGTGATTTCTTTACTTATATTTTAGCAACAGTGTTAATATTTCTGCTATAGATTTTCTACTCGACTCCCCACCCACTATCCTTGTATCATATCCCATAGAGTTCTTAAGACTAGTTGAGATTTCCTCTAAGATTCTTTATAACCACACGTTTCCTGTTAAAAAAAATGGAATGGTATTTCCTTATCCTAACAGTCCTTTAAGCCTTTCGCCTTTTCAACAGCAAAAAACAGAAATTCTTTGCTACCGGCCTAAACTAGCGTAGAAGGGGGAAACCCCCAAAAAATAAACAACAACAAAATAAAATCTGCCCAAAAGTATGCAAAGGAATTTCTCATAGGGGGCTTTTGAACATTTTCACCCTATAAACAAAAACAAATCATGTTGTGTGTGTTATTAATGACTTTCATTTTTACTTCCTATTTGGACAAAAAAGGAAGAAAAAACTAAACACACACACACTCTCTTCTCCTCTCTCGCACCCTCTCTCTCTCTCTCGGAAAATGTTTTTTCTTAGTCTCTCTGGGATTTTCGTGGTTCGAAGGTAAAGTATACTTTTAGGTTGTTTTTTTTGGACAAATTTCCCCCTATTTCTGCGCATGTTCAAATAATGCTATAAACTGAAGTTGTGCTTGTTGTTGTTGTCAATTTTCTTTGTGGAGGTTCAATGTGTGTGTGTGTGTCTGTTTGAGAGTGTGTGTTACTGCCGCAAAATCACAACCAATATTTCATCACGGCAATCAGTTGATATTTTGCTGCGTAACGCATAGTAACGTCAACGGAAGACTAGGCACGATACGCGAGCGTTTCGACGGTTCCGAAACGACTACGGTTTTCCAAGTTTTTTGTTTTTTGCCCTCGTCCCCCCTCCGCCAACCGCAACAATTTTAAAAAATAAAGTGTGCGTTTGTTCGTTAAGAAAACGTGAAAAGTCAAGTGAGATATTAGTCAAAAAAAAAAAAAGAAGAAATGTGAATAAATAAAATATTTGCATACATCTCAAGAGTTTCGAAAACGAGTGATAAAAAAAAGAAATAATTATACAAAGAAGAAGAAGAGATGGAATAAGCAGAGGCAGCCGCCGAGTATTCGAGCGCTTAATGTAATGCCTTCTTCCTTAAAAAATGCGTAGAATTTTTAATTTGAACTCACACAGCAAACCTTACATTTTTGTTTCCATCTTCCCGGTGGCGAGCGTATGTGCCCCAGAGTGTGTTGAGCATGTCTTATGCTTTGTAAGCGTTTTGGTTTGTTTACTTTTAATTTGTTTGCCTTACTCCCCCCCGCCAAACCACACCGAAAGCCTGATTGTTGTTGAGTTGTGTTTTTTGTTTGTTGTTCTTATTTTCCTTGTATCTCTTCCTGGGCGCTTGATGTCTGATTAAAGGCATACTTTTTGGCGCTAGCAAAATGGGAAGTGAAATGAAAGCGTATTTTTTGTTTTGTGTCCTCTAAGTACTTGTATGTTTTACATTAACCATAGAAAAAACACAGTGAGTGTGAGTGTCTAAAAACCGATGTAAAAAATTCAAAGTGAATGTTTTTTTTTTAACGAAACAAGCCTTAAATGGACTTTTTATTTCCACCAACAAGTGAAGACCATTTTGAGGCTTCTGACCTTAAAGCTAGAATTACAAAACATTTTGTTTTAAGTGATATAAACAGCAGGCTCAAGACCTCTTGCTTCTATATTTAAATAGAAGACAAGTTTGTGTAAAAGCAACAGACCGAAATACAACAAACGAGCTAAACAATAATGAAAAAATTTGAAAATAAAGAAAAACAACTTAAAATAGATTCAATAAAACCAAACAAAACAGCTGTAGGGACTAATCATGCTCACAAGAAAACTTATTAAAATTTACAGCCAATATTTTAGTATAAGTGCATACTTTTAGGCGCTTGAGGCTGTGAAAACTCATAACAGGAGTATCTTCAATATATTTTAGCCTACATTGAATACAATTTCTATGAGTTCTGTTATACAGCAAATCTACAAGAGTGGCAATCTTTAAATTAGCAGATTTTAAAAATGTTCAAAACAAACTTGGTCTCAAAACTGGCTGCAAACTTAACTTAACAGTTTTTACATACCAACGATATATGCCAAAAAAATTGGTGCAGTCGCCTAAAATAAAAATCTTTAAACACCTTGAAACAATTCAATAAATACTGCAATGGAAACTCTGAAACGACATAAAAATGTAATATAATTTAAAACATAAATTAACGAAACTAGGTGTATACTTTTATACCATTGAAGCAGTAGAAAAAATGAAATTTTAAAGTTTTGAATAACTTCATTAAATAAAATATGATGCATAGCTACAGGCGCCTAAGGTTTAAAACTATTTTCAAGTAATTCCAGAAATACAGCTATGGTAACTTTAAAACGTCATAAAAAACCACCTTGATTTAAAAACAAAACAAGTTGCATACTTTTAGGCTCTTGAGGCAATAGAAAAATTGTAACAGTCGCCTAAAATGAAAAATCTTCAAATACCTTGAAAGAATTCAATAAATTCTGCAATGGAAACTCTGAAACGACATAAAAAAAGTAATTTTATTTTAAAACATAAATTAACGAAATTAGGTGCATACTTTTTACTATTGAAGCAGTAGAAAAAATATTTCTTTACTCAAGATTGACAACCTTGAAATTTTCAAATTTTGAATAACTTCATTAAATAAAATATGATGCATAGCTGCAGGCGCCTAAGGTTTAAAACTACTTACAAGCAATTCCAGAAATACAGCTATGGAAACTTTAAAACGTCATAAAAAACCACCTTGATTTAAAAACAAAACAAGTTGCATACTTTTAGGCTTTTGAGGCAATAGAAAAATTGTTACAGGTCCACCAAAAATATTCCTGAACTAGCATTACAAATAATTTCTAGGAGTTCTGGTCTGAAAAAAATGTTTAAAACAAAAACTAAATCCAAATTTTAGTTTAAAATAAAAATTGAAAAAATTAAGTGCATTATTTAAGGAGCTAGAGACAGTTAAGGAAAAAAATGGAAAAAATCAGGAGCATACTTTAAGGCGCTAGAGGCGGTAGAAACCGCGTCATAGGAGCAGCAAAAATATTTTTAGCTCTCCTAAAAAACAATAAAATAAAGCTTGGTTAAACAACTAATTTGCAAGCAGCAGCAAAAATATTTTTTAGCTCTCCTAACAAACAATAAAAAAAGTTTTGTTAAACAACTAATTTGCAAGATTGACAAGATTTATGCTTTAAATTTTTGAAAAATGTTATTACAAAAAATGTGTAGGCGCCTAAAGTAGAAATGCTTTAAATACCTTCAAACAGTTTCATAAATACAGCTATAGAAACTCTGAAAGTTGATTTTGAAACCGAAATTTATCGAAACTAGGTGCATACTTTTAGGCTAGTGAAGTTTGGCCCCAGCAATGTTTAAGTGGCGCTGGGGCACAATATTAACCTGTTGTAAAACTCTATTGTAATAAATTCTTAATACAAAAAATTAGAAAATGTGTAACAGGTCCAGCAAAAAAAAATGTTTAACTCCCTTTTTATTTTTAACAAAAACCCAATACTAGCTTAAATACTAAATTATTGATAAAAATGCATTTAAATTATTGCTACATTTCATTGTCTAATATTAAAACATTGCTTATTGGGTTAAATTACGTCTGGGTTACAAATCAATGGACACTCAGAAATAGTTTCTTGTTCCACAACAATGTTACAACATTTGTTTTATTCTATATCAAATGGTTAATAGTGATAATTGTTTTGTATATATGTGCGTGTTAAGAGAAGACATTGCCTTGTAAAAAAAGTGCATGCTTAAAGGAGAAAAAGGCAGAAGGAGCAGGAAAAAAATGATTTAGCTCGCATAACAAACAATAAATATAAGTTTTGTTTTACAACAAATTGGAAAATTTGACAAGTTTTAAATTTTAAGACTTTGAATAATGCCATAAAAAATATCGTGCATATCTGAAGGCTCCCAGAGTTAAAAATCTTTAAATACCTTCATACAATTCCATAAAGAAAGATATGGGAACTCTAAAAGGCCATACAAAATTCGAATTATATTTGATTAAACTTAAATTAACGAAACAGGGTGCATACATTTAGGCTCTTTAAGCAATAAAAAAAATTAAAACAGGTCCACCAAAAATATTTCTTAACTAACATTACAAACAATTTCTTTGAGTTCCGGTCTTAACAAAATGTTTTAAAGTAAACTAAAACCAATTTTTAGTTTAAAACAAAAATTAAACACAAGAAGTACATACTTTAAGGCGCAAAAGGCAGGAGGAGTAGCAAAAAATATTTTTTAGCTCGCATACCAAACAATAAATACAAGTTTGGTTTTTACTACTAAATTGAAAGATTTAGATTTTAAAGTATTTTATTAAAAAAATATGGATATGACTAAACTTTAAATACCTTCAAACGATTCCATAAAGAAAGGTTCTGCAAGGTTATACAAATTTAAATTAGATTTTTTAAACTTAAATTAACGAAACTGGGTGTATAATTTTGGGCTCTATAGGCAGTAGAAAGGTTGTAATAGTAGTACCAAAAATATTTAATTTAACAATTTCTATCAGTTTCGGTATGAACAACATTTTTAAATAAACTAAAGCCACATTTTCAAGATATCAGTTAAAGAATAATAATATTTGTGACATGCCTTCAGGCTTAGAAGGCCGAAGAATACAATACAGCAGTATCAAAAATATTATTTACTTAACAAAAAATAAATATAGTTCTGTTTTACGGAAAATTTACAAGATTGACAAATATCACATTTTAAAAATTCCATTGAAAAAACTGGTGCATGTCTACAGGCTGTTGAAGTGAAAAGCCGTCAAATACCTTGAAACAATTCCAAAAAAGCAGCTTAAGCAACTGATCGAAATTATAAATAGTCAAATCACATTAAATAAACAATAATAAATAAAATTAAGTGCATAATCTTAGGCTTACTGGGCTGAAGAATACTTCAATATACGCACAGAAACTATATTTTAGCTCACAAAACGAGCAAAATATTAAGGCACTGTTATGTAACAAATTTTCAATGTTAATAAACTCAAAATTTAAAAAAATTAAAAAATATTGCATACATTAGGGCAATAAAAGCCCAAAAGAAGTGGGTGCTCAAATGGTGTTAAACCACATTGCACCTTTCTATCGCTACCAATAAATGAAAAAAAAAACATTACTATGCCATAGCAAATAGGAATCATTTAACAGAGTTCAAAGATACGTGGTCCGAAATGGCTGATCAATTTTGTGCACAAAAATTGCTTCATACTTTAGGACAATAAAAGCCCTAAAGAAGTAGGTGTTCAAATGGTGTTAAACCTCATTATACCTTTCTATCGCTACCACTAAAATGAAAAAAAACGTTTTTATGCCACATTTGAAACTAGAAACAGACATTACAAACAATCCATCTGCCTGTGCAGATTTCGATAGAATTGCCTGAAAGTAGGCAAACGCCCAACACTAGTGAAATTAAAAGAAGAACATGTATAATTTCAGGGCAATAAAAGCCCTAAAGAAGTGGGTGTTCAAATGGTGTTAAACCACATTGCACCTTTCTATCGCTACCACTAAAATGAAAATAAAAACGTTATTATGCCACATTTGAAACTAGAAACAGACATTACAAACCATCCATCTGCTCGTACAGATTTCGATGGAATTGCGTTTTTCCAAACTAATTATGCCTGAAAGTAGGCAACGCCAAACAATAAAAGAGAACATGAATAATTTCAGGGCAAGCCTATATTTACAATAGGATTTATGGCCAACATGCAATATCTGATTAATGTTTATAAATATCAAAGCGTTTCAAATGTCCACCCATTATTAGACACGAATGACAATTTTAATAAAACAATAGGGCGGATTGTGCTCTATAGGGAATGGCAAACATGCAAAAGTAGGAAATATTAATAGCATTTATTTGAGGCAACAATTGGAGTGGGGCAATTAACAGTAGGTGCTTATTGTATATAAGAAGCTTTTATGGCGCATTCTAGTGCTATTTAAGCAAACCGATTGTTAAAACCCTAAAGGTATGCTCCAAATTCGAAATACACAAAAGTTTAATTAGAGTTTAAACTGAAGAGCTTTAAAAGACGGCAAAACTGCTTATTTTGGATATTCCAGCGTGTTTGAATCAGTTGGGAGTTATTTTAGGCTTTGGTGAAAATAAAGAGTCCAAACCTTAACTTTCTTTAAACCTTAAGACTGCCTAAAGTTTAAAACTTTTATTTAATTCTTCTTAGAATCTGGGGGCATACAAATTCTTGTGCAAAATTAAATTTTTCCTAAGAAAGCTGTAGCTGTAGTGCACAGTTTTCTTTCATTTCCTTTATTTCCCATCCACTTCCTTTTTTTTGGTCCTTGCAGGAATTTCTCCATTTAATAAATCGTATTAAATTTCATATCAATATCAACGTCGTCATCATCAATGGCCGCGTCAACACAGTGGTACATATATATCACAGTATCATATCTCTGTCTATATATATGTATATCAATCCAAAGATATTGTCATTTTGTGCAAAGCTCATACAGGGAATAAAACTGCAGCAGCCAAAGGAAACGAAGACAAAAAAATAAATTATAAATCGATTTCAGTTCCCAGCCATTCTGGTTGCTGGTCTTCTTCTTTATTTATTTTTTGCCCAGCCCTGCTGGCTCACACTTAAAGTCTTCGAGGCTAGCGACAGAGTGAGACCTTTGGCCATAAATAACAGTGAGCATTTCTTCTTTTTTGCGGCAAAACGATAAAGAAAAAAAACTAAAACTACGTTATAAAACATAGAGAATCTACAGAAATGGATAAACACTCTTGTGTGAACAAATATCAGGAAAAATGTTATGAAGCAAAACGGCAAAGATAGAAAAAAAACCAATTGAAAATTCTACACTTTAATCATGTCTAGCAACTGTCTGAGCATTCCTCGGCATGCGTGAATGTCATCATGGTTATAAGTGCTGGAAGATATGGCATAGCATGGCATGGCGGGCACAGAGTGTGGGTAGATCATTGATTCAATTCAGACCATGTTATAAATAACTCAATTTTTTTTTGTTATATTTTTTTGTCATTTGGTTCGCGAACAAACAATTTCCATGCTGCATTTAAATTTTCAACATAAACACTACATAAATCTTTTGTTGTGTTTGCTTTTTAATCAGCGTTGAATGTAAATATTTATGGAGGGCTTTTATTTTTCATTGCCAGAGATATAAATGGGAAAATTGCGGAAATCTGGCCTCAGTGTAGGCTGTAATTTGTATGGCATTGTGCGCCTTAACATATGCTCTAGTTTTTTTACAAGATAAATTAAAATTAAACTCCTGTGCGCCTGAACACATACTTTAGTTTTTTTTTGACAAATTTAATGGTTTAAAAAAACTCCAGTGAGTTTAGGCTCTATGCACAGTTTTATATTTTTAGATCAGATAAATTTAAAATTGCTTCTGATGTAAAAAAAAACTCCTCGGACTGATAGGTGCCAAGTCCGTGGTTGTTGCCATAATTCGCATAAATGCATCTTATAGATGTTCCCTTATGTAATGCTTGTTTTTTGCCTTTATGTATGCTAAAGATTTTGACTGCGAACAGTTTCCTTAATAAACGTAGAATTGCCGGGAATTCAAAAAACGTCGCAATGATTGTTCAGCGATACAACCGAGGTTTTTCTACTGGTCTCCTTAATGTATACTGTTGTCTTTCTGGAATTTCAAGCCATAGTTCGCCTCAATGAATGCTAAAGATTTTTTCCTGGGATCGATATTCCAAATACATTTAAAAATGTTAAGTGGAGTTTAATAACGGCCTCCATGCCTAATATGTGGAAATTCCGTGCATTTAACTGAACGTCGCCTAATAACATGCTGTAGTTTTGCTGCGTTTGTTAAGTCATAGTACTCCTTATTTTATGCAAAGAATTTTCATTGCAATTTTTTTGAACAGATTTCTTTATACATTTTACTTTAGTTAATGTAGATTAAAAACGGCCTCGATGTCTGTTAAGCGACAGGTCCTACGATGCTAGCCAAAGCCGGCTAGTAGCATGCTGTAGATCTGTCGGTTTTTTAAGGTCCTAGTTGTCCTTGATGCCTGCTAATGATTTTTTCTGTGAATAGTTTCCCAAATACATGTAGAATTTGTTGCTGGGAATTATTAAAAATCTCTGTGATTGTAAAGCTATGCCAATGCGGCCTTTATCATAGGTCGCCTATATGTATGCTGTAGTTTTTCTCGGTTTGAATGCCATAATCCGCCATATTGTATGCTGAAGATTTTTACTGGGAGCAATTTTATAAATACAGTTATAAATGTTTTATTTCGTTGGTTTAGCTCGCCCTATTCAGTAGGTAAAAATATTTAACGGAGTTCAATAACTGCCTCGATATCTGGTAGGTGGTTTTTACCAGGGCTCGCCGTAAAGCATGCTGTAGTTTTGCTGCTTGTAAGACCAGTACCTTAATGTATGCTAAAGCGTTTTTTTTAATTCTCGAAAATTCTAAAGTGGTGCACCCTGGTTTTTAGCATAGGTTACCTTAATGTATGCTTAAGTTTTGCTTGGTTTCTTTGCCATAATTCGCCTAAATATATGCTAACGATTTTAACTAAGGGAAAGATTTATAAGTACAGTTCAAAATATTTAATGGGGTATAATAACAGCCTCGAAGTCTGTTAGACGGCAAGTACGTGGTTTTTACTTAGGTTCGCCATAAAGCATGCTGTAGTTTTCTAATTTTAATGCCTTAATTTGCCTTAATGCATGCTAAAGGATTTTTTAAATTTTCGACGATTGTAAAGCTGTACACCCTGGGTGTATTTTGTAGTTTTTGTTTAACTAATAAATGAGCGTCAGTTGGTTTAATTGAGCACTAGTTTGGGTTAGTTTAAGATTGAGCCTATAGTATGCTGTGTTCCTAGTGGCTAAATCGCCTGTAGTTTTTGTTTATCTGAAAACATAGCTACAGTTGTTTTGATTGAACAATAGTTTGAATTAGTTTAAAAAAACCTGTGTTTCTTTCTTGAATTATTTAAAAAAATCCTGCTGCTAGTCTGAGTTTTCTCTTGAATCATATCATCCTAAGAAAGCAAACATAAGAAATATAATGGAAATTAATTCTGCGAATTATAAGCGTATCACCACAGACGCATCCAAAGGGTGCCGACATGTATGCTGCAGTTTTTGTGGTGAAAATGAGAGCATGAACATTGGGCTCGGGTTTAAACGAACGAAATCGAGCATAGCCGTTCATTGAAATAATATGTCTTCACCCACAAAAGTATGCAGAATTTTTATTACACACAGTTTTTATGTCGATCTGAAGTTTGGAGCAGAGTCAGCAAAAGTTCATGTTCACGATATCTCTAAAACTGTAAGTGGTGGGGCAAAACGGATTTTCAAAAGATAATTTTACATAAGGGTCGGTTGGTTTTGTTAAAACGAGGGCTCAAAAGAAAATTTTTTCAGAGCAGTGTCATCCTGCTGCTAGCTTGAGATTTCTTTAAATTTTATTATCATAACCATTGAAGGGAAGATATATTTTTTAATAGTAAAAAAACTCACTGCCGTCTATTGAATATTTTGTACGCCTGTAGCGATCAAGTGAGATAACATTAGTAATGATTTCTGAAGCATACTTTATGGCGAAAACAAGAAAAAACAGTTCCAAATAACCACGTTTCAAGGCTGAGATAAACTCATATTTATCCGCCAGCTTCTACCGTCACAAAATTATGACATGGCCGACCCACGTTGGGCGCGATATCTAATTTAAGGCAAACTTTAAAAATATAATATTTTTAAAAAAAATACCTAAAATAATGCAAACTTTTAGGGGCAGTCCACAAAATAATTTTTAAAGTCTTCTTCCAGGAGTTTATCTTTAAGTTCTGAGTCTATGATGTATTTTCTGTATTTCAAAGAAAAACATAAAAATCTGTGCTTTAGAACTCATGTAAGGTCTCAACTCCAGGACCCACATTGGGCGCCATATCTAATTTTAAGCCAACTTTAGGAATATTATAATATTTTTAAAAAAATATCTAAATTAATGCAAACTTTTAGGCGCAGTCCACAAAATATTTTTTAAAGTCTACTTCCAGGAGTTTAATCTATAAGTTCTGAATCTTTGATGTATTTTCTGTATGAAAGAAAAGCACAAAAATCTGTGCTTTAGAACTCATTTAAGGTCTCAACTCCAGGAACCACATTGGGCGCCATATCTGATTTAAAACCAACTTATCTAATCCATATCTGATTTCAAGCCAACTTTAGAAATATTGTTATATTTTTAAAAAATATCTAAATTAATGCAAACTTTTAGGCGCTGTCCACAAATTAAGTTTTAAAGCCTACTTCCAGGAGTTTATCTTTAAGTTCTGAGTCTTTGATGTATTTTCTGTATTTGAAAGAAAAGCATAAAAATATGTGCTTTAGAACTCATTTAAAGTCTCAACTCCAGGACCCACATTGGGCGCCATATTTAATTTAAAGCAAACATTAGGAATATTATAACATTTTTAAAAAATATCTAAATTAATTCAAACTCTTAGGCGCTGTCCACAAATTTAGTGTTAAAGTCTAGCTCCAGGAGTGTATTGACAAGTGCTGAATTGATGCATTTGCTGTATTTTCAAGAAAAGCATACAAATCTGTGCTTTAGAACTCATTAAAAGTCTCAACTCCAGGACCGACGTTGGGCGCCACATAAAGTTTAAAGCAAACATTAAAAATAAAATATTTTTTAAAAAATATCTAAATTAATGAAAACTTTTAGACGCTGTCTACAAATTTATTTTTAAAGTATTTTAAATCAGTGCTTTAAAACTTATATAAACTCTCAACTCCTGAAAGTATGCTTTAATTTGTCTTAAATCCTGAAAGTATGCTTTAATTTTAATTTATTTATACTCCAAATAGACTTATTATCGATGATGTTTATAAGCGAGTTCCAAAGCGGCTGTAGTGCTATTTTTCTATAAATAATCTCAATGTCTGGCTGTAATCACCAAAACACAATATGCTTTCATCGCCAAAAAGTATGCTTTAAACTTACACATTTTTTGTTATAAACATTACAGAGAATAATTCAATAAATAATATGCGCGAAAAAAATGTGCTCCAAAACTGTTCTAGAAAAATAATTTTTTTTAAAAATCTCAAAAAAGAGTGAAAAAACCCAAAAAAAATAATTATTCCCTAAAAAATATGCCAGTGAGTTATGACAAATTTTAACAAAAGCTTTTAGTAACAAAACCAAGAAAATAGCAAAAAAATTGAAATCCCATAAAATGTTCAAATTGAACAATTAAAAAAAAGAAATCAAAGTTCGAAATTGAAATATGTGCAATCGTAAAATTGAAAAGCATAAATCAATAACGATTTATAGAACGATTTAAATGCATTGAAAACAGCACATATCAAACGAAAGGAAGTGGTGCGGACACAACTCCTGCCGTTCACCTCCCTCTTCTCCCGGTCTAAAGAGGCGAAGCAAACAAACTGCAAACAGATTTCATAAATCAAACGTCCAAAATTAAACAAGCAACACAAAAGAGAATAATACGAAAAATAACGTGAAAGGAAACAAAAAACAAAAGAAGGTGTAGCTCAAAAAATTATGGACACAACCATGATGCTATGTGAGGAAAATCAACAGCAACGTTTACGGAAAAACAGTTGTTCACCGCCCACCACCAGTCCCCAGCAACAGCAGCAGCATCAACATCAGCATCAAAATCAACAGCAGCAACAACAACAACAGCTGCAGCACCATCATCTCCAGGACACAATGATGATGACAGTCGTGCCGAATACCACAGTCAACACAACACTTGAAATAACCCAAACAATCACAAATGGTTCCATAAATAGTTGCGGCAGTGGAGGCGTCCACGCTGGCAATGGTGGTGGCTCCGCTGGAGGCGCGGGCAGTGGTGGTGTTGGTGGTTCCATGGTCATAGGTGGAAATAAAAATTTACATATCACCAGCCATTCGAATTGTTCGTCCGTGAACTCATCACCCTCGAAAGTCTTATCGTCGGCATATCATCATCAGCAGCAGCAGCATCAGATGCAACACGGCCATCATACCCTCAACGCGGCCACATTGCAGCACATACATCATTCACCTCAGCAGCATCCGGCAATTGTCAATTTAAAACAATGTTCCACGGGCAGTGTTGTCGGCCTTGGAGGCTCTGGTGTTGGTGGTGTCCAATCTTGTTGTGGTTCTGGTTGCTTGAGTGGCTCGTCCACGCCTCCCTTGCACCATCACACGCTGTATCCGGGCATTTTAATGGGTTCGGGCTGCTACAGTGCCAGCGGTCCCAATTCGCTGGTGAATTCTCCGGCCATGGGTCGACGCAAACGCTTTACGAGCACCTCGTCCAATTGCTCAACGCAATTCAACAATAATTATACGGGTTTGGATGTGGAATCGCTGGACGATATGTTAAGAAAGGTAAGTGGACGAGCGTTTATTTAAAGTTTTTATTTTTGTCGAAGTGCATTTTGGGGAAAATATTTTTTTGAATTTTAGCTTTAAGGCTGATTGTTTGGCCAGGGAATATTTGACATTTGCAACAAAAATATAAAATGTTGTAAAGCTATTTCAAAGGGTATTTAAAGGATAGAGAATATGAATAATATCATTTATTTGAAAACTTATAACGGCTGCGTCTTTCAACACTGCTTTTCACTGAAATTTTTTCGAGAGAAACGATAGCTCCAAAGCATAAATTTAGTATAAGGTGACTACTAGGTTTAAGTGCCGTCCAGGATGTTTGCTCTGTCATTTTTGAATTTTGATAAAACGAAAGTTCTGTTTTGTGCTAATTTGTCCCGCAAAAAGTTTTTTGAAAATTCAAATATTGGCCGGAAATCTCGAAAATTCTAATTTGAGCTAGACAAGTACATGATTGTGCCGCTTCCCTAAGACATTTATCTCGAAACATTTTTGAAAACATCGAACTTTTTGTTTTTTTTTGAAAAATGTTCATCTGAAACTGTTCTAGAAAAAGTCGCGGATTTGGAAAAAAATGCCAGAAAAATCTTTTTGCTGCTTTCAAAAAAACAGAATTTGTGCTACCCAAGTACATGATTGTCCCGCTTTCGTAAAACATTTATCTCTAACCGTTTTTGAAAACATCGAACTTTTTGTCTTTTTTTCGAAAAATGTCCATCTGAAACTGTTCTAGAAAAAATCGCGAATTTGGAAAAAAAATGCCAGAAAAATCATTTTGCTGCTTTCAAAAAGCAGAATTTGTGCTAGACAAGTACATGATTGTGCCGCCTTCGTAAAACATTGATCTCGAACCATTTTTGAAAACATCGAACTTTTTTTTTCGAAAAATGTCCATCTGAAACTGTTCTAGAAAAAATCGCGAATTTGGAAAAAATGCCAGAAAAATCATTTGCTGCTTTAAAAAAAACTTTTGCTTGATAGATGATCAGATTGCAAGGCTGCCAATATTAACGTTTTATCGCCATTTTGACGATATTTTAAACAAGAATTTACCAAATGTTTGCTGGCATTTCAGAGCAAAACCGCCAAAATGACGATTATTAAAAACTCACAAATTGCGTTAAATAACGAGGAAGCCATATTTAAATTTTCAAATGTTTAGAATTACAAACCTTAAGATTCGATAAGTTCGTAGTAGGAAAATTTAAGTGCTTTTTGTTTTTTTTCGAAAAATGTCCATCTAAAACTGTTCTAGAAAAAATCGCGAATTTAGAAAAAATGTCAGAAAAATCGTTTTGCTGCTTTTAAAAAAATGTGTGCTTGATAGATGATTTGATGCAGATTGCAAGGCTGTCAATATTAACGATTTATCGCCATTTTGAAGATTTTTTAAAGAAGAATTTTACCAAATGATTGCTGGCATTTCAGAGCAAAAACGCCAAAATGACGATTTTTAAAAACTCACAAATTGTGTGAAATAACGAGTAAGCCATTTTTAATTTTTTTTTCTTTCAACACTGCTTTTCACTGCAAATTTTCCGAGAGAAACGATAGCTCCAAAGCATAAATTTAGTACGAGGTGACTACTAGGCTTAAGTGTAAAGGAAGACTGCTGTCCAGGATGTTGGCTCTGTCATTTTTGAATTTTAATAAACGTAGGTTTTGTTTTGTGCTAATTTGTCCTTCAAAACGTTTTTCGAAAATTCAAATATTGGCCGGGAAATCTCGAAAATTCTAAAAATGGGCAAGCACCACCATTTTTTTTTTTTTCAAAAAAAACAGAATTTGAGCTAGTACATGATTGTGCCGCTTTCGTAAAACATTTATATAAGCGTTTTTATTACTTTGTTGGCGTCTGCTTGCAGTAACTTTAAAATCTGTAAATTGTGCCCAGTTGTACTTGTCTAGCGTAATTTATTTCACAACAAAAAGTTCGGATTTTTGCTAAATCTCTACAATAAATAAGTGAATTCTAAAATTCTAAATAATAAAACTCATGTACGTTGTGCATCAAATATTAGCTCAAAATAATTACAGGGTTTTTTTTCCAAAAAATTTGTAATCGGAAACTTGTGCTACCAAAACTTTTTCGCCATACGAAAAAAATTTCAAACTTTAACTGAAAAAAAATTAAGCGTTTTTAGTTTTCAAAATCTTTAAATTGTGCCAAGTTATACTAGCCCAGCAAAATAACAAAAGGGCAATAGTATTTCTGATTTAAATTAATAAATTCTATAATCTAAAACTTGTGCTACGTTTGTGAAATTCATAATTTTTGAAATTTATAATAATTTTGGCAATATAAGCGCTTTTTTTCTTATCAAAAAAATTGTTATAAATTTGCAAAAAAAAATTTAAATCTGAAACTGGTGCTAGCCTTCGAAATCGTTACATAATTTACAACGGTAGATGGACAGACGGACGGAGGGTTGGAGAATGATTCAATCGGTATATTTAGCATAAGGTCTATTTAGCATAAGGTCTTTTTCCATTCCTTTAATCGGTTACACACATCAGCCCAAAGTCATAATACCATGTACCACAGTAAGGTGTAGGGTATAATTTTACCGATCGGTTGAGAATTATTTTCTGTGTCGATTTAGTCTTGTCCGTTTATTATTATACTTAAAAAGCGATCTTATTGAAACTTATCAAATTGCTTAATTGGAAATTGGAACTAATCGGTCCAATTTCGATATAGCCCCTTATAAATTTACCCCCACTTGGGGGACTTACGACCTAGAATCGGTAAAATTGATTGATGTTTTCAAGGAAATTTAGTTTATGGCATTCTTTGGTACACAGCTCAAAAATATTTAAAAACCGACAAGATTTGTCCATGTTTTGATATAGCCTAAAATATGTATTTCTGTTTTGTGGTCCTCCCATCCGACCGGACAATTTTATCAGATTTTAAAAAAATATTTCAAAGTCTGGGAAAAAAGTGTTAGTGGAGTTCTCCAAATCTTATAAAAAATCAGGGCAATATTTTTGCCCTGAAGTTCTAACAAAAATATTTATTGGCATCGAAATTCCTGCGAGTCCTGACAACTTAAATCTACATTTTCTACCTTAAATAAATTTAAGCAAACTTTTTTGAACAAAAACGTTTGTTTTAATCTATTTTGGCCATGTAAGAGATGTGTGCAAAATGTCAAAGCCCTAACTCTATTCTTTCTTATATTTGCCCTCGCTTGTATGAAAATGTCCCACTGTGCGCCTCGCTTAAGACTCGCATTTAACTTTGTCAATTTCAATATTGACAAATATGATGTCAAATGTTTTTCCTGAAAACTAGCTCACTTATATTTCCAAGAATCGCACAGAAATCGAGTTTTTCACACTTAATCGAAGCCCCCAAAAGTATACTTTAAATTGGCAGCTTTTCAGTGTTTGCACAAACCCCTAGAAATTTACGCTACTTTTCTTGTATTCGAATATGGCTTTATTGGCAACTAGATCCTATATTTTATTATTATTATATAAAAAATAGCTGCTTTTGTGTTGTCTGGTGTTATGGATATTGGATATCACTGCATTTTTTGTTGATTTATCAATTTTGTTTTTTCTTGTCCCTTAAAGTATACTCTAAATTTTTAGCAAAGTATTTGCCAAAAAATATGCTTTAATTTCTTTTTTTAATTTTATCAGATTTTAAAAAAGATTTTAAAGTGTTGGAAAAAAGACTTAGTGGAGTTCTCCAAATCTTAGAAAAAATATTGCAATATTTTTGCCCTCAAGTTTAAACAAAAATATTTATTGGCATCGAAATTCCTGCGAGTACTGACAACTTAAATCTACAATTTCTACCTTAAATAAATTTAAGCTGCAGCCCCTTACCCCTAACCGCTCATAAATATCCCTGTGTACTAGATATTGTTAAGCTGATGGGGTCTCTAATCAGAAGCAAGCGAGAGCTCTGAGCCAAAAAAACAAAACTAAGATAATTTTCTTCTTATTGCTGCAACCAAAGGGGACAAGAAAACTCTAACTATTTGAAGAAGATCAAAGCGGGGGAAAAACGAAAACAATGTTTGGTTTAACCAAATGAAAGGCAAGTTGTGGGGGTGGAAGGACCAAAAAAAAAACAGAACTGCAAACAACTAACGAACTACGAAAAAGGGTTTTTTGCAAAGTATTTTCAGTGGGTTTTTTCTTCTTTCGGGTGATTGGGCAGAGGAGGGGCGCATCCAAAGGGATTTGACTTCAATTAGGATTAATACACCAGATACCAAAAGCATTTGGCCAGAGTAAAACAAAAAAACAGTTCGAAAAAAATGGCAAGAATGAAAAAAAATTGCGTAACTGGCAGAAGAACTCCCATACCCTGTGGATAATTTTCAAGAACACCGAAAAACCAGCGGCATAACCAACAAAAGAAAAAACAAAAAGCCCGGTAACTCAAGGAATATGTGACTTTGGTCCAAATTGCTGACAATTGAGGCATTATTAGTCAAAAATAGTTTGTTTCTCTTCTCATGTTTTCCAATTTCTGTTTTGTGTCGCCCTAAAAAAGAAAAGTTTTTTTCTTCAATGCCATTAAAAAAAACAAAGATTTAGCATGTCTTTATTTACTAGTCGTCCAAGAGACAGACAGAGAGAGAGTAGGAAAAAACATAAAAAAGAAAACTCACACCCATGGAAGCAAAACTTTTCTGTTGAACCATTTTTGAAGTTTCCTTTTCAAAAAAAAAAAAAAATGTCACAGCCACCGCTTTGGCGATGGTGATGCGAAAATTCAGCTGGGCCAATTTATCACTATTGCATTTAAGTTTTAAGCCTAAAAGTATGCCAAGCTCTGCTACTATTTATTTAAACGACAACAAGTTTGGGAAAACATAAATGAATAGATATAACAGGCATATATATATATAAATGAATATATATATATACTCATATACACAGATATGTATGTATGTATATGTTAACACCACACATAAGTTTCCTTTCCTGGCCTTCAAGTGTAAAGTACCCGAAATTTGTTTTCCTTGAGATTGGGTCATTTAAACTTCTGTTGACATTTTTCCCCTGCCTCCGCTCGGTCGCTTTCTTCTTTTTCTTCATCTTCTGGTAAATATTTTCATTTTCGTACAAGCTTTCTTTAGCAAAACATTCACATCTTGGGTTTGTTTATCCCAAAAAAAAAGCAAAAACCCTCTGGAATGGTACCGGGGGCAGCAGGATGCTTGCGTTTTCCGGGATATTGTCTTCTCTTATTGTGTCACAATTTATGGTTGTTGTCAGTTAAGATGATGGCATTTGTCAAATGGCATTTCAAGGCAATTTGTATGAAAAGCAAATATTTCATCCGTAGAAATAAGTTATCTCTGCGCTCTGCGAGAGTCCTAAAAGTAGGCAACACAGTTTCGAAAGAAATCATTAATGGTTTGGAACTAAGAACTTTGCAAATGGTCATTGTTGGGTAAATGTGTGTGTGTGTGTCCAACCTTGAAGTAACTTTTTACTGAAACTAGAAATTCATCATAAAAATCAAATTCAATTTGGGGGAAGCCCTAAAAAACGTATAGGGATACCATAAACTTTTAAGTCAATTAAAATGGGTAAAGGAATTCAGCAGGCATGTAAATAAATCCATAAAGTAGGCCATACATTTTGCTCTGCATAACAAAAACCTTAAAGTAGGCAATACATTTTGCTCTGCATAACAACCACCTTAAAGTAGGCTATAGCATTTTCTGTGGTTTTAAAGAAATATAAATGAATTCCTAGAACACCAGTTAGTAGGCAACACGATATCGAAAGAAATCATTAATTGCTTGAAACTGAGAGCTGTGAAAATGGTCATTGAAATGTGTCTGAAGTTAGTTTTTATGGAAACTAGATATGCATCCTAAAAATTAAATTGAATTTGGAGGAACCCCTTAAAAAAACATACAGGGATACCATAAACTTTAAGGTAAATTAAAATGCGCCAAAAAATTTTGAACAATTCGGATTTAGAACTTTTCACAGCACAACACATCAAGTCAAGCGCATAACAAACCATATTAACCATCAATTTCAGCAGGGCAATTCAACGGCTATGGTGTTGTTAGATGTTGAGAAGGCTTTCGATACAGTTTGGCATGACGGTCTATTATTTGAATTGCTGAAACTGAATTTTTCAAATTATTTAATTAAAATGGTTCCATCGTTCTTATGTCAGCGTTCATTTTGTGTTGGAATTAATAATTCAGTTTCTGATTGTCTTGCTGTTCCTGCTGGTGTGTCCCACGGGTCTGTTCTAGGCCCAGTCCTTTACTTATTATAAAGGGTGTTTTTTATTAGGGTATAGAACTTTAAGTTGGCATCACTTTTTTAACTGGCGGCCATTTTGTCAGCTGTCAAGTGATTAATATTTAGTTTGGTTTGCCATTTCATCATGAACAGGTTGACAAAAGAACAACGCTTGCAAAATGGGCCGAAAATGAGATTCATCTCGATGCTGATTTTCATCACAAAATTTTGTTCAGTGATGAGGCTCATTTTTGTTTGAATGGCTACGTCAACAAGCAAAATTGCCGCATTTGGAGTGAAGAGAATCCACATGAGACCCTTGAGACGCCATTACATCCACAAAAACTGACTTTTGGTGTGCTCTATGGGCTGGTGGAGTCATTGGGCCATACTTCTTTCGAAATAATGCTGAAGAGTCAGTTACCGTTAATGGAGACCGGTATAGAGCCATGATAACCGACTATTTTGTTCCCGAATTGGATGGCATGAATGTGGATGAGTTGTGGTTCCAACAAGACGGCGCTACATGCCACATAGCGCACATCACAATCGAATTATTGAAGGAAACATTCGATGAGCGCATAATTTCGCGGAATGGACCTGTCTATTGGCCACCAAGTTCGTGTGATTTGACGCCATTGGATTATTTTCTTTGGGGATATGTGAAGTCGCTCGACTACGCCAACAAACCAGAAACGTTAGGGGACTTGGAAGCCAACATTCGTGGCGTTATTGTCTACATACGGCCCCATATGCTCGAAAAAGTGGTTGAAAATTGGACCTGTAGAATTGGCTTTATTCAAGCCAGCCGCGGCGGCCACATGCCCGAAATCATATTTAAACATTAATGGCATAAAATTATCCTGCCAATAAAGCCAAATTGATGGACATTAAAACGATTTTCTTGTGTTTTATTTCAATTCGAAGTTCTATACCTCAATAAAAAACACCCTATATATGTATGATTTTTCTCAAATGAACCATTACACATACTCATTGTTTGCAGATGATTCAGCAGTGCATTCAAAACTGCCTTCAAGCTTCTCTAGACAAGGTTGATGAATTTTCATTTAAATGGAAAATTAAAATCAACACCGAGAAATCACAAGCCATCTTTTTCACAAGGAAAAGAAAAGCCTGTTACATTCCCGTTTCAAATCTTTGTATGTTTGGAAGAGAAATTGCCTGGTCTGACTCTGTCAGATATCTAGGTGTATTTCTGAATAAATGTCGGACGATCATGTCAATCACATTGTAAAAAAATTAATGTAGCTGCTAAATTACTTTATCCTATTATAAATAGGAAGTCTGAGCTAAATTTTTCCAACAAGATCCTCATACTAAAAACAGTTTTCCAAGCTATTGCTCTATATGCTTGCCCTGTGTGGGGTAATTGCGCCAAGACTCATATCCGGAAAATTCAAATTTCCCAAAACAAAATATTAAAATTGATGTTGAATTTATCGTGGCACTTTAGCACAAAAAGGCTACCTGATCTAAGTTGGGTCGAATATATTCACAACCGAATTATAAATATTACCCACAATTTTGAAAACACTTGTAATTTCAGCGAAAACAATTATATCCTAACAGTCTTATGCAAAAAAAATCTTTAATGTGGACTTAAAGTGTACTTTAGCTAAAAAGTACTTTAAGCCTAATAAACGTTTATTAAGAAATGGTATGCAAAAACGTTTATTAAGAGTCTTTTAGTTGCTGAAGGTTTATGAGAATGATTTTGTTTTGACCTGGCAATGCTGTGTATAAGTTATGTATTTATGTCAATAGGTAATCGAATTGTAATTGATTTTTGGTATTTGGTAATCAAATATGAATTTGTTTTTATGTTGTTTTTTTCAATAAAAATTAGTTATTAATGTAAATAATTATCAGTTATAACTATTTCATTTGATACTGTCAGAAATAATAAACCGAAAAGAAAATTAGATTACCTATTCAATACCCTATCGGCCTTAATGGGTACATGGTATTCGAATTTCGAATGTGTTTACATTTTATGTACATCACTACTGCAACAATAACAGTTTTTACATTCGAAATGTGGACAGTCATTCCCATTAGCAAGCATCGGAATCGTTGTTTCCATACACCAAAACATCTCTCAACGGTATTCCATGTAGCTATATGAGCTACATTATATTTTTCTTCTTTTTCGTTCTGTGGGTGAAGTAATAGTGTATACAAATAAGGCGTGAGTTTATATCCCGAGTCGCCAAGTAAGCGTCCTTTAAATTCGCCATTTTCAAAACGCTCTTTAATTCTGGATTCGTTAAAAATGCGACAGTCGTGGGTACTACCCCTTCACCTTGCCACAATATCTCGTATTTTTAACTGAGCATCACAAATTACCTGCAAAAAATAATAAAATAAATTTTTCAAAAAAAGGTTATGTTTACTTTGAAAAAAGTTTACCTGTACATTCAGGGAATAATAACCCTTTCTGTTGATATAACATTGTGCCTGTTCTCCGCCGGTTTTTTTTAATTCTGATGTGATTGCCATCAATAGCTCCGATAACGCCTGGAAAGTTCCGAATAGCTTCGAAATCTCCCATTAATCTTGCTTCTTCCTCGAGAGATGCTGGCATTTTAATTTTGTCTTTACCGTGACGAGCTAAACCTCTTGCAACTCTTGTACAAATTCTCGACACTGATGATTGCGTAAGACCATGGAGGTCAGCGGCGTCGTCTTGATACTATTAATATGTTTAAATTTCTTATTAATCAAAAAAGTTACAATGAATGAATGAATACCTCTCCACGACCCCAGCAACGTAACGCAATCAAAACCTGAAGTTCAGCGGTAGTTCCACATCCTCTCTTGTCCACAGCGATGTCATCCTTAATTAACTCCACAATTTTTCTAACGCTTGATTTTGAAAACCGACATTTCAGCTTGAACTGATGATCTGGAAGAGAAAATGGATTGGCTCTTTCTTTGTATATCCTTCGGGAACTTAAGTTTGCAAGCCGTGCTAAGGTATCTGAAAATGTCAAATGTATATTTAATTAATTTCACTTAATAACAATTGCTGTACTTACCAATTCGTATAATTCCATTTAATGCTTCCATTTTATCTTTCTTTTATTACTTTTTTATTTTAAATTAATTAAATGTTGTGTTTCTGCAATTATTTCAACGTAAACAAACAATATTTTCTGTCAAAATGACAAACTGTCAACTTAAAAAAGGTTTATAGTAGGGTAAAGTGCACTATAACTTTTTCAGACTTATAGGAGGCTTATAAGAGGTTTTTAACGCTAATTTATGTTTTTGCATACACTTTTCAGTGATTTTGTCTAATAATGGTTTATTAACCTCTTTTAAGTTTTTTTGCATACGGCCGTAAATCTATACAACTCCAACTAATTAATCACTAATGAATTTTTGTAAATCAAAAATATTAAATATTTTGTTTTTTAATATCCCATAAGGATATATTCTAATGAAGGTCTTTAAATTCTTTCCTTCTCCTTACTTTTCACCTTGCTATTAAAAATATAGTTGTAAGGTTTCTCATTTAAACCATAAAATATGTATAAAGTAGAACTGTAACAAAAACTAATCTTGAATAAAAAAAAATCTTGAATAAAAAAATCGAATCGCTTAAAGAGGAACTTATCACCAACATTTGCGGCGCTCAGCTCCAAAACGGCCTAACCCTCATTTTCAAAAAAAAATCAAGCTGACTATGCTGATCTAACCGGGACCTTTTAAAATAAATACTAAAAAACTCCCTATTGCATAGTATAACACTATGTTATACTACCTGCTAAAAACTGTTTTTCCTTTATGCAAAAAAAAAAATGTGGAGTCCATGGCCTAAGCCGCTTAGGCCACATCGAATCCTAGAAATAAAAAATATGTGTGGATTAGGCCAAAAACGCATGTTACCTTTTAGTCAAGAGTATATTCGAAAAATAAATCAAGTTAGCCATGGGTGTTCAAATTTTTGAATTTTCCTGAAGCGAAACGATCCAGTAGGCCATAGTATAACTATACCAAGTAGTAGCGAAACGTGATGCTGTAAAATGAGGCCATTTTTGTTGTAGGGTAGCTTACTACAAAATGTAGTAAGCTGTGGGGTAGCTTACTACAAAAGACAGCTATGGACCCATTGTCTTGGTATTCATGACCTAATCACGAACAAGTCATTCATGTATACCTTGAATGAGGCAATAGCTTCACGTGGCCCACAGGAAATAGAGCCTTGCATTATGCATTACGTGAAAGCCAATGTCAAATGTAAGAACTTAATAATGTAAAGCGATCAATGTCGTGGCCAAAACCGGAACATAAGAATGAGCACTATTTGCACATACATGGTCAATAATTGGACCTTTCCAGTGGAACAGATAGACCACAAATTTTTTAATATCTGGCCACGCATTCCTACCATGCGATTAAGATTTTGGTCTCATTGAAAAGGGAAAAAAATATTATAAGGACTTTTACGCCTGATGATTGGGATCGTGTAATCATCACGGCAAAAAAGGGAACCATTTCACTGGCTAAAGATGACGGCAGATCATATTAAAAGCATATCCTTAATCGAGAAACTAGTGACAATCAGAAAAATCTCCGCAGACAAGACTTCAACAGATGAATGGCTTAAGATTCAGTGGCTTCGATTCCAAAATGTGATGTCATTTATAATTCAATACAAATATTCAAATAACATAGATGTTTCATTTCAAGAAGTTAATGCTTCAAAGAGGAACTCCAGTAATTGAAACTGCTTTATGCTGGAGGAAGATTCATTGAAGCTGCAAAGTTTAAGGATTTACAGGAACTCAAAGAGTTCATACCTTCTATGATGCATGCATTTTATCATAATTTAAAAACAAATTCGAGAGCCGAAGAAGAAGATATTCATTATTATTATTAATTTGTTTCATTTAAAACGCTTAAAGTTATTTTTATAATTTATCTGAAAAAATTTTTTTTGTTTTAATAAATGGAGTAAAAATGGTCTAACCCTCAGTTCCTATCAATATAGTTTTTTTTTTTAAATGGATTCCAAAATGGCCTAAGCCACTTTCAATTTTGTATAAACTGTTTAAAACAGTCTTTATCTAAGTTAATTAAGACGTAATGATTAACCTTACACAATTTTTAAAACTAATATTTTTTTACGATTAATAAAAAAAAATATTTTCGTTTAACTTTGTTTTTCTCAGAACCATTTTTTGGGCTCAGGTCGTTTCGCCGCTGAGCGCCCCATTTAAGCCCGAAAGCATACTCCGTAAAGTAGGCAATATATTTTGCTCTGCAGAAAAAAAAACCTTAAAGTAGACTGTAAATTTTTAGAATTTCACTTAGTTCGAGTGGTGTTTAACAAGTATCAAAAAAATTAGAATTTTAAGACCAACTGTGTAGCGCATATACCCGTTTTTTATATTTTACAAGTATATAGTCAGTGAAGGCTCTTTCCCTTCCAAAAAACCTTGACAGAAAGGCTCGACCATATACCGGTGAAATAAAATGAATCGTTGGTAAATAGTGCAAACTTACCTCTTAGCTTACCTACATTACGAGGGTTGCTTTTTATATTTCGAGTTCGGCCATTGGAATGGTTTTATTGTTTTTCAAAATATTCTCCTTTAAGATCAACACAATTTTGCGTGTGTACAAACAAAACAATTTTCAAAGCACTTTTTCCATGCCGATTGAGACACCTCCAAAACATGAATTTGAATGCTTCAACAGCTGCTTCGGGCGATGAAAAACGTTGAACACGCATGGCCGGTTATACTGAAAAAAACGCAATCATTTGCTTCGCTGTACTTCTTCCACGAACAACCTTTGTTGTATTTGTCTCGTCTTGAAAGACCCATACGGTCGATTGCTGTTTTGTTTCGGGTTCATATGCATAGATCAATGATTCGTCACCTATGACAATGTTATACACTGCCTTTGAGCTACCGCAGTTATACTTTTTCAACATCTCTGCACCAATCCATACGAGCCTTTTTTGAGCATTCGTCAAGTTATGTGTGATCTAACGAGAAAAATTTTTTTCACGGCCAAATGAACATGTAAAATCTATTGCTGTTTGTCATATTAATGCCCAAGGATGCCTTAATCTCACGGTCGGTAGGCTTCATCAGTACACGTACAGCATCGATGGTTTCTGGCAAAGTGACCGATGTTGGACTTCCTTCACGAAATTCATCCTGGTACCAGCGATTAACAGTGGTTTTTGATGGTGCTTCAAAAGTCGAAACAAGTTGATTTAAACATTCTTGTCTCGATAACCCGCGCCGAAAATCGAAAAAAAATCATCGCACGAAAATTTTCACGGGATAATTCCATTTTTTGACTGAGATGATTTTTTCAACACACTGTAAACAAAACAATTCGCCCTCAAATGACCAAACGTCCTGAGTAAAGTTATCTATCACAAACTACTCGTATAAGTACAAAGAGTTATATCAGTGTTTTCAAAAATTTGTAAAAAATTAATATTGTTTAATGAACGTTGGGCGTGGCACTTAAAATTTCAATATAATTAAGGTCTGAAAGGCAAACACTGGTAGTAGTTTTTATTAACATAGATATCACAATCCTCAGACCCCAAGCAACGAATGTGATTAAATCATGATCAATGGCTGCACACTTAAAACGGACTGACGAATTATGAGGAGACTCTTGCAAAAAGGAATGTTGGTCTAGAATTAAAACTATATTGCCCACAGAGTTATAATCAGACAGGAGAGGAGAGAAAACAGCGAGGGCGAAAGAGTTTGATGTGCAACTCATGTCACAAAAAGGGTGACGAATGGGAAGCAACGTTACTACATCTAATGTTTTTATGCCAAGAATGGAAATAGGGAAGGCTAGTTTGGCGAGGAATAGATGACACTGCGTCTTGGTGTGATTGATAGAGTGCGAGATTTTTAAAACCTTTACTTTACTTTGGAGCAATAGCTAGGCAACGTATGAGGGAAAATATCAATGAAAAAATACATATGAAAAATTAGAAAAATACAACGGCTTTTCGTTATATGGGAGGTGGGCGTGGTTGTGGGCGGATTTGAACAAAAACGTTTGTTTTAATCTATGTTGGCCATATAAGAGATGTGTGCAAAATATCAAAGTCCATACTCTATTCTTTCTTATTTTTGCCCTTTTGCTTGCATGAAATTGTCCCACTGTGCGCCTCGCTTAAGACTCGCTTTGAACTTTGTCAATTTCAATATTGGCTAATATGATGTCAAATGTTTTGTCCTGAAAACTAGCGAGTATTTGCTCACTTATATTTCCAAGAATAGCCAAGAAATCGAGTTTTTCACTCTAAGTCGAAGCCCCCCAAAAGTATACTTTAAATTGGCCGCTTTTCAGTGTTTGCAAAAACGCCTAGAAATTCACGCCCAGTAAGAATTGAGGCGGCTGCACCATTCAGATCTTAACTGCGCCAGAAACACGCGCGTCTGCCAAGGTAGTACCTTCTGCTCATGTGAAATCTCCGGGGGATGTTCCCCTTGCACTACATTTAAACGGTAGCTGGATACTGCTGCTGCGACTTCATCGGCGTGAATGTTGTTCAGACCTGCCTGATAGTTTCGATGATCTAAAGGTTCTCTCTTATACCGCTTCACTCTAATTCGAAGCCCCCAAAAGTATACTTTAAATTGGCAGCTTTTCAGTGTTTGCACAGACGCCTAGAAATTCACGCTACTTTTCTTATATTCGAATATGGCTTTATTGGCAACTAGATCCTACATTTTATTATTACAATATAAAAAATAGCTGCTTTGTGTTGGATATTCATATCACTGCATTTTTTGATGATTTATCAATTTTTGTTTTTTCTTGCCCCTTAAAGTATACTTTAAATTTTCGCAAAATATTTGCCAAAAAATATGTTTTAATTTATTTTCTCTCTCTCTTTAATGGCCTTATCTATAAATATTCTTTAAAAAAAAAATCTGAGATGCAAAACAGTCTTGGCTTTTGTTACCTTTTGCAGCTACCAACTAAACAATACCAGATTCATATTCAATGGCGTCAAGCAGTCTGGCTTAAGCGAGTCGTCCTACCTACCTAAACTAACGTCAGAGCAAACAAGCTCTTTTGTGTAATTCGCCAAAAATCATAATTCATATTGAGTTTACCACACACCGAGAGAAATGGGAGGGTGAAAAAACAACAAGACATTTTAGGCAGCCTTTGAAAAGAATACCCCCGCCCCCCCAAAAAAACGACCCCATGATAAATGGCCTCTATTCCTGCCCCAAAAGTTAAGGTGCGTGGCGGAAATAATACAATACGCGGCAACCTCTTTAAAATAATTTTTTGAAAATAAAATCAAAAGTCGTTCGTTGGGTGTTTTATTGTTTCTCGCCGGGCATCCGGGAGGTGGAGCATGGAACGCATCTACGTGGGAACGATGAATTTGTGGTCGCTTTTTTTTTAAGAATGAGTGTTTTGTTTGCCCGCTTCGGATTGTTGCCTTTTTCCATGTTAATTTCGTTTCGTGTCGCCTATTTTTTGTTTTTTTTTCGTTTTCCTCGTATGCCGCTGGAGACCACCAGCCGTGTTATAAGATTTATGACTTTTCGCCACGCTGACTCCACACAATTTTGCCAGTTTGTGTAGGTATTTTTGGCCTGACTGCCTGTCTGGCAAGGCCTGGCGATGCCATGGCTCCTGGTGCGACATATGTACCCACTCCAAATTGTCGCGTTTGTCGTTGTTTGTCGCCGTGCCACAAAAGAGAGAAAGTGTAATTTTTTCCGGTGCATTGTAGTCGTTCCCTGTTGTTGCCTGGGCTTCCCTAGCCTAGCCCACAGTTCGTGTGGAATGGCGGAAAATTTGGCTCGGAGGCAAGGTGATGGCTGACGGTGTCGTCGGTCGGTGCTGCAACAAACGCTCTTCACATGTAAACACACTCTATGGCTTTCGCTTTTTGGAGTGTTTCGGGGCTTCTGTTTTGATTGCTGTTGTTGGCCGAAAGCGGATATACTTGGCAAATGTCAATTGTAAGTTAAAACGAGCTACCGATTTGGCTGTTCCTTTATTTTTGGTTTTCTTTGCTCTGTCCTAGTCGTGCTTGTCTAGCTTGTTGGCGGTCCTAGGAGGAGTGCCCTGAGAAGTTTCTTGAGAAATAAGGGAAGCAAATAGGAAAACGACTTGGAACAACTTTGGGAAACTTGTACAATATTAAGGATTCGACGAGCCTGAATTATACAAAGAACTTTGGGTATCTCTCCACCCAAGGTTTGGCTAGTCCAGGATACGATTTGTTGTTTTATTATTCAGGTTTAGACGAAAACTTTAAGCCAAGTTCTACGTCGAACATTTTTAGGGTACTTCTCAACAACTACTCAATTCCCTCAACAATGCATTAAGGAACAAGGTGAAACTTCTCTCAAATCCATCGGTAGCCTGAGCACGATATAATTCGTATGCTCACTGACCAGTACCTACTGCTTTTAATGCCGGTTCCGAGCGGTTAATGCATTGCTTCGAGAAGTTTTTACATGGCTTAGAGATAAAACTCCTGCTTGTGGAGTCTTGGTCATTTCCGAGGTGGAAACCAGTTGCATAAAAATGTTAGATTTGAACCAGTCGTAGCCAGCTCTCTACATGCTGAAACATAGTATGTTTGCGCGGACAATATTCGCAGAGCTTTACACTATTACTGAGTATATGATTGTGGCACAACAACATTATGATCCCTTCAACAAATATTTTAATTCACACACAACCATACAATGATCCCCACAACCTCATAATATGGTTCGCACTTTACCATTCTATGATCTCCAAACCATGTTATGATCCTAACAACCATTATATGCTTCACATACTAATCCTTACATTCAAAGTGTGATTCACACGCAACAATGTTATGATCCCAACAATCATGGAATGATCCTCCTCCACCAAACTATGAATCAAAAAATTATACGAGGGCTGCTATATACATTTCTGGTGTAATAATAAAAATGCTAATATTTATCATTAAAAAATGGTTTTATTGTTTTTCAAAGTATTCTCCAGCCAGTAAACAGGTGGCTGATGATTTAGAGGCAGATATTTTCATATTCCTCGCAGTGAAAAAACGTGCTAAGTCAGTGAGGTAACAGTTGATTTTCTCGCATATGTCATTCACTTTAGGTTCTGACGCCAGAATTGTGCAATCGTCAGCGTACGACACAATTTCAACGCCGTCTGGTGGTGCAGGAACTTTAGAGAGGTAGAGGTTACACAGAGCCGGGGATATAACTCCACCCTGGGGAACTCCTTGTTTAACTCTACGGAGCTTCGACTTTCTGTCTCTAAATTCTACATATGACTGGCGCCCACACATATGGTTTACGACCCAACGTTTCAAACTGGGCGGAAGGGACGTTTCTTCAATGTCCTCGAACAGAGTGGCATGGTGGACCGTGTCGAAGGCTTTTGTTAGGTCAAGAGCCACGAGGACCGTCTTATCGTTAGGCTTGTTTTGGTTAAGGCCGCGACTTATACGTGTGGTGATGGCGTGTAAAGCAGTTCTTGTGCTGTGCTGCTTGCTGAATCCATGCTGGTGATCACCACTAGGAAAGTGTTCGATCAGGCTGGGGAGGAGCAGTGCTTCAAGTGTCTTTGCTACTGGAGAAAGCAAGGAGATCGGGCTGTACGAATCTCCTTTACTTGCGTCTTGACTGGCTACAGTAGCGGAATCTGACTCTGCCCATTTTCCAGGCTAGCGACAGATTGAGCACTTTGGTCATGTACTCTACTCCCGGGGTATCCAAGTGCTTTAACATCAGCATTGAGATTCCGTCCGGACCCAGCGCTTTTGATGACTTTGCGCTGCGGATGACATGGTCAACTTCGCTTACGGTAAATTGCGGTGGTGCCTCTTCGACTCGGAGAGCGCGGATACGACGCAATACTCTCCTTTTCGCCTTATCACTCTCTGGGTGCTCAATAAAAAGCCGGTTAAAATAACACGCGCACCGCTTCGGATCTGTCACTGTTCTATCACCGAACGTGATAGCTGTCCGATCATCCTTACAGGATTAGAAAGCGATTTGACCGTTGTCCACAACTTACCAATTCCGGAACTCAAGTTGCACTGCTTTAAGTGGTCTAGCCATTTGTTCCGCTTACATTCGTTGACCAACCTACTGATCTCGGGGTTGAGATCCCATTTAGTGCGTTTAGTTCGACGAATATTGGATATTTTCCCATGGCTTATGGAAAAAGTCAATAGATTAAGAAGAACGCTTGATATGACAATGATAAAAGGTCTGAAAAGAAATTGCTAAACGCTGATCGGTTTGGCTATTCGATGGTTTGTCAGAGAAGACGTAAAGAAACCAGATAAAAGACATGATAAAGGAATAGCTGAAAAGAACTGAAGTCCCATAGAAGTCAGAAAGACGCGTAGAAAATGGAAGATTATTTTAAAGTTAGCTGAAGAAGACGCGAAGAAAGCACAAGGCTTGATATGACCAATCAGTTTTACCAACAACTCAGGCAGGATTACTGAAGGTCTGTAGGAGAAGACGAAGAAAATTAAAGGCATAATATGATAGGCAAAGAGCCAAGTCCTCTTTCCGGTTTGACCTACAAATGTAGGATCTTGTCTAAAGTAGATGCCATGTGATAAAGAGAGCGCTTAGACGAAATTGACTAACGCCGACCGGTTAGACCTGTACATTAGAGCGTACCAGGTTACAAGTAAAAAAAAAAAAGTTCGCCGTACACCTTCGAATATGAAGTATTATTGAAAGGTAGATTCAAAAAAATTTTTTTTTTTTTTATGCCGAACGTAGGGGTCGCGCTTTTACATTTTTCTATATAACTTCTGCATTTATAAACGGATTTTAAAGTGTGATACATCGATGTTTTTGTCTCGACGAGGCCGATTTTTTTGTCTTTGAAGTCATTGAGCTCAAGCACCCCGCGCGAGCTTTAATTTTCTGATATTAGAGTGGTACATTAGGGTAGTAGCAACTGAGATATGATGGGTAAGTACCAGAAGGGGGTGCTTGAGCTCAATGACTTCAAAGAAGAAAAACATCGATGTATCACACTTTAAAATCCGTTTATAAATGCAGAAGTTATATAGAAAAATGTAAAAGCGCGACCCCTACGTTCGGCATAAAAAAATAAAAAAAAAAATTTTGAAACTACCTTCCAATAATACTTCATATTCGAAGGTGTACGGCGAACTTTTTTTTTGAGGTACGCCCTACTGTACATGTAGGAGTTCATCTAAAGGTTTGTCGAAGAAGGCACAAAGAATGAAGAAGGCATGATATGAATGAAGGGAGCCAAAGGAGGAATTGCCCACCGCTGGTTAATTGAAGCTTCGGCTGTAGAAGATCAGCGACAGTAGGACAATTTTCATTAGTTCCTTTAGAATCTTTTTGGTTGCGTTGGAGAAAGTATTTGCTTATTTTTGAGTTCGTTTAGAAAACAAATTGTCTTGGGTCGACTAATTGGCAAAAGTTGAAGACTTTTCCTATCAGCTTTTCTTGGATAAGTACGCGATTTTCTTTGAGTTCCTGTAGAAACTGTTTGTCTTTCATTACAAAAAACAGGAGAATTTCCTTCCGTCAGAACCTGTGTAACTTGAAACGTCGAAAGGAGATGATTGTTCATGAGTTCCTTTATAATCTGTTGGTCTTAGATCGACGAAAGTATGAGATTTTCCTAACTTCCTTAAGCATCTGTTTGTCTTGCGTCGACGATCGGAGGAGAGTTTTCTTGAGTTTTTTGAAATCTGTCTTAGGTCGACGAAGTAATTAGATTTTTTCCTAAGTTACCTAAGAATCCTAGTGTTTGGATCGGCGAAAGTAGAAGACTTTTCGTTAATTTCTCCAGAACCTGTTTGTCTTGGATCGACGTTACTATAGAAGATTATTCTCAAGTTTCTTTAGAACCGGTTTTCTAGGATAGGCAAAAGTAAGAGATTGTTCTGGAGTAAATTTAGAACCTATTTGTCGTGGATCTCAAAAAGTAGGAGATTTTTCCAATATTCCTTTAAAACTTCTGTGTCTTGTATCGGCGAAAGTATGAGATTATTCTTAAGTTTGTCTTGAAACGACGAATGTAAGAGATGAGTTTCTTTAAAATCTGTTTGACAAAAGCGGGAGATTATTCCAGAAAGTAGAAGACTTTTCGTTAATTCCTCTAGAACCTGTTTGTCTTTGATCGAAGAGTGTAGCAGATTATTCTTGAGTTCCTTTTGGATTTGTTGGACTCGGATCGGCGATTGGAGATTATCCTCGAATTTCTTTAGAAGTCCGTAAGTCCTGGATCGATAAAAGTAAGAGTTTATTTCTTGGAATGGAGGAGATTGTTCCTGAGTTCCTTTAGACCTGTCGTCTTGAATTCAGATGAAAGTAGGTGATTTTTCTCAACTTCCCTAAGAACCTACTTTTGTCTTATTTTAAGATTTATAAGACCTTATATTTTAATGCAAACTTTTGGCATACCCCCTCCTAACAATTGTTAGCAACCAGCACTGACATCGTCAGTAGCAGCTCCAACCAGCCCACACCAACTGCGGCCATCTTCAACATTCTTGTTACGCTACTTTACTTGGGTAACATTTTGAACTTTTCATTTCCGTTGTGATTTATATGAAGCGTGTTTTTTTGTGTACCTACACATGGCGTTCTTGTATTGTATTTTCCGCTCTTTTTCCTTTGCACGATGCTCGGTTTGAATTTCTCCACGCTGCCGGCACACAAAACGTTTTTGCCATCATTGCTGTTATTTCGTATGCACAGCGCCCAAAAGCAGGCAACGCAAGCGGCGTGAAAGGAAAACATGAACTGGCAGCAGAAGAACATTTAAAATTAACATTTGTTATTATCGTTTTCGGCAACATGCAGAGCCAGCAACAGAATTGTTGGGTCCAAAAATAAAAAAAGAAATATGCAACATTTACTTTGCGCCCAAGAAGATTGGATTGCGTCTCTATGAAATACTCGTGATGTGGTGGGATGAAGATTTATTTTTTTGTGTTTTTTTTTCTGAATGCTGTTGGTTTTCTATGGAGGCTTCTTCGTAGTTAGGGTTGAGCTGGCGTTTTTTGTTTTCGTAGAATTCAAGGCTACATCAGCTTTTTGTGTGTGTACTGAAAACCAAAAATCTCTAAGGGGACTTAAGAGCTTCTCGTGTGCCTGACTGGCTGGTTAAAGGGAAAGATTTACTTGAGAATAATTTTCTTTGAGTTTTGGTTAAGCAATAGCAATAATGTATGCCTTTTTTGGTTAAGAGTTTTGATAGATTGGCAAAACGTTTGTTTTATAGCCTCTGCTTCGTGTTAAATGTTGCCTTAAAGCTAAGCTATTTTAGTTTGTCAGATTTTTTTTTCTGTTTGAGAAAGATGCAATTTCACCAAATAAATTTTTAAAAAGTCTAATTTGAAGAGAACAATTTCTAGGTCTATCTAGGTCAATCGAAAATATGCCCAAAAGTAGGCAATACTATTTGCTGATCCCTTAACAATCGACATGGTAAAATTAAGAAACTTCCCTAGAAGCAGTGGGAGCGGAACAACGGATCTGAATTTCAAAAACGAAATCTTCAGCTTTGGAGAAGCTTTAAGACGTCTTGGAGAATAATCTCTTGTTCGCTTTGACGCCGACACTATAAACTGTCGGATTTAAACCTGGGTTAGTCGTACGGTGGTCTTGTACATTTACCATCCCTCAATGTTCCTTGGGTCGCTCAAAGAAAAGCTAAATAAATGAATGTTCCCGAGGCAATTTTAAAAACTTGCCCGTACATTCAATTCCTTTTGTTTTTTTCGTATTGTGACGTTGGCTGCAGATTATTTTAGTATTTTTCCACACAAAAATCAGAGCGAATAAATCACAGAATAATGAAATGATAATAATGAAAACAAAAATTGCCTTGTCTAAACACAAGAGGCAAGTTCAAAAGAGAGTCTTAAAAATGTACGCAATTAAAGTTGCCTCGTGCAAGCACCCAGTTCGGAAAGACTTAGTTACTAGCAGGGGTGTTTGCAGTTTCGCAAGCAATAATTGTGCTGTTACTATGTTTAGTGGCTATACACTTAAGGGCAACCAGTTTTGCATTTAACGAGAACTGCCGGCAGTAGAGTTTTCCTCCCAACACAATAAAAATCCCTCGCACAGCTAAGCTAACCAAACGTTCAGAATTTGAATTGGAAATATAAAAATGCCTCAGACAAACAGTTAAGAATTCGTTCAAATTTAGTTCCGACATGTCTGAGCACAAGAACAACAACTGTTAAATATGAAGCAAATAACAAAAATTTGAAACGCATAGACTACCTCAGATGAATAGTTCAGAATTCGTTGCGAGTTCGATAAGAGAAGTCTGAGCAAAAAATTTATAAAAATCAAACAGACAAATCTAACAAAATCCCCATACAAATCGAACAGAATTTGTAACGATTTCGGTAAGAATTCTCGATAGAGATCAGATATTGTTCAGAATTGTCTGATATCAGACGTTGTCGGCAAATTTGGTTTACTATGTAGTGACAACGAACGTGGATCGAAAGATTGATTCGGAAAGGAAGATCCTTAACACACAAGCCGCAGGTACAGAACTAGTCAACTGTCACATTCAACAAAGTGGTGATATTAGGTTGGTGAAAGAAAAAAAATATAAATAAGGAAAGGCACAATGATTCCAAGCGGAAAATGCAGAAGTTGTTAGCAGACAGTTCTACATAAGAATCTAACAACTGCTGGGTCGATTCTTTACCTACCATTCGCAGAACTTTGAGTTTTGCTTTTAAAGTTTAGGTCTGATCCAAATACGTATGACCTACAGTAGGTTTTGAGATGGTAAAGACAAAAAATATGTGAAAGATCATAGATTTAAAGCTTTAACGTATCTAAGGAGGTGAGGTTAGACTATTGAGGGACATTTTGTGGGACTTACGAAATCATAATGGTACGTCGGAGTTAAGGTTGTTAAAATACTTATAAAGAAGTGGAACAATAAGGAGAAGTTAGGTAAGTTTAGACAGTAGTTGTTGATTTCAAGTTAATGGAGTAATGCGAAGGCCGGAAGGAATGGAGTGATAATCTGTTGAATAAACGTTGGGTAAAATTGGAAATGACAGAAGAAGTTCTGAAGCAACTCAATGCCATGGCCTAGTGATGGACAACACTGGCCAAGTGTTAAAAAAATGTCGAAAGAAACAAGAATAAGTCTTTTTAAGAAATTATTGCATTTTTGTCCATAAACTGTAAGTGAAGGAGAAACACTTACATCGTACGAGGGTTGCTATATATATATTTCTGGGCTAGGCAACACTAAGTGATAACTGGCGCCATCTGACATTTTCATTGGAAAGTTTGACATGTTTAAGCATAAACGCACTCAGTACGTTTCGACGTACGACCATCATTTGTGTTTTTTACAGTGACTTGAAAAAAATCAATTTGGCAAAAAATGATTTTTTTTTAATAACCAACACTCAGGGGATGCCCCACATACATGCGGTTCATTGCGTTGGCGAGTGGAAAGTAAAGGATCGGAGGGGGAAAGAGGGAATAATGTTTATTGACACTTGTTTTGCCGGAAGTCGATTCCACATACGGACTGTACGAGCGAAAAACGAATTTGATCTGTAGTGTATAGTGCGGTCAACTGGCCAATCGATAACAAACGGGTGTGAATTCCTAGAAAGTCGCGTATCCCTGCCGAACATCCTCACGTCAGGAATAAGGCGACGGATGTCTAATGAACACACACCATGAAAGTAGCGATAAAACGGCGTCACGCAACCCACACGCAGAAAAAAAGTATGGTTGTGGTGACAATATTCGAAGAGGATAATACTATTGTTGGGTATATGGTTGTGGTACAACAATATTATGATCCTCACAACAATAGTATGATTTAAATACAACCATACTATGATCCTCACAACAATAGTATGATTCACACATAACCATACTATGATCCCCACAACCATAGTATGATTCACACTCAACCATACTATGATCTCCACAGCCATAGTATGATCCTCACAACCATATTATGTTTCATATACAACCATAGTACGATCCTCACAACCATAGTATGATGCACACGCAACCATGTTATGATCCCTACAACCATAGTGTGATCAAACACAATTATACTATAATCCCCAATATTTTTTATTAGAATTGGTTTATGTTGTCAACAATAGATTTGAATTATGAAAATTATTCTAAAATACTTTAAATTCAAAATAATACGAGTGATTTATTTCACAGTAGAAAAAATAAGTTTAAATAAACGTAAGCGTTTTTATTAAAAATATTTCAGTTAAACAAAGCCAAAGCAGCTTGTTTAATTAATTTTAATTTCCATAAAAAAGTACTGTTATTGCATGAGATCCGTACAAATAAAATTTGTTCTTAAAAGCATATTTAAATGAAGAAAAATTACAATCATACAGTATGATTGCCGTAATCATATTATTGTTAACATAAAACGCAAAACACAATACTTTTGTCGCACCAACCATATTTATATTGTTGCTATAACCATATTTTCATTTTTAAGTTTGGCAATAATACTATTGTTACATTTCAACAATATTAATATTGCAGCAATTATACTATTGTCAAAAATAAATTCACTTAACAGTGCTATGGTTGCGAAGAACATACTTTTATTGTGGAGAACATATTATTATTGCCGTAACCATGTAGTAACCATGTTTTTTCTCTGCGTGCACATTCCGACGATGCTCAAGGGAAACAATAGAGTTGGATACCCTACTGTCACCTATCAGCACCATCGCTCTCCTTTGAACACGGTCAACTAGCTCCAAGGATGATTTTGGAGCACCTGCCCATATATGGAAGTTGTATTCCATCTTCGGCCTGATGTAAGTTGTATAGATATTGGTCATGTAGCTCCAAGGATGATTTTGGAGCACCTGCCCCTATATGGGAGTTGTATTCCATCTTCGGCCTAATGTAAGTTGTATAGATATTGGTCATGTAGCTCCAAGGATGATTTTGGAGCACCTGCCTATATATGGGAGTTGTATTCCATCTTCGGCCTGATGTAAGTTGTATAGATATTGAAAAGCTCAGAAGGAGTGAAATATTTCTTGCACCGCTTTAAAAAGCCTATGCACTTGAGTGCTTCTTTCAACGCTTCGAGTACATGTCTCGCCCAACGAGCGTCACATTGTATTTTCATGCCCAGAACATCAAGAGCTTCTGATTGTTCAATATCCGTACCATCGATAGATAATGACGATACTGACGGGTCAATGAATCGCTTGTGAGACAACAAGCACCACTGTGTCTTACGCGCATTAAAATCTACTCTATTCACTCGACCCCATTCGGAAATGGCCAGTAAATCCCGGCCAAGTGTCTCATCCATAATTCGCCTTTTGCCTTCAATATCTTGAAGACTCGGCCTACGGTCGAATGAATATGAATGACATAGGTTACTGTCTTCCGCAAAGGAGTAGATTGGATTCACGGTCTGACGCAACAGATCATCAATGAAAATTAAAAATAAAGAGGGAGAAAGGACAGAGCATTGTGGTACCCCTGCAGTAAGCCTATGTTTGTTGGATGAGAACCCATCTACAACAACTCTTATAGTGCGATCTCTAAGAAAGCTCGATATAAAACGAGCGAAAGTATCAGTGACTGGAAAAAATCAATTTGGCATAAACTCATGAACATTTTCGTGCGATCATTTTTCACAACTTTCGACGTGGATTATCACGACAAGAGTGCATCGATGAACTTTAATCTTTGTCTGGCGATGATGCACCATCCTATAGCACTGTGAAAAACTGGTTTAATGAATTCCATCAAAGACGACGGTCGTGAAGCTCGTCCAAAAACGGCCGTTGTGCCAGAGAACATTGAAGCCGTGCGTGAACTCATAATGCATGATGATATGGTGACATACCGTGAGATAGAGGCATGCTTGGGCATTTCTTCCACCAGCATACATTCGATATTTCGTAAACACCTGACCGTAAAAAAGATTTATTGTCGTTGGATCCCGCACAATTTGACAATCGCTCAAAAAACGGCTCGTGGCGATTGGTGCAAAGAAATTTTGAAAAAATATAATCGCGCTGCTTCAAAAGACTTTTATAAGATCGCCACAGATATGGTTGGGGATATTTTTGTGTGTGCGTATGTTTTTTTGATATACCAATGAAAAACACATACACGCGATACAGTGCATGGCTGTTGTCCATGGAAGGTAGTTCGAGGGATTTTTATTGTGTTTACTTTGTTTGGTGAAATAGTCTACTACCGACTGGTTCTCGTTTATTTAAAATCTGCCTGCACTTAAGTATACAGCCATTGATCATGGTTTAATCACATTCGTTACTTGTTGTCTACGGATGGTAAAGTATTTCCAACTGCCGTTGGAATTGAATGAAATGTTCAATAAAAGCATGGCCTGTAATGAGATTTAAAATAACTTGCTTGATAAAAATCTCTACTTTGAATAACAACATTACCCAATCCTAATAAATAATTTTGGGGATCATATTATAGTTAAGTTAATCGTACTATGGTTGTACGGATAATAGTATGGTTACGTGTAAATTATACTATGGTTATGGGGATCATACTATAGTTGCGTGTGAATCATACTATGGAAGTGAGGATCATACTGTGGTTGTATGAGAAATATACTATGGTTGTGAGGATCATAATATGGTTGAGTGTGACTCATATTATTGTTTTGAGTATCATAGTATGGTTGTGGAGATCATAGTATGGTTGAGTGAGTATCATATTATGGTTGTGGGATCATAGTATGGTTATGTGTGAATGTGTGCCACAACCATATAACAAACAATAGTATGATCCTCTTCGAATATGGTCACCCCAACCATATTTTTTTTCTGCGTGCAGAGAAGATTTGTAGTTGTCTGCTACTCATCTTTAATGTTGTAACTTCCTCAGAAGTCGTTGGTTTTTCAGATTCAGTATGCCCACAGGCCAGTGGTTTCTTAGACGGTTCTTCGGCAGATTAATCGCGGTCCGCGTTTTCTTCGACCGATTAATGGCAATTTAATCTCGGTCCGCTCATTTTTCAAATTTTTATGGTTTCTATGCAGTTTTCTCCTTCTACTCTTCATTGTTGCATCTTC
This sequence comes from Hydrotaea diabolus, assembly GCA_963513945.1. Classification (NCBI taxonomy): domain Eukaryota; kingdom Metazoa; phylum Arthropoda; class Insecta; order Diptera; family Muscidae; genus Hydrotaea; species Hydrotaea diabolus. The sequence continues at coordinate 24,915,336 of OY740718.1, forward strand.
TTCAGAAGTCGTTGTAGGCAGACGCAGTCTTCTAGCGTGTGCCACCAAAGGTCAGTGGCCGGCGGTGATTGTGTCTTAGACGGTTCCATGGCAGATTAATCGCTTACCAGGTCAAATCTGTTTGTTTTCCATGCAGGTGTTTTCTCCTCCTGTTATTTTTCCATTTCCATCAAAAGTCGTTGTATGGCAGCCATTGTAAAGGCACCTCGAAAAAAGGTACTCTTTTGTAATTGTTTACTTCCTGGTAGAGGGTATTGTAGACTCGGCCTGGCTGAACTTAAATACTTTTCTTTATTGTTGTAAACTTGAAACAATTCTAATGCCAATTTTAGAAATCTCTTCTCCAATTCTTTCCTTGCAATTTATTTTGCTCCACTTCTCAAAACTGATTTGGTTCAGCTCTCTCTCCTTCTTTGCCTCTCCCTTTGATATCCGTATCAGGCCACAAGTTGAGGGGCAAACTAAACCTAAATGTAGCCGACAAGGAAACGAAAAGGGCTCCCTTAGGTCAATATTTTAATGAGGGCCATAAAAACCATTGATCAACACCTTGCCTTACACAGAGGCAAACCCCACTAGCACTAACTAAAAACGACTTGGACAAATACAGACAATAACAATAATAACAAGCGGAAATGCAATGGGGGAGAGGCACAGAACAAAATAGCCAGCAAAGAGAGAAGGAAAAAATATCGGGCGAATTCCCCAAACAATATGAATGTGTGAAATGAAACGACAAAAAATTAACACATGTTACAGACATACTCAGCTCAGTTTCAACAAAAACAAAAACTAATGAACACTTGGTCTGCTGGACTGGTGGCCGACAAGCAGGATATGGAGGTTAAGGGGACAGACCACCACAGCACAGACTGACAAATGGCAGCACATAGGGACGGACATGTGGACATACATTCTTAGGCGGCCTTATAAACTGCAAAACAATTGACAATTTTCTGGCTGCCAACCAATGCCATAACGAGCAACTAGAGGCGTTAAATAACAACAACAACAAGCTAAAAGAGACACCGAGCCGAGAGAGCGAGCGAGAGAGAGAGCAGGACATAAAAATAAAACTGCCATTAAATTCATATTATTTTGTGTATACACGTCGCTGGACGTATGTCTATAAAAATTATCACAAGAATTCACAGATACCCTCGACTCGCAATACTACCGAACGAAAATGGAGCCCCTTCCCTTCTACACTCCCTTCCTCAGCGACAATTGCCGCGAATTCGAACTGAAAATCCCAACATTTTAGCATTTCTAAAACATATTCAACTTTAATATTGCATGTTTTTGGATAAACGCCTAAATGTATGCAATAATTTCAGTGTTTTTGTATGGTGGCGCTGGGCCACCATTCTCGTTCTAACATTTTGGGATTTATGACCTCCAAACAGGTAAATGTATGCATACAAAATTGTTATTATCATACCTCAAACACACCAACATACCGATATCGCATATATCTGCATATATTTATAGGCTTTTTGCCTATTTCTATGTCGTGTAACGTTTTGTCTGAATGCTTGCAACAATATTTCTAATGGCCTTTTAGTCTGTAGAATTTTAACGAATTCAACGAAAAGCGACCGAAACTACTGTTGTTTTGCGAAATTATTACAATTTTCTGTTTTTGCTGGGCGTATTTATTGTCATTATGGCTTTACATGTTCAAATTTGGGACAGTTTGGCCCATGGAGACTACGCATGGCTGGGATTTATGTTTGCGTTTTCAATAAACTTCAATTAATTGAAGCAGACTTTTAGGTGCTGGGAGACAACAGAAAAAAAACATGTAAAAGTGGTTTAAAATAAATGTTGACCAGTTGAAAGTGATAGTTTTTGAATTTGCTACTGTTACAACATTGAACACACCTATTTCAATAGTCGAACTGAACCTACCCCGTTAATGTCATATGGGTTTTGAAAATTAACCTCAATAGCGTTAGTCTGTAACGCCCCCCATTGGGGGCATATCTCAAAAAATAATTTAACACAACATGCGTTTTGATAATCAAAAAATGCACCTTCTATAGCAGGAAACACTCCCCATTCTTCTTATATTATCTTAATTTTGTATAGATCTTACTTATTTTATGAAAATTTATACTTTGTTCTTTACTGATATCTCAGAAATCGTCTTTAAATACTTATAGTAAGAGTAACTATTTAACATTACTCTGTTGATCCGTTTACAGCGAACTGCTAACGGCGATGGTTTTTGTCTTTGCTAGTTAAATTCGGAATTTAACTTCACACACATTAACAATTCCCTGTTCCAAAACCAGCCATGGACTTTCCAGCAGCATTCTGCGCCGGTCCATAAGGCTAAAACGTCCCGAGCCTGGCTTCGAAACAATTTGCCAGCGTTAATTTGCTCTGAAGAATGGCCCTCAGGCAGTTCGGATATGAACCCATTGGACTAGAAATTGTAATTGGTTTTAGAGGACAAGGTTTGTCACAAAAGATTGTCACAGAAGATGTTGATTTTGAATAAAACACAAATTATTTAGGAAATAATTGTCATTTCGTTTTATTATGATAATATTGGTATGGTTCAATTATGCATGGAACAAAATATCGGCCAAATGGCCACCGTGACCTCGGTGGTGATGGTCCAAATTTTCGATGACGCTGAGGCATAATTGAGGTTCCATACCGTTAGTGTGCCGAAATATCTCATCCTTTAGGTCTTAAATTGTTGCTGACTTATCGACGTGCATCTTTTTTTTCAAATAGCCCCAAAGAAAGAAGTCCAACGGTGTCAAATCACATGATCTTGGCGGCCAAATAACATCGCCACGACGTGAGATAACACGGCCATTGAATTTGTTGCGCAAAAGAGCCATTGTTTCGTTAGCTGTGTGGCAAGTGGCTCCGTCCTGTTAAAACCACATATCGTCCACATCCATTTCTTCCAATTCGGACCATAAAAGGTTCGTTATCATCTCAAGATAGCGAACATCATTCACAGTAACTACCTGACCGGCCTCATTTTGAAAAAAAATACGGCCCGATGATGCCGCCAGGCCACAAACCGCACCAAACTCTCTTGTTTTTTCGATAATCACTCTTGGATTATCATTTCCCAAATGCGGCAATTCTGCTTATTGACGAATTCACTGAGCTAAAAATGTGCCTTATCTCTGAAGATGATTTTCTTCGAAAATTGACTATCCACTGTTGCCCATCTTCATAATAAGCCTGAATAACTTTAACGCGTCGCTCGCTTGTGTATCTTTCCATGGTTCAAATTGAGTAAGTCTGAAATTGAGAAATATCAAATGAAATGCAGAAAAAAAACTTGACATTTAGGTGTGGTTCACATTCAACATCGGCCCACAAAATGTAACCACCTTTTATTGCGTTTTTTGCCCATACCGTCCGAATGTCGAATCGACTTCCGGCAAGTGTATTACAATTACGACATCCCGAATTTCAAGACAAATTCAAAAACACATTATTTCCTCTACCCCCCTCTGCTCACATACTCCGCACTTACCAATGCAATGCACTGCATAATAGGCGATGCCCCGACAGCCGGTTCTATGCTCCGCATCAAAGGCCTGTCACCCTGGCACTATGTGCCGCAACAACAACAACAAAACTGCATGAAAGGGAACACCCCCTGAGTGTTGGCCAATAAAACTAACAATGATTGTTTTTCCAATTGTTATACTTTTTAAACTGGCAAAGGTTTCAACACCATTCACATGTCTTAACTTTGTGAATCCTTAAATTTCAGCCCTTTTCGGGCTCTGCACTTTGGTTACTGGTGTGATAGTTCCACGACTTTAGGGTCGATGGCTTTCTGTTTGTTTAAACTCTTACTTTTTTCCAGCCTATGAGTGGAATTTTCCATTGATTACTTGGCTATGTTTTCCCAGCTCCTGGTTAAATTTATTCATAATTGTTTCTCCTGTTCCCACATTGCTTAGTGATATTTTACCCAAAAACTCCATTAGAATATATTCCATCATGACCTGATTGAGCAGGTGTCGTCAGTATGTTACTAGTCGCACTAATAATTTAACTAGCATTTTAAAATTACTGCTGTACTACTACGTGAACATCGGCGAGGACTTTTTGCATAGTTGAATAGATATTTTGCGATGCGTTGCTGTACTTGGTCGGTTTTGCTTTGGTTCGGTGGGGTTGCTCTATCATTTTATTAGTGATAATGAACTCGAACAATATGTTGCCACACCATAACAACACGTAACGAGTGTAGCAAAACTATTGCCGCTGTTTGCGGGCCATAACCACCACCAGGCAGCAGAGCACGCCTGAAAGCCCTTGCCAGGGAGGCCATCTACTGCAAACACAACCAACCAGCAAACCATCTAAACTCAACCATCAAATGTGTGTACGCAAAATTTTTGTTTGCGCGCATAACCCCCTCCGCTCTCTAAAGCGGAAACAAAAACTTGTCGTTTTACAAAAGATGCCATTGCATAGGTTGGAACGAGCCAGCCAAAATCACAATCAAGTAAACAAAAAGCGAAAAAAAAACAAAAACAGGCCATATAAAGGTCCGGGCCGTATAGACTCAATAAACAAGTGGTGAGATAATGGCATTTGCTTCAATGGAGCACAATGCCATGCAAAAGAACATTTGCCCATTTGGCTGGCTATGAATGAATGCGTTTTACCGCAATGCTGGTCGCGACTTGGCTGCTCTACGCTCGACGAGCGCTCCTGCTGCATTTAGGTGAGGTGTGCAATACATTTGTGGTTTGCAATTGCTTTGTGATCGCCGGCCACGTCCAACAAGAAGTGATGGCATAAGGTGCCAAAAATATAGTTTGCCTTTGCTTATTGGAAAATGGTTGGAGTGGCTTAAATGAAAAGCGACTTAGCGAGGAGTTCATGCAGCAGCCTAAAGATATGCAGCAGTTTTTAATTTGAAATTCCCAGCCAAGGTATGCCACGGTGGTGGCAAACATCTCCATAGGTTTGTAGTGGCTTAAATGAAAAGCGACTTGGCAAGGAGTTCATGCATCAGCCCAAAGATATGCAGCACTTTTTTAATTTGAAATTTCAGTTTCCATAGATTTGGAGTGGCTTAAATGAAAACCGACTTAGCAAGGAGTTCACACAACAGCCTAAGGATATGCATCACTTTTTTGATTTTGGAATTCCCAGCGAAGGTATGCCATGGAATAAATTGAGAGTTCAAGGGAAATGCACTTAAGGACAAGGGATGAAATGGCAAAGGCAGGATTATAAGGCAGGCAATGTTGTTATATTTGAACTGCAAGCGCTAGGGAAATTATCAAAAATCCTAAAGATGAAGTCAACGTTTTTTTGCATGAGAAAATGACAAAAATACACCGTGTATGACAAATGCCAATATTGGGCGATATGGTCGTCGGTGGTGGGTCCTTGTTTGGCAGAACTACACTTTTAGGGCCCTACAAACCGTTAGGCCCGTATGTGAGGGGCTTTAGTGAGCCCTTTGACTGAACCATTCGTTAGAGGACTATGTCAAAAAAGTGCACAACTCGTAAGTTTTATCGGGTCCAAGCAATTTTTCTCCACCGTAGATTTCATGCTAGTATGACACTTTCAGTATTGGGCGATATGGTTATTGATGGTGGCTCCTTGTTTGGCAGAACTACATTTTTGGTGCCCTTTGAACCGTTTATCTTTTCAGATACGTGAATTTCATTATTTTGAAAAGCCCATATGTCTATTGTTGAGGGGGCCCTGGATTCGAGCCTTAAAATAAGACAAACTTAAAACTTAAAGCATATTAAAATAATTGAAGAAATTCCGCTGTTTCGTGTTGATCTTTGACCAATGGACCAAGACCTCAAATATAGTCGAATTGTAGAACCAAATGCCAATTGTTGATGCAGGCTGAGTATCGAAACCATCTGGGCAAGTACATTTTTGAATTCTTGAGAAAATGTTTCCTGACATTAAGAGGCGATTTTAAGCCCTAGGATACATAGACCACGCCCATGGGTGAAAGCTTTAAAATCAGCGAAATTGTAAAATCAATGTCATATTCTTAAGAAAATTCCACTTCTAGAACTGATACGTATATGTCCATGTCTTAAAGGACCTATCAACATTCCTGAACTTAAAAAGAAATTAAAAGAAAATAAATGAACTTGAAAATACAATGAACAATAAGGCAGATATGACGATTATATTTTAAACATATATGGCATGTTTAAAACAACATCCTGAAGAAAAAGTAAGCAGTGCCACGCCCCCTATAACAAATTAAAATTAATGGTTAAACTAATAGACCGATCGTTCTAAAGTTTTAGCAGTATGAAATCAACGAGTAGACAATTATCGACTATATTATCGACTATACATTGGACAAGGGGGCGTGGCACCGCCCTGTCAATCCTACACTTTCAAAGGCTTTATTTCATAAACAAATGCTATGACAATAGAAGTTAGAACATATGGTGCGGGTACTAAAATTACACCCTATTAAAAAAAAGAGACCGGACCATAATCCATGATGGAGGGTCTATAAGCGTCGGCACGGCTGAACCTAATTTGTCTACTTGTTTGTTTTTAATAACCTAAAACGACGAAAGGTAAAACGGCAAAATATTTTGCATGGTTTAGGTAGCTAGGAAAGCATCTAAAATAGTTTTTCTCTTTTTTTATTCCACCTTGGGAACAGAGGGTTTCTACAAAAGAATTCCATCTTATTCTATCATTACATATGTGACGCGAAAAATAGAAAGGGGCCTAAGGTTAAAAACCAGTTTTGTTCAGGAGAGCCATTTTAAAGATTAGGTCCCTTTCTATTTGCGCTTAGAATCGTCGACTTCACTTTCATAAAACGCGCATATCTCTGAGAGGGGACACTTTTCGGGCGCGGGATCGGTCTCATTCGATGCTCAGATGTTGTCCACATTGGTATTGGTCTGGTTAATTCAGTAACGGTGTGGTCTGCATGCTGCCTGCTCATCTCGTAGTGCTTCCTCTACGCATTCGAGCCTACTTTTTTAATTGTTGCGATGTTTTTGTATACTGTATTTAGTAGGGTGATAAATCTCTAGTTGCTGGCGGCTTCTAAAAAATATCCAAACTAGAAACAAAGCCAGTACTATCTGCTCACGCTTTGTTGTGAGAAAAACAAAAGTCAGTTATACAAGAATCTCGTGTATCGGGAGCTTTATTGTAATTTAGAATGGAGTTTTATTACATTTGAAGCCAAAATTTTCGTTTAACTTCAATTTCTTTTTTATGCAATGTGCCTCTTAATTTGCCCTCCTCAGAATTTGTTATTCTAACAAATTTCAAAGCTTACTTTTAGGGTTAATTATTCAAATCTTTGCCGTTGATGTTGAGTTCCTAATAAAATTCTAATGAGTGCATATTAAATTTAAGCCAAAATCATATGGAAATGTTCTAACGACAACGACGATAGTAAATATTAATCAAGTTATGCTTAATGCTGACATGACGAATTTTGTCAGCTAGTCCCCCACCCCTACCTTAGTTCTTGAAGTAAACCATGACTTTTTGCTGTCAGCGATTTAGCTTGCGGTTTAATGAGTTACTGAAATCATGCTGATGATTTTGTCAAGGTAGAGTTATTCAATTATACAAATTACCTTTAATTAATGAAGAAAATCATGGCATAGTGTCGGGGTAGGTACGGAAACAAAATGTATAGCATACTTTAAGGGTGTATAGATTTTCATATTGCCTTGGCTGTGGCATTTGAATATTTTTGTGTGGTGTTTGCATGTTAGGCAGGGGGCGTAGTTTTTCTGTTGGCCAAATTGAATACAAAACGCATAAACACTTTTCGAAAGTTTGCAAAGTTCTAGTTTTTTTTTTGCCTCGTCTTTTTCGTTTTACTTCTGGTTAAATGTGATGACAGCACTTCCGAAAAGTTGTGGTTACTTGTCGTGCCGAGTGGGCGACAAGTGGTTAGGGGAAGTGCTTGGCAGACAGACAGGTTTCCTTTTAACCGCCCTTAGGAAGAAAAGGAAGTGTATTTTTCTGCAAAGCGCTTAAAAATATGCAAATTTAATGTGTTTTTAATTTGACTGCAAGCTTTCCCTTTGAATCAGGCGACTGCGACGTTACACAACTCTTTGCGGGTGTTTTGTTACTTAGTTAGACTCGCTATTGTTGGCTTCCTGGGCCATAATGACGGGCACATCGGCTGGCTGGAGTCTGTGCCAGTGCATAAGGTAAGGGCTTTGTGGGGGTTCGGGGCTGCCTTTGAGAGAAGGTGTCTATGTGTGGATAAAAGGGTATTTAGCCTAAAGGGTCTTTATTTATGCATAATTGTAAAAAATAAACACATTCCACCGCCAATGGTACGCCACTTTGGTATGAATGAAATCTCTTGCACAATGAAAGCATATGAAAATATTATGCAAATTTTCTTTACTCCGTTTTCCTTTCTGTCCTATTCTTCTTTAGGGGGGTGTGGGTACTTTTTCTGGCTTTAGGGAGTTGGCAAACAAAAAGTTTCTAATGAATGAGATTTTGAAAGAGATTTAACAAATTATTTGAGACGACTGGCAAAATAAAGGGTGTACACTGAGCACCCAAAACCCTCTTGGTGGGGTTTGTAGATTTATTGAATTTGTTTTGTGTATTCATTGAAATAACATTATTGAATTGTCCTTTAATAATTTAATTATTTATTTTTCTTTTTGCCCTTTTTTCTACTTGCAGGTAAGTTGTACCATGAAATATGTGGCAACCGAAAAGGTATGTGTGTTGTTAACTTTGATAATGAAAGTATAAAAGACTTGGCTGCAAATGAATTACAGCCTCGGGCGGCTTAATAATATTTTACCCTATACTCAGCCACTACAGGAATACGTGCTTTTCTTCAGGCTCCTTTGTGGCTCTCCTCGAGAACAGCGCCAAGTCTAAACAAGCCTCAATCTCTTGTGTGAAAACACTCCTTTGTTAGCACTCGGAAACTGAACAACAAAGACCTCCAAAAAGTATGCTATAGTTTTTGAACTCCTTGTGCGGGTTTCTGTTTTGTTTGCCATTAAAGCACTACAACTTCATTCACTTTCTTAACAAAGACATAAAACAAAAAGCAAAAAAAACAACAAAAAAATACCATTCACAAAGCCCTAAGAAACTCTCTTGTTTGGAGTATTTTAATTTCATCTTTTTGCGCTCGTTCCTTTTGTATTTCAGCCTGCCAAGGCACAATTACCGCACTATACTTTTCATAGCTGGTAAAAGTACCAAAAAAAAACTATTGTTCTTCTTGGAAAACAAAATGTTCATTTTGTTGAACACTTCCTTTTTTGATTTTTTTTCATTTCCTACTTATGGATCTGCAATCGAATATCTTTATAAACTGGTATTCCCTTTTGCCTAGCAACATCCCAAAAGTATGCATTGCAACTTAAATTCTAGTTACATAACATACTTTTAAGGGACAGCTTTTGTTTTTTTAATTCTTTTTGCGTGAAAGTATTTTCTGCCAAAAGTTAGAAAGCACATAAAAGATTTATTTTTTGTCATAAAAAGAGGAAATGAAAATACGAGGGCATATTTATAATTCTGTGACTTTTCGAATAAAACACAGTTTTTTTTTACAAAAAAAATTCTTTTTCAACGTAATTATTTCCTTTTAGCTCAATACACTTAGTCTAACGTTTCTCCGATTTTTGTATCTCTTTAGACTAACGTCTCTCCAATTTTTGTATCTCTTCCAAAAAATAGGATTTTTGAGGTCCATAAAATAGGCATCAATAATCAATAAAATAGGCATCGTTGAAGCTGAATTTCATTCCACTGAGCCATTTCTTTAGATTTGGAAATGGGAAATAGCCACTGGGGGGATAAATCCGGAAAATATGGCGGATGAGGTACCAATTCGTAACCGAACTCATTTAATTTTGCCATTGAGACTGTACACGTGTGCACCTGTGCATTGTCTTGATGAAAAATAACTTTTTTCCTGGCCACATGGGGTCGTTATTTTTTTAAATCCTTGTAAAATCGGTCCAATAAGTTGGCATAATATTCGCCGTTTCTTGTTTTTTCCTTTTGAAGCTAATCGATGTGGATTATCCTGCTTGCATCCCAAAAAACTGTTGCCATCGCCTTATTGGCCGATAAAGTCAGCTTGGCCATCTGCGGAACCGGTTCACCCGGAGAAACCCATTGTTTAGACTGCTGCGTGGTTTCCGGAGTGTTGTAATGGATCCATGTTTCATCCACAGTTACAAAAGGCTGCAAAAACTCATTCGAGTTGCGGTTAAACAACTCCAAACAATCCATTTAAACTGTCACTCGATTACGTTAATGGTCAATTGAGAGCAAACGCGGCACCCATCTTGCAGACAGCTTTATTAAACCCAACTGATCATGTAAAATCGAAACCACACTGCCATATGAAATGCATATATTATCAACAATATCACGAACCTTTACTCTTCGATCGGCTAACAGAATATCGTGGATTTTTTTCGAAAGTTTCGGTTATGTTGACCTCAATTGGCCGTCCAGAACGTTCAGCGTTATTTGTACTTGTGCGACCACAACAAGAGTCAGAAAAACACTTTTTTACTGTTGAAATCGTTGGCGCAGATTCACTTGTTTCCACTTTTAACAAAATTCACGAGTTTGTATGTTTTGAACAGCTGTTAAACACAAACTAAATGACTCAACTCTCTCAAACAGATGGTACTTGCTGCATTTCATATAACTACGGGGGAAGTTGGAAAAGTCACGGAGTTATTGAAATGCCTCGTATAGTTTCATTGGAGTTAATTTTCGAAAACTTCAACCGTTATGGTCCAATGTGACAAGATGTGGGTTTTGCCGCTCGTAGCGCTAAATGCAACTTTCGTAGTAATCGATTCTTACATGAAGCTTCTAAAATAAGGAACCACCTTTGTCTATTCCAAAGTATGGAAAACTGGATGATGACCCTTTTCAACCCTTGGGATCAGTTCAGATGCTTCCTTAGATGACCGCGCATACACTCTATCATTTTGCTTGTTAAATTTTTCCTGAACAGTAATAATTTTTTCATCGGTGAACAAAATTTTTCTGTGCAAGTTATCAGCGTGCTTCACCAAAAGACGTTTGCATTTTTCAAACCTATTTTTTTAAAGCTGCAGTCAATAAATGTCCGCAACGTCGTTTGAAAGTCCCAAGTCTTTTTTTAATGAATCGACTCATAGACTTTTGCGTGATATTCATTTCACGGGCCATGATTTTCTGTTTTCGGAGCGGATTTCTGTGAATTCTTGATTTAACGGCTTTGATGACATGCGGTGTTCGAACAGAGCGTGGGCGGCCCGACCGGTGGCGGTCTTTTACATCTCCAGTCTCCTCAAACAGTTTTATGCATCGGTAGACGAACATGCGGCTAATCCCTAGTGGCCGGAGCGTTTTGAAAATATCGCTTTTTTCATTTCACACTTGGAAAGCGCTATTACAGCGATGAAAGTTAAAACAATTTTAAAATCCTGTTACAGACTAATGCTTTTGAGGTTAGCTTTCAAAACCCATATGACATTAGCGGGGTATGTTCAGTTCTACTATTGAAATGGGTGTGTTCAATGCTGTAACAGTATTTATGTTCCTACTAAGTATATTGTCAGCTCGCCATGTAGAGAAAGGGACCTAAGGGTAAACAATTCAATTTTCATTTTTTTTTCTTTTTTTGATGTGGACATCTGAGCATCGAATAAGACCGATCCCATGCCCCAAAGTATTCCCTCCCAGAGATATGCGCGTTTTATGAAAGTGAAGACGACGATTCTTAGCGCAAATAAAAAGGGGCCTAATCTTTAAAATGGCTCTCCTGGACAAAACTGTTTTTTAACCTTAGGTCCCTTTCTATTTTGCGCGTCACATATGGCGCTGAGGCCATAAAGTTATAAACGGTAACAGTTCAATCTCCGCACCCTGTAAAGTTAATTACTCGTCGCTCATAACGTACCATCCAAAATTTGGGTCTGCTCGGGTGTAATTTGTGGCTTCTAAAATTAAATAGCCTTAAATCGGAAGGTACCTTTGTGGAAGGTACCTTTGTGGAAGGTACCTTTGTGGAAGGTACCTTTGTGGAAGGTACCTTTGTGGAAGGTACCTTTGTGGAAGGTACCTTTGTGGAAGGTACCTTCATGGAAGGTACCTTTGTGCGGAACTATTCGAAAGTATGGACCGATGTGGTAAATCTCAGCATACATGGGTGTTGGTCGTTCGATTTGCTACATGGAAAGATTGGAAGTACTTGGGGGGGGGGATTTAAATTGGGGAGTTAAATTTCCTGCGTAGTACTTTATGACTGATTCTCTTGGTTAATACAATGCTTCATTTGTTCTCCAGAATATTGATGACGGCATATTATGTGCTTTACTGGTATCCACATACATGGATATGATTATCCCGGAACAAGAGCCTGTCGGTGCGAGCGTGTACTTTCATATTTTGCATTATAAATTATTGCTATTATTTTCATTTAACGTGGTTTGCTTGTTCATATTCCCCGGAGTCCTATAATTCTTTTGTGTTAATTTTTGTCATTTATATATTTTTTACACACTCCACACCCGGGCCGGGCAGCATGAGGGTGGAGCGAGCCTTGGCGGTTTGTTGGACGTTTTTTTTTCTTTCTTTCTGTTTTGTTGGAGTTGTAAGCGTTGCGCCGGTTGTATTAAAGGTTATTTAACCTTAACACTAAAGCCACTTCGTTGTCTTGTTGCGACAACATGCCTGGCTGGTAGTAGTAAATGTCTACGGCAAATACGCTCACACATGAATAGACATTTTTCATTGGACGTACCACAAGCGTCCTGGGCTTTTTTCCTATTATGAATTTTAACAAGTTCCAGGAGGAGAAAAAAGGACAACAGGAAAAAAGTAACCAGAGATGAATACTTGGTCGGGCGGTCGGTGGCTGGGTCTAGTGCTCTGCACTGTCCCGGATCATTATAATAAAGTATGGTCTTTGCGGCAAACTGTTGAAAATGTGGTGAAGCTTTATTTAACCGCAAACAAATAAGTAACAGTTCAAACAAGTTGCAAGCTGACAAAGGTTGGCCCAGGATGAAAGCAAAAAAAAACCCAAAAAAAAAATCAGGAAGTCGAAGAAACCATAGGGGAAAAAGAGGAATCGCCAAGGCAGAGAAGAGATGTATGTATGTGAGACCAAAAATGAACAAAGTCAAACAGATACGCTGTGACAGAAGAGACACAGACCAGCAAAACCAATATTTGCGAGTGGCAAGAAAGGACTTTTTAACGCAATTGGTTTGGTTTTCATTTCATTTTTCTTTTTACGGCTTTGGCAATGCGACTTTTTGTGGTTGCTCGATGAGGCTGCTTAAATGTACAGAAAGTTGAAATTAACGCAGCACAAATAGTAGAGGAAAATGAGTTTTGTCCAATGTATGCAACATATTTGAGTTGAAATTCAGTTCCAATAATAATGCAATCAAATAGAGTTTATGCAATAGATAAGATGCAACTGAAAAGTTATCCAGCTTGGCCAAAATTCAAGAAAATCTAACAAAAAATATTGCTCAATACAAATGATTCTTAATTTCGTTCTATCCCTTTCATGAAGTTGATTTTTATAAAGAATTAAGCGAGTTATTTTGGTTGCTTGATGAAAGTGCTTTGTTGCACAGCTTTCGAACTGAAGTTGAAAAAAAACGGAGCACACATAGAGGAGGAGGAGTTTTTTTTTAAATATATGCAACATATTTTAATTAAAAGTCAAATCCTAAAAGTATGCCATGAAATATATTTTGTATGCGCCTAGACGTATGCTATACATAAGATGAATCTTTACTGTAATCCAGTTTGACCAGCATTTAAGAAAAAATCAAACAAAAACTATTGCCCAATAAAAATGTTTTTCATTTCATTAAATCGTTTTTCCGGTAGTCAATTTTTGTGAAGGATTTAGCCACTTTGTTTGGTTGCCTGATAAAAATGCTCTGTTGCATAGCTTTCGAGCTGTAGTTGAAATTAACGCAGCAATGTATGCAACTTATTTGAGTTGAAATTTAGTTCCTAGAAGTATGCAATGAAATGTAGTTAATATACGCCTAGAAATGAGCTATACATTAGATCAAGTAATCCATTGTGGCCAGAATTTAAGAAAACAACAACAAACAAATACTTTTGCTCAATAAAAATGGTGCTTTATTTCTATCCCTTTTACCTGAAGTTGAGTCGTGTAAAGAATTAAGCAGCTTTTTGTGGTGGCTCTATGAGGTTGCTTTGTTGCATTGCTTTCGAATTAAAGTTAAAATTAACGCATCATAATATAGAAGGAGTTTTTCCAATGTATGCAACATATTTGAAATAAAGGTCAAATCCTAAAAGTATGCCATGGAATATATTGTGTATGCGCCTAGAAGAATGCTATACATAAGAAGAATCTTAACTGTAATCCAGTTCGACCAGCATTTAAGAAAAAACTCAAACAAAAACTATTGCCCAATAAAAATATTTTTCATTTCATTAAATCGTTTTTCCTGTAGTCGATTTTTCTGAAGGAACTAGCGACTTTTTTTGGTTGCTTGATGAAAATGCTTTATTGCATAGCTTTCCAACCGAAGTTGAAATGAACGCAGCAATGTATGCAACATATTTGAGTTGAAATTCAGTTCCTAGAAGTATGCAATGAAATTAAGTTAATATACGCCTAGAAATATGCTATAACATTAGAACAAGTATTCCATAATGACCAGAATTTAAGAAAACAAACAAATGCTTTTGCTCAATAAAATGTTTCTTTATTTCTATCCCCCTTTTACCTAAAGTTGAGTCGTGTAAAGAATTAAGCGACTTTTTATGGGGGCTCTATGAGGTAGCTTTGTTGCATTGCTCTCAAATTAAAGTTGAAATTAATGCAGCACAAATAGAGAGGAGGAGTTTTTCCAATATTTGAGATGCCACATATTTGAGATGAAATTTAGCTCCTAGAAGTATGCAATGAAATGGAGTTCATATACGCCTACAAATATGCTATACGTAAGATGAAGTTATCCAGTTTGGCCAGAATTTTTAGAAAAAATGGAACAAATAATGTTGCTTTATTAATAAAGTTTTCATTTTTTGTCAAATCATTTTTCTCGTAGTCCATTGTTAAGGAGGATGTTGCGGCGGTACGATATGCTTTGAAGGCCCCCTGAATCACATTTATCTTTCTCCTTTTTCACCCATCCCTCCTAAACAAACTCCATCCTTTTCTTTTGTGTTGATGCGATATCCTTTACATAGCCTTAAATAAAACCTTTTACTAGTGGCCGACCCTTTACCTTCAAGATTTTAAATATTTTCTAAGAAATATTGATATTTCCCCAAAAGGTAGGCAAAAGTTTTGCTTAAGAAATGTTCTATGATAGATGTAGGTAAATCGCAGAAAATGACTACAAAAAATACCCTAGAATTGTTTATTTTTTATTCTTTACGCTTATCGTTATACCCTTAAACACATTGTCTACCTCCCTAACCTTTTAAAATTAATGAGGCCCTCCGGCTTATTGACAATAGAATTAAACCTTTTATTGTTATCTTTATTTTTTTGTATTTTATTTTCCAATTCCTCCCAAATCCCGCAGTTTATCGCATACATTCATATCTATAGCCTACATTTAGGCTGAACCGAGAAGTTTTACATATTATAGCCTACCTTAAGGCATAATATTTACATTTCTTTGCAGTTTCTCGATAACACCAAAAAGTTAATCGCTTGACTCATTTTGGCCATTTTAATTATACTAAAAATTATTTTAGTATCCTTTTACAAATGTCAGAAAATGACAAATTCTTGAAAAGGGTGTAGCATACTTTTGAGCTTGGCAGATTACGATAGCTTAGAACTTTTAACAACAACAATTAATATCGTGGCTTGAAGTGATACTGTAGGTGGTGGAGGCAAAATAAAGCAAACATTTTAGAGCTTTTTTAAACTTTTATTTTGGGCGGTTTTTAAATTAGTATAAATTGTTACCAGCGTGTAAAAAGCCAGCGACACTTAATAGAATTTAGGTTTGAACTGTAGCACAGATTTTAAATGTATGAATTCAGGTCAAAACTGCTCTCAGTGTCTAAAAATACTGGAGACACTTAGTACTTTAGAATCTTAGGTTTGATCTGTTGCATGGATTCTATTTTCGGTGTCAAAGAAATGACAGAGTGTAACTGATCAATATCAACAGCTTCTGCTGCCCTGGACTAATTTATTGGTTGCAACGGACTGTATTTTAATTCTACCCTTGCTATACCAACTTTTACTCCACATTGAAACCAGTTTCTATATGATCTATTCTAAGGCAATATATTCAATATATTTTTCTTCCATCTCTCATTACTGAGAATTCCGGAAAACGACTACATTTAGTTGTGCTAGATTCTTAGAAAGTACGACTAAATTTTTGACTAAGTCTTCGTTAATATTTTTTACTCTACTTAGATTCCTTTTTATGCCCTCTACCGTCGATTTGTCATTCCGCTTGGAGAACCTCGAAACATTGATCTTAGACCCTATACAGTATATATTCCCATAGACAGCCAGCCGCTGGAATACGAAACAAGAGGTAGTGGTTTGTCTCCTACTATCGCCGATTGTTTAGCTTTTTATACTCTCCACCATAGATTAGGAATATTTATAAGTTTGTCATTCGGTTTGTAACACTTATACTTATCTGCGACCATACAAAGGGTGTTCCGACTAGAACTTACCATTTTAATTGTAAATAAAACAAAAAGTTTTAAAAAAAATAATCTAAATATATTTTATTATGATTGAAGAGTCTATGGTAATTATGAGTGAAGGCCCAATTAGTCTTGACGGTTGACGGTGTACGGTTGAATCTGCAACCTGCAGAAGTCTTCCGTCGTCAACCTTCAAACTGTAGTTATCTCCCTTTAACACATGCAAAATGCAACCCCCAACTGAAATAGCTGATTGTCAACCGTCCACCGTCAAGACTAATTGGGCCTTGAAGTAAAATATGGGCCAAATGCTTGCCACGGCTTCATTGGCGTACCTCTATCCGTTGATCCATATTTTCAATGATTCTATTACATAATAGAGGTTCAATGTCGTCAGTGTGCCTATTTATTTTATCCTTTAGCTCTTGAATTGTTCTTGGCTTATTGACGTATAATTTTTCTTTTAAAATCCCCAAAGAAAGAAGTCCAACGGTGTCAAATCACATGGTCGTGGCGGCCAATTGACATCGCTACGATGTGAGATAACACGGCCATTGGCGCCGCGCAAAAGACCCATTGCTTCCGTGGCTGTGTGGCAAGTGGTACCTTCCTGTTGAAACCACATAACGTCCAGGTCCATATCCTCAATTATTGGCCACATGAATTCCCTTATCATCTCGCGATAGCGACAGCCTTCACGTTAACTCCTTAGTCCATCTCGTCTTCGAAGAAGTACGGCCCGATGATGAAGTGGTGGCAGAACGAACTGGGCGATCATGCACAGGTGCTTTTACATTTCCTACAGACCCGGTTTGCTGAAATTTGGGCACATTTGGTCGATTTTGCTGACCAACCAAAAAAATTACGAAATGCACGAAATGTTTTTTGATTTAAATGCCCATTTTTGTAAAAGGCTTCAACAATCTTATCGCACTGCTTATTTGTGTTGTTCTTTATGGTCAAATTTGTCAAATAGTAAAACAAACAAAATGATTTGACATTCATTGGACAAGAAACTTGATTAACATCGTGCATTGTGGTTGGACCAGGCTTTATATTATTGATCGCTTTATATTATTGAAGTTCTAAAACGATCTAGCCACGTCCGTCTGTTGAAAGCACGATTCTGTCCAAACGGAAAGAGCTATAGTCTTCAAACTTGCCAGATATATGTCTTATAAGTATAGTAGGCACTGGGTTGGTATTAAAAATGGACCAAATCAGACAAAAGGAAAAAATTCCCCTTTAAGGTACTAAAAAAGTCCTGATTCAATTTTTTTTTGCATTTTTCCTAAGAAATTTAATTAAGCAACTTTTAAATCTGCTTTTTTAGAAGTGGTAGACATAGATTGATTAAACTTCCCATAAATAGGCTAGGTCATTAGGGCCTGTGGCCCTGGGGACCCAAGAATCGTCCTGGTATACTTATTAACATCGTGCATTGTGGTTGGACCAGGCTTTATATTATTGATCGTCATAAAAATCTAAAACGATCTAGCCATGTCCGTCTGTTGAAAGCAGTCCAAACGGAAAGATCAATAGTCTTCAAACTTGCCAGATATGTGTCTTATAGTAGGCGCTGGGTTTGTATTGAAAATGGACCAAATCAGGCAGAAGGGAGTGAAAAAGTTCTGATACATTTTATTTGCTTTTTTCTTAAGAAATTTAATTAAGTAACTTTAAATCAGCTTTTATTTAGAAGTGGTAGACATAGATTGATTACACTTCCCATAAATGGGCTTAGTCATTAGGGCCTGCGGCCCTGGGGACCCAAAAACCGTCCGGGTATATAGGGGTGTATATGAACGCTGAAATCTTCTCTTAAATCCAAACATGTACCTATATTTGAGATTTTGAACAATTCGGCATTCGGACCATTTAGGTCAATATAAACACAAGGGGCCCTGCCTCTCTAAACTATAGACACATGTGTATTAAAAACAGTGGGTCTCCGTGGATGTGTGCATGACTATCGAGCCAGTTTACTCAGGTTCAACCCTGGTTTTTCACCTAGCGAATAATGTGGCCTTTACGGGTAAGAGATTTATCTCTAAGCCCTGTAAAAACTTCCCTAATAAATGCATTTACCATTGGGAGCCGGCGTTAAACAGTAGGTCGAGGTCAGTGAGTATTATAAGTTAATCGTGCACAGCTTACTGATTTGAGAGAAGTTCCTCCCTTGTTCCTTAATGGGATGTTGTGGGACTTAAGTGAGTAAGTATTAAAAAACATTAAAATTGCGCCACGAATAAGAATGTTACATTAGTTTACAATTTGAACAAATTAAGGGCCTTGACCCATGGCGGTTAGGTTGCTAGGGCGCCGAAAATTTATTTCTGCGTAAATGAATATATGTGCACACAGAAGTTATGAAATTTTATAAAGAAAATGAATTTTAAGCCTTGAACAATGGGCGTGGTCTATGGCCTCAGGTGCCCAAAAGCCGTCCTTTAATATGCAGTGGCATATGGGTATTTAGAAACAGCGAAAGTTTCGTACAAATTCAAATGTGTACCAATTGATAAAATTTGCACCTATCCGAGGCTCGGATCTACCAATAATGGGTGCAAAAATCGACCTCCTTGAACGATGGAAATTTGGGTATTAAAGAACATTAGAATTTGGTCAAGGGTCCAAATATCATATTTATTTTCGATTTATTTTAAGTCCCTGAACCATGGGTCTGAAGTCCCTAGGGTGCTGAAAAATTGGTCCTTTCGAACATGGTTCCTGAATACTCATATTCTCAGAAACAGTAAATTTTTATTAAAAATCTGAATATGACATTATATTTTCGATTGGCAAAATTCGAGGTTTCGGACACATATAGGTATCCAGAAACAGTGAAATTTCCTCACAAATCAAAGATTATGGATTTGGGCCAATATTGCACTCAGGTTTACCTACAGCGGTCCTGCAACTATGGGCATATGGTTATAAAAACAACAAAACGAATCGTTAAGATTCCACAAGTAACAGTAAGTCTACGATTCGACTATATTTAGGTTATAGGCCCCTAGGCTGCCGAAATATTACTCCTTTTGAACATGGACATGTGAGTACTGAGAAACACTGGAATCTAGTTTGGCATAATTTTCAAAGTATGGGTGAATTGGAGACCATGACGTACGTGTAGGCGTGGTCTAAGTGATCCGTCCCGTAATGTTCAACATTTGGGTACCGAATAGAGGTCTTCTCGAACATTGACATATGATTACCCAGCTACAGTGGAAATTCCTCGCTAATCTCAATATGGTTTAACTTGTAGGATTTGTGTAAATTTATGAACCGAGTCTACGGGCTCCCTATAACCCATTCGGCACTCTTCAACAATAGACATATGTGACAGCGCATAGAGAAAGGGAAAGGTAAAAAAATCAATTTTCACTTTTTTTTGATGTGGACAACATTTGAGCATCGAATGAGACCGATCCCATGCCTTAAAAGTGTTCCCTTCCAGAGATATGCGCGTTTTATGAAAGTGATGGTACACCAAAGATACACGTATTTAAATTCTTAAAATGGCTCTCCTGAACAAAACTGGTTTTTACCCTTAGGTCCCTTTCTATTTTGCGCGTTACATATGGGTTCTAGTGGGAAATGGTACCTTAAGACTTAAGACTTGACTCTTTTCTGGTCCCGCCTTAATTTAAGCACCAGTTCTATTTTGTGTGATCATCAAATCATTATCTTACAATTTTATATTTACTTGCATTAGCATGATAGACTACTTAAAAAAAAACTCGCTTTATACGACCTTCCCTGACAGAATAGCTGAATTTTGCCATGCTTTACGTTTCTTGAACAAAAGTTTAAAAAATCATCACCCTTAGTACTTTATATAGTATTCGTCTTTTTTATCTAAAGCTCACTGCTTACGTTACATTCCTTAAATTAAATGAACAAACTGTGAAATTACAGCCTACTTTTAGGCTGGTCGAAATCGTTGCATACTTTTAGTCCAAATAGATAACATTATTTGGTTATTTTATTTAACACACAATAGGGCTACTATCTAAATGTGAAAACTGTATTCCAGTTGAGTAAATATGGCATTAAAAACTTTTCCATTCTATTTCCACATAAACATAAAGCATACCATTTAGGCTGAGCAAAATTGCCTCAAATCAAAGCATAATTTTTGGTGTGTAAAAACAATAAACTTTTGTAAGCTATTATTTAAGAGACAATTGGCAAAATGATAACGAACATTTTGCACAGACAGAATTTTGCAAAGAATTGTTCTTAGTTTCTTAATGCAGAGGGAAGTGTTGCCTACTTTAAGGCTTCACAATTATTTAGCCTAGTTGTGCTAACAATAATGCCTCTAGAGTAGGGAAGGTTGGTGGCATATTGTAAAGCTTATCTGGCTAAGCAATCTTAAGAAATTCGAAATGTTAAAGCATACCCCTAGGTATATTATGGCGCAGAATATTAAAGCATATCTTAAGGCTTTTGGTGATATTACACTATTTAAATGACTCTGAAGAGCCTAACGACAATCATAAGATTAAACTTCTTAATAAACCAGATATCAAACTGCCATCGTACGATTAAATATTATAGCATTTTGTATTTTGCAACTTTGAAGATGTAAAACAACGAAGAAAGATATTCAGCCTATTATGGCACAAAAAGTTCCTCTCTCAATGGTATTGAATTATAGTTATTGCCTTTTTATTTATCATTAAATTACACGGATCCCTATTGGCATTTTCATAACGCAATTATCCCCCATGCTAGAGTTCAAATAAACTGCACAGCATAATGCCTCGAGTTGTTTCAAAGATTAAAAATGCTGGCATATCTTAAGGATGAAATATGATATTCAAGTATAATTTTATTAACAAAGACAATAACTTCAAGTTGTTCATTTCAATTCGACGCGTTGAGCGAAATTACATTTACGCTTACATACAATTCGAAAACTATAGCATATCACACAGCGGGCGGGGTGGCTGACAAAAGAATTTTAAATCATTGCATATGTTAGGGCTTAATGCAATTTCATTTTGCTGCAATTATTTTAATGACAATGATTTGCATCTGTATGAGTGTCTTCTCTTTGCCATAAATGCATCAAATATTCTGTTTTTCCATTCATTTTTGAGTACTCGTATGTCATCTGTGATCATCAAGTGGAATGATAAGAAGTGTCGACTCTGAAGTGTTATTGTCTTTGGATACATTTGGAAGTCTTTAGAATTTATGAATGCTCTTATTTCACTTGGATCAGTACTGGAAAATTCTTCATTTTTAGAGTGAATGATTTCATTGTGTGAAGGACATAAAAGGCGGTTGCTAAGGGCGAACCTCCTGTACATGTGATTGGCTGTAGAGGAGAGATGTTGAATGCTTCAGAGACTTTTGAAAATCATAACTGGAAGTGTAAGTGTATAATTGGCAACGCCTTCACTTGAATGCAGGTGTGTTTCATCTATAGTAGGGTTTGAGTGCACCCTATTTCGGGGGAGGAAAAAAGGACTTGTATCACCTGTACGTAAAACTGTACGTCACCTGACCAATCTCGCTGGCATCCCATCTAGAATGAGCGACAATTAAATGGAGGATTTGAAAGCCTACCACAAAAATGTGAAATCAGGAAATATAGCCTGCATTGTTACTGATAATGCTACTGCTACCGCTACTGCGAGTGCTACTGATACTGCTACTGTTTCTGCTACAGCTACTGCTACAGCTACTGCTGCTACTACTACTGATACTGTTAATGCTACTGATAATGCTACTGATACTGCTACTGATAATGCTACTGCTGGTGCTACTGTTACTGCTACAGATAATGCTTCTGATAATGCTACTTCTACTACTACTACTGCTTCTGCTACTGCTACCGCAAGTGCTACTGCTGCTACTGCTATTGCTATTGCTATTGTTATTGCTGTTGCTATTGCTTTTGCTATTGCTACTGCTACCACTACTGCTACTGCTTCTGCTACTGCTACTGTTACAGATACTCCTACTGCTACGGCTGCTGCTACTACTACTGATAATGCTACTGTTAATGCTAGTGTTAATGCTACTGCTGCTGCTACTGTTACTGATAATGCTACTGATAATGCTTCTTTTACTGCTACTGTTACTGCTACTGATAATGCTACTGCTACAGCCACAGCTACTGCTACAGCTACTGCTACAGCTACAGCTACAGCTTGTGCTACTGCTACTGCTACTGCTATTGCTATTGCTATTGCTATTGCTATTGCTATTGCTATTGATATTGCTATTGCTATTAATATTGCTATTGCTATTGCTATTGCTATTGCTATTGCTACTGCTACTGCTACTGCTACTGCTTCTGCTACTGATACTGTTACTGTTACTGCTACTCTACTGCTACAGATACAGCTACTGCTACTGCTACAGATACAGCTTCTGCTACTGCTATTGCTTCTGCTACTGCTCCTGCTACAGCTACTGATACTGCTACTGTTACATCGTCTTCTACTGCTACTGTTGCTGCTACTGATACTGATGTTGCTATTGCAGCTGATATTGCTATTGTATGGCTATTGCTATGGCTTTGCTACTGTTATTTTTTCTCTTGCCCAGGCTTTCGTTCTAGGTCTGTCGTTTCTATTTTCTACATTCCTATGTTTTTGCAGTCTTTTTATACCGACTGTATGTTTAGCGTCTATGCCCAACTCACTCAGCTAAAGTGTTGAGTTGAATGACAATGCGTGTTGGCTCGAATGAAATGTTGCTGTTCGTGTCTCTGTTGATGCTGTTGCTCTCGACTTGGTTTGGGTTCTGATGTCTTTTGTCTGTTTCCTATAGTAACCGACATACAGACATACGTAGTCGAGCGAGACATGCAGACTCGACGAATCATGAAAATTCATCAAATTTTGCTGCCATAATATTTCAATAAAACGACAGAAAATGCTATAAAATTATAATAGGTGTGTTGTATGTGAGATATTTGGTATATAAGAGTGTAGATGTGTAGCTGTGTTGGTTACGCAGATATTTTGTTTTTAACACATACCACTCACACCTGCTCCAAAATTCTGGATCAGGAGAAAAGGCCAGGACAAAGAATATGGTAAGGGTAATTGAGTAACCACTTCTGCTCTGTGATCCCTTTACTTACGCAACAGAAAATGTGCTACAGGAAAATTAAGCAAGGAAGATAAAGTAATCTTTGATGTTATGCACCAAACTTCCTCAAAATGTACGAGGATTTCGTTGTTAAAATATTTAACAGAATATTTTGAAACAAAAATAGTTGAAGTAACTAGTGAGAGTTTCCCATTGAACCGACTGTATTGTTACTTTTATATGTTTTTACCCATAAATCTGTTCCCCTCGAAAGCGTAGTTTGTATCAGGTGTTGCCCTTTCACAGCCTCTCCACCTGCCAACGTAACAAAGGCCATTGTTTCATCTCAACACCAAAAGCCACTCTTGACAACAGCATTCCCAGAGTTCCTGCGAATTTTGTATTTTTCAATTTTTTTTCGTGTTTTGTCTCTGTGATGTTTTGAACAAAAAGCAATTGAGAACTGGTGTTGTTAATATTAAGTTACACTTTAATGCCTTTTTCGCCGTTCCTGTGACGCTATATGGCAAATAAGCCAAATGATTTCGTCGTCGACGATTTCTGTCGCTCCTCGCTTTTTTCTCTAACGCTGTAGCCAGGGGAGTATTTTAATTATTCATTGCTGTTGACAAAGTTTTTCTGCAGTTTGATTTTATTTTATTATAGGAGTTTTTTTTTCTCCATCACCTTTAAGTTATTTGCGAAAAAAAAGAGGACACGAAATCAAATGTTCATGATTTTCAGCTCGAATTTGGGAAAAGTTAAAGGCAGACATAGATGCGGTATGATAAGGTAGGGTAGATATTTTGAGGGGACTTAAATGCGGAGTAGGATGAGGGATGATGGCTGGGAGATAAAGGGAAGCGTATCAAACGATTCATGGAATTCCGCAGTGCGTAGGGAGATTTCTTTCCCACTGTGATCCACGAAGTTTTAACAGCTGTATCCTGGACAGCTTTTCCAAAAAAGGATAACGTAATTAATATCTTATTGGGATTTTTGTTCTTGGCGACCTTTAAGTCCTCAAACTTAATGTAACTAGCACATAATTCACATCTGTCATTTTGTTTGGGGCCTATCTCGCACATAATTAGATAAAAAGAAACAAATATAAAGCCCCATTTTCTCGTATACATCACTTAAACAATGTAGTTGGCGCCCGAGCAGGAACTTTATCTTTAATATACGCTGCATAATAATCCTAGTATCATATATATGGTACATTAGTCGCTTTCTATGTATCACTGCGACTAGCGCCCGAGCAGGAACATTAATCTGAAACCAAGCACATCCTATGCTAGAGATTGAGTTTTTATTGTTTATAATTGTGAATATTTATATTTCAGATTGCCTTACAAGCACTGGAATCTATATGATTGGTGCTCGATCTGAATTTTGTACCTCATTGTTATAAAATAAGAATTCTATTATCACTCATATGATATATAAGGCGCTTTCTTTGTAATGCTGTGATTGGCGCCCGGGCAGGAACAATTATCTGCAACCTAGTATGTCCAATGCTATAGATTGAGTCTAACAATGTGATTGGCGCCCGCGCAGAAACTTAATGCCTCATATACGTTTAAGCGGTTCACAAAATAAGTTGTACCAATCACCCTCTGTCTGCTTGTTAAGAAATCCACCGTAGACCCATTTGGTCGATTCTGTTGGCCAAACAAGAATGTGAACGCCCTTTTACGTTAAAGGCTTTAACAATCTTAATGCGCTGCTCAATTCTTTACCTCTTCATAGTTAAATTTGTCAAACATTGAAACAAAGAAATGTCAAATTAAGTTAGGCAAAAAGCTGGACGTTAAGGTGTGACTCACAATTAACATCGTGCATTGTGGTTGGATCACCCTTAATGCCATCAGCATACCCCTCCCTAGAGCAGAGGGGCCAGCTTTCGCAAGTGTGGCGGCAGCTATACAGTTCCCATCAATGTCATTATGTCCATGAACCCATATAGAAATTACAGAAGAATGTCTTGCTATCTCCTCCAGAGGCATTCGACATTCACGAACAATTCTTGAAGTGGTGTGCAAATTCTCCACGGATCTTATCCGATAGATATCCCAAAGTGCTGAACTTGCCGATAGATACCCCATAGTGCTGAACAGATTACTGTCAGTTTTAGTTATAACCATTATGGCCTGAACCACGGTGCTCTATAGCACTGGGATAAACCATAATGCGACTACCAACTTTTCTTTAGATAAACTAGAGGAGCCAATTTTAGGATGAGCTGTGCCGGCTTCACCTTAGCTCTTGGTCAGGGGTTGAGGTCTATTTTAAACCTCTGCTTTTCATTGGGTTGTAGCACCCGGTTGGTACGCAACTCCACGCCAAGCATTTTACCTAAGATTTAGATTTTAACCACAGCTACCGCGAAAATCCCCAAAGGGGCTTTCTTAAACGGGTTAGGCTTGAACAGCAGTTCTAGCGGTTCCTGACCTGCCACGCACCAGATTTAGGTCTGCGTTCCGATTTCGTAAAACAAGACTGCTTCCAGTTTAAGCTCGGCACGTTCTGACTGGTAGCATCAATGTTTACGCCAAGAATTCGCTCTATGTTTACCATCAAACATAAAGGATGAATAGAAGATGTAAAGTATTTTAATATTGCGGAGGGAACTCTTAAAATCACCTAAGAAAATTAAGTTGACCGCAACCGTTCCCTGCGGGTTGAGTAATGCGTGAGGGGCAGGAATAAAGTATGAGGAAAAATTTCAAATCCAGTTGATTGGCGTAGAGTTTTATAAAGTAATTGCTAAAAAATGGTTGGCGGCCGCCGAGGGAACATCTAAACATTTTTCAGCGGCGGGTTTCCGTCTATGTCGACGACATTACGAGTTAAAGATTTATTTCTAACCATGTAGGAACTTTTCTTTAAAATGTTAAGCCGTTCGGAGCCGGAGCACAGTGGTCTAGGATCGGTTTCCATCGGCTAAAATTCTATAACTTTTGATCTGGTAAATATTTTTGGTTCTGTAAAAAGGGCAATTGTAGCCAAGCAGTCAAGGACAAATGTCGATGTGTACTTGTGACTGTATTCCAGTACTACCTATGGGCTGATATCCAGCGGTTATTCGATTTGCTACATTTATTAGGGGTATTTGGGCCATATCACTTGCAAATTTACTCCGATTGGGATATATTTAATTGGTAGAAAGTAAATTTTCTCACCTTTCTATCTGCTTACTTAGTTTTTAAAAGTTATTAAAATGTAAGTAATTTGCGTTTTGATACTTAAAGATGTGACTTTTTTCACTAACTGAGCGCTATCTTTCAAGGGGGAAATTTTGGGCGTGCAAAAGTTACCCCCAAAAATTTTAGAACCTTTTTGCCTTTCCAAAATGGTACTGCATTCTTTAAAGCTTTTAAATAAAAAAAGTTTTGTTGGTCCAAATTCATATTTATTTCAAAATCGATATTTTTAAAATAGTTACTACAACCACAGTATATTTGGCATAAACAAAACTTTGACGCCATACGAGGGTGGCTATTAATAATTCGGGTTCGGCAATAAAAACACAATAATTTATCTTTGGAAATGGTTTAATTGTTTTTCAAAATATTCTCCTTTGAGATCGATACACTTTTGCATGCGCACAAACCAATTTTCGAAGCACTTTTTCCACTACGATTGAGACACCTCCAAAACAAGATTTTTGAAAGTTTCAACAGCTTCGGCCAATGAAAAACGTTGATCACGCAGTTTTTTCTTGATGCTAGGGAATAAAAAGAAGTCATTGGGTACCAAATCAGGGCTGTACGGTGGATGGCCCATTAATTCGACATCTTGAGTGGTCAAATAGCTCATCGAGATTTCGCATTGTCGTGATGCAAAATGATCCGTCTTCTTTTATTATATTTCTTCAAACACTGTTCGCAAACAGATGGTAGTATAGCACTCAGAATTAACCGTCCTACGTTCCACTAAAGGCACTTTGGCAACATGGCTGGTTATACCGAAAATAAACGCAATTATTTGCTTCGATGTTCTTCCACAAACAAATCTTGTTGAATTTGGCACGTCTTTAAAGACTCATACGGTCGATTGCTGTTTTGTTTCGGGTTCATATGCATAGATCTATGATTCGTCACCTGTGACAATATCATACCCTGCCTTTGAGGTACCGGAGTTATACTTTTTCAATATTTCTTTGCACCATACGAGCCTTTTTTGAGAATTCTTCAAATTATGTGGGATCCAACGAGAACAAATTTTGTTCACAACAAAATGAGCATGCCATATCTTATTGATGTTTGTCATACTTATGCCCAAGGATGCCTCAATCTCACGGCATGTCACATGTCGGTCTTGCTTAATCAGTTCACGCACAGCATCGATGGGTTTTGGCAAAGTGATCGAAGTTGGACGTCCTTCACGAAATTCATCCTGAAGCGAAAACCGTCCGAGACTGAACTCTTGGTACCAGCGATTAACAGTGGTTTTTGATGGCGCTTCATCGCCAACAGTCGAAACAAGTTGATTTAAACACTTTTGTCTAGATAACCCAATCCGAAAATCGTAAAAAATCATGGCACGAAAATGTTCACGAGCTAATTCCATTTTTTGACTGAGATGAACTTTTCAACGCACTGTAAACAAAATAATTCGCCCTCAAATGACAAACCGTTCTGAGTGAAGTTATGCTAAAAAATGTTTTTGTTATTACGGCAACTGTGTGCCGCGGTGACCGCCCTTGGCCGAAGAATTGCTGCTTCGGGTCAATCCGGTCCATAGAACCGGCTGTCGTGGGATTGCTAAAAAATGTCAAAGTTTTCAATGGAAGTTCCGGTTTGCCTCTGGGAAGACTAGTATTGTCGGGACACGAAATATAAATAGCAACCCTGGTATTAAAGATAAGAAATCACACTTGATATGCAATATGTCATAAAATGTATGAGATACAGTTCGATAATTTTTTTTTTAAATTTTCAAAACCTGATAAAAGTGAAATTCGGCAATGACAAAAAAATATTTTTTTTGTGCATTTTAATTTTTTTTTATTTTAATTTATTTTTTTTATTATACTTTTTTATTTTAGTTTTTTTTGAAATCGGAAAATACGAAATGTAGTCAACTTTAGGCTAATTTCTTAAATATGTCATTGACTACAGTTGTCCTTTTTACAGAACTTAAAAATATTTACTAGTTCAAAAGTTATAGACTTTTGACCGATGGAAATCGATCCTGGACCACTGTGCGGCGTTAAGCAGTAGGTCCCGGTCATCGAAAATTGAATCGTGTCACAGCTTACTAATTTGAGAGCACTTTCCCCTTGTTCCTTAATGAGATGTTGTGAGACCTACGTAAGTAAGTAAAGATTTGCAAAAAATAAATACTCTGCTATTATGGAAACTTTGTGGGTCACTATTACTGGCTCCCAACGTGTCACATACTCGTAATGAGAGAAAAAACTCAGGAACTACTCCTAATTGTTTGAATATTCTTTTTTTAACTCCAATTAATTTTTAATTTTTTAATCATAATATGTGACGCGCAAAATAGAAAGGGGCCTTAGGCAAAAAAACAGTTTTGTTCAGGAGAGCCATTTTAAAGATTAGGTCCCTTTTTATTTGCGCTTAGAATCGTCGACTTCACTTTCATAAAACGCGCATATCTCTGGGAGGGAACACTTTTGGGTCATGGGATCGGTCTCATTCGATGTTCAGATGTTGTCCTCATCAAAAAAAAGAAAGAAAAAAATGAAAATTGATTTTTTTTACCCTTAGGTCCTATTCTCTATGCGCTGTCACATATATATTTTGCTTTGATATATTGGCTCCCGATTAGAGGCTTTTCTAAAACAACTTATTGAAAAAAGTTGGAAATTGTTCGAGATTTTGCCAAAAAAGACAACTAAACCCAATAAGTGTGTTCTTCCTGCCAGCGGATTTTTTTTTTGATGACCAACACTCAGGGGTTTTACTCTTTATATGCGATGTATTGCGGTGGTGAATGGAAAGTAAGGGAGTTAAGGGGAAAGAGGCATTTGACTTGAATTTCTGGATGTCGTAGTTGGTAGGAAATACATTCGCCGGAAGTCGATTCCACATACGGACTGTACGGGCGAAAAACGAATTTAATCTATAGTGTATAGTGCGGTCAACCGGCCAATCGATAACAAATGGGTGTGATCTACTGGAAAGTCGTGTATCCCTGCCGAACATCCTCACGTCAGGAATAAGACAACGAAAGTCTGAAGAAAACACTCCATGAAAGTAACGATAGAATAGCGACACACAACCCACATTCCGACGATGCTCCAGTGAGACAATAGAGTTGGATACCCTACTGTCGCACATCAACACCATAGCCCTCCTTTGGACACGATCAAGTAGCTCCAAGGATGATTTTGGAGCACCTGCCCATATATGGGAGTTGTATTTCATCTTTGGCCGGATGTAGGTTGTATAGATGTCGAAGAGATCAGAAGGAGAGAAATATTTCTTGCACCGCTTTAGGAAGCCTATACACTTGAGTTTTTCTTTCGACACTTCGAATACATGCCTCGCCCAACGAGCGTCACATTGTATTTTCGTGCCCAGAACATCAAGAGGAGCCGATTGTTCGATATCCGTACCATCGATAGATAATGACGATACTGACGGGTCAATGAATCGCTTGTGAGACAACAAGCCGCACTGTGTCTTACGCGCCTTAAAATCTACTCTATTCACTCGACCCCATTCGGAAATGGCCTGTAAATCCCGGCCAAGTGTCTCATCCATAATTCGCCTTTTGTCCTCAATATCTTGAAGACTCGGCCTATGGTCGAATGAATGCGAATGACAGAGGTTGAGGTCATCTGTGAAAGAGTAGATTGGATTCACGGTCTGACCCAAAAGATTGTCAATGAAAATAAGAAATACAGAGGGAGAAAGAACCGAGCCCTGTGGTACACCTGCGGTCAACCTATGTTTGTTGGATGAGAACCCATCTCTCTCATCTCAACAACTCTTATAGTGCGATCTCTAAGAAAGCCAGATATAAATCGAGAAAAAGTATTACCGTCACGAAATGCGATCAGCTTTGATACGAGAGCATCGTGCCAGACTCTATCAAAGGCCTTGGAGTTATCACGACCAATGTGGTGGATGGACCGACTCCAACGCTCCGATAGGAATGTATCAGGTCTCCCGTAGAGCGATTTCTACGGAAGCCATACTGCCGATCATTAAGTAGGTCGTTGGACTCCAGATATCCCACAAGATGGTAGTTGACCATGCCCTCCATTACTTTGGAGAGCGCAGATCAAATCGCAATGGGCCGATAATTCGAAGCATTATTGGCTTCACCCTTTTTAGGGATCGGCTGGACGTTCGCAAGCTTCCAACACGCTGGAAAGACTCCTGCACGATAAGCAGGGTTGAAAAGGTTGCGTAATGGTCGGGCTAGCGTCGACGAGCACTTACATAGGACAAGTGCCGAGACACCATCCGGGCCCGAGGACTTACTAACATCGAGATTCGCAAGAACCCTTGGTTTCTTGAGATTGGTAGACGAAGAGGTAAACTAACACCCTACCTTTGGGCGAGACTTAAAATTTCCAATGTTGATTTTGGCAATGTCTGTGTTTATGGAGACTTTTCTTCATTTTACTGGGCTCCCCAAATATCACGTACACAAACAAAGTATTACTGTACACTCATAGTTCAGCTTTGGAGTTATAATTATTTGTCAGTAACCCAAGTCGATTTATCCTTTTTGTCACAGCTACGAGTATTAAGGGTTAAGAAATATTTGGTTCTAACCTGCGCTCGTTACCTTTTCCATTTGTCGTTGGAAATCTTCAATTTTTAGATTTCCTTGCAGGCGTACCACTGATTTCTCGTCCTGATTACCTCCTTTCGTTTATGGTATGGAGGCATGCCATAGAGTCAAGGTACACTTTTTATGGAAATGGTAATTTATCATTACACGATTTTCCCCTAACCAGTCAGACCAACCCCTAAACTGTTGTTACCGAAAAATAAAATCGTCACACTGTCGCTATGTGTTTGTAATAAAGTTAACTTTGTTGACGCTGTTGTTGTCGTTGTCCTTTGCTCGTTTCTCTATTCTCAGCTAAAAGTAATGACGGGAAAACGAAAAAATTTCAAGAGGTCTCATGTGGGTTTGTTATGCTCATCCATTCAGTCATCCAACCATCCATCCATCCGTACATCCTTCCACTTCCATTCATCCATCCGTTTGTACATTTAATGCCACCGGCATCTTTGGGCATGCCAACAGTGTCGTCCTGTCTCTCACTTTCTCCGAGAGAGAAAGAGTGCGAGACGGGAGAGAAAAATAGATACTTTTAGTTTAATGACAGTTCAAAGTAAGTCAAGTAAAGACAGCAACACCAACCGTAACCGGCAACATCTACGACCAGCAGAGCCAGCAACAACAACAACACCACCGCCTCTCAGACAACAAGAACAACAACCGCAGCAGCAGCAACAACGACAACACTCTTAGTGTTCAAATCATTTTGCAAAAATTTAGTTTTAAAATAGATTAGCCTCTCGGGATATCGAGATAATTTGTTGGCCTTCTGTTGTCGTTGTCGTTGTCTGCTGGCTGTGACAATGGCGTGGAAAAAGTTTAAAGCTCCGCAAAATATGCTATAAATTTTCTTAACTAATCAAGTGGCTGTAACATGTTGACAATTTTAATGGAATATTTAAAGAGCGCCGCCAGACGAATATAGCTTTATTTTGCCTTCATCGGAGGTGCATTTAAGGAGTGGGAACAGTTTTTGCATTCAAAGTGTCAAAAGCCGCGTTGGTTTTACTTTAATAAAGAATAATGGTTTTAGGTTAACCAACGTAAGTAAAAGTGACAGCTTTTTGGTACTTGTAAGTGGGAACAGTTTAAAAAATTTATTAAGCTGTTTCGCCAAGAAAATGTTCTTGGAATCTTAACAAAGTCCAAAAAGAATATGAGTTTTCTTCAATTAAGAGTGGAAAGGTGGGCCGCCGTGCTCTGGTGAAAGTCTACTATCATGCCTATAAGTCCACTTGCAAACCCTGGTAAGAACGTCTAAAAATGTTGTTGCGGCAGGGTTTACCACCTCTAAATGCCGACGACTTAACGATTAAGAGATTTATCTCTAAGCCACGTAAAAAAATGTCTATAAAATCCATTAGCCTTTCGAAGCTGGAGTTAAACAAAAGGTCCCTATCGGTGAGTATTACAAATGACTCGTGTGCAGCTCAGTAGTTTGGGAGAAGTTGCCCTTGACCCTCAGTGTGATGTTTTGGGACTTAAGTGGGAAGTAAGGGTGGGAACTTTTCTTTACAAACAATCATATAGAAATCCATCGGTGGGAACAGTTTCCGAATGTGTCTAAAGTTGAACACTAAACCCGAAAGGTTGATTTTATTCTCACCTAAATAACTGCTGGCTTAGTACTCGGCTCAGTCAAATAACCACTGTACTTATATTCCCTCCCAACATTTGGAAGTTTTTTTCATCGTCCATCGTCAAAATGCGTTACGCTTTAGTCACTTCCAGACGACAATTGGAAGCTAGTTTGAATTTTACAAGATAAATTTACTGTACAGTCGTCTTTAAATCATCCAGACGGCAATTGGAAGATTGTTTGTTGTTTACAACACCAGCCGACAACAACAATTTACACTTCTGCCAAAGTCGCAGTGACCGCGAAATAAAATTAGAATCAAAAGTAACTTCCAAGAAGGCACTAAAAAATGGCTCTTTGTAGTTGCGCAAAAGTGACTTCTGGAAGTTAACTCCGGGGGGTACAACTTCTCGATACGGAAGACACTTCTGCGATAAGAAAATGGTATCGCAGACGATGAGTTTTAACTTCCTAGCGCCGGTTAATTATGGCTTCCTACTGTACTCCGCTAGGTAGTGATGATTGCGGAATTTACTCAGCCAGTCAGAAATGACTTTATAAAGATAATGGTGGCATCGTACTGCACTCAGCCTGTTCGAATTGGCTCTTAGTGTACTCAGTTAGTTTGAATTGAATGCGCACTGTACACAGCCACTTAGACTGATCTTTATACTGTACTCAGTTAATATTAGCTTCGTAATGTACTCAGCCAGTTAGACTGATCTTAATACTATACTCAGTTAGAATTAGTTAGCCAGTTAGAATGATCTTCGTACTGTACTCAGTTAGAATTAGCTTCGTACTATACTCAGCCAGTTTGAATTAGCTTCGTACTGTACTTAGAATTGGCTTCGTACTGTAATCAGCCAGTTGAAATCGGCTTCGTACTGTACTCAGTTGGAATTGGTTTCGTACGGTACTCAGTAGTAGTTGGTTTCGTACTGTACTTAGTTAGTTGTAAGTGGTTTCGTACTGTATTCTGTTAGTTGTAGTGTAGTAGGTTTCGTACTGTACTCATTCAGTAACAATTGGCTGCGGACACATCCAGTGGCTTCTAACTTCGTACTGTATTCAGCATGCGGCATCTGATTGTGTACTGTACTCAGCCAGTGGCACCCAACTTCGTACTGTACTCAGCCAGTGGCACCCAACTTCGTACTGTACTCAGCCATGGCATCCAACTTCGTACTGTACTCGTACACCGGCATCTAACTTCGTACTGTACTCAGCCAGCGGCACCTGGCTCAGCCATAACACTTTGACTTCGTACTGTACTCAGCCAATGGCATCTAACTTCGTACTGTACTCGGCCACCGGATCTAACATTGTAGTGTACTCAGCCAGCGGTATCTGACACAGCCATGGGACTTTGACTTCGTACTGTACTCAGCCAGTGGCATCTAACTTCGTACTGTTCTCAGCCAGCGGTATCTTGCTGTGTACTGTACTCAGCCAGTGGGATCTAACGTCGTACTGTTCTCAGCCAACGGTATCTTGCTGTGTATTGTACTCAGCCCAGCGGCATCTGACTTTGTAGTGTACTCAGCCCAGCGGCATCTGACTTTGTAGTGTACTCAGCCAGCGACATCTAACTTCGTACTGTATTCTGGCTTTGTACAGTGTTCACTCTTTTAGTTTCAAATAATTTATTTGGATTCTTATACTTAATATTTAATTGAACCATTCGGACTGTACTCAGCCCTTGAAGCTCGATACTGCACTCACTTGTTAGTTTTATATAACATATATGTTTCTTATTTTTTTCTTTAAATTCTTATTCGTTTAATATTAAGTTAAACCAGCCCTATAATCTCTGG
The DNA here is from genome assembly GCA_963513945.1 of Hydrotaea diabolus. Taxonomy (NCBI): domain Eukaryota; kingdom Metazoa; phylum Arthropoda; class Insecta; order Diptera; family Muscidae; genus Hydrotaea; species Hydrotaea diabolus. The sequence continues at coordinate 24,950,232 of OY740718.1, forward strand.
CTGCGTACAGCCTTTTAACTGCTGTCTTTGTACTGTACTCACTTTTTTGTAGTAAGCCTAGTAGGCCCTGACCTTGAACTGTGATCAGCCCTTTAACCGCTGTCTTTGTACTGTACTCACTTTTTAGTTTTATATAATGTAGATTTCTTCTTTCTCATTCACTTAACATTTTGTTAAACCATTCGAAAGCCATGTGCAAAACAAGTTAATAGATTCTTTTTATGGAATTTAATTAAAGCCAGAGGTAGAGATTACAACACGCATAGTACATGTCGCCGACAATGTACTGTATGTTAATATTAAAGACCATATGTGTTGCATACTTTAAGGAGAGCTTAGCGACTAATCCCTGCCACAAAACACAAGCAATGCAAATAACGACTACAATAATTCTTGTCCTTAGTGCAGGCCATATGCGTCTGTCGGGGTATGTGTGATTATTTTTTTATGTTTCTGGTCTAAACCTTTATAATAAATATAATACTTTTTGGTCAACAACAAGCAACCGATCCGGACACGGAAATGCAAGCTGGGACAAATACACACACACACACTTGTACAATGGCATCTAAAGTTTCATGTTGTCTGAGCAGAGAGACGGCCGAGGAAGAGCAAACGGAAAGAGTTAGAATATGTGTGTAAAACTTTGAAAACATATTAATAACTAAGAATGCGACAAAAACTTTAAACTGTGTACGAAAGGGTCAGGCAATATGAGGGTAGTATAAAAATTAAGTAATATATTGAAAATTGGCGCCCCACATAAGTCTCATACTTCATAGCCTTTGTGCTATAACAAGGTCTAGCTAAGGAACAACCCAATTCACAATGCAAGAGTGTGTGAAGATATTGGTCCAAGTCAATGACATACAGGCAGCGGCAAGCAAATGCGATACTCGCATTTCGGTATTATACAGTAGAAATTATTAAAGCTTGTCTTTGTTGGCACATTTTAATTCCCTCTATTTTCCTGGCCATCCTCGTAAAAAAGGACAATAACCAGAGATGGAATATAAACAAGAATTATTTTAAAAATATTGTGTGGTTTTTAAAAGCTTCTGCCTCTCCCCTTTTACCTCTTTCTCTAATCATGTCTGTATGCAAAAACATGCAGCACACACAGCAAATATTCTTTCTTCTCAGTCGTTTGGTGTCCATGGCTTTCCTAGAAAATTTGAATCCCATAGTCTGTCTGTGTTTTTTTATGAGGCGGATGAAAGGTAAACCTTCTACTGCCATTGGTGTTTGTGTGTATGTCTTTTGACCATATTTATGATGGGAGTTATTAACAAACAAACAATAGAAGAAACAGTGAGATTGAGGAGGAGGGAAAAACAAAACATCTAAGCGCAAGCCAAAATATTCTAAGCCATAAATTTTAGAACAAAACAACAAACTCCACAGTAAGAGCAACAAAGTCTAGCAGGAAAAATTTTAAATTGGATACCAGTTTGTAATGTATACTTTTTGGGGTTAAAAGAAATATAATACCTAGAGTCCAGGGTTTTGTATACGTTAGGAGGAATGCTGCAGAAAGTTTCTGTGGAATACCTCAAGGATTTAATAATTGTGACGTGCATTTCACGAAACTTTTGAAAATGCACAAAGGTAATTATTTTGAGTAGACTACATTAAACGGGAATCACTTGTATGTCACTGTTTAAGTACTGTATAAAGTCAATGTAAACATACAGTACAGTTCGAAGTCAGCTCTCGTCCTCCTCTATACAGCTCATTCTAGGCCTTATGATACCGTCTAGAAATAGAACAGCTGAGTACAGTACGAAATCAATAGCCACTGGCTGAGTACAGTACGAAGTCAGTAGCCACTGGCTGAGTACAGTACGAAGTCAGTAGCCGCTGGCTGAGTACAGTACGAAGTCAGTAGCCACTGGCTGAGTACAGTACGAAGTCAGTAGCCACTGGCTGAGTACAGTACGAAGTCAGTAGCCACTGGCTGAGTACAGTACGAAGTCAGTAGCCACTGGCTGAGTACAGTACGAAGTCAGTAGCCACTGGCTGAGTACAGTACGAAGTCAGTAGCCACTGGCTGAGTACAGTACGAAGTCAGTAGCCACTGGCTGAGTACAGTACGAAGTCAGTAGCCACTGGCTGAGTACAGTACGAAGTCAGTAGCCACTGGCTGAGTACAGTACGAAGTCAGTAGCCACTGGCTGAGTACAGTACGAAGTCAGTAGCCACTGGCTGAGTACAGTACGAATTCAGTAGCCACTGTCTGAGTACAGTACGAAGTCAGTAGCCACTGGCTGAGTACAGTACGAAGTCAGTAGCCACTGGCTGTGTACAGTACGAAGTCAGTAGCCACTGGCTGAGTACAGTACGAAGTCAGTAGCCACTGGCTGAGTACAGTATTTTTCTCTGGTTCGTATTCAAGTCCCAGCTTAACCCACTGCATTCTTGCAGATTAGGCCTTAAATCCGACACTGATTTAAAAATATGTGTACACTTTTCTATTTAGGGCTCTAAAAATAATTTACAGCTATGGAGGCAGATAGACATTAGTAATTGTTGCGAAAGTGCTAGTGTATGAAAGAAGTACAAGAGGAGAGCAAAAGAACCAACAAGGCAATTTCACACTACCAAAGCAAATGATAAATCCGCCGGAAGTAGACTATTTTGTGCCGTTGCTGCTGTTTAAAACGGAGGAAGTTTTTCGTAATAAAAATATGCTTTGCCATTGTAACTAAGCTGGCTAGTGAAAGTTTTCTTTTGGGCTCGAAAAATGAAAAGGTTTATGGGGGATATTTTGCCAGTTTTTCACCAAAACGAACAAAAAGCCATAGACTTATGTACTAGGGCCAACTAAGGTCCCTGTGGAAAAGTTCCTCCTTCACCCTGTCGCCTCCTTTCGGCAGAAACTACATAGCCCTTAAGTGTTAATGATTACAGTTTTAGCTTTAACGAACATTATCTAAAACTTAAAACTGCTTGGAACTTGGTTTGTGTGGTAATGGCAAACCTATGATACATATCTCGGCGCGAAATGGTGGTGTTATCCTTTTTGCCCAGACTGGCCAAATGGGATGCTAGAGCCAATTGTTGGGTTTTATATGCCACTGAAAGCGTCGCTGAAAACAGCATAAGTTAATTAAGTTTAATTGGATTAAGATTAAACAATAAGAAACCATTATACCAGTTTATATGAACGAACAAGATATTATCAACAATATATGTATGGCAGGGATGCTGGGAAAATGGTAAAGTTTTAATTCTTATATAAGATTTGTTGAAAGGAACTTGTTTTTTTGTAAATAAAAGGTTTATTTTTAGGGCCTGAGGAAAACGACAATTTTTTAAAATATGGAGTATACTTTTAGGGTCATATAAAAAGACCTATGCATCTAGCCGCAAAACTTCTTAAATTTCTTGAATATTTTCTATCTTTAAGGGCCCATGTAATCTCTAAGTATGGTCAGCGAGGATATACTAAAGCCAGCGGCACCTGCCATTGTTCTGCCTTCACCGAGTAGCGTCTGACGTCGTACTTCGCTGTATCAGCGACAGGATGGCTTTGTGCAGTACTCAACGGAAGAAGTATGAACTTATGCAGAAGTAACCATCTCAGCAAGAAGCATCTGACTGACTGTAATATTCTCGGCCAGAGGCATCTGACTTCGTACTGTACACGGGCAGAGGCAACTGACTTCGTACTGTACACGGGCAGAGGCAACTGACTTCGTACTGTACACGGGCAGAGGCAACTGACTTCGTACTGTGTATGATATTATATACTTATACTAAAGCCAGCGGCACCTGACTTTGTTTCGTCTTCAGCGAGTAGCGTCTGACGTCGTACTTCGCTTAATCAGAGACAGGATGACTTTGTGCAGTACTCAACAGAAGATAGTATGAGCTTATGCAGAGTAACCATCTCAGCAAGAAGCATCTGACTGCACTTAGCCAGTGACAACTGACTGACTGTACTGTTCTCGGCAAGAGGCATCTGACTTCGTACTGTACTCAGAGGCACATGACTTCGTATTGTCCTTAGAATCTGACTGCACTTAGCCAGTGGCAACTGACTGACTGTAATGTTCTCTGCCAGAGGTATCTGACTTCGTACTGTATATGACATCATATAGGTACTGTCCTCAGCCACATGTATATGACTTCGTACTGTTCTCGGCAGGAGGCATCTGACTTCGTGCTGTACTCAAAGGCACATGACTTCGTATTGTCCTTAGAATCTGACTGCACTTAGCCAGTGACAACTGACTGTAATCTTCTCGGCCAGAGCCATCTGACTTTGTACTGTATATGATATCATATAGGTACTGTCCTCAGCGACAGGTATATGACTTCGTACTGTTCTCGGCAAGAGGCATCTGACTTCGTACTGTACTTAGAGGCACATGACTTCGTATTGTCCTCAGCATCTGACTGCGCTTAGCCAGTGCCAACTGACTGTAATCTTCTCGACCAGAGGCATCTGACTTTGTACTGTATATTATATCATATAGATACTGTCCTCAGCCACATGTATATGACTTCGTACTGTTCTCGGCAAGAGGCATCTGACTTCGTACTGTACTCGGAGGCACATTATTTCATATTGGACTTAGCCACAGGTATATGACTTTATTCTGTCCTCAGCCTCAGGTATATAACTTCGCACTGTCCTCATCCACAGGTATAAAAGGTCGCACTGTCCTCATTCATAGGTATGCCACTTCGCACAGTTCTCAGCCATCGGTATATGATTTCGTTCTGTTCTTAGCCACATGTCAATGACTCCGTTCTGTCCTTAACCACAGGAATATGACTTCGTACTGTCGTCAGCCACAAGTATGTACTACATCATATTGTACCCGGCCAGAGGTGTCAGATCTTTGACTTTATTCAGCTAGTGGTAACTGTTTCGTACTGTACTCATTTTGACAACAATAAGCCATAACTTACCTCTACTTTCTGCCCAACCCCTTCACCTTAGTCAGCACCCCTTTTTTCGTTGGCCAACACCATCGGTGTGAATTTATGCATGTGACCAGCAGTTTGGTATTATGCCAGCCCTTTAGCAAACCAGGTTAGATGTTAATCATGTCGGTGGACGGACGGCCTCCCCTGTGTGAAAACATGAAAAGCCTAATTAATGTTATCGCTATGCAGGTATCATTAAAACTTAACAAATTGCCGAACGAAACCCAAATAAAAGGGAAAGAAAAGAACTATAACACCGAATAAAAGCAATAAAACAAACTTACATTTTGTATAAACAATAAACTGGCGTTTTTTTCGACGAATTTTCACCAGCAACCGAATGCTGAAGGGGAGACAAAGCCGAGGATGAACACGTTATCACAGAAACTATTAAGTTTTGAATATTTTATAGGATTTTTTGTGTTTTTTTTTGCTCAAGGAAACAAATTGTGCCATTGGAAATGATAGGTTCTCCGGTAGAGAATCCTTTTGTATAAAATCATAAAAACAGGATTTCATGGCATACTTAAAGTGAAACCATAAATGAAAACTTGTTTTTGTTCCAGAGCGATTGGTTTTGTTTTGGTAACTTTTACTTTATTGTGGCCCATTGCAAGATCTGAGAATATCGACAACAGTTTTATGGCCATAGCATAAATAGCCATGAAGATAAACCAACAGAGATAAAAGTCTTTTCACATCTATCGTAAATATTTCTAGATAGCTTTCTTCCTCCTGTAGCCTAAGATGCGTTGTCTAGAAATTAACTGTTGAGATCCTTTATGACACAATGAGTGATACACAAAATTTGTTAAGACTTAAAAAATGAATAACGAAGAGGTGAGAGAAAAAAGAGAATAATTTTAACTGCTCTCAACCGGAGAAAGAAAGCATTGTCAGTACTCAGCTTCTTTCCACTCTGCTTAGCCAAAGACTAAAAACTTTGTACTGTTATTAGTCAGAGACAGGAAGAATTCGTTTTGCACTCAGCCACCATTGGCATACGAAGATACAAATTCTCGCATAGTCAATGAGAATAATTATAAATATTTTTGCTTTCTATTGCCTGATATAAATGTAATTTGAATCAAAAAAAAATAAGTTTAGAGGTGGCAAAAGTGAGTTGTATTTTCGTGGGCAATTGTGTGAAGAAAACTTGAAAAGTAAGGCGTACAACAGTAGTTCTCATTCGTTTGGGGAGAGCCTAGCCTTATAGAGTTCGGTTTTACTTTCAACAATTGCAGCAAAGCTTTCTGAAGAGGGTTGCCACGGACCCGAAATCATAAAAGTAGTATGGAGCCACAAAAATCAATGTCACTTTGCCATTTTGTTAAAAACTTGTCTTCTATTTAAATATAGAAGCAGGAGGCCTTGAGCCGGTTAATCCCTGTTCAATGTTTACACACAATAATGTGGTTGTTTGAACAGGTAACACTTCAATTGGCCAACCCTGTAGAAAGTCAGAGTTAGCTAAGTTTGTAACGTACTCAAATGAAGTCGCACCGTGTGCAACCAGGTCGCCTGACTTCGTACTTCTTACTAAACTCAGCCAGGATGTCAGGTCTTGTACTGCTCTTAGTCAGCTGCGTCTGACTTCCTTCTACACTCAGCAGAAAAGCTTGTTGACTTCGTTCGAATGTGAATATGGATTGTGTGCTTGTGGTGAGCGCAAGTAGTTTTGGTGTTTGTGTGAGTGGGTTGCTCAAGAAGCTTTTCCTTGTAAGTACAGCTGCGGTCAAATTAATAGCAGTGACACACTGCTAAAAGTATCTTCAAAGAGATTTTCATTTTTTCTTTGAATTTGGTAACTTTGTTATGTTTAATTTTTTAATTGTAATCTATTATCTCTATTTTGACTCAGAATAGAAACATACATTTTTATATTTTGAGATTTAACCAAAAAAAAGTTTATTTTTGAAAAAAGCTCGGTTAAAAAATAGCAGTGCTTTAAAAAACTTAACATATTTCGTCTTTAACTTTACTAAAATGATTTTTTTCTTTTAAAATAAGTTATTTAATGTTTAAATAGAGAAACTAATATTTTGTAGCGTTTCCTTTGTTTCGTAAAACTGCTTTAGAACGGCGTTTCATTGAATTAACGAGGTCTTCGCACCTCTTGTTTGGTATTTTTGCCCACACGTTCATTATTATTTTTTGGCTTAGCTATAGCGACTTCTCTTTTAACATCACACCACAAATTCTTAGTTGGATTGAGATCTGGCGAGATCTGCGCAGGCCACTAAGGTCGATTGCATTATCCGAAAACCATCTTTTTGCGAGTCGGCTGGTGTGCTTTGGATCATTATCCTGTTGAAAGATCCATTTTAGGGGCATTTCATATGCGGCGTATGGTAGCATAATATTTTGGAGGATTTGAACATATTGGGCAGCATCCATGATATTTTGGATCCAGTAAATTGGTCCAACGCCGTAGTATGAAAAACACGCCTTGATCCTCCGTGTTTAACCGTTATCGTAGTATACCGGGGATCATATTCCTTCTTAGGAGGACGTCTAACATACTGTCGAGACCCTGTACCACCATATAAAACTATTCTAACTATTGGATTCGTCCGTCCACAAAATGTTCCTCCACTTTCCAAATGGACAACTTAGATGTGATTTTGCAAACTGCAATCTTTTAGTGACATGTATTTTTTTTAGAAGTGGCACTTTTCTAGGATGATGGAGGTTATGTTGTCTGCGAACGGTTTCAACGCCAACGGAGGGACAAACACTGTCTCTTATCTCGGTGGCAGGAACAAGGGGGTTTTGGTACTAACACTTTTTATTCGCCTCTTAGTTATCTCTGACACTACAGATTTTCTACCGCGTGTTTCAGCCTTTGCTTCGAATTTCATAGCATTACTTATCATTTTCGCAGAGCACTGAAGAAGATTTTGAATTTCTTTGTAGGTTTTCTCTTCTGATTTTAATTTTTTTATAAGAAGTCGCTTTTTATCATCACTAATTAAAAAAAAAATAACACAATTATTTTAAAAACACAAGATTTTTAATAATTTATTACTTTTAATATCAATCCAATACCAAAAACACGCTATTATTATTTTTTTCCTCGAATTTTTAGGTTACTGCTATTATTTTGACTGCTTAAAATTCTACACTTTTGCCTAATATAAGATGAAGCTACAACAAAAACACGAATGTGAAAATTTATGTTTTATTTTAATACAGTAAACGAAATAAAATTAAGTACACACAGAAAAATATAGGCAGCGATATATTTAGCTAGGCTGCACTGCTATTATTTTGACCGCAACTGTAAGTCTATAGTGAATGTTTAGCGAGGCTTATAGCTTTGAGAATGATAAGAATGAGGTGCAACTACTGGTGAGTAGCTATCCCGCCATCCTAGATTTAGGTGGTTCAGTTAAATGTCCTGGTATTCGCTTGGGGAAGGGGAAAATACCAAGGCAATAGTTCCTGCGTAGGGCCATTCAGGCCGTGAATGAGCTGAGTGAGGTTGAAACCTTTTGTACGTAGAAAGGAGCAAGTCATATAAGGTAGCATAGGATCAGTTTAGATATGCGTGGACTTCGATCGATATGTAGGTGATAAGCGATCACAATTTGACGAAACTTAAGGACATCTAGGGTCAGGTTCAAGGTGAGCAGTGAGAGTGAAATTCATTACATCAGGGGACATTTTTTTTTGTCAATTTGTGGAGCAGAAACGGAATAATCCTTATTTTCCAACAGTAGGTCGATTGAAGTATCAGTGATAAGGGTCAAAGGCGCCGTCCTTACGTAACAAGCGTTAATAAGGTAGCATAGCATCAGTTTAGATTTGCGTGAACTTCCATCGATAGGTGGGCGGTAAGCGATCACAATTTGAAAAAAAAATTGAGGACATCTAGGATCAGGTTAAAGGTGAGCAAAAAGATGGTATACCTGTAGAGTGAAAATCAGTACATCAGTGGACATTTTTTTTATCAATTTGTGGAGCAGAAACGGAATAATCCTTGGTTTCCAACGGTAGGTCGATTGAAGTATCAGTGATTAGGGTCAAAGGTGCCGTCCTTACGTAACATGATTACATAAGGTAGCATAGCATCAGTTTAGATTTGCGTGGGCTTCAATCGATAGGTGAGCGATAAGCGATCACAATTTGATGAAACTTAAGGACATCTAGGATTAGGTAAAAGGCGAGCAAGAAGATGGTATACCTGTAGAGTGAAAGTCAGTACATCAGGTGGCATTTTTAGCAAATTGTGTAGCAGAAACGGTAGGTTTGGTTTCCAACGGTAGGTCGATTGGAGTATCAGTGATAAGGGTCAAAGGTGCCTTCCTTACTTCCTGGTCGAAATGTGTATCCGCTCTAATGAACGAGTTCTTCCTATGGACGAAGTTGCAGGCTTCACCTCTTTAAGGAGGTTGAAGTTAGGTCTCCAATATTGGAAAGATGGGATATTTGTCAAAGCATGGCTGCAATTCGATCTTGCAAGCCTCCGGGCATGGGCGGTATGGCCTAAGACATGTGTCATAACATCTGAATGGTAGTGTGGGCGAGTATGTGAGGCTTTTGTGTACAAGAGGGTATATTTTCAGGCAATCGGAAGACTGCTGAAGTCGCCAGATAAGGTGCGGAGTAATCCTCGCTCTAAACGAGTCTCATCTTTCATCCGGAACATTTCCAACTTTTATCAGAAATATTAAAAAGGATTTTGTTCGCCAAGCTTCGGAAGAAGTTAAATTAGACTGAATGCGATAAGAAGTTTGGTTTCAAGCAAGGTTGGAGCATAGAGAATGCCTGGATGTATATATGTCAAGAGTTGTGTGAATTATCTGTCGGCAAGTATGTGTTGTTGATTAAGGAATGACTTTGATTACCTCAGCTGAACCAGAGCGTTTGCACGGTTGACAGAGGTAGCCTGGCAGGACATTGGACTCTGGGCGAGTTACTTTTTTGACCGCCGGGCAATGTTTGTAGGTCAAATCTATCACATTTGGATCGGTATTTTGCAAGGTGGTCGGCAGTGCTCCATACGTGGTCCCTTTCTGAAAAACCTCATGATGAGCCCAGTCTTGACGATGAACCTGGTCTCGTTCTTACTAAAACAGTTGGGCTCCAAGATTATGGACATTCTAAGGGATTGGGGTTTATGTTTTGGTATTGAGGTGGTCAGCGATAAGCCTGTGATAAGGTTGCTGAAAGGCACAATGTTGCGGAAGCGGCATTTCCTTGTTAGGTTGGATGAAGTGGGCCTGGCGTACAATACATAAGTGAAGATCCTTGCCATTAGGATACGTTTTATACCTTAACTTTTGCTTGAGAATTTAACCAGCATGGTGGGCTTAGGTACTTCGTATTTTGAGAATATAGTGGGGTGGTCCTGGTAGACTTGCTGCATCCGTAATATGCTGTGGTCAGTTTATAGCTTATGCAACTTATGGATCTTCCGTCTGTAAAGATACATTTCAGTCGGCTGCACCGAAAGATACTTTCTTGTTTTGTTGGCTTCTTTTTTAGTGTGGGTTCCAGTGTACAGGTGTAGTTTCTCTTGACCTGGAAGTAATGTTTTTCGTTCTTACTTAGAAGATCGAGAAGTTCGGGTTATATGCAGTGTGAGAGAGCATCGCCGATAATGAACACAGCGTGCGGTTAAGCGAGTGTCTCACATGTAGATCGCAGTCTTGCTAGGAATCAAGTGATACTAGTCAGGTGACTTACAGATCACATGGGTACCACGGGGGAGGGGGACTAATTGGGTTTACTAAAAACCTCACCTGGTCATTACAGACTGGGACTCTAGCGTCTTCTTGCGGGATCGGTCGGTCATAGCCTTAATGCATAGTTGCCGTCCACTAACGTCAAATAAAAAAGGGTGCTGAGGCGTTACATTAACCTCGACCCTTTACCCAGAAGGAAGTAATGGTCCATACGCCATGTTTTGTATTGGAACCAGTGTTATTGATCCGGGTGGATCAATAGCTTAGTCGTTGAAAACTTATCCTGGCAGTCACATTGTGACGTTATTTTGTGCTATAGCGGTCCGCCGGTAGGGTCTTCTTTGGGGGGACCTTTATGAAAAACATGAACGATCTGTGCTTTACCAGAACCTTGTAAGCCTATAATTAAATGATATCCAAATCACAAGCCCTACTCAAAGCCTGTGTGAGCGGCTAGAATTTTGTTTACGCACTAGGTCTCTTCTACAAAGTGACATTTAGAATTTAGAGACATGTAGAGTTTGCGGTTGCGTAGAGTTTAGAGAATTCTAGAGTTTAGAGACGCTTAGAGTTAATAGACATCGAGAGTTTGAAGACGCGTAGAGTAAAGAGACGTCGAGAGTTTGGAGACGTCGAGAGTTTAGAGACTTCTTGAGTTTAGAGACGCTTATAGTTAAGAGACGTCGAGAGTTTGGAGACGTCAAGAGTTTGGAGACGTCGAGAGTTTGCAGACGTCGAGAGTTTAGAGAATTCTTTAGTTTAGAGAAGCTCAGAGTTAAGAGACGTCGAGAGTTTGGAGACGTCGAGAGTTTGGAGACTTCGAGAGTTTGGAGACGTCGAGAGTTTGGAGACGTCGAGAGTTTAGAGACGAGTAGAGTTTAGAACTTCATGACTGCTTACCACGAACGCTTCTCTCAAGTATTGCAAGTTTTTTCTCATCTTCTCGGATTAGTCCAGTTGGCTACACGCACGTGCTACTCCAGTTTATCTTGACTCTGGCAGCAATTTGTTTAAAATGTTTCATATGTACTCGTGCTTAAAGGCATCTTGAAGTCGACTTTACTGCTAATGGCCCCCTAAGTTATGCTGCAGCTACTTTGTAAAGCTTATCTCTCAGCGCTAAATAAGAAGAAAAACAGCTAGGAAGAGAACAAAATGGAAAGGAAACTTTGTTTACGTTTCAGTTTTTATACGCTGCCGCCGATACTGTTGTTATTATTCGGCGCTTGTTGTTTTGTGCCAAAGCTGTTAAAATATTTTATAGCATACTTTTAGGAGTTTGCCCTGTGATGATGATGACGATGTTGTTGCTGACATTGTAGTCGTAGTCGCTTGCCGCCTCTTGCTGTTATACATTGGCTTTTATTACACATTTTCATAATGCTGGAAAAGTTTCCTTTTGGCGTGTCGAGCTATCGGAAAATGATCAAATTACACTTAGTCTTTGATAGCAATGGATGAGTTAAGATTATTCGGCATTACAAGTAATTTAAAAAAGTTAACGAAGCTCACTGCCAACGATAGCACAGATACTAGATACTCGTAGAACCAAAAAAGTTATGTTATATTGCATATCCTTGCCAGGGCGGAGGGGAAGTAGTGGCAGGATATGTTATCAAAAAAACAAAGAGAACGAAAAAAAGTGTACTTTTTCGCTGATGCTGCCGTTATCGATGATTGATTTTGTGCCATTAGTTTAATAAGGAAATTTCCTTGGCACAGCGAGAGCCAGCATGATTGATTTCCATCATAAACTGGCATAAAACAGATGTGAATTCACCGATTCACATCTGTTTCGTCAGCACAATTCACTTAACTTTTGATTAAACTGAGTGCACATCAATTGGAGTTTGGCCGTTGTATATTTTTGTGATGTTATCCTTATGATTTTCATCATGTTTTCACAAGTACTTTCGTATATGAAATTTTGTTTCAGTGAGTTAGAAGTTTTTGAAAGGAATAGTTTGCTGTATTTTTATGAATTTATTTGCTACGTTTTGGAAATGAAACTTAAACTTTAGGGCTAAATTTTAAAGTTTAGCCCTAAAGTATGCTTTATATTATTCAAATTAAGCCTAAAGTTTTTAGAAGAATAGTTTGCTGTATTTTTATGAATTCATTTGCTACCTTTTGGAAATGAAACTAAAATTGGCGCTTAAAAGTATGCTTCACTTTAAATTTTAAAAATTAGCCCTAAAGTATGCTTTATATTCTATTTCCGAATTAAGCCTGAAGAAATGCCTAAGTTTCATCACAACAATTAAACCCCTCACAAATAAATGATGCCTTGTCCTGAATTGATGATTTAGTTTCTGGATAAGTAATTTAGCGTAATTTTATGATCCTATGGATAAGTAACGCAGCGTATTTTTATGATTCTAATGCATTCGGTCTTTTCAATAGAAGAGGTTAAATTTAATTTTTCTCAAAAAAATGTATTTATTCGTTAACTTCTTTATTATCCTCTTCAAATTATTTCCCCTCAGATATAATACAATTGTGCCAGCGTTTTTTTCATTTCTCGAAGCACTCCTGATATGCACGTTTTGGTGTGGCCTTGAGCTTTCTTCTAGATGCGGTTTTTATCTCTTCAGTCGTCTCAAAACGCCGACCCTTCATGGGGCTCTGCAATTTTAGGAACAGGAAATAGTCGCAGGCGGCCAAAGCTGGTGAATACGGTGGCTAAGGGATGCTTAGGTAGTTCTTTCGGCCAAAAATCACAAACATGCGATGGTGTTTTTGTTAAAAATTCAGCAATTTTAATTCGCTGCCATATGCCTAAGGCCCAAATTTTTCGAAAAAAATGTATGGTATAGGCCAACCGTTATGACGATATCCTCTGCAACTTCTCTTATAGTGATACGATGATTTTCCATAACAGATTTCCTCAATTTCTCCATATTTTCTTTGGTTTTTTATGTAAAGCATCTTCCAGGACAAGCATCGTCATTCACTTCTTCTCGACCTTCTTTAAAAAGCTTGTAGGACTTGTAAACATATTTTTTACTTAGAGTATAATCCCCATATGTCACTCTCAACATTTCGAAAGCTTTTAAGCATTTAATTCCATTTTTTTACACAAAAGAATTAAAAAAAAATTTAATTTAAAAAATAATTTAATTCCATTTTTTTACACAAAAAAATTTAGAACAATTCTTTAATTCGTTTTTTCCACAGTAGAAAATAGCCTACCAAGCAAAACACGTCTCATTAGTATGCCGCTCACAAACAAACTCAACTAAACACGAACAAACTCAACTTAAAACATATTTTCGAGACAAGTCGGCCAATAAAAAAAAGGTTGATTGGAACCTTTTCTATTGAACAGACCTTGTATGCTGGAGAATTTGCTGTACTCAGCAGTAGAGTTCGTACTGTACTCAGCCAGAAGAGATGGCTGACTTCGTACTGTACTCAGCCAGAAGAGATGGCTGACTTCGTACTGTACTCAGCCAGAAGAGATGGCTGACTTCGTACTGTACTCAGCCAGTAGAGTTAGGCTGACTTCGTACTGTACTCAGCCAGTAGGGTTAGGCTGACTTCGTACTGTACTCAGCCAGTAGAGTTAGCCAGACTTCGTACTGTACTCAGCCAGTAGAGTTGGGCTGACTTCGTACTGTACTCAGCCAGTAGAGTTGGGCTGACTTCGTACTATACTCAGCCATTAGAGTTGGGCTGGCTTCGTACTGTACTCAGCCAGTAGAGTTGGACAGACTTCGTACTGTACTCAGCCAGTAGAGTTGGGCAGACTTCGTACTGTACTCAGTCAGCTGTTGTTGTTGTAACAACAATTAATTTATTTTGAGGTCTTGTTCGTTTATGGGGGATCTGCTTTGATATCCAGGTAGAGGAAACGCGCCATTTGAACTGGATGCGTCCACAGAGACCTGGGGATCAGCTGAGTGGGCTTGACCGGACAATTGAAGATGTGCAGCACGTCATGTGGTCCCTGATGTCAGGCGGGACAGATCCGGAACGTTGGCATCAATTCGTTAAGGCTGCTGCACCGTCCAGACCTCAGTTGTGCCTACTCCTCAGGTGAAATCTCCGGGGGATGCTCCCCTAGCACTACATTCAAACGGTAGCTGGATACTGCTGCTGCGACTTCATCGGCGTGAAAGTTGTTCAGACCTGCCTGATAGTTTCGATGATCTAAAGGTTCTCTCTTAAACCGCTGGACACCTCTAACTCTAGATCATGAAGATCGTACCTAATCTGTCCGGGCAGAGGCATCATGTCCTAGAGATGGTGGTTAGGATGACTGCTGCGAAAACACCTTAGCAGGTATGGCTTAGACAGCAGGAAATTGTGTCTGCGCACGGGAAGGACCTTCGCCTCCTCATGTAGATGGTCCTCGGAGGGCATAAAACGACACCCTGTTTATGTTCTGAGGGCGGCATTCTGCCAAGTCTGCGTCGTACTCACGTCCGCCGACCATACAGGTGCTGCGTAGTTTGCTACAGACCGACCTATCGCTTTGTAAGAGGTCAACAAGGTTTCTTTGTCGGCTCCCCAAGTACTGCCGGCAGGTGACTTGAGGAGCTTATTCCTACTTTTGAGTTTATCGCAGTTAGCTGTAGCATGTGCAGAGGATCGAAAAAGGCTGTCTAATGCGACCCCAAGGATTGGGGGGTAGTTGGTAGTCGGGATGTTGACGTCATCGACTTTTACATTGAGTGACAACCGCACCTCTGCGGTCCATGCGGTAAACAGTGTGGCTGATGATTTAGAGGCGGATATTTTCACATTCCTCGCAGTGAAAAAGCGTTCTAAGTCAGTGAGGTAAGAGTTTATTTTCTCGCATATGTCATCCACTTAAGGTCCTGATGCCAGAATTGTGCAATCATCAGCGTACGACACAATTTCAACGCCGTCTGGTGGTGCAGGAATTTTAGAGAGGTAGAGGTTAAACAGAGCCGGGACTATCACTCCTCCCTGGGTAATTTCTTGCTTAACTCTACGCGGCTTCGACTTTCTGTCTTTAAAATCTACATATGACTGGCGCCCACACATATTGTTTACGAAACAAAATTTCAACTGGGCGGAAGGGAAGTTTCTTTAAAGTCCTCGAACAGAGTGGCATGATTGACCGTGTTAGTTCAGCCTTTGTTAGGTCAGCCTTTGTTAGGTCAGCCAGTCAGGTCGACTGCCGTGTTTTAGAAGGTACTATTTTGTCAGACGGTTGTCTTGCTGGCATGTCTACCAGTGTGTCGCACAGTCTCTACTGAGGCCCTGCAGGTGTTGTTAGGTGTAGGTCCTCTTCTGTACGAATGCCCTCTTTATGAACACATACCGGACCTGGACGCTATTGGCGTTGCTTCTTCTGATGGTCGGTGGGACGTCAGTGGAGGTCGCTTACAGCGAATATTATGTAAAACACGTCGACGCTTCCTCATTTTGTGTTGTACCTCTAGGCCTATTGACAGAACGGATACTGCTTACCCCTTCGCGTTAAAGTTGCAACCATAGCAATAATCCTTATTTTGCTCTAATACAGGCGCCTACGTGCAGCATCACGAGCCGGACAGCACCTACGCTCGTTGCTTTTTCCAGTAGGTAGCTTTCATGAGCCCCGAATTAGTCGGAGATATTTAAGTGTGATTTTACAGTATACCAGAAACACTTTAAAGGTATGATTTTACAGTATACCAGAAACACTTTTAAGGTAGCAAAAACATTACGAAGGTTGTATCGTTAAAAGTCCCAACTTATAACCTTCAATAACTATTTTTTTCTAAACTTCGAAGGGTTCTTACATTTGTATTGACTATCAAATATACCATAATTAATAAACCAGGTTTGTTGGCAGTCTATGTCATCCCTAGCATATGCTTCATCCTCCGTTTGAATTACCCCCTACGGTTAGGCTTTAATTTTTATTGTTGTAATATTTTTAGCCTTTGATTAAAAATGCTCTCAACAAAATCATGGTGTCCGTGTGGCGGCTTAAAATTGTATTAAATTGAACAAAAAAGATTAAACTAATTACCTTTAATAGTGCAACATGTTAGCGTGACTATTGCAAGCGTCGCGGCCGTTGTGCAGCAGCTTATGCCCCCAGAGGTAGGCAACAGTTGCCCGGAAATTTAATAAACCAAACTGGGCGTAGCAAAAGGTGGTATTTAAAGAAAAAATTGTGTTGAAACAGAGTTTAAATTATGTCTATGAAGAGCTGATGAACGGGGGGTACAAACAATTAAAGTATAGGGAAAAAGGTAATACTAGAGGCTCGAGGAAGAGCCGTGATGTAGTAGTCAAAGTATTTATTGAATATATTTAAGAAATAAAACAAGAAACTTATTTCTGTAATTCTCACCTTTAATAAAAACAAGTATAAACGTCGTTAAGCTTGGCCTGGCCGAACCTTATAGACCCTTCATCGATGTTACGCTACTAAATTATTTTTTTTGATATGCCCCTACTGTACGGGGTAAATTGGTAATTGAAATTCATACTAGGAGTAGCTCTTGTCCTGGTCTCCTTAGTTTTGTAAGGAGTGTATCCTCAAACAATTTAGTACATTTTTATTTTTTATATTTATTTTTTTTTATATTTATTTTTTTTTTTATTCATTTTTGGATTTGCCACTACTGTGGGCATACAGGGGGAAATAGGTCCTAGAAATTAATATTAGGATAAGCTCCTGGCCAGGACTTCTTAGTTCTGTATTCAGAATAACCTAAGACAATTTAGTATTTTTTAAATCTTCGTATTGGTTGAATTCCTTTTTAGAATATGACCCCACTGGCGGTATACGAAGATGAATACGAGTAGGTCCTTAAAATTCGTATCTTCATACATGGGTATGAAGATACACAATAAAAGTTTAAAGTTTCGTCCTGCCATTACATATGGAAGTAGTTTTTATAAGAATTCCCAAGGATGTATTGGACTTCGGAAAATTTCTCATGCCTTGTCTTTCGTGATCCTGTGGTCAAAAAACATTAGCCCTAGCAGCAGGAAAATTTGAGTTTAATAAAGATGCATGATTCTCACGACTCCAAATATATCAGCTTATTGAAAATTCTGATTTATATGAAGACAGGATCAGCTATCCAATTCCCGAAAGGCCCATCCTTCATACCTTGGTATAAGGGTACTCAGAAACAATGAAATTTTCGCATGAGTTCTCAAATCTATACAAAAAAACTCTTACATTTCCGGCTCGATTTTGATGAACATTGTCGTTTAGTTTTTCCTTCTTAGCTTGGTTTTCTGCATAGCCACAATAGATTAGGGCATAACATAAATGGGTCCCACCCGTCTTTAGTTTTATTTAAGGTTTCTTGTTCAGATCTCTACATTTCGAAAATCTCCACATTAGGGCACTGTTTTAAGGCATGTGATCCTAGTATGAGCGCCTCTCTTAACTACGGCTCTGCTGTTAATCATAGTTATTAATTAAAACTAAATCTTGCCGGGCATTTGCATAAATACTCGCACACCAACTTACATACGAGCTTATTCTATGCATATACGACATTCCATTAAAAAGCCTATGTATCTACTCACACATACCACCACACCATATATAAGTATATATATATATATATATATATATATTATTATATACTTTAATTACAGCCATTTATAAAACATGCATAAACTGCAGCATAGCTTAAGGCTTTAATACAAATACGGCCATGTTTTTGCCTCTACCAACTCGTTTGTAATCGTGATTATGGTTTGCAGCATAGTTTAACTAATAATCATAGCTCTCTTCCTCTTCTCTCTCACTAATCATAAAAATTTTATTAAAAACATAAACATCATGTACTGCTGCATTCGATTATAATTTAATTGAAAATAACATCAAGCATCTAATAAATACTTAGTTAATGTTAATGGCATACATTTAGGGGAGGAATATTTAAAGCAGAGGTTCATAACACGTCACATACCTTTGGGAGTCGGTAGTGGAAGGCTTTGGAATTTAACAGAAAATGCGTTAATTTAACTTTAAAAAATATTCTGCAGCATTAATTTGCAGCTGATGTAAATTATATACATTTTCTAATTTACGGATTTTTGTTTAGGAAAGTTTTTACTACAAGGCGATGACGAACTCATCGTACTTACTTAAATTGCCTATTAGATTTTCCCAATAATTTATTCCCGATAAAATGAATTAGAACAATCGAGGCGGTTTTAGTGTTAAGAAATTTTCTTTTAATTTAAAAATATTTTTTTTACAACTTGTCACGTTCAGGGTTAACGCAGGAATAAATGAAATGAAAAACTTTCTCGAGCATTTGAAAAACCAGTCAAATAAAAAACTCAAACGAAACAAAATTCAAATATGAAATCTCCATAGAAACAAAAACTTAAAGCTACTTTGATCGATGTATCTTTGCTTAGAAAGAAAAACAGAGAACACAGTAAGAATTACTGTGTCCATACTTTCTTTTTCCAACATTGCCATTTGCAACACTAAAACATCTTTGACAACGTTCAACGTTCGGACTTCAATATTAGACCGGAATCCATGAACTTAATTTGTCCACTTGTTTTTTGTTTACTTCCCCGTTCCACAGAGTGGAACTAAGTTTCTTGGCAAATTTTTGTAACCACCAAAAATATTTGAGCTAGACTCTAGAACTTTAGGGAAACCGGTCGACGTACATAAACCTGCTGATTTCATTTAACGATGTCTGTCCTTCCCTCCGTCCGTCTGTCCCTCTAAAGCTAATAAAACTACAGGCATGAAATTTACCAGTCGGCGAACGATTGGTTTTAAAACTTTGAGGAACTATAAACAGAATTGATAAAATTTTAAGATATTTTATGTATGAATTAGATTAATAGACTTTCAAATTAGCTTTTTTTGGAATTACAAATTAGCTTTTTTTTGAAGAAGTAGATATAGATTCCTTAATCTTCACATAAATCGGCGTGCACGCAAAGAAAAATATGTTTACTATATGGAAAAATATGTTTACATATAGAAAAAGGGACCTAAGGGTAAAAAAAATCAATTTTCTTTTTTTGATGTGGACAACATCTGAGCACCGAATGAAACCAATCCCATGCCCCAAAGGTGTTCCCTCCCACAGATATGCGCGTTTTATGAAAGTGATGGTACATCAAAGATACACGTATTTAAATCATTATAATGGCTCTCCTGAACAAAACTGGTTTTTACCCTTAGGTCCCTTTTGATTTTGCGCGTCACATATGCTTTTAAGAACAATGTTATTTTTGCGAATCTTACACGCAGAAAAAAAGTATGGTTGGGGTGACAATATTCGAAGAGGATCATACTATTGTTGGGTATATGGTTGTGACACAACAATATTATGATCCTCACAACAATAGTATGATTCACACATAACCATACTATGATCCTCACAACCATAGTATGATTCACACATAACCATACTATGATCCCCACAACCATAGTATGATTCACACATAACCATACTATGATCCCCACAACCATAGTATGATCCTCACAACCATAGTATGTTTCTCATCCAACCATAGTATGATCCTCACAACCATAGTATGATTCACACGCAACCATACTATGATCCCCACAACCATAGTATGATTCACACTCAACCATACTATGATCCCCAAAATTATTTATTAGGATTGGTTATTGTTGTTATTCAAAAATAGAGGTTTTTATTAAATTGTTTTTATTAAAATAAATTGCATTACTATTAGTTCATAGCCAGAATTGAAGCCATGTTTTTATTAAATATTTCATTCAAGAAACAAAAATATATATTCCAACGGTCAAAAATACTTTAAGTTGCCAGCAGGGGTGAATGCTACTTCACCATCCGTAGACACCAAGTAACGAATGTGATTAAACCATGATCAATGGCTATATACTTAAGTGCAGGCAGATTTTAAATAAACGAGAACCAGTCGTTATTAGAGTATTTCACCGAACAAACTAAACACAATAAAAATCCCTCGAACTATTTCCGATTGTTGTTGTCTTTTTTAATGGACAGCAACCATTCACTGTATCGCGTGCATGTGTTTTTTTTTGTATATCAAAAAAATATACGCGCACACATACATGTGTGCTCTACAAAACCTGTTTTTTATGTTCATAGTCACAACCATACTGTATGATTGCTGTAATCATATTTTTGTTAACGTACATTTTAAACAACAATACTTTTGTTGCACCAACCATGTTTATATGGTTGCTACAACCATATTTTCATTTCTAAATTTGGCAATAATACTATTGTTACATTTCAACAATAGCAATATTGTCGCAATCATACTATTGTCAAAATGAAATTCAAAAAACAATACTATGGTTGCGACGAACATGCTTTTATTGGAGAGAACATATTATTGTTGCGGTGACCATAGTGTAACCATATCTTTTCTCTGCGTGTATGCAATAAAAGTACTTTTATATAAAAATAAAAACTTTTCAAAGAAACTGCTTTGGATTTGTATAGGGTGATCCATCTAGTGGTATTTTTTCAGAACAAAAAAAAATATAAATATTTAAATCAAGTGCGGAATCTTTATTGGTGATTTGAAAGAAAATTTTATGGCATTTATTTTTTGAATTTATTTTCCATCAAATGTTGGCCGCAACTGTGCCTTAGGGTTTCCATTCTGAGGGTCCAATTTTGGATGACTCGTTCGAGCATTTCGACCGGTATGGCTTTAACGACACGCGTAATGTTGGCTTCCAAATCCTGAATCGTAGATGGTTTATAAGCATAGACTTTGGACTTTACGTAACCCCAAAGAAAAATGTCTAAAGGTGTGATATCAGTCGATGCTGTCTAAAACGTGGAATTAGCTGCTTTGCGAAATGATCTCTCAATAGATCTATTGTTTCAGCAGCTGTATGGCAAGTGGCACCGTCCTGTTGAAACCAAGTGTCGTCAAGATTACGAGCTTCAATTTCAGGTAGCATATAGATCGATATCATGGCAGGATAGCGAGCACCATTCACGGTTACGTTCCGGCCATCATCATTTTTGAAAAAATATGCTCCGATGATTCCACCAGTTTATAAACCGCACCAAACCGTGTTTTTTTTGGTTAAAATATCACCTCTTGAACCTCTTCTTGTGGCTCTTCAGCCCAAATGACGCAATATTGTTAATTGACTTTGCCGTTGAGCTAGAAATGAGCCTCATCAATGAACAAAATTTTGGTCGAAAATAGCGGATCCTCCCCTTTTTACACCGAACGCTCATTTCAAAAATACAGTTGCCAACATTGGAAGGTAATTATTTTCAAAAAATAAATTCCATAAAATGTCATTTAATGGTAATTTAATTACCAATAAAGATTTCACACTTGATTTGAATTTTTATATTTTTTTTCTGAAAAAATACCTCTAGATGGAACACCTTATATAACTGTATTATTTTAAATAAATGAAACACGTTTTTTAAACGGATATTTTCTACTGTTAAATAATCCACTCCTATTCCTGTTATTTTGATTTTAATGTATTTTTAATTAATTTTTATAATTCAAATCTATTGTTGACAACTTAACCCAATTTTAAAAAATAATTTTGGGGATAATATAATAAATGTGTGCGATCATACTACGGTTGTAGGGATCAAAACATGGTGGCGTGTGAATCATACTACGGTTGTGAGGATCATACTATGCTTGAATGTCAGACATACTATTGTTGTCATGATCATAGTATGTTTGTGGAGATCATAGTATGGTTGAGTGTGCATCATACGATAGTTGCTGGAATCATAGTTTGGTTACGTGTGAATCATATTATGCTTGTGAGAATCATAGTATGGCTGTATTTGGATCGTACTATTGTTGTACGATCCATAATATTGTTGTACTACAACCATATACCCCACAATAGTATGATGCTCTTCGAATATTGTTATGCCAACCATACTTATTTTCTGCGTGTGGTCATTGGGATCTGGGGCACAAAAACAGTTCCCTGGGGTATCCAGAAACGCTGAAATTTGCTCACAAATAAGTAATTTTAAGCTTTGACTTATGGTGGGTGTACGGTCCTACGGTCTAGGGTGCTAAAATTGTGTCCTCTCTAACTTGGACATATGTATGGGTACTCAGAAATTGTGGAGTTTTATAATGTATTTGAATTTAATATAAATTTTTAGCTTTTGGCTGTTAAATTGGTGGGTGGTTAAATTTAAGGGCCGATGTTGAATGTAAACCACATCTAAACGTCAACTTTTTTTATGCATTTGTTATTTCTCAATTTCACACTAACTCAATTTGAACCATGGAAAGATACACGAGCAACGCGTTAAAGTTATTCAAGCTTATTATAAAAATGAAAATCAATTTTCGAAGAAAATCATCTTCAGTGATGAGCCACATTTTCACCTCAGTGGATTCGTCAATAAGCAGAACTGCCGCATTTGGGCAAATAATAATCCAAGAGTGATTGTCGAAAAAACAATGCACCCACAAAGAGTGACTGTTTGGATCGGTTTATGGGCTGGCGGCATCATCGGGCCGTATTTTTTTCCAAAATAAGGCCGGCCAGGAAGTTACTGCGAATGGAGTTCGCTATCGTAACTTTTTATGGCCCAAATTGGAAAATATGGATGTGGTCGATATGTGGGTTCAACAGGATGGTGCCACTTGCCACACAGCTAACGAAACAATGGCTCTTTTGCGCAGCAAATCAACATCGGCCCTTAAAATTTAACCACCCTTTAGTGGACTCGACCTATGGATGCGGTATGGTAGTATATGTGACAGTGCATAGAGAAAGGGACCAAAGGGTACAAAAATCAATTTTCATTTTTTTCTTCTTTTTTTTTGATGTAGACAACATCTAAGATCGAATGAGACCGATCCCATGCTCCAAAAGTGTTCCCTCCCAGATATATGCGCGTTTTATGAAGATGAAGTCGACGATTCTAAGCGCAAATAGAAAGTGACCTAATCTTGAAAATGGCTCTCCTGAACAAAACTGGTTTTTAACCTTAGGTCCCTTTCTATTTTGCGCGTCACATATGGTTGTCAGTACACCTAGGTTTAAGCCCGGGTAAGGACATCTTACAATTTTCAGCGGTGAGTTTTCCATCTGTAAACGCCAGCGACTTTACGAGTAAGAGATTTATTTTTAGGCCGTGTTTAAACTTCTCTATAAAATGTCCCTTAATGGGATGTTGTGGGACTTAGGAAGTAACTGGGAAGTCAAAGCCAAACTACAACGCAATCCAGGATAGAGAGTATAAATTTTCGGCCCGTCCGAACTTACGAATTGCCCACTTGTTTTAAAAATATTAAGAAATTTGTTAAGGTTAGTTTTATCTTCTCGCATTCTCGAAAGATAAATCCTTTTTAATGTTACCCCAAAATTGATAAATAACTAATTTTCCTTTTTATCTTTTCTTTACAGGTACGTTTGTAGTTTGTGAAATTATTTATTAAAGGACATTGGGTGAGTTAAATTAAAACCAGTCTGGGGAGTCTACATATTTTATATTGATTTTATTGTCCTGTTTCCAAATTTGAAAATATCAGATTTGGAAAAGGATATTCACGTCAACTGAAAAATATCAATGACAAGCTCGTGTGTATTTTCAAGAATTTTAAAGATTTGTTAAAAATGTTAGCCTTAGTGTATCGTCCAAGCATCTGCTGAAGACTCGGCCGATATAAAGGGGGGTCCAACTTAAACGCACGATGTTAACAGTAAATAAAACAAAAAGTTTTCATATAATTTCATTGTCTTAATACTTTTTATTATGATAAAGAATCTATGGCAATTATGTGTGAAGCAAAAAATGCTCGCCACGGCGACATATCTCTATCCGATGGTCAATATTTTCAATGACTCTGAGACATACTGCAGGTTCAATGTCGTTAATGTGCTGGAGTTTCTCACCCTGTAGCTCTTGCTTTGTTTTTTTGGCTTATTGGCGTACACTTTTTCTTTTAAATATTCCCAAAGAAAGAAGTCCAACGGCGTCAAATCACATGATCGTGGCGGCCAATTAACAGTCTGAAATAACTCTCGCGATAGCGATTAAAATTTACGGCAAATTACCTCATTTTCGAAGAAGATTAGGTCCGATAACTCCACCAGCCCATAAACATCTCCAAATAGTCACTTGTTGTGGATGCATCGGCTTTTCAACAATTA
Organism: Hydrotaea diabolus; assembly: GCA_963513945.1. NCBI lineage: Eukaryota > Metazoa > Arthropoda > Insecta > Diptera > Muscidae > Hydrotaea > Hydrotaea diabolus. The sequence goes on from OY740718.1 coordinate 24,974,961, forward strand.
CTCGTAGCTTCTGATTTGCCCAAATGCCGCAATTCTGCTTTTTAACAAATCCATTGAGGTAAAAAAAGTGTGATGAGGATGATTTTCTTCGAAGTGAAATAAATGCGTTTTGATTTTAACGCCCATTTTCGTAAAAGGCTTCAACAGTCCTAACGCTTGGCTCAATTGTGGTCCAATTCATGGTTGAATTTGTCAAACACTTAAAACAAAAAATTGTCAATTTAAATTGGGCAAAAAACTTGACGTTAAGGTGTAATTCACAATTAACATCGTGCACTATGGTTGGGCCACCCTTTGCATGATAACTTGAATATTAAATTGCTCTTGCTAAAAACAAGAAAATTTTTAAAAGCGTATATTTTTAAATAAATTTAATTAAATTCAAGCGTATATGTGACTCGCAAAATATAAAGGGACCTAAGGTTAAAAACCAGTTTTGTTCAGGAGAGCCATTTTAAAGATTGGGTCCCTTTCTATTTGCGCCTAGAATCGTCGACTTCACTTTCATAAAATGCGCATATCTCTGGAAGGGAACACTTTTGGGCATGGTATCGTTCTCATTCGATGCTCAGATGTTGCCCACATCAAAAAAGAAAACAATTATAATTGATTTTTTACCCTTAGATCCCTTTCTCTATATTCTTAATTAAATTCAGCCCTCTTAATGGTAACCTTTCCTATTTTGGTCTACTCTTGCACCAGTGGCACCCCCAATCAAAGTCAATTGCAATTTCAGATGCGATACTCTCATAAAAATATTTCCCCTTCCAATGACTTAGGCAGTTTATGACTTGCACAGTTTTTACTCTGGTTCGAGACCTTTGTTGTCACCTCCCCCTAAAAGTATACTTTAAATTGTTAACCAATATTTCCTGCTATGACTTGTGCAGAGTTTAATTAACTGTCTGCAAAGGACACTACTTAATTGATTTTATTCTTTTCTATGCGTACAAAAAAAAAGAAATTTTCTGACAGTTTTTACCGAGGGGCTTCCCCCAAAAGTATGCTTTAAATTTTTCACAAAAGACAACAGACGACCCTCACAACAGACAAGAGCATACAAATTAATTAACTGTCAATTTTGTGCACTCTAAAGAGTGAACAACAACGAGATGGTGGTTGTTGATGCTTGCAAGGAGACAGGACGAGGGGCTTAAGGAAACATCCTTTAGATTACATTCCGTTCCTTGCAATAACATGTTAAGTATGATGTTCTCTTAACAACGAAATAAATTGCATTCACTTAAGTTTACAACAAGAGATAATTAATTATGGCGGCTATGCAGCTGCAGAGCAGGACCAGTGAAATGATGATCACTATGTTCGTACAGCCGCTAACCAATACATTCGCCTCTGTCAAGGAGGATGCACTTGGCGGAGAGGACAATGTCGAAGTGTGTCGAAGGATGAAGAGGCCAACATGGTGTGGCAACTTAAATTTAAAGTCCAAATATTAATTGAAATGTCGGTACGACATTATTAGTATAAGTCCTGTCTGGCATAGAGCATTGGAAAGTTGTTGGCCGACTGCACATGGATTTTTATTAAACTTTATTTGACCAACGCCAAAAAAAAAAATGTGGAACCAACGGAAACTGCACGAAAATATCGGAAAAAGTTTAAAGTGCTCCTTTCAGCTGGCAAACTTGTGTTCGCTTATTTTGGTTCACCCTCCTCCCTTGTAGCTCCGAAACATGGAAACTTTCTATGGTTTCCTGCGAGTTGTCTCGTTCTTTTGTGTCGCCTTCGAAGTCAGCGCTGGTCTTCTATTTTCCTCATGCTCACAGACTTTCCTCCGGAGAGATAAAAGTTGTGTGTGTTTTTTTTCTGCTTCAGCGTATATGTGTGCTCATGAAAGGGTTTCCGACATGAAACGCGAAAGTTTGAGTTTTTTTTCCGTTCGGTGCGACAGTGTTGTCGTCATGAGCAGATGCGTTTTTCTAGCCGTTGCGTTGTTGGCGTAGAGTAAAGTTGGGGCAAAAAGAAATCAAAGTCAATAAACTTTAATAAAAGGTTAAGAAGAAGGTATGTTATTGGTAACAAGAAATGTGAAACTAAGTTTTTTTTCGCTTATTTTTTATTACAGCAACAGACATCTAAGCAAAAAAAGTATGTTGGACCCCCTTCTCTTGTAGGAGTAGAAACATTCAACGAGAGATAGGAAGCGAAAGAGAAAAGTTAAATCACAGCAATCGAAATAAAATTAAAGTTTTATTTGATTTTAAAGTTGTTCACTGCAGCCGCCCAAAAGGGGTAATGCAGTCTCCTAAACGAATGCAATGTTTAGGAACTCATTTCAAGTTTTGGAGTATGAAATGCCAAACGCAAATTGGGTAGTAAGACACAGGCATGTCGAGGAATGATTGCATTTCTTAAGCAGGCAAATTTATAGACTTGAGGTTGGAAAAACTTTTTCGGAAATTTTGAAAAATGGGCCAGCTCTGAGAGAATCTAGTACATATTTGTGGCTTTATCGTAAAATTGTCTATCTCAAATTATTACTAAAAAATTGTTAATTTTAAAAAAGTGCCAGCACCGCCATTTTGCTTGTAAAAAACTATTGTGCTAAATAAATTGTGGTCCAATTAAAACGCACGATGTCAATAGTAAATAAAACAAACAGGTTTCACAGAATTATCTCAATATTTGTTATTATGCTAGAAGGATCTATGACAATTATATGGGATAGAAAATATTGGCCACATGCTTGCCACTGCTTTGAGGGTAGAGGTATTCCCTCAAAGCCGTGGCAAGCATGTGGCCAGTATTTTCCGATGGTCCAAATGTTGAACGACTCTGACACATAAAGGAGATTCAATGTTATTAATGTGCCGAATAATTTCATCATTAGCTCTTGAATTGTTCTTGGCTTTTTGAGTATACACTTTTTCTCTTAACTGCCCCCAAAGAAAGAAGTCCAACGGTGTCAAATCACATGATCGTGGCGACCAATTAATATCGCCACGAGGTGAGATAACACGGCCATTGTATTTGTCGCGCAAAAGAGCCATTGTTTCGTTAGCTGTGTGACAAGTGGCACCGTCCTGTTGAAACCACATATCGTCCACATGCATATTTTGCCATAAAAAGTTCCTTATCATCTCACGATAGCGAACATTACTCAAAGTAACTGCGTGACCGGCCTTATTTTGAAAAAAAATCGACCCGATGATGCCGCCAGCCCATAAACCGCACCAAACAGTCACTCTTTGTGGGTGCATTGTTTTTTCGGCAATCACTCTTGGATTATCATTCACCCAAATGCGGCAATTCTGCTTATTGACGAATCCACTGAGGTGAAAATGTAACACATCACTAAAGATGATTTTCTTCGAAAATTTAAATGAATTGAATAAATAAGCCTGAATAACTTTAACGCGTTGCTCGTTGCTTGTGTATCTTTCCATGGTTCAAATTGAGTTAGTCTGAAGTTAAGAAATATCAAATGAAATGCAAAAAAAACTTGACGTTTAGGTGTGGTTCACATTCAACATCCGCCCTTAAAATACAACCACCCTTTAGTACTAAGTAGGGAAATAAATACTGTTCCACACGTTTTATGCTGTAAAATATAAAGTACTGAATGGTTTTTGGACCAAATATTTTTTAATATATTTATTGATGTACGAGGGCGACCGCAAAAGTAACTGGCCTAACATAAAAACGAACCGTTTTTTGGAATTATTATTATTTATTTTTCAACAATCTCCTTTCACCTCAACACACTTCATCAAACGTTTTTCAAGTTTTTTATTTCCATCCGAAAAATAAGATTTTTCAAGACCTTCAAAATATGCCTTAGTTTCAGCAATAACCTCGCTTTTGGACAAAAATTTTTTGCCACCGAGAATTTTTTTAAATTTGGAAACAAGGAATAATCAGAAGGATCTAAATCTGGACTAAATGGTGGATGCGGAGCAATTCCAAATCGTAATTCAGCCAGTTTTTGTTGAGTTAAAAATGCAGTGTGTGAAGGAGCATTACCTTGATGATGCTCCTTCGGTCGTTGTATCTTGATTTCTTCACTCAACCGATCCAATAATGCACAATAATATTCACTATTTATAGTTTTTCCTTTCTCAAGATAACCAATAAATATTATAACCCTTGCATCCCAAAATACTGTGGCCATTACTTTTCCTGCTGACTTAACAGTTTTCGCCTTCTTGAGACCACTTTTACCAGCTTCTATCCATTGTTTTGACTGTTCTTTGCATTCTGGGATGTAGTGATGGATCCATGTTTCATCAACAGTTATGAATCGGCGCAAGAACTCTATTGGATTACGCTGATAAATCGCTAAAAGCTCCTCGGAATTGGTCGGAATCGGACGATTTTTTGGGGCAAAGTCAACAAACGCTGCACCCATCTTGCGGATAGCTTTTTCATGTGGAGTTCATCATGTAAAATACTCCAAACTTGTTTTTCGTGTATTTTAACAATATCAGCAAGTTCTCTGAGCTTTATTCGTCTATCTTTAGTCACTTCATTAAATACTTTTCTAATGTTTTCAATAGTAGTAGCAGTTTTCGGTCTTCCAGAGCGTTGTTCATCTTCCGTACTTGAACGACCCATTTTAAATTGTTGAACCCAGGATTTCACGGTGGAGTATGATGGTGCATTATCACCATGAACAGAATCCAATTCATCTTTGATTAATTGTGGCGTACAACCTTTCATATAAAAGTGTTTAATTACCGCACGAAACTTTTTATTTTCCATTTTTCAAAAATTATAAAACTTGTTTACTTCATTCACCTGTAACAAAGAAAATAATCATTAAATATTTCGGAAATTTTGACAGATGGCTTATGAAAGATTGCTTTTAAAAAACAAAAAAAAGGTTGCTAGTAAAACAGAAAATGTGCCAGGCCAGTTTGTTTTGCGGTCGGCCTCGTATATTGTATCCAAAAAGAATCTACTTATTCAAAATGTCCGCATTTTGCGCCTTAAGTCGCACTGGCCAATCGTCAATAGCTTTTCGAACCTCGTTCATTTGAAAATTGGCCACAGCTCGAACCAAAGCAGTCTTAAGAAATCCAATGTTGGGGTATCTTTTGTGACAGATCTTGTCCTCAAAACCGTCCACAATTTATAATCCAATGGGTTCAAATCTAGACTGCCTAAGGGCCATTGTTCAGAGGAAATGAACGTTTCCAAGCAAGGCCTGGGACGTTTTAGCCTTATGGGCCCTGCAAAATCCTGCTGGAAAGTCCATGGCTGGTTTTGGAACAGGGAATTGTTAAGAGGCTTTTTCGTGTATTTTAACAATATCAGCAAGTTCTCTGAGCTTTATTCGTCTATCTTTAGTCACTTCATTAAATATTTTTCTAATGTTTTCAATAGTAGTAGCAGTTTTCGGTCTTCCAGAGCGTTGTTCATCTTCCGTACTTGAACGACCCATTTTAAATGGGTCGTTTCTTGGTAAACTTTGGCCGATGTTTTGACTCCTTGTTCGCAGAAATGCAGGTCAGTGATCCCATCGTAAGAGACACCCCACCAAACCATGACTGAAGCTGGGTGATGACCCTTTTCCACCCTTGGGATCAGTTCAGATGCTTCCTTAGATGACCGCGCACACACTCTATCATTTTGCTTGTGAAATTTTTCCTGAACGGTAAAAATTTTTTCATCGGTGAACAACATTTTCTGTGCAAGTGATGAGCGTGCTTCACTAAAATACGTTTACATTTTTCAATCCTATTTTTTTTTAAAGCTGCAGTCAATAAATGTCCGGTGCATCGTTTGAAAGCCCCAAGTCCCAAGTCTTTTTTAATGATTCGACTCATGGACTTTTGCGTGATATTCATCTCACGGGCCATGATTTTCTGTTTTCGGAGCGGATTTCTGTGAATTCTTGATTTAACGGCTTTGATGACATGCGGTGTTAGAACAGAGGGTGGGCGACCCGACCGGTGGTGGTCTTTTACATCTCCAGTCTCCTCATACAGTTTTATGCATCGGTAGACGAACATGCGGCTAATCCCTGGTGGCCGGAGCGTTTTGAAAATATCGTTTTTTTTCATTTCTCACTTGAAAGTGCTATTACAGCGATACGGTTCTTATTATCTGACCTGACCATGATGAAAGTTGAAACAATTTTAAAATCCCGTTACAGACTAACACTATTGAGGTTAGCTTTCAAAACCCATATGACATTAACGGGGTATGTTCAGTTCTACTATTGAAATGGGTGTGTTCAATGTTGTAACAGTATTTATGTCCCTACTAAGTATAGGCGGTCCAAAAATGGCAACGAAAGCCTGGGTGTTATTATATTTCTGGAATCAGTCTTCCTGAACTCAACATCAGTCCAATACGTGTTGGAAAAAAAGGCTCATACCAGGGAACTGTGGAACAAATAACCCCATTTACTAATATAGGGTGATCCCTATATTTTTTTAAAACAAAAAAAAATATAAAAATTTAAACCAAGTGTGGAATCTGTATTGGTTTATTTGAAAGGACATTTTATGGCATTTATTTTTTGGATATTATTTCCTTCAAGTGTTGGCCGCAACTAAGCCTCAGGGTTTCCATTCTGAGTGTCCAATTTTGGATAACTCGTTCGAGCATTTCGACCGGTATGACTTTAATGACACGCGTATGGCTGGTATGGCTTTAATGACACGCGTAATGTTGGCTTCCAAAAGCTGAACCGTAGCTGGTTTGTCAGCATAAAATTTGGGCTTTACGTAACCCAAAAGAAAAAATATCTAAAGGTGTGATATCACTCGATCTAGGCGGCCAACTCACCTGCCCAAAACGTGAAAATAGCTGTTTTTCGAAATGACCTCTCAATAGATCCATTGTTTGAGCAGATGTATGGCAATTGGTACCGTGCTGTTGAAACCAAGTGTCGTGAAGATTACGGGCTTCAATTTCAGGTAGCATAAAGATCGATATCATGGCGCGATACCGAGCAACATTCACGGTTACGTTCCGGCCATCATAATTTTTGAAAAAATAAGCACCGATGGTTCCACCAGCTTCTAAACCGCACCAAACCGTGGGTTTCTCTGGTGCAAATGGCACCTCTTGAACCTCTTCTTGTTGCTCTTCCGTCCAAATGGGGCAATTTTGTTTATTGACTTTGCCGTTGAGCCAGAAATGGGCCTCATCACTGAACAAAATTTTGGTCGAAAACAGCGGATCTTCCCGTTTCTCACCGAACGCTCAGTTCCATAATACAGTTGCCAGCATTGGAAGGTAATTATTTTCAAAAAATAAAAGCCATAAAATGTCCGTTCAAATTACCAATAAAGATTTCACACTTCATTTGAATTTTTATATATTTTTTGTTCTGAAAAATACCTCTATATGGATTACCCTATAGTTTAAAAACCTAGCGCTTAAGAGTGCCAGAAACCCAAACAGGGAAAATAAAATCAACAGCAATTTTGAAGTCCCACAATGCAGAGAATGCATTTTTACCACCAACCAATCCTGCCACACACTTTCGGTAATTATAAGTTGCAATTTCCACAGCATAATTTCCGGCATAATAGGCACATATTAAAAAAACCAATTCTTACAATTAGCATATAAAGTGCATATTATGTAAATCTGTAGTGCTGCTCCATAACAACACAAAGCTGTAATTAACAAAAAAGAGAAAAAAAGAAAATAATTATTATAAAAACGTAACAAAAACAGAGAGGAAAACAAAATCCTGCACAATAATAATGAATTAAATTAAAGGCACTGGGGAAAAAAACACGGAAACCAATTCGGCCAACTATAATTTGGTAAATTAAAGCCTAAAAGTCTGCTTCACAAAAAAACAACACGAAAACTAGCCATAGCTAACACAACTAATTTGTGAATATTTGGCGAAATTATGAGCTTGAATTTTGTCCGTCATTCATAGATGTGTGAAGGTATGCCAGCGAATCTGGTCAAACTTTGGCCATAAACCATGACGTATTGGCAATTTAGGCGTTTTTTCTCCCTTTCTCTCTAAATTATGTTTTCATGATGAAATGTCAACAGCACCGGCAATTATGAATTAATCAAAAAAAGAAAACACCAATAAGCATAATCAACTAACAAATCGATAGTTGGGTTCTAAATGGCTGACCGACCATGAGTGTGTGATTGGCATTGTGGTGCTATGACTGCGTATGAAATAACTGAACATATTTGTAGCATACTTTTAGGCAATTAGGAAATAGACCTGTAAATGTCACGTTCAGATTAATTAATATTTAGTTAAACAAATTGTATGCCAACAACCATAACAAATCAACGAAATTGAGGCAATCAATAAACAAAGAAATTAATACGTTGAATTATTTCGAAGAACAAAGGAAAGGGAATGCGAATCTAAGGTCAAGTTAGGCAAGGTAAATAGGACATTATGGAAATGACATGTTTGTAAATATTTTGTGCCATTGTCAAACAGAAACTGTGGTAAATCACCCTTTAGTTGAGCTATATTGTAATGGGTGATCCATCTAGAGGTATTTTTTGAGAACAAAAAAATATACAATTTCAAATCAAGTGTGAAATCTTTATTGGTAATTTGAAATGACATTTTATGGCATTTCAAATTATCGTATCGTACCATAGTGGAGATACGATACTATTTTTTTGGATACAATATACATCAATAAATATATTAAAAAAAATTTGGTCCAAAAACATTCAGTACAGTATTTATGTCCCTACTAAGTATATAATCTGAGAAAAAAGTAAGTAAGTTTGCTTTGAAAAATTTCAGTTTCAAGATAAAATGTCCAATTGTTGCTTACGATTCCTAATCATAAAATTGTTCTTAAAATCATATTATAATTTATTAAAAATACAATCATACGGTATGATTGTCGGAATCATATTATTGTCAACATAAAACCCATAAAGAAGTCACAGCAGCAGTATCCAGCTATAGCGTGAATGTAATGCTAGGCGAACATCTCCCGGAGATTTTACCAGAGGAAAAAACGCTAGCTTGGCAGACGCGTGTGGTCTGCCTCTGGTGAAATCTCTGGGAGATGTTCGGCTAGCACTACATTCACGCTATAGCTGGATACTGCTGCTGTGACTTCATCATGGGTTTTATGTTAACAATAATATGATTCCGACAATCATACCGTATGATTGTATTTTTTAAAAAATAGATCGTATTTTTAATATATTATTATATGATTTTTAGAAAAATTTTATGGTTCTGGCTCAGCTAAGATAAGGATGCAGCAGCGGCCTTAATTCGTATTGAGCGCAAAGTAATGGAAATGTTGCGGAAGTTTTACCGTCTGCCATTAGAAACCACATAAACGTGCTGTACCTTTTCAATTGTCCAGCCTTGCCCACTCAGCTGATCGCCAGGTCTCTTTGAAAGCAGCCAGTTCAAATGGCGCTTTCCTTTACATAGATATCGAAGCAGATCCTTTTTTAAACAAAGAAGACTTACAAAAAAAACTTTGCAGGGCGAAGATTGTTCATGGGATGGCAAACGTAATGACAAATTATATATACCCTTACTCCCACGTCTGGGGCTAGAAGAGAAATCCTAATGACGTTTCTTTTTTTTTTGAATATTCGCACTTTCTTAAAGTAACTGAGCACCGACAGCACCTTTATGCGCGTTAATAAATAATTCGCAGATGAACATAAACACATACAGACGTGTTTTCATGTAACCATTACACACACATACACACACAGACACTCAGACCCACGGCTTGTTCCACATTCATTTCAGATCGGAATATCCTTTTAGGAACGTGTGACAAGCTGTAATGGGAGTGGTGCCAGAGAAGGAGAGAAACGAGGGGGACGAGATGGAGCAGCAGCAGAAAATTCATGTCAATGACATTATAAAAAGCGGAAACGCATAAACACAAGTGTTGACATGTTGTTTTCGTCTTAGTCGTAGTCATCTGCTTCTTCTTCATGTGCTGCCGCCATCGCCATCGCCGCTGTTGCTGTTATTTGCTATTATCAACATCAACAACATGTTGGCGCTGTATTAGTTGTCACAGTCGTTATATGCTGTTGTTGTCTACACTCGTCTTACATAGCCCACTTTTCGGGGAGTTGGAGGTCCTCAAAACCAATGCTTTGGGAAGTGGCAAGGGGAACAACACTCATACACACACACACACAAACATCCTTGCATCTCGTAGCGGTGTCAACTGTGTGAGGTGCTGTGCTGAGGTTGGTGATGGCACACACCATCACACACGCATAGCTTTATCTACACACCGACACGCTTTTACTTACTTAAGGATTCTCAAAGGTGTATATTTGTTTATTGTTGTTGTCGTTGTCGTCTTTTTTCCACTTCATTTTATTATTTGTGTTCTTTCGCGTATACCTTTAACGAAAAAACAAACTCAAATAAAGAAAAGTTACAAGTTAAAACCAACCAGCAAAAGTTCAAAAATAAAAAAATACCAGCTTTCTGTTCCTTGTTTTTTTTTAGCAAAAGTTTAAAATGCCGCATAAATGGGTAGAAAAACTCTTTGTCAAATATGATTACTTATTTATGGTAACGCCCTGGGCTAGGTAACAGCTTTTCCCCGTTGCGAAAGAAATTCTGAGAATCTTGCAAAGCTTGTAAAGATTTCGAATAAAAAAAAATAATTTTACATTTTTAATGGATTCACAAGTCGTTGCAATTTTATTGGGTTTCTTTGCGCTTCACATTGAATAAGTGTTGCCTACTTTTAGGTCTACACTAGGTTAAAGGCATGCGGTCTTTGTTGTTATATAAAACCTGCTGTCATAGTTGCCTGTGCCATTTTATATCATTCATCAGAGCTTGGAGTGTATATACATCAAGTTTGATATTTGATTGAAACATAAGCGTGAACTAAGGGCTGCACAGTGGTTAAGAATCGTTCTTTACTGGCCAAAAATGTTGTAACTTTTGAACGAAGTTGAACTTTTAAACATGGAATGTGTGTTTTTTTTGTTTTTTTTTCTTCTTATTTATTGACTAAATAAAGGTCATACTTTGATAAATAAACTATCTTAATAAAAAGTTTTAAAAAATTAACAAAAAACAAGTAAAAAATGTTAAGCTTGGCTGTGTGGATTCCCAAATAAAACCAAATTTAGTGCGGAAGTGTGTTCTATATATGACGCGCAAAATAGAAAGGGGCCTAAGGGTAAAAACCAGTTTTGTTCAGGAGAGCCATTTTAAAGATTTAAATACGTGTATCTTTGGTGTATCATCACTTTCATAAAACGCGCATATCTCTGAGAGGGAACACTTTTGGATCATGGGATCGGTCTCATTCGATGCTCAAAATTAATTTTTTTAGCCTTAGGTCCCTTTCTCTATACGCTCTCACATATAGAAATCTTTATGTGCAAAATTTCATTTCGATAGATCAATCTTGTATTGAGTTATCGTCATATTATTTCTCAAAGCCCATGAGACCGTTTGTGTGGAAGGTACCAGTAGGACTTTTCCGATCTCAATAGAGGTGTGTTCTATATAAAAATCATTATGTAAAAAAATTTCATCTCGATAGGCCAAGTTTGTAGTGAGTTATTGTCATATTATTTTTCAAGGCCCACGATACCGTTAGTGTGGGAGGTACCAGTAGGACCTTTCCGATCTCAACCGAATTCAGCGTAGAAGTGTGTTGTATATAGAAATCTTGATGTGTAAAATTTCATTTCGATAGGTCAAGTTTGTGGTGAGTTATAGTCATATTATTTCTCAAGGCCCATAAGGCCGTTTGTATCGGAGGTACAAGAAATGGTGGCCCAATCTTCTCAACTTCCCGTAGAGCTCTGTAGCCCATTTTCAATACTATGCTAGGTTAACTACAAATGTGTGTGCCAAATTTTAGCTCCCCAGCTGTTTTCATGCAGGTTCTATCTTGTTTTTAACAGACGGACAGCCGGACATTTAGAATTTTACGAGGATCAAGAATATATATACTTTGTTAGGTCTCCGATGATTATTTACAGACAGAATGACAAAACTAATATACCCTCCATTGTATGGTGGAGGGTATAAAAATCGTCAAAAATTGATGCAAGAAATATCGGTATCACCGGCTTAAGCCTCTACGAACCGGTTACGCTTTCAAAATGCTGGAAAAATAAACTAATGTCAAAAAAACAAGCGTTGTCTGTTACCAGTACAACATCAATGCTGTCCCAAAAAAGTTTATTTGAAGTACTTGATGAGGAAAATTTATATGAATCTATGCTTTGATGTTTCAATCATAGATTGTGCAGGTTGGAGCGCGGTAATCTGTTTTTCCTGCACTGCAGGCTGTGGCGGCACTGCTGGCCGCAGAGAGTGGAGAGCGTGCGTGGTTTATAGTGGCTGACGGGAGATTTGTGTTTGTCAGCCTTTCAGTTGTCATCATGCATTTGACACGTGAGGAGAGGTCATTTTGTGTTGTCTAAATGCGCACTCGAGCATTGCAGTGCAGCGTGCTTTTCGTTTACAATTCGCCGTTCCCCTACGCGGTAGTGTTCCTGGACGGCAATCAATTGTACATTGGGTAGCTTCATTGAGAACAGCAGGGAATGTGTCATGTGCACGAAGGGGACATGAGAGAAGGATTACCACAACACAAAACATCGAGAGCAGCAGTACTGCAATCTACGAAATGCTCGGAAGCAATCACTTGCTCTTGGCATTTCCAGACGTTTTCTCCTCTGGATTCTTGATGATGAACTGAATTTTTACCTGTATAAAATGTGCGTGGTCCAACAATTGTCAGCACGTTCCTATTTGACACGGCGGACCTCTTCTGAAGACATTCTTGCAGCTATACGAGTACCCCGTGACTTAATTGCGATAATTTCTGATGAGACACATTTGCACCTCAGTGGGTGTGCAAACAAATAAAATATGTGGTACTGGAGTGAAACCAGAGACAAACCCCAGAGAAGTTTACCAGAGACCTAGGCATTCGGACCGCGCCACTGTGTTATGCGCGCTTAATTTTTCCAGAATAACCGTAACTGTGAACTCAGAATGGTTCTTGGCTATGATATAGGATTTTTTTCAGCCGGCTCTTGAGGCAATTCAACTAGAGGATACATGGTTCCAACAGGATGGTGCCACAGCACACACAGCGTGGGTTACCATGAATTGTTTGAGGCAAATGTTTCCAGGACGGCTTATCTCTTTGAGAGGTGAGGCGAACTGGCCAGCACGCTCACCAGGCTTAGCCCCATGCGATTTTTTCCTTTGGGGTTACCTGAAGTCGAGGGTGTATAATTACCGTGCCAACACCTTGGAAGAATTAATTAACAATATTGAGGCTGAAATTGGCAGAATACCAGTCGACATGCTTGTTAGAGTTCATGAAAACTTCAGAAAAGGTACGCAGCAGTGTGTGGATAGCGAAGGTCGACATTTGCCAGATACACTAGTTAAAACCATGTAATTTAAAAATTCCCTTACTGTTCAATATAACTAAAATATAAAATAAATTTATCTACGGTTCATAATTTTTTTTAGTTCTTTCCCAAATAAACAAATTACCGTGCTAATAAACGCCTAGAAGTGCGTCACAATTTAATGCTGAGTCTGCATAGCACACAAAGTCTACCCAAGCACGATATTTATGTGAAGCTACAAGTAAGGAATTAAACGACATCAATAATATGGTAAAAAAAAGCTCGTATCCAAAAAGAGTTTAGAGATAGAATTGGTGCATTTGTCGACCAGCCAAAGCCTGGCAATACTGCAAGGAGATTTTACGAATAGGATGAAACCGTTTCAAGTAAACAAGAAATTGAATTAGAAAATTTTTATCAATTTGCTTTGAGTACTGCCGGAGTGTTTGTAAAAAAATATTCTTGGTATTATATGCCTTCAACGCTGCATAAATATATTATACAGGGTCTTCCATGAAGGACATAACAATTTTATATATTAACAAAACACAGAATATTTAAGATATAAAGCTTAAATTTATTCCAGGTGTAGTGCAAATGTTACATTTTAAGAATGAAATTAGATTTCGGTCATCCGGCCACCATGAACCCGTGTACAGCGCTCTACTCATTAGATAATTTCCTACCACTGTTGAACACATTTTGACCGGAACGTTGGCAATTTAATGCCTCTCTAAATCGCTCTAAAGTTGTTGGCTTGTGTTGGCATAGATCAATGACTTGATGTGGCCTCATAAAAAGAAATCCAATGGCGTTAAATCGCATGAACGAGATGGCCATTCGACCGGACCATTTCTTGAGGTATCACGTTCACCGAATTTGCCTTTCAGCACTGTCTTGTTGAATCCACATATCGGCCATGTCAAGCTCATCCAATTCTGGCCAAAAATAATTTTCAAACATGGCACGATAGCGTGCTCCACTGACGGTAACATGACGATAGTTTTCATCTACGAAAAATGCGGCCCAATCACACTTCCGGCATGAAAACCACACAATGCAGTAATTTTTTGCGGTTGCAATTCTGTCTCGTGAAGGGTTTGGTTGTTGTCCAATATCGCATATTTTGTTTATTGACAAAACTGATCAAGCAGAAATGAGCTTCATCGCTGTAGATGATTTTTCGATGAAATTCTGGATTTTCTTGAGCCCAATCGGTGGAGTTTCCGCGTTTCAAATGTTCAAGTGGCTTTAGTTCTTGAGCCAGTTTGATCTTATAAGAATGAAGGCCAAGATGTTTTCCTGAAATACGCCACAATGTGGTTTGAGAGATGCCCAATTCCTGAGAACGACGCCGAAGCGACTGATTCGGCTAGAGCCCAATCGGAGAAGTTTCCGCGTTTCAAATGGTCAAGTGGCTTTAGTTGTAGAGTCAGTTTGATCTTATAAGAATGAAGGCCAAGATGTTTACCTAAAATACGCCCCAGTGTGGTTTTAGAGATGCCCAATTCCTGAGAACGACGCGGAAGCGACTGATTCGGCTCATTCTCAATGACTACACATACACCTGCGATATTTTCATCGCTTCGAGCGGTACTACGTCTCTTTGGCGCGGAAACATCCAAAAGTGAGAATGTTGATCCAAATCTGAAAGTTGCGACGACCGACTCATAATTGTGGTAGTAATTTTTAATCCAAACGTTGCTTGTAAGTGAACCATGATGAAAATGTTTAAAATGTTTTTTTAAAAATGTTTGAGGGTGCGTTGACATAAAGATACGAAATTGTTATATCCCTATTGGAAAACCCGTCATAACATTTTCTAAACACACGGATAACAGGTTTGTGCTTACAACCGTATTTTCCTCACCGAATGTTGGTGCTTGTCCGTAATATCCGTGTAGTCCATCGCTAAACCGAATGTTGATTTTGTACACGGTAATTTTCAGTACTTGGAAATGTAACATTTCCGAAAAAGCCGGCCTGCGTTTGAACAGAGCTGCAGTGGATTTGTAATTATTCAGCTCATAATCTAGTGAACAAATTATATTATCTACTTTTAGGCATTCGTTGACTTTAGTCAATTTCTTTTATTCAGCTCATAATCTAGTGAACAAATTATATTATCTACTTTTAGGCATTCGTTGACTTTAGTCAATTACTTTTATAATTTTATAAAAAAAAATATTTGCTTCAAATATTTTTTTCTAAACTATTGTTGTTGTTGTTGTAACAACAATATATTTATTTTGAAGTCTTGTTCGCCTATGGCGGATCTGCTTCGATATCCAGGTGGAGGAAACGCGCCATCTAAACTATTGTAATGCCTTTTGTCGAGACCTACCTTTGGGTGCTCCTGAGAGTATACTACTTATATTGTAGGCTGGCAGGAAAATATATATACTTTGTGACATTTGTGAATGGCCGCCTTTGTAAGCGAGTAAACCTTAGCCTACTTTTGTGCAAAATGTTGAAAAACAGTCTGACATATAGCCTTGTAATAGTGCAGACACGGCAGGGAAATACAGAACTCAGGGTACTTGTCATGCCCATTAAAGACTTCATTTTCTTTACTCTTGTAATTTTTTCGAAAAACTATGAGCTGTCCCCAGGGCAGAGCAATGTAAGAAATACATTTAGGCTGATAACAATCAAAGCCTACTTTTGGGAAATGTTAGTTATTTCAGAATAAAAAATTGCGTAGCATATTTCTTTAACACCCGCTCTCTAAAAGATTAAAAACCTAGCAAATGGGAGTAAGAAATCATGCAGTTTTTTTTAAATTTTTCCAAAACCGTTTATGTTTGCAGCCCAAGAGTATGCTTTAAATATTGTCTATTGCAACAGCCTCCACATATGCTTCGTATTTTTTCTTCTTGTTTTTTTCCTGTTATAACTAACAACAAACAACTTTGAAAAATATGATACTGCTGCGCTGAGTATATTTTTTTATGTTCCTTGCATATTTTTACTGCATGTGATATTTTTGAAACAATATTCCATTCCCGGGGAAAACAAAGTCCTCGGTGCTCTTTTGCTTCTAACATTTTCTAGTTACATTTTTCGTTTTTCCTCTTCTTCGTTTTGTTTGTGAAACAGCAACCCATTGGCTATATTGAGTCACAGGTGTGTTTTTCTAAAAAGGTAATGACTCTTGCTTTTTTTTAGCTTGCCATATCTGGAAAATACAAAAAAACACCAGAAAATATTTATACTATAAACAGCGTGGAAGAGACATCAAGCAAACAGCACAGCCAACTGCCAGCTGACAAAGACAAAATGACCTTTTAACTTTGAGTTATACTTATGAGCGCCAGCATCAGCCCCAACTGCAGGAAAATGTGAAAAACAAAACTGAACAACAAAGTTGTTGGAGGACAAACTCTGAAGCGTTTTAAAAAAATGTAGAACAAGATTAAATATTAAATACGACGAGGAAATAAGGAAGATATTTTGTGCTTAAATTTAAAGAAAAAAAATAAAGCATACCTTAAGGGTTTTCTAACGATTTTTCCATTATTTGATGGGTATAAGAGAACTTTGTCATTTGGACAAAACTTGAAATATTGGCCAGAGATTCTTTTTGTTTGCTTTTTGGAAAAACTAAAACAATCTAGTTCTGTCCTAGCTACTTTTACATTGAAAAGGCAGACTTCGAAGAGACTAAACAAATTTTATACAAAAATGTTTTATATGGATGGTTCTGTCTGTGATCTTTAAACTAAAAAGGACAATAAATGAAAATAATATTGCTAGCCAAGTTTGTAATGCTGCGGCCCATAGATGCACGCATGGAACGTGCAAACTTTATTTGTCCGTCTTCGAGTGGCTGAAGTTCAACAAAGATTATGCGAAATGGTTGCAAATACAGGGTGAGCGACTCAAAATTTAAAATTTGAATCGTTTTTAAAAAAGAGTAATAAATTTTTTTTTTCAAGTTTCTTGCTTTATTGGAAAGGTTGAACTTTGTCTTTTAATAATGAAACACAATA
Organism: Hydrotaea diabolus; assembly: GCA_963513945.1. Classification (NCBI taxonomy): domain Eukaryota; kingdom Metazoa; phylum Arthropoda; class Insecta; order Diptera; family Muscidae; genus Hydrotaea; species Hydrotaea diabolus. The sequence goes on from OY740718.1 coordinate 24,992,273, forward strand.
TCATTCATATAACTACCACAACTGGCTCGGCAGTACCTCATCCCATCATCCCAATTTTTCAGTACATTTTCGATTGTTTCGGGTCGAATCTCTTCAAAAGCAATTTCTATTTCTATGTTTTAACGCTTCAACTTTCTCTGGATATTTATCCTTAATCTCTGTCCACAGAAAAAAAATGCAAAAGACTTCTATCACAGCTCCATTTGAGGCCAATTAACATCACAATTTCAGCTGATGCCGTCCCACCCTATACAGTTCATTTAAAATACAATACGAGCAATTTTTTGATTATCTAAGTGATCGTAAGCTTGGGATTGTACCTATTCATTCGCCCTATCAGAGAGTTGGTATCAAGCCATTAAACTTTTAGATAGTGCTACCTCGAACCCCTAGGCCAATTGATTTATATTGTATCCAAAAACAATCTACTTATTCGAAATGTCCTCCTTTTGCCTTTACATACGCCTTAAGTCGCACTGGCCAATCGTCAGTAGCTGCACGAACCTCGTCCATTGGAAAATTGGCCACAGCTTGATCCAAAGTAGTCTTAAGAGATCCAATGTTGGGGTATACCTTGTCCTCTAAAACCGTCCACAATTTGTAATCCAATGGGTTCAAATCTGGCCAGCCTGAGGGTCATTCTTCAGAGGAAATGAATGCTGGCAAATTGTTTCGAAGCCAGGCCTGGGACGTTTTAGCCTTATGGGCCGGCGCAGAATCCTGCTAGAAAGTGTATGGCTGGTTTTGGAACAGGGAATTGTTAAGAGGCTTCACAACAGCTTCCAAAACGGTTTCTTGGTAAACTTTGACCGTTTTGTTTTGACTCCTTGTTCGCAGAAATGCAGGTCAGTGACCCAATCGTAAGAGACACCCCACCAAACCATGACTGAAGCTGGGATGACCCTTTTCCACCCTTGGGATCAGTTTAGATGCTTTCTTAGATGACCGCGCATACACTCTATCATTTTGCTTGTTAAATTTTTCCTGAACGGTAAAAATTTTTTCATCGGTGAACAACATTTTTCTGTGCATGTTATCAGCGTGCTTCACCAAAAGACGTTGGCATTTTTCAATCCTTTTTTTAAAGCTGCAGTCAATAAATGTCCGGTACATCGTTTGAAAGCCCCAAGTCCCAAGTCTTTTTTAATGATTCGACTCATGGACTTTTGAGTGATATTCATCTCACGAGCCATGATTTTCTGTTTTCGGAACGGATTTCTGTGAATTTTTGATTTAACGGCTTTGGTGACATGCGGTGTTCGAACAGAGCGAGGGCGGCCCGACCGGTGGCGGTCTTTTACATCTCCAGTCTCCCCAAACAGTTGTATGCATCGGTAGACGAACATGCGGCTAATCCCTAGTGGCCGGAGCGTTTGAAAATATCGTTTTTTTTCATTTCACACCTGAAAAGCGCTATTACAGCGATACGGTTTTCATTATCTGACCACTCCATGATGAAAGTTGAAACAATTTTAAAATCCCGTTACAGACTAACGCTATTAAGGTTAGCTTTCAAAACCCATATGACATTAACGGGGTATGTTCAGTTCTACTATTGAAATGGGTGTGTTTAATGTGGTAACAGTATTTATGTCCCTACTAAGTACAGTCGCAATTGTTGTTCGATTTTCATAAAATTTGGCTGAAGTAAGTTTTTTGGACCGAGAACGAACGCTACTGGAATTAGAAAAAATCGGTTCAGATTTAGGTATAGCTATTACAGACTAACGCTATTGAGATTAGCTTTCCAAAACCATATGACATTAACGGGGTATGTTCAGTTCTACAATTGAAATGGGTGTGTTGTTACAGTATTTCATAAAACTGGGCAGAATTAAGTTTTTTGGACCGAGGACGAAGATTAAAGAAGATCGGTTCAGATTTAGGTATAGCTTCCACATAAATGATCATTCGATTTTTAAGTCTTTAAGTCGAAAAGCCACGTCTTATATTCAAACGTTATAAAACCTAGCACGAGCAATTTTTATGGGCCAGAGAAGCGCGTTATTGAAATTGAAAAACATGGGTTCGGAATTAGCTATAATTCCCATACATATATGTGACAGCGCATAGAGAAATGGACCTAAGGGTAAAAAAATCTATTTTCATTTTTTTTCTTTTTTTGATGTGGACTACATCTGAGCATCGAATGAGAGTCTTCCCTGCCCCAAAAGTGTTCCCTCCCAGAGATATGCGCGTTTTATGAAAGTGAAGTCGACGATTCTAAGCGCAAATGGAAAGGGACCTAATCTTTAAAATGGCTCACCTGAACAAAACTGGTTTTTAACCTTAGGTCCCTTTCTATTTTGCGCGTCACATACGAATGTTAATCCGATTTGGTGTCTTGTGCTCTAGAAACCACATATAACATCCAATCTTGATGAAATTTGCACACATTTCTTTTTTGAATCATAAAAGTACGTTTTTAAAGCAAAAGTGAAGCAGATTTAGATATAGCTCCCACATACGAGTATATGTTCAACCGATTTTAACGTTTTTAGCTCTGGAAGCCACATTTTATAAGTACTTTCAATCTAGATGAAACTTTGTTTCAGAAAGTGAGCTTGGATACATTCGCCCTATTAGAGAGTTGTTATCAAGCCATTAATTTTTAGATAGTGCTACCTCAATCTAGATGAAACTTAGCACCAGAAAGTTTTATGGGCCATGGAAAGACTTCATTGAAAATAGATCCCAGATACATGTTCATCCGATGTTATGTCTTTACCTCCAATGCATGCAATCTTGATGAAATTTTGCACACATTTATTTTTTTTTATCAAGAAAGGATATTATTACACTTGAAAAAAAAATCGGTTCAGATTAAGCAATAGCTCCAGTATACGAGTATATATTCAACCGCTTTTCGAATAACAATAAAATCATCTCACAAATTGAAATATGATATTAGTTTTAATATCTGGCTAAATGGGATTGAAAAACTAATTTTCGGTTGGCTTTTCTAAACATCCAGAAGTGCAGGTTATAATATAGGGTAATCTTCCACGGCCAACTTTAGCTTGTTTTGGCTAGTTCTATCGTACATTGGGATTTTCTGAGCCACATATAACCTCTGCTTTTGACAAAATTCCGTACTGAGCTTTGCGAGCGACTAACACCCATCTCTGGGAAAATTTGACCGTATCAGTCAATGTTTTCGAATTGCTCCCACAAAAGGGGGAGCAATTCCTGCAGCCCGAGAAGCCACAAATTAAACCTGATTACGCCCAAATTTAGCATTATACGTTATGAGCGACCAGTAATGAGTTGTGTGGTGAACATGGACCATATAGTTTCATATTTATGTATACCCCTATGCGAAGGTCTCTTCCAATTTTAGGACTTACTAGGGGATATTGATAATTCCGTGACTTTTCGAATAAAACACAGTTTTGTTTTGCAAAAAAAAATATTTTTAACATAATCTCCTCTTCGCTCAATACAATTAGCCCAACGTTTCTCCAATTCTTGTAGACCTTCTAAAAAAAGGTTTTTTCGAGGTCCATAAAATAGGCCTTTGTTTGATCAATAATTTCATCGTTGGAGCTAAATCTCATTGAAATCGATGGTGCAGAGTCCCCATAGCATTTATCACACGTTCTCCTGGTTTGATTGAACGTTTTTTTTCGCAAAAAATAATGTTTAATAGACACTCGAAATTCATTTTTTTCCATTTATAACAAAATCTACAAGGTTTTATGTTTTGAACATCTGTTAAACACAAACTAAATGACGTGACTCTCTCAAAATTTGACAGTAGTCTATTAACAGATGGAAGCAGTGTTGCATTTCATATACGAGGGCGCTTCGGAAAGTTCTTTGCCTATCAATGAAAGAGAATAGTTGGTTCTTTAAAAATATTTTTATTTTAAAATATAATCTCCTGAAACTTCAATACACTTAGTCCAACGCGTATCTAGCAATGCAATCCCTTGATTAAAATAGTTTTCCTCAAGGTCTTCAAAATAGTGGTTTACAACTGTAATTGCATCTTCATTTGAGGAAAAACGCTTGCCAGCAAGGAATTTTTTAGATTTGGGAACAGGTAAAAGTCACTGGGAGCTAAATCAGGAGAATAAGGTGGGTGGTCCAGCAACTTGTACTTTAATTCGTTGATATTAGCCGTTGTTAAAACACTCTTGTGCGCTGGTGTGTTGTCTAGATGAAAAATTATTTTTTTGTGTTGTACGTTTAATTGATCTAAAAGGTTGCAATCAATAGTACTCTGAATTTATTGTTTTACCCTTTCGCAGATATTCAATCAATAAAATACCTTTGAAGTCCCAAAAAACCGTTGCCATAACCTTACCAGCCGATTGAATTGTTTTTGCCTTCTTTGGGGCACTTCCTTCAGCTTCAGTCCATTGTTTGGATTGTTCTTTTGTCTCTGGAGTATAGTGGTGGATCCATGTCTCATCAACAGTTATGAAACGACGCTTAAAATCCATTTAATTTCGCTGAAAACGATCCAAACAAGCTTGAGAAATGTTCATTCTTATGAGATTTTGGTCGACTGTTGACAAGTGCGGCACCCATCTTGCAGAAAGCTTTTTCATCTGTAGTTCTTCATGCAAGATTAAATGGACTCGATCATTTGAGATGCCCATGATATTAGCTATTTCACGCACTTTTATTCGTCGATCATTTAATACCATATCATGCACTTTGGCCACAATTTCTGTTTGTTGTTGCTGTGTTTGGACGTCCACTACGTGGTTCATCTTCAATGCTTGTACGACCACGTTTAAATTCAGCAACCCAATTTTTTACTGTTGCATGTTAACACATTCACCATATCATTATGAATTTCTTGTCCCGATGAACCTTTTTTATGGAAATATTTAAGTACACCACGCATTTCTAATTTTTCCATTGTAAAAAAATCGGGGATGCGTCTTTTGTGAACACCTGTTTCTATATGAAGGAGTTGCCAGATCGAAACAAAATTAAACATGTGTTCATAGCAGAGATGGAAGTTTCCAAAACACTTAACTTTTTTCTGTTTAGGTTAAGAAGTTTCCGAACCGCCCTCGTAAGTCGGAAAAGTCACGGAATTTTTGATCTTTTTCATATAAGTTGGAAAAGTCACGAAATTTTTGACCTTTTTCTCTTTCACTACTCCTTTTAGTTTCAACGCAGCATTTCATATAAGTTGGAAAAGTCACAGAATTTTTGATCCCGTTCTCTTTCACTACTCCTTTTAGTTTCAATGCAGCTTAGTCGGTGAAAGCCTATCAGCAATATTCTCGCTCTTAGACTTTTCTATATATAGAGTCTTGCGCCGGAAACGACCTGTGAGCAACACTTATATCACCCCTTCACCACTGATTGTCCTATTGACTAGAGTTGTCCAAGGTAACTCGTTGCCTGCTTCATAGAGCAATGACCATCGTAGTGCTTCCCGCATTTAAAATCAACACTCCTTCTTAGTGGTCTCTAGGTCCCCTGGTTAGACTTATTACAAAAGTCGCATTATCTTGTAGCCTAGACCGAAGATGATCTGTTCAATGATACTGGTTGTTTCTCCTTCACTGGCGCCGCAGTCACTTAATTTAAGCCTGATTCCAAAAGAAAGGGGGTTTTATTCAGATTTACCTTATTCATATGTCCAATGCCTAAAAGTAGGCAACATTTTTCGTAGAAAACAGAAAAAATAAAATGTAGTTGTATGTATACAAACGATATATGATTAATATTTTTATTGATTCAATAATTTTGTTAGTCAAATTTCCTGCATCCTGGTTCCTGGGAACCAAACGATTTTATCATTGGGTACAAAGTTATGAAATATTTGTTCCAATGTTACACAATTGGAATCACTAGGACCTATTTGTATATATTCTAGTCTAAAGTAGGCAACTCATCAGGAAAGTGTCGGGGCCAAATCGTGGCCTAAGAAAGAGCTTTTGAGGAAGGGTTTCATCTAGGTAATGCTGTTCTTATTTTCACAAAAATAATAATATCCTCATAATATTATTTTCAGAGTCTTTACATACGATTATTACTTTAGCTATTTGCATTCAAATTTCCTCGATTTTCCTTAATTTAATTAAGCATGCAGTAAACTAAAGCTGTGCGGTAAGGATCTGCTCTGTTTCGGTTAAATGAAGTGCCGTCAATAAACTCCTAGGGAAAGCATTTGTGCACAAAGCCCCGATAAATCTGTACACAAACTTTGACATGTTGGCGTAGAGGAGCCGACATGTGTATGGACATAACCAGGCAAATATAGGTAGGCAAGTAGACATAGCTTTATACATCCATAAGCCTGTATAGACTTACAGAGAGACAGACGGACAGACAGATGTCAGTATGTACCTTATGCTAACAACATTGACGATGACATATAAGCCAACACTATGGAACAACACCACCACCAAATAACAATGACAAGGACATGATTTAACAACTATCAACACACACACACACTCACTGGCAGCATAACGTAAACTCATACACACGCATACCTGTATACATACAGGCCAACTCTACTGCGTGTGAGTGTGTTTGAACACTATAAAGTAGGCTCTTCTATACTTACACACATACTGGGATATACAATAAGTCTTTCAAAACTTCCTGTTACTTTGCCTGCATGTCCCGATATGTGAGTTTGTGAGTGTGTTCGTGTGCATATCCTTGTCAGCTTGTGCGAGTAGTTGTCGAAGTTGTTTATTATTTGGATTTTAACAACAGTAACGTTTAAATGAACTTACATAATATTCATGATAATCATTAACAGAAAACAATGACGGGCAACTAGCAGCTGAACAACATTTGCCGTTGGCTTTACATACTAACACTAACGCAAACACAATTAAATATACACACATACACTTACAGGTCTCTTCATTTTATAGCTATTGTTGTTCGATGGGCTGACTCGTGTCTGTCTGTCTGTAAAACGCCAGGACCTTTTGTAGTTCCTTGGGCTGATTATGCTATGTGTATACCCGAATCCTTGTTTGCGTTTTCATTTAATTATACCCTACGTTAAACTGTGACACTGGGTGTTATGGAGATGTTTGTAACACATTAAAAGAAAGCAGATATATACAGATATTTAGAAGCTCTATCTGATTCCAAGGAGCCATGTCCGCCCGTCTGTCCATCTGATTCCATGGAGCGAGGTCCGCCCGTCTGTCCATCTGTAGTTGGAATTAAAGTACAGGTAGCAATTATTTCGCATTCGATTTCAATGACCTTGTCGAGGTTTGGACCAAGGGGAAACCATGTTGAAATGGCTCTATTGCGGCACATGTTTTGTATATGAAAGACTTTTTGAACTGGCAGCTCCTGCTGCCCTTATATAGAGTGATCAATCTTGAGGTACTTTTTTTTAAACAAAAAAATTTAAAAAATTCAAATCAAGTGTGGAACCTTTATTGTTCATTCGAAAGGCCATTAATTTTTTGAATATAACTTTTTTAACTTAATTTTTAAAATTTTGAGTTTATTAAGATTGAAAATTTGTTACACAACAGTGCCTAAATATTTTGCTCGTTTTGTGAGCTAAAAAATAGTTTCTGTGCGTATATTGAAGTATTTTTCAGTCCAGTAAGCCTAAGAGTATGCACTTAATTTTATTTATTATTGTTTATTTGTAATGATTTGACTATTTATAATTTCGATCAGTTACTTTAGCTGCGTTTTTGGAATTGGTTCAAGGTATTTGACGGTTTTTCACTTCAACAGCCTGTACGAGGGCGGTTCGGAAACTTCTTAGCCTAGCACAAAAAGCGCGGTATAAACAGAAAAAAGTTAAGTGCTTTGGAAACTTCCATCTCTGCTATGAACACATGTTAAATTTGGTTTCGATCTGGCAACTCCTTCATATAGAAACAGGTGTTCACAAAAGACGCATCCGCGATTTTTTTACAATGGAAAAATTAGAAATGCGTGGTGTCATTAAATATTTACATAAAAAAGGTTTATCGGGACAAAAAATTCATAATGATATGGTGAATGTGTTAGGTGAAAGTGCTCCTTCATATGCAACAGTAAAAAATTGGGTTGCTGAATTTAAACGTGGTCGTACAAGCATTGAAGATGAACCACGTAGTGGACGTCCAAACACAGCAACAACAAACAGAAATTGTAGCCAAAGTGCATGATATGGTATTAAATGATCGACGAATAAAAGTGCGTGAAATAGCTAATATCATGGGCATCTCAAATGATCGAGTCCATTTAATTTTGCTTGAAGAACCACAGATGAAAAAGCTTTCTGCAAGATGGGTGCCGCACTTGTTAACAGTCGACCAAAAACGCATAAGAATGAACATTTCTCAAGCTTGTTTGGATAGTTTTCAGCGAAATAAAATGGATTTTAAGCGTCGTTTCATAACTGTTGATGAGACATGGATCCACCACTATACTCCAGAGACAAAAGAACAATCCAAACAATGGACTGAAGCTGGAGGAAGTGCCCCAAAGAAGGCAAAAACAATTCAATCGGCTGGCAAGGTTATGGCAACGGTTTTTTGGGACTTCAAAGGTATTTTATTGATTGACTATCTGCAAAAGGTTAAAACAATAAATTCAGAGTACTATTGCAACCTTTTGGATCAATTAAATGTACAAATTCGAGAAAAACGTTGTGGCTTACAACACAAAAAAAATAATTTTTCATCAAGACAACGCACCAGCGCACAAGAGTGTTTTAACAATGGCTAAAATCAACGAATTAAAGTACGAGTTGCTTGACCACCCACCTTATTCTCCTGATTTAGCTCCCAGTGACTTTTACCTGTTCCCAAATCTAAAAAAATTCCTTGCTGGCAAGTGTTTTACCTCAAATGAAGATGCAATTACAGTTGTAAACCACTATTTTGAAGACCTTGAGGAAAACTGTTTTAATCAAGGGATAGAATTGCTAGATAATCGTTGGACTAAGTGTATTGAAGTTTCAGGAGATTATATTGAAAAATAAAAATATTTTTGAAAAACAAACTATTCTCTTTCATTGATAGGCTAAGAACTTTCCGAACCGCCCTCGTAGACATGCACCAGTTTTTATAGTGGAATTTTCATAATGTGATATTTGTCAATCTTGTAAATTTTCCGTAAAACAGAACTACTTATATATTTATTTTTTGTTAAGTAAGTAAAATAATATATTTGTTACTGCTGTTCTGTATTCTTCGGCCTTCTAAGCCTGAAGATATGCCACACATATTATTATTGTTTAAATGATATCTTGAAAATGTGGCTCTAATTTATTTAAAAAATTTTGTTTATACCGAAACTGGTAGAAATTGTTAAATTAAATATTTTTGGTACTACTATTACAACCTTTCTACTGCCTATAGAGCCCAAAATTATACACCCAGTTTCTTTAATTCAAGTTTAAAAAATCTAATTTGAATTTGTATAACCTTGCAGAACCTTTCTTTATGGAATCGTTTGAAGGTATTTCCATTAAACGTTGGCCGCAACTACGCCTGTCCATTCTAAGGGCACAATATTGAATTACTCTTACCAGCTTTTCGCCATACCTTGGTTTTTGCGCTGCAAGTCGTTTCATGATGAAATGGCAAACAATACCGGAAAGAAACAAAATAAAGTCTAACACAACTAACGCGCAATCTTGTAAAAAACCCCTATAGAGAAAAATGCCACTATATTGATCACCCTATATTCTGATCACCCTACATCTGGTTACGAACAAATTTTCATAGAGCTTTACGTACAATCAACACCCATCTCTGTTGCAATTGGACCTTATCGACTTATGCTTCCCTATAGCTCCACACGAAGGACCCTTCCGATTTGGAGTCCTGCAGCTCTAGAAGTCACAAATTAAAATCGATCCCGCACAAATTCTAAATGTTATGCTATAAGAATATAAGTAACCCTGGTTAAACTGGACATTCATCAAGCTTTGCCAGAATTCTTGAAGAAGTCGATGATCGCTAATGACCTGGTTCATAGGATTCACCAAGCTTGCTTAGCTTTGGACAAGCCTCAAGCTGTTTTGTGTAGGATTCACCAAGCTTGCTTAGCTTTGGACAAGCCCCAAGCGGTTTTATGTAGGATTCATCAAGCTTGCTTAGCTTTGGACAAGTCTCAAGCTGTTTTGTGTATCTTTTGTATTTGCGAAAGGTACTTCTCGACAGCCTTGAGCTTTAAAAGCCAAATCGGACTTTTCCGGATTCGACCAAATTTCACACAGATTATAACAAGTGACCCACACCCATCTTGCACGATTGGATCATATCAGTCCATGTTTTTGGATAGTCCTCAGGCCAAGAGGATTTCAGCGCCGGCAGCTTTAGAAGTCACATCTCAAATAAGGTTTCTATTAAAATTAGCTGGGTGTGTCACGAGCGGCAAACTTCTGTGTCTTGTTAAATTGATCCTTATCAATCCATTCTTTAGAATACTTATGACCACCCCAAACAATGGTCCCTCCCGATTTGTGGTCCTGCAGCTCTAGAAAGCATAAAATGAACCCGCTGATGCTTAAACTTTGCCTAATACTTTATGAGCGACCAAATAACTGGTAAATGTCGGCGTCTTTACGAGTAAGAGATTTATCTCTAAGCCATGTAAAAACTTCTCTACAAAATGCTTTAGCCGTTCGAAGCCGGCGGTAAACAGTAGGTCCCGGTCAGGGAATATAAGAATTGAATCATGCTTAGCTCACTTATTAGAGGGAAGTTTCGCCAAGTTCCTAAATGGGATATTCTGCCACATAAAAGGGCCCTTGCCAATTTCAGAAGCCATATACAGGGTTATTCATTCACGACTGGACAAATTTCACTAGCGTATTCCTTGCTCATCTTATGAAAACTGGTCCATCTACGACCATGCCCGAAAATGCAAGGGCGCGAAATGGCGGCGGTTTGAACATTTTCGGATTGCTGGTCAGAGGGTACTAGGGTAAAATTGCTATGTTCTCAACCAGTGGTCGGATTTTTTTGCTTTTGATTTTCTCTTTAACAACAAAACCACCTTACCTTAACGGAGCCCAGAGGTTCTACGCTGGCTCAGAACTAAGCAATTATACCCTAGTACCCAACGACCACCAATCCGAAAATTTTCGAACCGCTGCCATTTCACCCTGCATTTTCGGGCATGGTCGTAGATGGACATATTTTCATGAAATGAGCCAAGGAATGCACTGGTGAAATTTGTCCAGTCGTGAGTGAATCACACTGTCTAACATTTGTTTTCGTTAAAATTTAGCATAAAGTGTTACGAAGGAAATAAACTCATCCCTGGCTAAATTGAGCCATATATGGCCCAAGTTTTAGAATATCCCCCAATCTCTCTCTCTTCCGATTTGAGGTTCTGCAGCTCTTGAAACCACAAATTACACCTGGTCCTGCTTTAATTTTGACGGTACGTTTCAAGCGCCAAAATACTTGCTCTGGTAAAACTGGACCATCTCTGCCTATATTTTCATATAGCCTAGCATACAAAGGTGTTTACCGATGTTGGAACCCGCAGGTTTAGAAGCCAAATATTACGGCCGATTCTGAATAAATTTCGAATAGAACGTTACGAGAGAAATACATTTATCTCTGGCAGTTTTGGGCCATATTTGGCCCATGTTTTAGTTTGGCACCACTCAAGGTCTCTCCCGATTTGAGGTTCTGCAGCTCTTGACACCGAAAATTGAAGCTGGTGCTGCCTAAATTTTGTACGGTACGTTACGAGCGACCAAAAACTTGCTATGGTGAAACTGGACCATCTCGACCTATATGTGACGCGCAAAATAGAAAGGGACCTACGGTTAAAAACCAGGTTTGTTCAGGAGAGCCATTTGAAAGATTTGGTCCCTTTCTATTTGCGCTTAGAATCGTCGACTTCACTTTCATAAAACGCGCATATCTCTGGGAGGGAACACTTTTGGGGCATGAGGTCGGTCTCATTCGATGCGCAGATGTTGTCCACATCAAAAAAAAAGAAAAAAATGAAAATTGATTTCGGTACCCGCAGTTTAGGAAGCCAAATATTGTACGAGTATCTGGTTATGGCTAAACTTCGCACAGGGCGTTGTGAGGGACCTACAACAATCTCTGGAGTGATTGGTCCATATCGGTCTATGTTTTTTTGAATGACCCCCACAAAAATGTCCCTTTCGATTTACGAGCGACTTATAGCCTATTCTACTGAAGGTCGACCGTCTTGGAACATATTTTGACGTAGCCCCCATTAAAATTGCCTTAAATAAATTTTAAATTTGTCCATATCGGTCTATGTTTTTAAATGACCCCCACAATAATTTCACTTCTGAGCTATGAGCGACTTGAAGTCTTTGCTACTGATGCTCGACCATATTGGAGCATCTGTCGATAAAGCCACTCGCTAACGCATGTATAAAAGGCATCCCCAAAGTTCCGGATACTGAACAAAAAAAAAATTACGCCAGGGACAATTAAGTGGCTCAAAAAACCCACTATGAATTTAAAATTTATTTACGGTACATTTTATGGGGACTTTATCGAAAGATGGTCCACGACGGTCGAGCAAGAGTAGAATGGCCCCACAAAAATGTCCCTTTCGAGTTATGAGCGACTTAAAGCCTTTTCTACTGAAGCTCGACTGTTTTAGACCATCTTTTGATACAAAATAAAATGACCTTAAATAAGTTTTAAATTCGATCCACATCAAATGGGTGATAGCACCGTTTTGTACGACCTTTAATTGTACCTGGCAGATTTTTTTTTAATGACCGACACTTAGGGGTGGCCCTTTTTACACTTAGGTGTTGCCCTTTTTACACTTAGCGGTTGCCCTTTTTACACTTAGGGGTTGCCCTTTTGACATGCATTGCGTTGGCGATTGGAATGTCAAATAATAGAGGGGGGTTAGAGGGAGTATTGTTTATTGGCACTTGCCTTGAACTTCTGAATGTCGTATTTAGTGGAAAGTCGCGCTCTAAAAGTCACATTTTAATTTCTTCCTTGCTTAATGTCCAGACATAGGCACGATATCTTCTGAATAAAAAAAGTGTAGGATGTCTCAAAGTCGGCTACGCCTTGAACTTCTGAATGTCGTAATTAGTGGAAAGTCGCGCTCTAAAAGTCACATTTTAATTCCTTCCTTGCTTAATCTCCAGACACAGGCACGATATCTTTTGAATAACAAACAAGTGTAGGATGTTTCAAAGTCGGCTCACTTTACATTTTTTACTTGTTTTTTGTTTGCTGCTCGTTTCATTGTTTATACAAATTAACAAATACCGTAGCAGTCAGAAAGACAGGCTGGCAGCAACATGTTTTGGTTTTTTTCTCTTCTTTTTTTTATTATTTACTACTCGTACAATCATGGCATTCACGATACCCGAGCTGGGGATGAGCCTGATGCCTACTCGGTAAAAAAAACTCAAAAAGGCAAAATGTAATTTGAGCTTTTCTCTTATACAGATGAGGGGGGGGGGGGAGGGGTGAAAGTGATATTCTCGTTTATGACGTAAAATTTAAAATTTGTTTAACTTGGCATCCCTCATGGAGAAATAGTAACGCTAAGAAAATTTGCTGCCCCTCAATGTAGACTTCAATCTTGTTTGTCCATTGCCCCTGAGAAGTAGGCAACGTATTATATTTAATATAAAGTTTTTGGTTAAAAAATACTTTGTCCTAATTTCAGTCAAAAACCACTTATTAAACATAATAAAGGGTGGTTAAGTTTTAAGGGCCGATGTTGATTTGTCGCGCAAAAGAGCCATTGTTTCGTTAGCTGTGTGGCAAGTGGCACCGAAAGAAGAGTGTATGCGCGGCATTTTTCAGTCAATAAATGTCCGGTACGACCTTTGAAAGCCCCAAGTCCCAAGTGTTTTTTAATGATTCGACTCATGGACTTTTGCGTGATATTCATCTCACGAGCCATGATTTTCTGTTTTCGGAGCTTATTTCTGTGAATTCTTGATTTAACGGCGTTAAAGACATGCGGTGTTCGAACAGAGCGTGGGCGGCCCGACCGGTGGCGGTCTTTTACAACTCCAGTCTCCTCAAACAGTTTTATGCATCGGTAGACGAACATGCGGCTTATCCCTGGTTGAAACCACATATCGTCCACATCCATATTTTTCAATACGGGCCATAGAAAGTTACGATAGCGAACACCATTCACAGTAACTGCCTGACCGGACTCATTTTGAAAAAAATACGGCCCGATGATGACGCTAGCCCATAAACCTTTTTGTGGGTGCATTGTTTTCTCGACAATCACTCGTGGATTATCATTCGCCCAAATGCGGCAATTTTGCTTATTGACGAATCCACTGGATGAAAATGTGCCTCATAACTGAAGATGATTTTCTTCGAAAATTGATTTTCATTTTTATAATAAGCCTAAATAACTCTAACGCACTCTAACGCTTGTATATCTTTCCATGGTCCAAATTGAGTTAGTCTGAAATTGAGAAATATCAAATGAAATGCAGAAAAAAACATGACGTTTAGGTGTGGTTCACATTCAACATCGGCCCTTAAAATGTAACCACCCATTTTATTGCATACCTATTAGGGGCAATGGACAAACAATATTAAAGTCTACATTTAGGTAAGAAAATCGTTTAAAAAGAGAGATAGCTTAACTGATGAAGTAGCTGAGCTGAGAGGGGCTAGATGAAAATTGGCAAGCGAAGTAGGGGAGGGGAAAACTAGGTAGATGGACATATTGAAGCCAGGCATTTAAATTTGTGGAGGTTCTAAGACTAGCAAATCTTGCAAAGCTAGTAGCAACACTTACTTACTTACCCCACAACCTCTTAACAAAAAGTGACTGCTTACTCAAAGACTTACAAGGGTTGGCCGCACTAAGTGTTGCCTCGCGCCATCTGACATTTTCATTGGATGGCTTGCCATTTTTTTGCATAAACGTACTCCGAACGTGTTGACGTACGACCATCATTCGTGTTGTTTACAGAGACTTGAAAAAATCAATTTGGCAAAAAATGGAATTAACTCGTGAACATTTTCGTGCGATCATTTTTCAATATTTTCGACGTGGATTTTCACGGCTAGAGAGCATCGATGTACTTATATCTTTGTATGGCGATAAAGCACCATCCTATAGCACTGTGAAAAACTGGTTTAATGAATTAAATCGTGGTCGACGCTCGCTCAAAGACGAAGGTCGTGAAGGTCGTCCAAAAACGGCCGTTGTGCCAGAGAACATTGAAGCCGTGCGTGAACTGATAATGCAAGATCGTCATGTGACATACCGTGAGATAGAGGCATCCTTGGACACTTCTTCCACCTGCATACATTCGATATTGCAAAAACACCTGGCCGAAAAAATGGTTTGTTCTCGTTGGATCCCGCACAATTTGACAATCGCTTAAAAAAGGCTCGTGACGATTGGTGCAAAGAAATTTTGAAAAATACGATGGCGGTGCTTCAAAAGACGTTAATAAGATCGCCACAGGTGACGAATCATGGATCTATGCGTATGAGCCCGAAACAAAACAGCTATCGACCGTGTGGGTCTTCGAAAACGAGCCAAATCCAACGAAACTTGTTCGTGGAAGAAGCACTTCGAAGCAAATGGTCGCCTGGTTCTTCGGCAAAACTGGCGACAGCTCCGCTTGAGCAACGTAGGACGGTCAATTCTGAGTGGAACACCATAATTTGTTTGCCTGAAGTCTTCGGAGAATTTTGGATAAACGAACAAGAGAAGACGAATCATTGTGCACTATGACAATGCCAGCTCTCACACTTCGGCTCAAACCAGCACCTTTTTGACCGGCCAAAATGTCGACTTGATAGGTCATTCGCCGTACAGCCCTGACTTGGCACCCAATGACTTATTTTTATTCCCGCACATCAAGAAAATAAATGTGTGGTCATCTATTATCGTCACCAGAAGATGCTGTTTAAACGTTCAAAAACCATGTTTTGGAGGTGTCTCAATTGGAGCGCATGCAAAAGTCCATAAATCATGCTGGAGAATGCTTTGAAAAACAATAAAACCATTTTTGAAGATAAATATTCGCATTTTCACATTGAACAGGGTTGAAACGGCTCAAGGCCTCTTGCTTCTATATTTAAATAGAAGACAAGTTTTTAACAAAATGGCAAAGTGACATTGATTTTCGTGGCTGCACACTACTTTATCATGATTTCGGGTTTTTCGCATTTTCATTATAAGGCCAGAAATATATATAGCAGCCCTCGCACGCACTCTGGCCAAACAATCTCCAACTTTCTGCATTTGGTCACTCCGCCGAAGGACCGGAGCCTTGTCCGATTCTGTCTGCGATTTCGTGGATATTGTTAAGTGCCTTTGTAGCTGGTGAATTGAGTTCCATTCGCCAATCAAGGTCTATTTGGCGCAATCACTGTATTTTAATGAGCTTAACTTGGATAAACTATACTGGATCCTAGAAAGAATTTGATACGATTTCTGAGAGTTATTCATTGCTGCCAGAGGCCAGTTAAAGTGACAGGAGTTAATAATGCAAAGTATGAAGTTTCAGTCAGGTCAAACTTTATTTTAAAGATTATGTTGAAAAATATTTTTTTTTCTGCAAAAAACTGTGTTTTATTCGAAAAGTCACGGCATTATTGATATGCCCTCGTATTTAAGGAGCGACTGAAGTTATTTTTATCTTCTTCAACCCTTAAAAAATGAACCAGTCAATATAAACATAATGCAGGAAGGGTCGATGATGGGTAGGAGGTACAATTACTTAGTAGGGACATAAATACTGTTACACACGTTTTATGCTGTAAAATAAAAAGTACAGAATTTTTTTGGACCAAATATTTGTTAATATATTTATTGATGTCTATTGTATCCAAAAAGAATCTCCTTATTCGAAATGTCCGCCTTTTGCCTTTACACACGCCTTAAGTCGCATTGGCCAATCGTCTATAGCTGCACGAACATCGTCCATTGGAAAATTGACCACAGCTCGAACCAAAGTAGTCTTCAGGGATCCAATGTTGGGGTATCTTTTGTGACAAACTTTGTCCTCTGAAACCGTCTACAATTTGTAATCCAAAGGGTTCAAATCTGGACTGCCTGAGGGCCATTCTTCAGAGGAAAAGAACGCTGGCATATTGTTTCGAAGCCAGGCCGGGGACGTTTTAGCCTTATGGGCCGGCGCAGAATCCTGCTGGAAAGTCCATGGCTAGTTGTGGAACAGGGAATTGTTAAGAGGCTTCACAACAGCTTCCAAAACGGTTTCTTGGTAAACTTTGGCCGATGTTTTGACTCCTTGTTCGCAGAAATGCAGGTCAGTGACGCCATCGTAAGAGACACCCCACCAAACCATGACTGAAACTGGGTGATGACCCTTTTCCACCCTTGGGATCAGTTCTGATGCTTCCTTAGATGACCGCGCATATACTCTATCATTTTGCTTGTTAAATTTTTCCTGAACGGTAAAAATTTTTTCATCGGTGAACAAAATTGTTCTGTGCAAGTTTGCATTTTTCAATCCTATTTTTTTTTAAGGCTTCAGTCAATAAATGTCCGGTAAGTCGCTTGAAAGCTCCAAGTCCCAAGTCTTTTTAATGATTCGACTCATGGACTTTTGCGTGATATTCATCCTACGGGCCATGATTATCAGTTTTTGGAGCGGATTTCTGTGAATTCTTGATTTAACGGCTTTGATGGCATGCGGTGTTCGAACAGAGCGTGGACATACCGACCGGTGGCGGTCTTTTACATCTCCAGTCTGCTCAAACAGTTTTATGCATTGGTAGACAAACATGCGGCTAATCCCTAGTGGCCGGAGCGTTTTGAAAATATCGCTTTTTTCATTTCACACTTGAAAACACACTTGACTTCATGATGAAAGTTGAAACAATTTTAAAACCCCGTTACAGACTAACGCTATTGAGGTTAGCTTTCAAAACCCATATGTCATTTACTGGGTATGTTCTGTTCTACTATTGAAATGGGTGTGTTCAATGTTGTAACAGTATTTATGTCCCTAATAAGTATGCCTGTTTTCTTAACCAAATGTTTCAAAAATGCTTATACAAATTTTTTCTCTTTTTTTCAGGTAAGTTTTGAATTGCATATTCATTCAATCGCATTCATAGGACGATCATGGTAAGTTAAAATAGGCAAATCTAGGACGAGGCATATTCTATATGGGGTTGACATTTTTCTAAAAAATAATTACGTTTATTTAGATTATTTTATACAAAAAAAAATTATTTACGCAGAGAATTGTTACGATATTTAAAAGCGTAAATATTCAAACTTTTTAATGATCAGGGACGATGCATAGAAGAAGAATAAAAATTAAAAAAATCTGTAATTAAACCCGAAAAGAGATAAAAGTATAAGGGATAGGCTTAATACGATTTGAACCGGTCGACTCAGAATTTTTTCTCAATCGAGGATTCATTCAAATCGCATATTCAAAGGACATTCATGGTGAGTTAAAATAGGCAAATCCAGGAGGAAGTCATATTCTACTTATATATGGGGTTGACATTTTTCTATAAAATAATTACGTTTATTTAGATTATTTATACAAAAAAAATATTAAGGCAGTGAATTATTACGATATTTGAAAGCGTAAATATTCAAACTTTTCGAATGATCGGGGACGGAGGATAGAAGAAGAATAAAAATTAAAAAATCTTTAATTAAACCTGAACAGAGATAAAAGTATAAAGGATAGACCTAATACGATTTAAACCGATCGACTCAGAATTTTTATCTCAATCGATTTATACATATTGTATATTTGTAATCTAGGTGTAGATTGTAAATTTGAATCGATTTCGCTAAAATTTTCCCACAGGATACAAATCTATCTTCCGATTTTTGGAACATTGTACCACATTCCAATTCAATTTGGCCTGCAGCAAACCGCAAATCCACGAGATAAATCCATGTTTAAATATAGTCTCCATTCAATGGTGGCTCGATTGACAATCGATATTGTGCCATTGATTTTGCGATAGCTTTAGGCATTTTATTTTTAAGGTTTATTTTAGTAGGTTATAACAAAAATATTTTTTTTTTATTTGTTCTACAATATTACAAATCTGACAATAAACGCGGACTCGCAGCGACTGCCTCCAGTGCCAATTATCTATTTTGCATTTTTTCTGTTCGCCCACAGTGGTCGATTTATGAAATTTATTTTAAAATCTTAAATATTTTGACTCGTTTGACCGTTTTTGTGATTTTAACAGACGCCAGGACGGACGGATAATAAAGAATGCTTTTTTTATACGTGTGGATTTCAAGAAGAAATAAAACTCATTTAATTTAAAGAATGAGCTTAACTTTTGAAACTTTCTTGTAAAACTCAGGATCGGTGGTCATCTCGTTTGTTCGGGAGTAAGTCTATTCAAGTTTATTTTGACAGCTGTCACCAAGTGACAGCTGTCAAAATGACCAACTCCTAGATTGCAAACCATCCGTTACTTAGTACGGACATAATGGACATCACGTCAGGAGCATAAAACACACGTTTTATGCTGTTTTTGAACCAAATATTTTTTAATATTTTTTTTTTTAAATAACCAACACTCAGGTGATGCCCCCTATACATGCGGTGCATTGCGTTGGCGAGTGGAAAGTAAAATATCGGAGGGGGGAAAGAGGGAGTAATAATTATTGACGCTTGCCTTGAACTTCTGGATGTCGCAATTAGTGGGAAATACATTTGCCGGAAGTCGATTCCACATACGGACTGTACGGGCGAAAAACGAATTTAATCTGAAGTGTATAGTGCGGTCAACTGGCCAATCGATAACAAACGGGTGTGAATTCCTAGAAAGTCGCGTATCCCTGCCGAACATCCTCACGTCAGGAATAAGGCGACGGATGTCTGATGAACACACACCATCAAAGTAACGATAGAACAGCGTCACGCAACCCAAATTCCGACGATGCACAAGGGTAACAATAGAGTTGGATACCCTAATGTCACCTTTCAGCACCATCGCTCTCCTTTGAACACGGTCAAGTAGCTCCAAGGATGATTTTGGAGCACCTGCCCCTATATGGGAGCTGTATTCCATCTTTGGCCTGATGAAAGTTGTATAGATATTGAAAAGATCAGAAGGAGTGAAATATTTCTTGCACCACTTTGAAAGGCCTATGCGCTTGAGTGCTTCTTTCGACACTTCGAATACATGCCTCGCCCAACGAGCGTCACATTGAATTTTCCTGCCCAGAACATCAAGAGATTCTGATTGTTCAATATCTGCACCATCGATAGAAATTGACGATATTGATGGGTCAGCGAATCGCTTGTGAGACAACAAGCAGCACTGTGTCTTACGTGCATTAAAATCTACTCTATTCACTCGACCCCATTCGGAAATGGCAAGTAGATACCGGCCAAGTGTCTCATCCATAATTCGCCTTTTGTGTTCAATATCTTGAAGACTCGGCCTACGGTCGAATGAATATGAATGACAGAGGTTACTATCATCTGCGAAAGAGTAGATTGGATTCACCGTCTGACCCAAAATATCGTCAATGAAAATAAGAAATAAAGAGGTAGAAAGAACAGAGCCCTGTGGTACACCTGCGGTCAGTCTATGTGTGTTGGATGAGAACCCATCTACAACAACGCTTATAGCGCGATCTCTAAGAAAGACAGTTATAAATCGAGAAAAAGTATTACCGACACCAAATGCGATCAACTTTGATATGAGTGCACCGTGCCAGACTCTATCAAAGGCCTTGGAGATATCTAGAGCCAATCGTGGTGGCCAATCGTCAATAGCTGCACGAACCTCGTCCATTGGAAAATTGGCCACAGCTCGAACAAAGCAGTCTTAAGAGATCCAATGTTGGGGTATCTTTTGTGACAAACCTTGTGCTCTAAAACCGTTCACAATGGGTTCATTTATGTCCCTACTTAGTATATCTACTTTATAGGGTATCCGATCACTACTTAGTTAGGAACACAAAGACTGTTACAACATTGAACATACCTATTTCAATGGTAGAACTGAACATACCCCGTTAATGTCATATGAGTTTGGAAAGCTAACCTCAATAGCGTTATTCTGTATGGAAATTTTAAAATTGTTTCAACTTTCATCATGGTCAGATAATGTGAACCGTATCGCTGTAGTAGCGCTTTTCAAGTGTGAAATGAAAAAAGCGATATTTTCAAAACGCTCCGGCCACTAGGGATTAGTCGCATGTTCGTCTACCGATGCATAAAACTGTTTGAGGAGACTGGAGATGTAAAAGACCGCCACCGGTCGGGTCGCCCACGCTCTGTTCGAACACCGCATGTCATCAAAGCCGTTAAATCAAGAATTCACAGAAATCCGCTCCGAAAACAGAAAATCATCGCCCGTGAGATGAATATCACGCAAAAGTTCATGAGTCGAAACATTAAAAAAGACTTGGCACTTGGGGCTTTCAAACGACGTACCGGACATTTACATTGACTGCAGCTTTAAAAAAACTAGGATTGAAAAATGCAAACGTCTTTTGAAAGAAAAATGTGAGAAAAATTTTGTTCACCTATGAAAAAATTTTTACCATTCAGGAAAAACTGAACAAGCAAAATGATAGAGTGTATGCGCAGTCATCTAAGGAAGCATCTGAACTGATCCCTAGGGTGGAAAAGGGTCATCACCCAGCTTCAGTCATGGTTTGGCGAGGTGTCTCTTACGATGGGGTCACTGAACTGCATTTCTGCGGTCAAGGAGTCAAAACATCGGCCAAAGTTTACCAAGAAACCGTTTTGGAAGCTGTTGTGAAGCCTCTTAACAATTTCCTGTTCCAAAACCGGCCATGGACTTTCCAGCAGGATTCTGCGTCGGCCCATAAGGCCTAAACGTCCCAGGGCTGGCTTCGAAACAATTTGCCAGCGTTCATTTCCTCCGAAGAATGGCCCTCAGGCAGTCCAGATTTGAACCCATTGGATTACAAATTGTGGACGGTTTTAGAGGACAAGGTTTGTCACAAAAGATACCTCAAACATTGGATCTCTTAAGACTGCTTTGGTTCGATCTGTGTCCAATTTTCCAATGGACGAGGTTCGTGCAGCTATTGAGGATTGGCCAGTGCGAAGGAGTGTGTAAAGGCAAAAGGCGGACATTTCGAATAAGTAGATTCTCTTTGGATACAATATAGATCAATAAATATATTAACAAAGATTTGGCCCAAAACATTCAGTCCTTTTTATTTTACAGCATAAAACGTGTGTAAAAGTATTTATGTCCTTGCTTAGTATTTTTGGGGTATTGCAAACGGACTTTAAAAGTAAGTCTACAATTCCCTCTTCAGTGGTGGATATAAAAAGTGTAAATGAAATATTTACGAAAGTTAGCCAGAGCTGTTAAATTGATCAAGTTTTCGTTCTTTAAACAGAACACTTTTTCTTTTCTACCTTTTTACACCTTAAATTTGTTTCAATGTCAATTAATTTTGCAAAACATAGCCTACTTTAAGTTGCATTTTCGTTCTTTAAAAATGTGGCCTACTTTTAGGCATTAAACTTTCAATTTTCACTTGTTTAATTAAACACTTGAAAAGTTTTGCCAATTCGTTGAGCTTAACAACTTCTCAATGAAACTTTTTAGATGATTTTCAGTTTTTCCTTGTCCTTCGCTCGACATCTTCGACTTGGTCGCTAGGTGCCTCCCCGAACGAACAGCAAGTGTAAGCAAGCCGTTGCCTTTATCAATCAATAGACATTTTAACAAATGTGTACTTTCACGTTACGTTCCATCAATTGTTGTTATCAGTTTTTGCTGCCCCTGTTTCGTAGAAACCCGCTCGCTGTCGCCAACACTTCACTTTTCACTGGTGGCTGGTCTGTTCTGTATTCTGTGTTGTCCTGGTGCGTGTGAATGACATTTTTCTTCCCTTCTGCGACGAGCGATTTTATTTCTATTTTATTACCTCCCTCCTCCCATGGAATGTAAGTTCTTACTTCTGGTTGCTACTTCCTCTTCTCTGCTGCCTGTTATCGTATCTCCCTTTTGCTCTATCTTTGGTAGCTGTGGAAATGTATTCGTTAGCATTTTCTGGGTACTTTGTTTGATGGCACCCATAATGTTATCAATACCCAGCGTCATACACAACTGGGGAGTACATGGCAAGACCGAGAGTGAGAGTTGCCAGCAGGATGCCAAGGATATTGAGTAAGATTTCCTAGGCCATTTGTTTAAAATCAATTTGCACGACATATCATTCAACACAATTTTGTTTTCCTTCTGTTTTTTTCTCGTTTGCCATTTGGGACATTTTTCTCGTTTCGCTTTCCTTTTCGGAAGGGCTGTTAAAATGAATATCGAAAGTTATTTGTAGTTTCGGGCAAAATTGAACATAAAAGCTAGTAAGAAGGCCCAACTATCGATGGCAACTAAGCATTCGGTGATACGCATCTAATCAACGCACTAGAGCTGTGCGTGTGTGGGTGTGCGTAGGGATTCCTCTGGAGGATCCTGATTTGTTTTATTAAAACTCAATGTTTATGACAGCTTTTGTCTCGTTACGCCAAGTGTCATAAAAATAATCAATGGAATTGTAGCTGAATCGTAAAAAAAGGCAAAAGCGCCGAAAACAGTTCCCCAGACTAAGCAACCCTTTCTCGAGTTTCGCCTTTCTCGGCTTTCAGGCGTTTTTTCTTAGCATCTTGTCTTGCCAATTTGATTGACATTTTAATGCGGAAATTTTGACATGATTTCTTTTTTCGTTTTCCTTTGGTTTTTTTTTAAATCCATTTTCTGCTCAATTCGCATAGGAAAATGAAAACACGAACGCACGCTTTTGTTTCCTTACAAAAGCTTTGCTAATGGACGTTAAACAAACTGGCCAGAAAAAAAAACGCAACGCAAGTCTACTTTTAGGCGCAAAATGCTGAACTGTCACAGATTGTCAATGTCACTCTGCTTCATATAGAAGAAGCAGGAGAGGGATTATGTTACCTTGCTGCTCCTGCAATGTGTAGTCTGCTTTTAGGATTACTCCCATTGGTGTGTAAAATAAACAACATAAAGAAGAAATCTATGAAGTCTACGCCAAAAAAGGCCCCAAATGGAGCCACGTCAGAAGTTGTCATGTCACATACAAAGCGCGTCCATGTCATAATTCCTTTTGAAGTGTAGCAAAAGTGGCATGAGATAACATAATCGAAAGTGGTTATCATCAGGGGAATATTGAAAAAAACAAAAGATGCTAGGGACAGTAAATGTGGACTAGCTGAATCGTCAAAACTGTTGAAATCCTTTTAAAAAGGAATAGATAACGAAAATCATACTTAATTTTAGTTATGTCTAAAAAATAATTCTATATTTCGAATCGTAATAAACTAAAAAAATAAAATGGTCATATGTGACAGCGCATAGAGAAAGGGACCTAAGGGTAAAAAAATCAATTTTCACTTTTTTTTTATGTGGACAACATCTGAGCATCGAACGAGACCGATCCCATGCCCCAAAAGTGTTCCCTCCCAGAGATATGCGAGATTATGAAAGATACACGTATTTAAATCTTTAAAATGGCTCGTCTGAACAAAACTTTTCATCAACTTTTTACTTTTTTTTGATGTGGACAACATTTGAGCATCGAATGAGACCGATCCCATGCTCCAAAAGTGTTCCCTCCCAGAGATATGCGCGTTTTATGAAAGTGATGGTACACCAAAGATACACGTATTTAAATCTTTAAAATGGCTCTCCTAAACAATACTGTTTTTACCCTTAGGTCCCTTTCTATTTTGCGCGGACATATGGACACTCAAATAAGTCTAAGAGTATCTATATACACATCTGCTCATAACAATAGCTAAACGTTGTTGGTTAACATTAAAGTTCTGTTAAAGGTGGAGTTTGTCCCCTGAAACTCGACAGTACAGTCGACTCCGCATAACTGAAATACGCTTAACTGCAATATATCGGTTATCTGAAATACAGGTTTTACCGAATTTGTTTGTATGCTTATTTCAAACAACCCAGCAAACCAAACGTTCAGAATTCGGTCAGAATTCTGTACGAAAATCGGCAAAACGTTCCAATTTCTTACCGAGTTCGTTACGAAAAACACATGAGAGGGTTGACAAAAATTCTAAACTACTTCTCTGAAAATAAAATTCTTAGAAAAATAGAACAGATTTCGTAACGATTTCGGTAAGAATTCTCGATAGAGTTCAGATATTGTTGAAAATTGTCTAATATCAGACATTGACGGCAAATTTGGTTCACTGGGAATTCACACCGCTTAAGTGAAACTCCGCTTAAGTGAAAATATCGCTTACGTGCAACAACAATTTCAACTAAAATATCAATTTTATATGAAATGTACTCCGTTTAACTAAAACAAACATACATGTTTCGTTGAGAGTATCTGCGATTTCTCCATCAATACTGGCACATTGCTAGTGTGAAATTGTAGACGGCGACAAAAAAAGGAGTTACAAGTTAATTCAGTCGATGGTGCCTCTCACGGACTGAATCATAAATAAACAAAGAAGAAGATTTTCGCATTTACAGCGGTCAAATATGACTTGAGAAACCATTCGTAACTGCTCCAAAAAAACTAGATTCATTATTGGGCAACAAAGCGATTCCTTTAAAAAAGTAATAACGCTTTTATGTGCTCTTGGTGCGGAACTTAAACTGACAACAGGATTCTTCAACAGCTTAGCAGCGCTTTCGATATCGAAGATGATAACGATGAGAACATTAAGGGTGAACAAACAAATGAACTTATTTTTTTCTGTTTTCATGCAAAAAAGTATTTTTTCTTCTTCTTTAAAAAAAAGTAAATTGGGTGTATCTACTATTATGAGCAGGTGTGTACTTAGTAGGGACATTAATACTGTTTCAGGAGCCTGGAGCTGTAAAAGACCGCCACCGGTCGCCCACGCTCTGTTCGAACACCGCATGTCATCAAAGCCGTTAAATCAAGAATTCACAGAAATCCGCTCCGAAAACAGAAAATCATGGCCCGTGAGATGAATATCACGCAAAAGTCCATGAGTCGAATCATTAAAAAAGACATGAGACTTGGGGCTTTCAAACGACGTACCGGACATTTATTGACTGCAGCTTAAAAAAAAATTGAGTTGAAAAATGCAAAAGTCTTTTGGTGAAGCACGCTGATAACACTGTGGAACATTTTTGGGGTTATTGTCAGGGGGGTAAGAAATTCCAAGTCAGGGTGATGGTACTAGGTCAGTATATTAAAACCCTCAAAGGGTTTTGCGTTCGTAAGTGCCAGCTTTTTTGACCTTTTACATTTTTTCCTTATCTTGATGTTTTTTCGCTTAGTTGTAAAATGTTGGCAAAAACGTAGTTTGACATAACTCGAGAACGACTAGTTCGATTTTGCTGAAATAAATTGAGAAAAATTAATAATTACATTTTCTTTAATCCATTAATATACTGTTTCTCTACCAAATCAACATTTTTGCAATTAGAAATAAATTTATGAAGAAAATTTTGCCAAACAAGGAGTCAAAACATCGGCCAAAGTTTACCAAGAAACCGTTTTGGAAACTGTTGCGAAGCCGATTAACAATTCCCTGTTCCAGGACAGGGCATGGACTTTCCAGCAGGATTCTGCGCCGGCCCATAAGGCTAAAACGTCCCAGGCCTGGCTTCGAAACAATTTGCCAGCGTTCATTTCCTCTGAAAATGGCCCTCAGGCAGTCCAGATTTGAACCCATTGGATTACAAATTGTGGACGGTTTTAGAGGACAAGGTTTGTCACAAAAGATACCCCAGCACTGGATCTCTTAAGGCTGCTTTGGTTCGAGCTGTGGCCAATTTTCCAATGGACAAGGTGTTCTGTTTTCATGAAAAAAGTATTTTTTTTTCTTTAAAAAAAGTGACTTGGGTGGATCTACTGTTATGAGCAGGTGTGTATATCGTAAAATCGCTTTTATAACCATGCGGCCCTAAGAGTTTAGGCCTAGCACAATACGATTTTAGTTCTCATATTTAACAATTGTTGTGTCCATTAGGGGAGCACTTAGCGGCCATATTAAACACTGACCGCTTGTTTTGACTGGTTTTTTTGGGGTCCTAGGCCTCTTGCGTCCAAGGCCTTACTTAGGACAAATAAACTGATTTTTGGATTAGTAATGAAATATACTTCAAATTGCTTTTCCAAATGTTCATTTTTGCTTTTGGTCGCTTGCACGCAGAAAAAAAGTATGGTTGGGATAACAATATTCGAAGAGCATCATACTATTGTTGGTTATATGGTTGTGGCACAACAATATTATGAACATCACAACAAAAGTATGGTTCACACACAACCATACTATGATCCATCCCCATAACAATATTATGGTCCTAACAACAATATAATTATTCACACATAACTATACTATGATCCCTACAACCATATTATTATTCACATTCAACCATAATATGATGATCCTCATAACCATAGTATGTTTAATGTACAACCATAGTATGGTCCTCAGAACCATAGTATGACTAACACACAATCATATTATGGTTCCCAAAATTTTTTGTAAAGATTGGATTAAGTTGTTATTTAACAATAGAGAATTTTATTAGGTAAGTTATGTAATAATAGGAGTGATTTATTAAACAGGAAAAAATGTATTTATTTAAAATATTTCAGTTATACTAATTCGTAATTTGTTTCGAAAAAATTTAAGTTTTTAATTATTGCGTATGATTCGTAAAAATAACATTGTCAAATTAAAAAAAAAAATACAATTTTGCCGGTATGATTGCCGTAATCATGTTAATGTGAACATAAAACCCATGAAAACAATACTTTTGTTTCACCAACCATATTTATATTGTTGCTACAACCATATTTTCATTTTTAGATTTGGCAACAATACTATTGTTACATTTCAACAATATTAATATTGCCGCAATCATACTATTGTCAAAATGAAATTCAAAAAACAATACTATGGTTGCGACGGCCATACTATTATGGCAGATAACATACTATTGTTGCCGTGACCATATAGTAACCATATTTTTTCTCAGCGTGTCTGTTGACCATAAGGGCCGCTTTCATTGCAACGGGGCCGCCAGGGTGCATTAGCCGTTCGGAGCCGGCGCACAATGTTTTTATTGTTATTTTTTTTAATATTTAGCATGGGTTTATTTTAACCTTCTTAATTAATTAAAAAAGGCTATACTTAGTAGGGCCATACATACTGTTACACACGTTTTATGCTGTAAAATAAAAAGTACTGAATGTTTTTGGACCAAATATTTTTGAATCTATTTATTGATTAACGAGGGCGATCCGAAAAGAAACTGGCCTAACATAAAAAGAACCGTTTTTTGGAATTATTATTTATTTTTCAACATAATCTCCTTCCAACTCAATACACTTTATCAAACGTTTTTCAAGTTTTTTAATTCCATCCGAAAAATAAGATTTTTCAAGACCTTCAAAATATGCCTCGGTTTCAGCAATAACGTCGCTATTGGAGGAACATTTTTTGACGCCGAGGATTTTTTTTTAAATTTGGAAACAAGAAATAATCAGAAGGAACTAAATCTGGACTATATGGTGGATGCGGAGCAATTTCAAATCGTAATTCGGCCAGTTTATGTTGAGTTAAAAATGCAGTGTGTGAAGGAGCATTATCTTGATGAAAAATAACTTTTTTTTTTCTAAATGCGGTCGTTTTATCTTGATTTCTTCACTCAACCGATCCAATAATGAACAATATTATTCACTATTTATAGTTTTTTCTTTCTCAAGATAATCAATAAATATTATACCCCTTGCATCCCAAAATACTGTGGCCATTACTTTTCCTGCTGACTTAACAGTTTTCGCCTTCTTGGGACCACTTTTACCAGCTTCTATCCATAGTTTTGACTGTTCTTTGCATTCTGGGATGTATCCATGTTTCAGCAACAGTTATGAATCGGCGCAAGAACTCTATTGGATTTGGCTGATAAATCGCTGAGCTCCTCGGAATTGGTCCAACGGACGATTTTTTGGGGCAAAGTCAACAAACGCGGCACCCATCGTGCGGATAGCTTTTTCATGTGGAGTACATCATGTAAAATACTCCAAACTTGTTTTTCGTGTATTTTAACAATATCAGCAAGTTCTCTGAGCTTTATTCGTCTATCTTTAGTCACTTCATTAAATATTTTTCTAATGTTTTCAATAGTAGTAGCAGTTTTCGGTCTTCCAGAGCGTCGTTCATCTTCCGTACTTGAACGACCCATTTTAAATTGTTGAACCCAGGATTTCACGGTGGAGTATGATGGTGCATTATCACCATGAACAGAATCCCATTAATCTTTGATTAATTGTGGCGTCTAACCTTTCATATAAAAGTGTTCAATTACCGCACGAAACTTTTTATTTTCCATTTTTCAAAAATTATAAAACTTGTTTACTTCAATCACCTGTAACAAAGAAAATAATCATTAAATATTTCGGAAATTTTGACAGATGGCTTATAAAAGATTGCTTTTAAAAAACAAAAACAAAAAACTTGCGAGTAAAACAGAAAATGTGCTAGGCCTGTTAGTTTTGCGGTCGCCCTCGTATATTGTATCCAAACAGAATCTACTTATTCGAAATGTCCGCCCTTTGCCTTTACACACGCCTTAAGTCGCACTGGCCAATCGTCAATAGCTGCACGAACTTCGTCCATTGGAAAATTGGCCACAGCTCGAACAAAAGCAGTCTTAAGAGATCCAATGTTGGGGTATCTTTTGTGACAAACCTTGTCCTCTAAAACCGTCCACAATTTGTAATCCAATGGGTTCAAATTTGGACTGCCTGAGGGTCATTCTTCAAAGGAAATGAACGCTGGCTAATTGTTTTGAAGCCAGGCCTGGAACGTTTTTAGCCGTATGGGTCGGCGCAGAATCCTGCTGGAAAGTCCATGACTGGTTTTGGAACAGGGAATTGTTAAGAGGCTTCACAACAGCTTCCAAAACGGTTTCTTGGTAAATTTTGGGCGATGTTTTGACTCCTTGTTCGCAGAAATGAAGGTTAGTGACCCCATCGTAAGATGAAACCATGACTGGAGGAGTGATGACCCTTTTCCACCCTTGGGATCAGTTCAGATGCTCCCTTAAATGACCGCGCATACACTCTATCATTTTGCTTGTGAAAATTTTCCTGAACGGTAAAATGTTTTTCATTGGTGAACAAAATTTTTCTGTGCAAGTTATCAGCGTGCTTCGCCAAAAGACGTTTGCATTTTTCAATCCTATTTTTTTTTAAAGCTGCAGTCAAAAAATGTCCGGTACGTCGTTTGAAAGCCTCAAGTCCCAAGTCTTTTTTAATGATTCGACTCATGGACTTTTGCGTGATATTCATCTCACGGGCCATGATTTTCTGTTTTCGGAGCGGATTTCTGTGAATTCTTGATTTAACGGCTTTGATGACATGCGGTGTTCGAACAGAGCATAGGCGGCCCGAGCGGTGGCGGTCTTTTACAAACAGTTTTATGCATCGGTAGATGAACATGCGGCTAATTCCTAGTGGCCGGAGCGTTTTAAAATTTTGTTTTTTTTTTTTAATTTCACACTTGAAAAGCTTTTTTTGATATTTTGGTTTTAATTTTTTTTTTCGTCAGTCTCATACAAATACCATTTGCGATCTAACGATAAACCGCTTGGTACAATGACAACAATAGCAAAGGCATTGTCACACTAAAAGCGAAAAAAAATAAGTGACCACATAGGCATGACGTCACCAAAGTCGGTACCCAATAATAACAAACCATACCAAATCGCATCTCCCAACTGAAGGTATGTTCATAGTGATAATGCGTTATGAAACTTTAAATGCGTTTTTCTCAAAATTTCATTTTCACTCACTAGGTTTACGGAGAAGGTCACTTCTATGTATGAAATATTTCAGAAATCAAAACTAACTATTTTTTTATCTGCTAAATACAAACTTTTGAAAATTAAGGGAAATTATCTAGATTGTTGCTCCTTATCACTAAATGAACTCATTTCGAATTGCATTATTACTCCATAAAGTAATTACGTCTATCACAACTAGGTCAATATTTTTGGTTTTCGCCTTTAAATCAAAAATAAAGCATACCTTTTGGCTGTCTAATAAAATTAAAAAACTTTAGCCTAACCAACAGGCAGAACAATGACAGCAATCAATGTCCCCTTTGTCTAATCACACACAACACAAATCCCACTTGGTAAGGAAGTAAACAAAAAAGTATTTAAAACAAGTAAAACAAAGTAAACGTTGGGCATGACCGACTGTGATATAGTCTACACTATTCTGCTATTTAGGATAAAGCACCTCTTTCTTGAGCAAGGTCGGACTCAATATGTGAGAGTTTATAATTTGTCGCTCAAAACGGACCATACAAAATTTGACCGTGATGGTGGACAATTTGAGGATTTTAAAGTCGCAGGACCTCAAATCGGGAGGGATCTTTGTGTGGAGGTTATTCTAGAAGATGGAGCAATTCAGTTACAAGGCATGGGTGTTGTTGGCATATAAGTATAAGGCTCCTTGCATAATTTGACAGGAATCGAATGTTAAATGTGGCTCTTAGAACTGTATGTTCTGAAATCGGGACGGACCTTTGTGAGGAGCCCATACGAATATATGGATCTATTTTATTGTTTGTTCATAACGTGTCATGCAAAATTTGGACGTGATCGGGTGTAATTTATGGCTTCTAAAATCAGCAGGGATCTTTGTGTGGGAGCTATTCGAAAGCGTAGACCGATATGAACAAATTTCACCGGTGATGGGTGCTGGCCACTGGTAATGCTCAGTGCAATATGTGGCTTTTAAAGCTGCTGAATCTCAAAACCGGGAGGACCATTGTGTGCAGGCTATAGAAAAATATTGAGCTATGTTGAATCTGAAATCCGAAAGGACCTTTGTGTATGGGCTATAGAAAAATATTGAGCTATGTGGTCCACTTTCAACACAATCAATGATCGCTCATAACGTATCATGCACAATTTGGCCAAGATCGGGAGTAATTTGTGGCTTTTAGAGCTGCAGAACCTCAAATCGAGAGAGGGCATTCATATGGGAGCTATTGGAAAAAGAGCTGTAAGTTCTGAAGTTGAGGAAAACCTTTGCAGCTGCAGTATCTCAAGTCAGTACAGACCTTGTGTGGTGGCTTTACTGAAAGATGACACAACTTGGTCCGATGTTGGTCGCTTGTAGGGCTCCATGCCAAATTTGGTACTCTTATCGAATGTTAAATGTACCTTTTAAGCTGATGATTCTAAAATCGGGAAGGACCTTTGTGTGGGGGCTATAGGAAAATAGCAAAGTCGTTAAGTTTCAGCACAGTTAATAAACAATCTCTACTAACGTGCCGTGCTAAATTTGAGCACGATCGGATATAGTTCGTGGGGGACCCTATATCAGAGGGAACCTTTGGACTAATGTCACGGGAAATATGTTCTGGACAGTTTTAATGGTCTGTGTGAAATCATAATGGGATGCAGTAAGTGCTGCAGGTTCTGAAATCGTTAAAAACCTATCCATGATCTCCAAATAAGGACCGATAATGACCAATTTCAATAGGGCTTCGTTCTTGGCCCATACATGAAGAATATACCAAGTTCATGGTGGCAACCTGTACTGTAGTAGATGGACAGACTGAAGGACAAATCGACGGGCGGACGGACATCCCTTATTGGCATCAGATAGTAATTCTGAGTCAGCCGGTATACTTAACATATGTGACGCGCAAAATAGAAAGGGACCTAAGGGTAAAAACCAGTTTTATTCAGGTGAGCCATTTTAAAGATTTAAATACGTGTATCTTTGGTGTAGAATCGTCGACTTCACTTTCATAAAACGCGCATATCTCTGGGTGGGAACAATTTTGGGAATGGGATCGGTCTCATTCGATGCTCAGGTGTTGTCCACATCAAAAAAAGTGATTTTTTTACCCTTAGGTCTCTTTTTTCTATGCGCTGTCACATTTAGTCTATCTCCATTCCTTTAAGTTGTTGCAAACATTAGCACTAACCCATAATACCCTGTACCACGTGTAATGACGCTAAACCTCATCCACAAAAAAAAACTCCCTTCAAACTCTGAGTAAATTGAAAATACTGCCAAAATAAAAGAGCAGAACAAGCTTTTTCCACATTAACTTATAACATTTTAACCACTTTTACATACCTATTTTCGTTTAACTCGACTCCACCTCCCGGGCCATGGCATGTCAGCACTATTACACATCCGATTTGTGGAGAGATGTCATAATGAACACATTCAGTTTCCGCTTGGTTGGCAAAACAACAATAAGTTTTTAAGGGGCAGCGAGGGGTTGAAGTGAAAAATTCAATAGCAGCAGACAGGTAACCGGTATTCTCCAAGAAAGAAGAAGAACAAAAACTAAAAACTGGCAATTGCCCTAAAAGGACAATTGTTAGAGGGACATTTACAATTTGGCCAGACAAACCTAAAGTCTCCATTACGCTGGCAAAGGGGAGGAGAGGTAAAAAGCAAAGGACTACTCTCGAACCAACAACAGAAAAAAATGAAACTGTGGCCGGAGAAACTGAGTAAAACAAAACCAGGGAACATTAAAAATGTTGTACAAACATCCGTAGCCTTGGTGATGGACGGAAAAGTCCGGACAAAACCACAGCCAAACTTACAGCCAGCAACAGAGAAGAGGCAATAACGACAACAGCAACATCAACCCAACAACAACAACAACAACAACAATGTGTTTAAAGGTATCACATAAAAGTAAAGGACAAAATGGAAAAACAAAAAAACAAACGAAAATGAAAACAAACAAAAAATTTACATTGGTGGGTTGCTTTGGCGACCGACGGACTGCCTTTCTGTCTCCCAGTGAGTGTTTTTGGTTAAAATGTATATTAACCGGAAGAAGATTCCATAGACCAACACACCAACACACACACACTCTCAAAAACTCCCCCTTTAAAGTGGAAGCTTTGGCATATATGCAAGGCCCCTTTTTAAGTAATTTTCCCTTCTCCATTTACGTTTTGGGAAAAAATAAAAATAAACAGGAAAAAATCGCAAAAACCAAACAAAAACATTTCGAAAATGTTCCATACACACAAACACACCTAATGTTGAAAACGTAAGATAATTTACGCCACTACAACAGTTCCGGGAGCATATATGAATGCCGGAAATTGAAATTAAGTTGGACAGCCTGAAAGTATGCCTTAATTTATGTTTGAACTCAAAACTACTACGGGGTGTGTGTTATCCAACTGAAGCGCTTTAAATGAAAAATGGAGCCCGAAACATCCATTTTATTTAATGACTTGGTTAAAGAGAAAAAAGTGGGGTTTTAATTGATCCCAAAAACGAGTCGACATTAGAGAACTCCACAGTGAGGTACAGGGTATTGTGACTCAGTGCTGATGTTTGTAACATCTTGAGGGAATGGAGATACATAGGGTCTATCTCCATTCCCTCAAGGTGTTGCAAACATCCTGTTACCTGTACCTCACTGTGGCGTTCTCTAATGTATACCGATCGACTCGGAATCATTATCTGATTCCACTGAGAGATGTCCGTCCTTCCGTCTGTCCCTCCGTCTGTCCATTGTTATAATCGGTACAAGTCGCAATTAAGAACCGCTTTCAATGAAAATTAGTAGATTTTTCAAGTTTGGCCCAAGAACGATCCCTATTGAGGGAATGGAGATACATAGGGTCTATTTCCATTCAATCAAGGTGTTGCAAACATTAGCACTGAGTCATTATACCCTGTACCTCACTGCGGCATTCTCTAATGTAAACCGATCGACTCGGAATCATTATCTGATTCCATTGAGAGATGTCCGTCCTTTTCTGTCCCTCCATCTGTCCATTGTTTTAAAAAGTACAAGTCGCAATTAAGAACCGCTTTCAATGAAAATTAGTAGATTTTTCAAGTTTGGCCCAAGAACGATTTCTATTGAAATTGGTCCACATCGGTCAAACTTTTGATATCAGACATAGATTTTTCCCGATTTTTTAAAGCTTCATATTACATCCGATTTCGACAAAATTATGAACTGAACATTTCGAGAGACCAGCTCCCATCTCTGGTGAAATATGTTCACATCGGTCTAAGTTTTTGTATAGCTCATACGTAAAGGTCCCTCCCGATTTGAGTTCCTTCAGCTCTGGAAGCAACAAATTACACCCTGATCGAGCATAAATTACACCACAAATTTTCCAAGGTACGTTACGAGCGAAGATTTATTAACTGTAGTGAAGCCGAACGAATCGTGGTTCATGTTTTCGTATAGCCCACACAGAGAGCATTCTCCCGATTTTAGAACCTTCAGCTCTAAAATCCATATATAACTACCGATTCCGACCAAATTTCGGATAGAGCACTACCAGCACATATCTCTATTGAAATTGAGTCATATCGGTTCATCCGATCAGGTCCAAATTTTGCATGACCGTTACTTAACTGTGGTGAAAGTGAACCACGAACGTCAATATTTTCCTATAATCCCACTAAAAGGTCCTTCAATATTTTAGAATCTGCAGGTTAAAAGCCGCACATTGCATTCGAGCAGACCCAAATTTTGCATGGTACGTTATGAACGACCTCTCAATAACTGGGTGAAATTGGTTCACATAGGTCAATATTTACCTATATTTACCCCTTACACAGAGGTCCTTCCATACTTTAGAATCTGCTGTTAAAAAGCCACGTTTCACATCCGGTTAAATTACGCATGGAGTGTTCAAACGAATAGTTCCCACTCAAAGGTACCTCCAGATTTGAAGCCCTTAATTTTACCCCATCATGCTGACATTTTGTATGATATGCGGGACAAAAAATTAACTCTTAACATATTTACTTCCACCTGGCTCAAGCTCCAGGCAGAGATTCTTAATTCTCTTAATATTAAAGTGGTGTAGGGTATCTCATACATGGCCACACCCGACTTTAACTTATTTTACAAGTACTTTAAGATTAACAAAGTGAACAGGTATTGTTATTATAGTTCGAGACCTCTTCCTAACATTATTAAAGATTTGTGTAACCTCCATCGAAGGACAAAGTGTATATAAAAGTTGCCATTTCGGTTGTAACATTTCGAAATATTTAAAATTCTCCCTATTGCTTTTGTCACATAATTACTTAATAAGGATTGCGAGATTTTCTTGAGATGACTTCTTATTTTTCTGAGAAATATTTACAGATCTATACAGGGGAAAGCGAGGTTGGCACACAAGGGGTTTCAAAACCCCTTTAGGAAAAGTTTTCCTTACGCTTGCATAGATGTCCAATTTAAAGTACTCTTGTTTTCAGTTTTTTTTTACAAATCAATTGGATGAAATTCTTTTTAGCAAATATCCTGTTTGAAGTTTCTATGCCGCTTAGGGCATTAAATGTCTCAAGGCTGCGGTACGTACAACATTAAAAAACGTTGCAAAGTAGGTCGAGGACAATACATATTTCTCTTTTTGTTTTGTTGCTCATTTCCATCACATTACCAGTTGACGATGCAATTTCTTTTGTTGGTTTTTTTTTGTTTTCCATCACTTTGTATTTGCAAATCCGAAGCATATCTTAAGGGATGTATGAGATTTTAGTATATGTTGCATATTTCAAGGCTTCAACAAACAAGAAAATGCTATAAGTGCATATCGAAATGTAAAGCATATTGTTAGGGTATGGAAAGTTTCCTATGCAGAAGTATACAATAGTTGTAAGAGTATCGTACATTAACTGGTAGTTAATGGGTGAGCATGTTGTGTTCACACTTGCAAAAAGGTAATGTGACGAAAACCTTGTTTTCATTTTTCTTTTCATTCAAAAACTTTTGTTGCTTAAAGAGATTTTTAAAGGACAAATTGGTTCAAGCAGCCTAAGAGTAGGCTATATTCAATTTATGTATCGCATTCCTAAAAATAGGCAATACTTTTTTTTTTAAAAAAATTACAATATAAAGCTGGCCAAAAGCCTTAACTTTTTAATAAAAATTACAATATAAAGCTGGTCAAAAGCCTTTAAATACCACTCTGTGAAATTAAATCTCTATTAAAACTATAGAAAAAAATTTAAAGAAATGGATTTTCAATCATACTAAAAGTAGGCCACATATAAGTTGATGCATTTTTTTTGTCATTTCATGGCATTCGGTGATGGCTCGACCGTTTGTGATATTTCGCAGCATTTTTTTTTTTTTGGCAATATTTCAGCCATTATTATTTTTGCGAAGGCAGAGGGAAATTTGTCAAAGTATATCAGCAAAAGTATATCAAAGTTATATTTGAAATTGATACAGCCTTTATCACATTTTTTTCAAATTGCAAAGCAAAAAACGACTAAAGTTCTCTTAAAAATGTTGAAAATTCTATCAGGAAGATATTGGCGTTAAATTATACATCACAAACACAGCAAGAAGTCAAACAAAAGTAGGTCAGCCACAATACAAGGACCTGGCGTGTAATAGGTCCAGTGCAAAGGATGTGGTATATTTCATATGTGACATATGTCAAGTATAAGCTGTCATTCATCAACGTTGGTTAATTTTCAGAAAAGTTAATTAAAACGGAAACGATGTCCAAAGGCTATAGCAGGGGTAGGAAATAAATTCAATAAATTCAGTTTTAGGGAACATAGTTTAAACCCCTGTCAGTTGAGAACTTCACTTAGTCGGCCTTTTTTGTACCCCTGTCAGTTAGGAATTTAAAGGTTTTTTTTTTTTATTTTACCTCTAACAGCAATTTAACTGTCATTTTTAAAGTCACAACCAGGAAGAAAATCGATGGCATGCGTAGTAAAAAAAGCTATTAACCTATTGTCATTTCCTGCTTTACAGTAGGAATAATTGATGTTGTTTAGTTTAAACATCAAGGACGTTTGCTGGCCAACTCTGATATCGCGAATTAGACTGCAACTTCTTACAAAATTATTTGAGGGACTTTCCAAAATGCATTGCCTACTTTTGGCATGTGTCCTAAGCTCTAATTTTGATTGATTTAATAGACGACCCTGTATTGCAAAAATACATGTCCTTACTACTGCGACTTATTCTTAAAAACTATTTGATGGACTTTCGGAAATGCATTGCCTACTTTTGGCATAAGTCCGGTGCTCTACAGCTTGATACTAACTATGATTTAATAGGTGGCCCTTTCTTATAAGTATACATTACCTTGCCACACTTGAAATAAGAGCCAGCCGCAATGGATTATTTCGCCTAAAGATAGGCTGCGCTTTTCTAAAAATAATAAAACTGATGTGCCATAAACTTAGGCCTTCTTTTGAGAATGAATTTCACCTGTGATTATCGCATATTTTATTTAGATGAAGACTTTTAATAATCAGCCTCTATTCGGGCCACCAAAGGTATACTTTTATGTTAGCCCGACTTAAGTTGACTCCAAAGAACTACAAATATTCGAAAAAGGCAGCAATTTTTTAAAATTCAGTAAAAGGAGGCCTATTTTTAGGCTGTCTAGTGTGGATGAGAATCGATTTTGATAAACATGTTTTAAATAATATTAAAGTTAAAGCTCAGCTTCTATCTATTAATGCGTTACCTGATGCCTGAGTTTTGTTGATTCCAAACAAAAATTCAAGAAAGCGAGCATTTTCGAAAAGTTCTGACGAATATTGCCCAAGTTTTGGCTGTTTAATTCAAATTTTAAATCAAAAAGTATTAGTTTAGATTGATGATCTTTACAGTAAGTTGTTCAATAAGCCTCTTCATCCATAGAACTAATAAAACTGC
Organism: Hydrotaea diabolus; assembly: GCA_963513945.1. Lineage (NCBI taxonomy): Eukaryota > Metazoa > Arthropoda > Insecta > Diptera > Muscidae > Hydrotaea > Hydrotaea diabolus. The sequence continues at coordinate 25,030,848 of OY740718.1, forward strand.
AGATAAATGTTGCCTAACTTTAGGTTGTTTAATAAATCTGGAAATCGACCATGATCACAAAGTTTTTTATGAAATCAGTTTTGAAATAAGCCCCCTCTACTTATGTTTTCTTCTAGACCGATTATATTTGTATTTCGAAAATTAAATTTTTTAAAATTCAGTAAAAGGGGGCCTATTTTTAGGCTGTCTAGTGTGGATGAGAATCGATTTTGATAAACATGCTTTTAATAATATTGAAGTTACTCAGATACTATCTGTTAATGCGTTACCTGTTGCCTGAGGTTTGTTGATTCCAAACAACTACTAAAATTCAAAAAAAGCGAGCATTTTCGGAAAATTCTGACAGATATTGCCAGAATTGGCTGTTTAATTAAAAATTTAAATCAAAAAGTATTAGTTTAGATTGATGATCTTTACAATAAGTTTTTCAATAAGCCTCTTCATTCATAGAAGAACTAATAAAACTACAGATAAATCAGTTTTTCAATAAGCCTCTTCATTCATAGAAGAACTCATAAAACTACAGATAAATGTTGCCTAACTTTAGGTTGTTTAATGAATCTGAAAATCGACGATGATCACAAAGTTTTTGTTTCGATAAAAATTCTATGAAATCAGTTTTGAAATCAGCCCCCTCTGATTTTCTAGACCGATTGCAAAACCGAAATGCAAAATCATTTCGCAAATTACTGCCTAACTTTAGGCTCATCAGTTTTTAAATAAGCCATTTCAGCCGAAGAACAGTTAATAAAAATACAGTTAAATATTGCCTAACTTTAGGCTGTCCCATCAGGACAGAAATGCACAATGGTCACCGAGGATTTTTAAGTTGTCTAAATTTAGGTGGTTTAACCCTTTGCACAATGAACAAGAAGTTTTTGTTTAGATTGAAAACCTATCAAATCATTTTATAAATAACCTACTTTTGGAGTATATGTGACAGCGCATAGAGAAAGGGACCTTAGGGTAAAAAATCAATTTTCATCGAATGAGACCGATCCCATGCCCCAAAAGTGTTCCCTTCTAGAGATATGACCGTTTTATGAAAGTGAAGTCGACCAAAGATACACGTATTTAAATCTTTAAAATGGCTCTCCTGAACAAAACTGGTTTTTACCCTTAGGTCCTTTTCTATTTTGCGCGTCACATATTTTTTCTAGCCCTTTTTTGGGGTTTTGAAAAATTACGAAAAATATTGCCTAACTTTAGGCTCATCAGCTTTTAAATAAGCCAATTTAACCGAAGAACAACCAATGAATATTGCCTAACTTTAGGCTGTCTAATTAGAGTGGAAATGCGCAATGGGCACCAAGTAATTTTTAGTTTGAAAATTATTAAAATCCGTTTTAAAATAAACAACTTGGGGAGTTTATTTTTCATAGTATGATTTTAGTTCGGTGTTCAATTTTTTTAGAAAAACATTGCCTAACTTTAGGCGGTCTAATCAGAAAAGACAATGATTGAAGTAGGTTTTAGGTTTAATTGATGAAGCTTCCGCTAACCAAGGCGTTTTGGAAATACTGTTTCCCGGATACAATGAATGATAAATATTCGAGGATGGTAGCAGTTTTGATAAATTATAATAAAAATATTGCGTAATTTCAGGCGAAGTTAAATTTTTTTGGTACAAAGAATGTAGTTTTCCGGATAAAATGAATGAAAAATATTCGAGGATGGAAGCAGTTTTGATAAATTAAAATAAAAATATTGCGTATTTTCAGGCGAAGTTTAAATTTTTTTGCTAACAGCATTTAGAACTTGTCGCTTTGGGGGTGTTATGACAAGAGAGCTCCCGAAAGTATGTTTGACTTTATTATTTCCAGCTGCCATACGTTTTGGACATAGGGACAAAACAAAATTAAGAAATGTCTCCGTGCTAATATTGTGCCTTGGTGACAATGAATTGACGACACAAAGCTATGACCACATGAGAACGAATAATTTGAACGCACAAGTTAAAATTTGTGGGAAAAACAAAAAATTCAGGAAAATAGTGCCTATCTTTAGGCTGTTTAATGACAAAGAATATGATCAACATAAGTATACGTGAATAACCTGAATATTTGTAAATCAGCCTCTAACCAAGGCTTACCAGGAATTTAGTTTTTCGGCTCATTTTTTTGTTAGCTCCAAAGACCTCCAACTATAGTTATTTTCTAACTAAAAGAAATAAGTGGATCGAAAGATGCGCCCAACATAATGAATAGGTCCTTATTTTTCCTCACCCTTGATGCTTTTAACGTGTTCTGCAATCTATATTTTTTATACAATTTGTTAAGTAATTTGCGGACACTAGTTCTCATTAAGAAATGGTGTTTTTTTTAGTCTTGAGGTTTTAAATATGGCCACAGTTTTTTTATAATATTGAACATAGAATAATGCTTCAGTTTTCAAAATAAAACTGTTCCTTGTTGATGGCAGCTATGTTGTTAATGCTCTATGCTAGTTCGGTTCTTCTAGGATTCGAACTCTCATTTTGTGTTATCAAACTATGTATTTTGTGTAAAGGTAGTTAAACTGAATTATATTTAATTTTGAAGAAAACTCCAAAAGTAAGATTTACCACAGTAGTTCTCATATGTGAGAACCTGGTCTTAAAGAGTTCAGTTTTGCTTTCCACAATGGCTCCCATGCTTTCTGACGAAGGTCGTCACGGTCGCCATTACAGCAGTAGGCAGGTACTAAAATACATGTCCCTTTGCTGTTTTTAATTTAATTGAAAATTTCACTACAGTTAATTTCGGCCATCGATCATTGATTTTCTCTGCCCCGGAACTCATATAGAACTCCTGTCATTTGAAATATAAAAATACCTTACGTTTGTTTCACTTAATCTTTAAGAACTTCTGCTTTAATAAAAACAAAACGAAGCTTAAATTGTTTACTGCCCGGCCGTACCAGCCTCTGAAGGAAACCAAAGCAAAATCTAAGCCATCTCAAAACTACAAAAAACAAACGAAGCTAACTTTGTTCGTGGAAAGATTAAGGCTTCAAAACAAAAAGATTCCCAAGAATAAAAAGACGAGACCTAAGAAAGAGGAACTCCCTGCTTTTCAGGGGGGCAATTCACACATTTAAGGAAATTTGGTTTTTATAACCATGAGAACTCTTATGTGCCGCACACAGCTCATTTATAATTTATATGAGGAATACGAGCAAAACAGCCACAGACGCATCAGCAGCAACAAATCGCACTTTCACACATACAGAAACTCTCTCACACACATACATAAACGTATAAGGAAAGAGGACCGACTTACAGGCAGGCTTACCGATTGTCGAAGAGGAAGTAAAGGCAAAAGTTGAGGCATGATAAATGCCAAGGCGTGTATAAGTGTGGAAAAACACATAAAATGAGATATAAATGAATAAGTAGTGGTTTATAGACCAAAAACACACACACGCACACACTCACATGCATGCTGCTTACATATTCACTGTTACATCCTTGCACACGCACACAGCCACACCAACTAACATTTGAATGACTGAATATGTTTGTGGTTGATTTGATTGCTTTATGCACCCTTTGAGTGGCCACATGAATTTCAAATCAGTATCACGTTTTACACGATCTCTCCTCTGTTTCACATTCACAACACTTGAATAAACACGCACACACACACCTACACACACACACACACTCCTACATCCTTTGGCAAAGGACCTTAGCAACACCCAAGTATTTACATTTACTTACACACACAGAGCTGAGAAAGTTTTCTTAAGTTGGTAGGGGGGGGGGGGGTGTGGGAAGTTACCAAAACTTAGTGGGCTTAGTGCTAGCAGGGAGCAGAGGAGAATTGACAAATACCCTAAGACAGGTAGGGGTCTAGTAAGGCAATTTATTTAGTAAAATTCCAAAAAAAAATATTGCCTTACTTTAGGCGAGGTACAAAAATATAATTTATGAAATAATCTTAGGCTGGCTTAAAATGAGAGCAGTATAAAAAGACCTTCTATCTGGTATGGGTCTAGTGGAAAAGTATTTTTTGTTTTAAATGCCAAAAATAATTGTTGCACTTAGGACATGAGAAAATTAGGTCTATTTCGAATTAGGTCTATTTTTAGGGTTTGGCGGCTACTAATGTCATATTTTCTAATTTTTTTTTTTTCAAAAATATTCCAAATATGTTCTATGTCGGTAAGGGGGAAAAAAGTTACCAAAACTTAGTGGGCTTAGTGCTAGCAGGGAGCAGAGGAGAATTGACAAATACCCTAAGCCATGTAGGGTTATAAAAGGGGTCAAAAAATATTGCCTTACTTTGGGCGTGGTACAAAAATATAATTTATGGAATAATCGTAGGCTGGCTTAAAATGAGAGCAGTATAAAAAATACCCTCTATCTGGTATGGGTCTAGTGGAAACGTATTTTTTGTAAATTCCAAAAATAATTGTTGCACTTAGGGCATGAGAAAAGGGTGAGAATAAATCAGGATCAATAAGGGGTAGTCGAATTATTGAAACATTCCAACCCTTTGCTAAACCTAGTATGACGAACCATAATGGATCGCCCCTGAGTGAATTAGACCCATGAAAACATCAACACAAGGGTAAAAAAGAAAAACATGTAGACATTTTAAGTTGGCCATGCCGAAGCTGATATACCCTCCATCACGCATTAGGGTCCAATATAAACTGTGTTTTTTAGACATGTGATTTTCAGGAAGAAATAAAACGCACAGCATATGTGCATAGAGAAAGGGAGGGAAAGGGTAAAAAAATCAATTTTAATTTTTTTTCTTATTTTGATGTGGACAACATCTGAGCATCGCATGAGATGATCCCATGCCCCAAAAGTGTTCCCTCCCAGAGATATGCGTGTTTTATGAAAGTGCATAGACAAGCGACTTCACATAACCTCACAATGACAAGTCCAGCGGTGTTAAATCGCACGATCTTGGAGGCCACGCCACAGGTCCACGGCGCGAGATAATGCTTTCACCAAAAGTTCCCTTTAATAAGTTGATTGTTTCATTGGCATGTAGCGACGTCTTGTTGGTACCAAAGGTCGTCCACATCAACATCCTCCAATTCAGGCACTAAAAAAAGTCATTAATCATGTTTTTTAGCACTCCCCATTGAAATGTAACATTATGGCCGGCTTCATTTTTAAAGAAATTTGGACCAATAATTCTCTCTGCCCATAGAGAACACCAAACAACGACTTTTTAAGGATTGAACGGCGTCTCTACAATGGCTTGTGGATTTCCATTACTCCAAATGCGATAATTTGGCTTATTAACGTACCCATTCAACCAAAAGTGAGCTTTATCGCTGAACAAACTGTTCTTGTAAAAATCAGGATCGGTTCCATTTCGTTTTGTGCCCATTCACCACGATTTATAAACCTTGTTCCTGAGTAAGTCTATTTACTATGAAATGGCAAACCAAACTGAGCATAAATCAAGTGACAGTTGTCAAAAATACCAACTCCAAAAAAAAGTGTGGCCACATGAAAACCACTAGTCTTAAAAAAACACCCTCTATAAAGGTCTAGGAGAAGTGGCACCGGCCTCATTTCTATCAGGGTGTGTTTCTTTGAAATGCACTTGAAATATCAGTATAAGTTCAGTACATATACAAATTTCAAAGCTCAAGGCGGTGCAGTATGGACGTTGCCACGCCCTTTTGTCCAATTTTAACTCAACGCAATCTTCAATCATATGGTATTGATTGATTGTATTCTGTTGAAATTTTACAACACTCGCTCCATTACTTTGGCCAAAATAAGATTTCTTAAGAGGGCGCGTGGTACCGCCCACTTTTTCTGCAGATTGCTTCGTTTCAATGATATGGCAGCACAATATGTTCCAAACGTCGTCGTCAAGTCTTTAATAGTTTATGAGATATTTTATTCTTATGTTCAGGGTTGGGTGGGCTGTGCCACGCCCTATGATATAGTTCATAATAATTTCCCAGTCATTGATTTAATTCTGTTAACATATTTTAACGATCGCTCGGTTACTTTTTTCATGAATGCGATTTTTTAAAGGGGGTGTGGCACCGCCCACTTTTCCTGCAGGATGTGTTGTTTTGCCAACTTTATCCAAATATCATCGTCATATCTCTGATGGTTTCTGTACATGTGGCTTTCGAAGCTAATGAAAAGATTTCACAAATCCAAACTTGTAACTAATTTAAGATTAAACTAAGTTTGTTTGCTGGTCCCAACCCAGCGGCCAAACACTCGATCCACTAAAACCAACACAAACCAACTCAATTTCTTAAGGAATCAAAATATTTCATTATTTATAGGTTTCTAGTTGGCTTCTCTGCATGCCCAGTGGTGAAGTGGGGTCTAAACTCGTCGGACACAACTGCCTTTGACTGTTTTTTTCTATCAATTTTAAGTCGATTAGTCACCCTCAACGAACTCCGATTAATTGTTTTCTCTTTTATTAAAAAAGGGAGCGTTTCGAGCCAAGTGCTACAAAAAATATTGCCTACTTTTAGGCAATGCTTAGAAAACAGATTTTGGAGCATATCGTTGGGCAGATTTTGGAGCATATCGTTGGGCTGAAAATGTTTGCTTACCTGTTCCATTGGATTAATTTCCATTGGCCGATAACGCATTTCTAGCTGGACAGTTTTGGTCCATTCGACAGAGATTTCGTAGATAATGCAATCAAGGTCAGTTGTTAATTATGAATATATGTTGGTACCGCTCGACCGAAAGATTTCGCGGATATTTTCCTAGAATATTCCCGGTATATGCTTTCAAATCTCTGTTTGAAAAAGCTATTTCTTTTAGCTTTTTCTAGCCATGTCTGTCTGTCCGTGTGTTTGCTTAAAGCATGAAAGCGGTTAAACGAGTCAACCTAGGATCCTGGAATTTTTTCCCATACAATTTTTATTTTTAGGGTTTGGCGGCTACTAATGAGAAATTTTTCTAATTTTTTTTCTAAAATATCCCAAACTTGTTCTATGGGATTTAGGTGCGGCGACTGGGGAGGTAAACTAAGTGGTCTTGGAGCATAATAATGAAGACAGTCTCGGACTACGTGAGCAGTATGCTTCGGATCATTGTCCTGTTGGAAGATCCATTAAGTTTCGAGACCCCAAATTATCGACAGATGGCTTTCAATGTTCTTCTAATACGAGGCCTGCTATTTATAATTCTGGCCTAATAATGAAAATGCGAATATTTATCATCAAAAATGGTTTTGTTGTTTTGCAAAGTATTCTTCAGCATGATTTATAAACTTTTGCATGCGCTCAAATCAATTGTCGAAGCACTTTTTCCACTCCGATTGAGATACCTCCAACACATGGTTTTTGAACGCTTCAACAGCATCTTCTGGCGACGAAAATCGTTGACCACGCATTTTTAGCTTGGCGTGCCGGAATAAAATGAAGTTATTGGGTGCCAAGTCAGGGCTGTACAGCGGATGACTTAGCAATTCGACGTTTTGGCCGGTCAAAAAGGCGCTGGTTTGAGCCGATATGTGAGAGCTCGCATTGTCATGGTGCATAATGATTCGTCTTCTTTAGTTCGTTTTTCTAATTTCTCCGAAGAGTTCAACAAATTGTGGCGTACCACTAAGAATTGACCGTCCTACGTTGCTCAAGCGGAACAGTCGCCCCTTGACCAGTTTTGCCGAAGAAACAGGCGACCATTTGCTTCGAAGTGCTTCTTCCACGAACAAGTTTCGTTGGAGTTGGCTCGGTTTTGAAGACCCACACGGTCGATTACTGCTTTGTTTCGGGCTCATACGCATAGATGCATGATTCGTCACCTGTGCCGATCTTATAAACGTCTTTTGAAGCACCGCGATCGTATTTTTTCAAAATTTCTTTGCACCAATCGACACGAGCCTTTTTTGAGCGATTGTCAAATTGTGCGGGATCCAACGAAAACAAACCTTTTTTACTGTCAGGTGTTCGAGCAATATCGATAGTATGCTGGTGGAAGAAATGTCCAAGGATGCCTCTATCGCACGGTATGTCACATGACGATCAAAGTTCTCTGGCACAACGGCCTTTTTGGACGACCATCACGACCTTCGTCTTTAAGCGAGCGGTATGTCATATGACGATCTTGCATTATCAGTTCACGCTCGGCATCAATGTTCTCTGGTACAACCTGGTGCGGCCTTTTTGGACGACCATCACGACCTTCGTCTTTAGGCGAGCGGTATGTCACATGAAGATCTTGCATTATCAGTTCACGCACGGCATCAATGTTCTCTGGTACAACGGCCGTTTTTGGACGACCTTCGTCTTCGAGCGATCGTCGGCCACGATTGAATTCATTAAACAAGTTTTTCACAGTGCTATAGGATGGTGCTTCATCGCCATACAAAGATTTAAGTTCATCAATGTACTCTTGTCGTGATAATCCACATCGAACGTTGTGAAAATTATAGCACGAAAACGAGTTAATTACATTTTTGGCCAAATTGATTTTTTAAGTCACGGTTATGCTTAAAAATGTCAAACTTTCCAATGCTAATGTCAGATGGCGCCAGGCAACACTTAGTGTTGGCTAGGCCAGTAATATATACAGCAACCCTCCTATACTCTTATATAAATATCTGTTCATAGTGGTATCTATAAAAAAATAAATCCCTCACTCCAGAAGCAGCAATTGCATCCCAAATCATTACACTGCCACCACCGTGTTTACCTATAGGCATTGTGGATCTATTGCGTGTTTGGTTTTCTACAAACGTCGGTAAATAAAATGCGATTACAAAAATCAATTCGCTTGTCTGTATGTGATTGGGCTAACTCTAGGCGAAGTTTTCGATTTTTCTCCGAAATAAGCGGTTTTTTACGTGCTACTCTGCTTCTAAATCCATTCACACATCCATTCAGCACATTTCTTACAGTTCTCGGATGGACGATCTTGTCTGATTATTTTGCCACATGCTCCGCCATTTTTGGAGCACTTTTATTGGGAGTCTCTTTTACTTTCTTGGGAATACTGCTAACATCTCGCCTGGACAACTTTTTTGGTCTGCCAGATCGCGCTTTATTTTCAGTTGTACCACTTTTATTATAATTTCTTATTATAGTTTTTTTCAGTTGAACGGTTTAAATTACAAGTTTTGGCTATTTCTCCGTAAGATTTCTTTTGCTTTTTCAAGCTTTATTATTAGATTTATAATGGAAATCTTTGGTTTCCTTTCGATTTTCCGTTTTTAGACACAAACGATTAAACGAAAACAAGTTTTGGAGAACACTTTGAACACTAAAATGCTTCTAAAGACAGCTTAACTAAAAACGACGAAATAAAAATGGGCTGCCCCTTTTACTAAGTTTGTATTCCTTCATATTTGTAGGAGTTTCCACGTTGTATGTTTACTTTTTTCCTGCCAATTACATTACATTATATTGATAATCTTCGTAATGCTTTATATAACGCATAATTTTTTCTTCAAATAAACCTGTTTTTCAAAGCTTTAAATATTAACAAAAAAATTGTTTAAATTTTAATTACGTATCGTATTGGCCAAAATCTTAAAATCGCAAGGTACATGTTGACTTTATGCCTTCACTGTATACCTCAAAAAAAGAGCATAACTTCTGGTCGTTTTGGCTGCTTTGACAACGTATAACAACAAACATTTGTCGATTTAGTTGAAAAGATCGAAGCTTATATCATCGTCAGATTCCTCGAGTTCTTCCTGCTTGGCTTCTCTTTCTTATTTGTGAAATCCTAAATTTATTAGCAAAAATATATAGAGAGTTTCTTTGAATCTTTTCATCACTTTACTAAAACACTGAAACACCCCAACCTAACATACCCTTAACTTCATACCACCCACTAAATGTGTAGCAAGGCATTGCAAGGACTAAACTTACCAGAGAAACGTGTTGCATGTTTTATCAGCATAGTTTTTTCCCCATGACTTTCTTCCACTCACTCGGCAGCGGCAGTAAACCCTCACGAAGCGAAAAGGAAAAAAACTTGCTGAAATCTCTAGTAATTTTAAATTAACTTTACATGCAGTTTTTGTGTGGATAAAAAATAGTGCCTACTTTTAGGCTACTTTTTTGAATTCTCTCTCTGCCTCTTTTTTTATGAACTCTACCGAATGGTGGACGGTCTATTAAATTTCTACATCCTTGGAAACGTCACCAAATTTTGATTCAAAGTGTATATAATGGGTGATCCATCTAGAGGTATTTTTTCAGAACAAAAAAAATTCTAATCAAGGGTGGAATCTTTATTGGTAATTTGAAAGGATCAAGTATGGAATCTTTATCCTTCATTCGAAAGGACATTTTATGGCATTTATTTTTAAATAAAATTTCCTTCAAATGTTGGCCGCAACTACGCCTCAGGGTTTCCATTCTGAGGGTCCAATTTTAGATGACTCGTTCGAGCATTTCGACCGGTATGGCGTGAATGATGTGCGTAAAGTTGGCTACCAAAACCTGAATCGTACCTGGTTTATCAGCATAAACTTTGGACTTTACGTAACCCCAAGAAAAATGTCTAGGTGGCCAACTTACCTGTCCAAAACGTGAAATTAGCAGCTTTTCGAAATAACGTCCCAATAGATCCATTGTTTGAGCAGCTGTATGGCAAGCGGCACCGTCCTGTTGAAACCAAGTGTCGTCAAGATTTTTTTTAAATAGCCAACACTTAGGGGATGCCCCCTATAAATGCGAGTGGAAAGTAAAGGATCGGAGGGGGAAGAGGAAGTAATGATTACTGACGCTTGCCTTGCACTTCTGGATGTCGCAATTAGCAGGAAATACATTTGCCGGAAGTCGATTCCACATAGGGCTGTACGAGCGAAAAACGAATTTGATCTGAAGTGTATAAAGTGAACATACTTATATACAGAAGACGTGGAGTGGAAGAAGGCAAGTGGGTGTTAAAAATCCGTCTGAAGCAATAATTGTTTCGAACCCGTCTTGAGATGCAATGCTTGGGTTAATTAATTCATTTTCTGAGACAGAAAGACCTTCAAGGAGTCCAATGGCTGACCTAACCATAAAATTGTCAATGCGGGATACGCCACTCTTATCATAAACGAGCCTGCACGACGGGAAGGTGTAGTAACCCTACTCGTTTCATTTGCCTCTTAACCGAGTGCAATACCGCAGTATCCTTCGCTCTGCAACGCGGAGCCTTTCCATCTGGTGGCACGAGATGCTACTCCATATGGCGTAAGCGTAAGCTTTTCTAGGTCTTATGAATTGCTATTCGGACCCTCTCAGATTGTCCTCTCCTGTTCTTTAGTACGCTGCCACACATACTGAAGGCGGCTTTGCAGCTCTCAATAACATAGTCCACTCACTTTAAATGGCGTTGTGATTCCAAAATCTAATCACGTAAAATATCTTGGACTTCGAATAGATCAGCGGCTTAACTGGAGAGAACATATAAAGATGAAAAGGAAGGAAGTAGAGATAAAAACCAAAAAAATGTACTGGTTAATCGGCCCTAAATCACAATTAAGCTTAGAAAATAAAGTCATCCTTTATAAAACTATTTTGAAACCTGTGTGGACTTATGAAATCGAACTATGGGGAACATCCAGCAATTCCAACTTGGAAAATTTACAAAGGTATCAGTCCAAGACTCTCCGACTAATTTCTAATGCACCATAGTTTGTGAATAACCGCTGTATTCACAACGATCTTGGTTTTAATTTTTTAAAGGACGAAATAGCTAGGTTTAGTGTCAACTACTTACACAGACTAAGTAATCACTCTAATGTTCTGGCTATATCTCTTTTAGATGACAGTGATGAGATTAAAAGACTAAAAAGAAATCAAATACTAGATCTCCCTTTTTTAAAATAAATGTATGTACTCGTACATAATTGCAATAATATAAGTTAACAATGTAAAATATATTAATGCTGAGGCCACTGGGTTTTAGCTATACTGTCATTAATTTACTTATTACTAAATTTGCTTATTATTTTTGTATATAAAATAGATTGCAAATAAATATATTGTTGAAAAAAAAATGTTTTATTACTCCAAGATATTTAAGGCTGTCCTTGTTGCCTACCACTTCACTACCTATCCTAAATGTGGGATTATATGCCCTCGCATTCTTATATAGCCCCTCATGCCCTTGAAAATAATGGTGCAAAATTTAGGTACATTTAGACCTAATCTCCACTTTGCGAAGTAATCTGCCAGAGTTCCTTAGAACTGCTTCAGATTCCTTTCTGCAATTTTCGCCCTACCGTGTGTGGACGTCAATAAGATGTCGTCTGCATATGTGACGCGCAAAATAGAAAGGGACCTGAGGTTAAAAACCGGGTTTGTTCAGGAGAGCTATTTTAAAGATTGGGTCCCTTTCTATTTGCGCTTAGAACCGTAGACTTCACTTTCATAAAACACGCATATCTCTGGGAGGGAACACTTTTGGGGCATGGGATCGATCTCATTCGATGCTCAGATGTTGTCCACATCAAAAAAAAAGGTGAAAAGTTGATGACAAGTGTTGTTCAGGAGAGCCATTTTAAAGATTAGGTCCCTTTCTATTTGCGCTTAGAATCGTCGACTTCACTTTCATAAAACGCGCATATCTCTGGGAGGGAACACTTTTGGGGCATGGGATCGGTTTCATTCGATGCTCAGATGTTGTCTACATCAACAAAAAAAAGTGAAAAGTTCATGAAAAGTTTTGTTCAGGAGAGCCATTTTTAAGGTTAGGTCCCTTTCTATTTGCGCTTAGAATCGTCGACTTTACTTTCATAAAACACGCCTATCTCTAGGAGGGAACACTTTTGGTGCATGGGATCGATCTCATTCGATGCTCAGATGTTGTCCATATACGTATACAATCATTTACAGACCATTCGGCGGTTCAGGGAGGTCAGCTAGGAAGAGATTATACAGCACTGGACCAAGATTGGATCCTTGATGGACTTCAGCTGAAATATTATGGGGAGAAGATCTCTGTTGTTCGACCACAATAGATAAAGAGCTGTTTCTTAAAAAGCTAAGCAACACCCGCATAAGAGGTTCGTCACATCCCTGGTTATGATACATTTTGAACACCATGGCGTCCTGCCGTACTGTGTCAAATGCAATCTAGGCTTACTGCAACGGTAGCACTTCTCTTGTTAAGGCCTCTAGCCACTGTGGTCGAAAACGCAATAAGTGCGGGAGTGGTAGACAATCCCTCCCTAAATCCAAACTGAAAGACCCTAAGGATATGGTTCCTCTCAATATGCTCCTTGATTCTTCCGAAAATTAATCTCTCGAAAAGCTTTTCTATGTTAGACAATAGTGATATAGGCCTATATCCCCTATAGTCAGTGGGGTCCATTCCAGGCTTAATAATGGGAACGACCTTGGAGTATTTCCACTTGTTTAGGGAAATATCCGGAGTTCAGGCACTGGTTGAGCAAAGTAGCTGACATGCTTCAGGCCCTCTGGCATGTTTTCTTTAGGACAGCATTTGTGATGCCATCATCTCCGCAGCTTTTTTTTTTTGTAGTTTAAGCCGCCTAAGGCGGCTCCTATCTGTTCTGGTGTAACAAATGTGCTGCTAAAGGGGTTTGTACCGGATTCATCTGCGGGCACGGAAGGTCCAAACTGAACTAGCGGCTCGTGGCTGTCAAGGATTGCTACAGAAATTGAATCTATAAAATGCACAACATTTTTGGGATTGTGATTCGGCTAGGAGGAAAAAGTTCCCCTGTAAGGAACTAAAGGTCCTTGGTAAAAACTTTACTTTTTTTGAGCATTTCTTTAACAAATCATAATTTGTGTGGAGGGGTCAATAGTTTAAATGGGTACTGTCTTTTATTAGGAACTGAATATCTCAAAAAAGGGCATAGTAGTACCGTATGGTCAAGACGGGCGATTAGTATCAATATAGGCATATGACTACTGATATTAAAGAAAATTTTGCAACTAATCCAAATATGTGACAGCGCATAGAAAAAGGGACCTAAGGGTTTAAAAAATTAATTTTAATTTTTTTTTTTTTTTTTGATGTGGACAACATCTGAGCATCGAATGAGACCGATCCCATGCCCCAAAAGTGTTCCCTCCCAGAGATATGTACGTTTTATGAAAGTGAAATCTACTATTCTAAGCGCAAATAGAAGGACCTAATCTTTAAAATGGCTCTCCTGAACAAAACTGGTTTTTAACCTTAGGTCCCTTTCTATTTTGCGCGTCAAATATAGTGTAATTGTGAATTTTTGGGTGAAATTAGGGATGAACGTACATTTTTTTCGCTTTTGTAGCTTAGGGACTTTGAAGACTATAAAAAGTTCGGCCAGGCCAAACTTAGCAACGTTTTGACTTGTTTTCTTTACTTCGAATTTTTTCTAGGATCAAAAATTACTAAATACTCGTAGCTCAAACAACGAAAATGTTTCTTGAATTTTTGGCTCATGTGAACTAAAAAGTGTCCCGTCTGGTCAAAACGGGCGATTAGTAGTCAATATGGACATATGGGTACTCAAATTAAAGCAAATTTTGCAGGATTTTGAATTTTTGTTTAGGGTTGTTCGCATGGGCCGAAAGGGCCCAAAAAACGTTCCTTTTTCCGCTAGAGTACCTTAGGGAAGTTGAAGGGTACATATTAAGTTCGGCCAGGCAGAACTTAGCTTCTTTTTTACTTGTTTTCTTTACTTTGAATCTTTTGTAGGATCATAAAATATGATTTATGATTTTATTCATGCGAACTCATAAATCTTTGCAAAAGGAAATTTGATTTATTTCACTTAGGCATGAAATAACTATTTGGCAAAATAATGTATGCAGGTTTCTTTACATTTTTTTTTTAAATTTAGCGTTTTGTTTTTATGTTCACATAATCGGGCGGTTTTTTGGGGTGCGAATATTGTAAAGTCTCATGATAAGCGAGTGACATTTTAAAACTCCATTTAAATATTTAGTAAAATGTTCATCTATCAGACGTCAATGTGTTTGCTTTACGAGGGCTACCGCAAAAGTAACTGGCCTAACATAAAAAGAACTGTTTTTTTGGAATTATTATTAATTATTTTTCAACATAATCTCCTTCCAACTCAATACACTTAATCAAACGTTTTACAAGTTTTTTAATTCCATCTGAAAAATAAGATTTTTCAAGACCGTCAAAATATGCCTCAGTTTCAGCAATAACCTCGCTATTGGACGAACATTTTTTGACGCCGAGAATTTTTTTTTTAAATTTAAAAACAAGAAATAATCAGAAGGAGCTAAATCTGGACTAAATGGTGGATGCGGAGCAATTTCAAATCGTAATTCGGCCAGTTTTTGTTGAGTTAAAAATGCAGTGTGTGAAGGAGCATTATCTTGATGAAAAAGAACTTTTTTTCTAAATGCGGCCGTTTTATCTTGATTTCTTCACTCAACCGATCCAATAATGCACAATAATATTCACTATTTATAGTTTTTCCTTTCTCAAGATAATCAATAAATATTATACCCTTTGCATCCCATAATACTGTGGCCATTACTTTTCCTGCTGACTTAACAGTTTTCGCCTTCTTGGGACCACTTTTACCAGCTTCTATCCATTGTTTTAACTGATCTTTGCATTCTGGGATGTAGTGATGGATCCATGTTTCATCAACAGTTATGAATCGGCGCAAGAACTCTATTGGATTACGCTGATAAATCGCTAAAAGCTCCTCGCAATTGGTCCAACGGACGATTTTTTGGGGCAAAGTCAACAAGCGCGGCACCCATCTTGCGGATAGCTTTTTCATGTGGAGTTCATCATGTCAAATACTCCAAACTTGTTTTTCGTGCATTTTAACAATATCAGCAAGTTCTCTGAGCTTTATTCGTCTATCTTTAGTCACTTCATTAAATATTTTTCTAATGTTTTCAATAGTAGTAGCAGTTTTCGGTCTTCCAGAGCGTTGTTCATCTTCCGTACTTGAACGACCCATTTTAAATTGTTGAACCCAGGATTTCACGGTGGAGTATGATGGTGCATTATCACCATGAACAGAATCCAATTCATCTTTGATTAATTGTGGCGTATAACCTTTCATATAAAAGTGTTTAATTACCGCACGAAACTCTTTATTTTCCATTTTTCAAAAATTATAAAACTTGTTTACTTCAATCACCTGTAACAAAGAAAATAATCATTAAATATTTCGGAAATTTTGACAGATGGCTTATGAAAGATTGCTTTTAAAAAACAAAAAAAAAGTTGCTAGTAAAACAGAAAATGTGTCAGGCCAGTTAGTTTTGCGGTTGCCCTCGTAATTTCACTGACCTACTTGTTCTTTCCCAAATGGTAAATAACATCCGACTTAATCTTATGCGCTTATGGAGTAATTCATTTAGTTAATTTAGTTATTGTGTATATCCCTTTGTTTTCTCAATAATAATTTAAAATTTTCCTATTTGTATTACAGGTATGTTTCAAGCACAATTTATTCGGATTAGCTATGAATTATGTAGCTTTTAAGGTAAGCTAAAAATCGAATCAATATTTACAATAAGGGCGGTATTATTAATACGCGCAGAGCAAAAATCAGTTGGAAATCGGTCCGAACTACAAATATTCGGTTAAATAATTATTCTTTCTGTTGCAATCACCAACATTCCGTAGTATTTATGGTTATATGGTTCAACATACCATAAGATGGTTGCTACAATAACATTTAGATACTTACCACCAATAACTCGGTTAAACAATCGAATTCAGTAAAACTATTGGTTACCGCAACTGATGGTTATAACAAGCAACCAATAATGAATTATAGGTACCAATAATTGGTGGTGGCAACAAATAAATTCTTCGTAGTAACCAAGCCCCGTTTACTATTCGGGGAATCAATTATTTCTTTTAGAAATGAAAGATTTAAGTGATTATAGAAAATTTTTAAAATAACGGACCTGGTAGTTATTTTTATGGGCCGAGGACATTTTTATTTCTCATCGCTATACTGTATGAATTTAGCTAAAAAGTAGTAAATACGTCAGACAACGGAATACACAAAAGTTAACCGTCTGTTGGTCGAGTTAACAAATGCTATTGGTAACGACAACCGAATTCAGAAAGTAGTCATTGTCAATAATCTATAACAAGAACCAATACATGAACAAATTCAGTGCCAATAATCATCATAATTAGTTTGTGCTACCGATACTTTGTCTCTTCAACTGATACTGTCAGTTCCCATAACTGAAAGTTGGCGTGTACCCAATCAACATTCAGTCATAGCGATGTAATACATGGAAAGTACGTGCAAAAAATTTACCCATCTGTTGGTCGAGTTAACAAATGTTATTGGTAACGACAACCGAATTCACAGAGTAGTTATTGCCAATAATCTATAACAAAAACCAATACATGTACAAATTCAGTGCCAATAATCATCATAATTAGTTTGTACTACCGATACTTTGTCTCTTCAACCGATACTGTCAGTTTCCACAACTGAAAGTTGGCGCGTACCCAATCAACATTCAGTCGTAGCGATGTATTACATGGATAATATGTGCAAAAAATTTAACCATCTGTTGGTCGAGTTAACAAATACTATCGATAACGACAACCGTATTCAGAGAGTAGTTATTGCCAATAATCTATAACAAGAACCAATAAATGAACAAATTCAGTGCCAATAATCATCATAATTAGTTTGTGCTACCGACACGTTGTCTTTTCAGCCGATACTGTTAGTTTCCACAACTGAAAGTTGGCACGTACCCAATCAACATTTAGTCGTAGCGATGTTATACATGGATAGTACGTGCAACCACCAACAAAATTCAGTTGTGGCAACAAATCTGTGCTCTGTGTGCTGTACATAGGCTTCTACACAAAAGCTTGACAGTGGACTTAAGCCTAAGATTCAAGAGAACTAGGATTAGATCTTTAATAACACTCTGCGACAAATGGTAAGGGTCAGTGATCGGTTTGGAATGAAACCACCGGGGAAAGTTATATTGGTAAAAAAAAAGTCATACGTGTTCCAGCGTTTCGCTGGGTCTCATCTAGGAATCGAGATATATCGATTTGAAGTTAGTAAGTATCGTATAGGGGAATTTGTCACGTTTTAGGCTCTTTTGTTTGACATAACTCGAGAACCACTCGTCCGATTTAGCTGAAACAAATTTAGAAAAATTAAGAATTACAATTCCTCTAATCTGTTCTTAAACCGTTTTCCTACTTAAGCAACAGTTTCGCAATTATAAATAAATGTATGAAAAAAAAAAATTATTTTTGCCTAAAAATTAAATTTTTTTTTTTTTTAATTCATAAAAAATCCAAAACGGTAAAAAGTGTCAAGTCCTATTACTTTCACGTAAAGTCACATAAGAAAACGAAAATAAATGTATTTAAAAAAAAAATAAAAAAAAAAAAAAATTTTTTCTTCATGAGCTTATTTTTAACTTGGAAACTATTACTTGTAAAGGAAAATAATATATGAACAGATTAAGGGAATTGTAATTCTTGGTTTTTTAAAATTTATTTCAGCTAAATCGGACGAGTGGTTCTCAAGTTATGTCAAACAAAAGAGCCAAAAACGTGACAAATTCCCCTATACGATACTTACTAACTTCAAATCGATATATCTCGATTCCTAGATTAGACCCAACGAAACGCTGGGACACGTATGACCTTTTTTTGACCGATATAACTTTCCCCGGTGGTTTCATCCCAAACCGATTGAGGCTGTCGCACAGTGTAATTCAAAGCAATCCCAAGACAAACGGTTCTAAGAACCGGATTGAGCTGAATAGCAATTATTCGGCTCAATCCGGTTCATAGAACACAGTTGCTTTTACAACAACAACAACAATTTATTTATATATCCATGATGGATTTTTTTGTTAAATTCAATAACCTCACTCAACTGTTGTCTTTTCACGATTGGGCCAGGTCATTCGATATCTCCTCAATTTGGGTGTTGCAAAGCAATGTTTTAGGGCATCATAGGGCGCTGCTACTGGGCGCACACAGACGAAGGTCCGTACCTTGCGCAGAAACAGTATCTTGGTGCTAATTGGGTGTTGCAAAGAAAATTTGGGTGTTGCAAAGCAATGTTTCAGGGCATTATAGGGCGCTGCTACTGGGCGCACACAGGCGAAGGTGGTTACCGTGCGCAGAAACAATATCTTGGCGCTAAGCTGAATCTGCTGGGATGTCTTCGCAGTAGTCGTCCCAACCACCATCTCATGGACAGAATGCCTCCGCCCAGGCGGAACAGGTACGATCTTATTGAGCTAGAGTGAGAGGTCCAGCGGTGCAAGACAGAGATTGAGAGAGTCTTAAGATCATTGAAACTATCAGGCCGAGCTACTTATATAGTGTTAATGTCGGACTAGGGAAACATCCTCTGGAGATTGTAGAAGAGAAGATTCTACCTTAATTAGCGAAAAATTGGTTGGAACTGCAATTATTAGGTTCGACAACAGCACTGCAGCTGTGACTTCATCAGGCCGAGCTACTTATATAGTGTTAATGTCGGACTAGGGAAACATCCTCTGGAGATTGTAGAAGAGAAGATTCTACCTTAAATAGCAAAAAATTGGTTGGAACTGAAATTATTAGGTTCGACTTCAACTTTAACTTCATCCTTTACTTCTACGCCTCCTTCTTCTACTTCTGCTTCTACTTCTTTTTCTTCATCTCTTTCTAATTTTTCATCTCTTAGCTTTTACTTGCTTTTTCAGCCATTCAAACTTATTGCATAATTTTAGGCTTCTTTCCGTTCTCCTCAAAGAGGTTAATGTATCCCACGTACACGGCTTATTCTCTCAGAGGTTAACGAACACGTCCCACCAACCTGACATCTGCTTAATTTTGCCCTACAAAACAAATCAAAAGTATTTTGGCTGTTTTCAGGTTTTCTCCCATGCCTTACAGCCGACCATAAATTATTACCGACCTTCTTCATTAGGGGCCATAAATCTTATTAGGAACAATTTTGATTTATTTCGTTGCCCGAAAATAAGCCAAATAAATTTCCTGTTTTTTGCGAATTTTGTTTTTTTCTTTGTTCCGGTTTTGCACAAATGCTTTCCCAAAAGGTATGCTTTAATTTTGAATGTGCCTACATATTTACTCTTTTGGCTTATTGTCCTCACCCTGTCTTATGTGTCGCTTAACAGCCTTCATCCCCCTCTACTTATACACAGGAGGAATGAATTGTATTGTGCGTTTTATTTTATCCTCCCCCTCCTTCGTTTGATTGGTCACGTGTCCTTAACCGTTTGCTCGGCACTGTTTTTTTTTCTTGCTCTTTGTTTTATTTTTGTTTAAGTCCTTTCGGTTTTGGATTCCTGTATCAATTACCGAAAGAAATGTTACACATCCACAAATTGACACATGATAAATTCGTTGCAAGTGCTTTAAGGATGTGGGAATTAAAGTGCTTTGGTTGGGATGAAATTGTTCGTGGGTTAAGTAATTTTGGTTGATTTCGTTTTGAGAGTGACGCAAAACCTAAGCAGCGATATGGCATGTACACATGTCCTCGTGCAGACGTAGGGTACACGTGCTGGGCGTAAGTTTTTTTTTTATTTGGCTAGGACCATAATTAACCCCTAGAGGAAACATTTATTGGAAATTAATATTATGTGAGACAAACACTTGTTTCTTATTAAAAGACCATCAACACATGATATACTCGTAACTAGCAATTGCCAACTAATTTATAGAAGGGCTCTTAAGTTTCATAAAGCCGCCTCTGCAAGGGTCATTGACTTCTTTTAGTAATCAATCGTTTAATTTTTTTTAAAAATTCATTGTAAACTTTCTTAACCCTGCTCAGCGCTTCCCTACACCTCATTGTCCCTAGTTTCTTTCGATAATGCTGTCAGTCCTTGCGAGAAATTCTTTGGCGCTACCAGCCACCACGACGCTGTCCCTACAGTCGGTGGTCATGCCACGCCACTCGACGCCATAAATCATCAGTAATTCAATATCAATAACTCGATATGACATTCCTTGCTCCATTCCTTGTGTTGGACAAGAGTATTATGTACTTGTAGTTACCATGATTACACTGTTCCTTTGTCAACAACTGCAAAATGTTCGCAGGAACAAGGACGAGAGAGAAAAAAATGTATGACACAAGGAAAAAAAACAAGCACAGTGGTTTTGAGGGGAAGCCATGAATTCCTGAATATCGAAAATTGTGGATTATTAATCCGCGTGGGCTCCCTTGAAATATATTGCCGCGTGCTAATTTCTTCAAGATGGAACCCCATTCGGGTTTGTAGTCATCGACTTTTCCACACTTGAGACTGAATCTGTGCTTTTTATAGTCTCTTCCATAGAATGGAGGTATATATAAGTTTGTCATTCCGTTTGAAACATCTCTATAAGGTAGAAATATTTATTTATTTTTCCTTTTTTGCCCCTTTTTTATCCCGTTTTAGTGCGATTTTTGACATTTGCTATCTACTCTCTATCTTCAATTTTTCAAGATATTGCCAACCGCTCTCTACGAACAATTCCAAAGCAGTTTTCCCTTTTGACTCAATATTTTCCCCATTTTTCAGGAGTTTATATAAATATGTCATTCTGCTTGTACCATCGCGAAATATTTATCTGTGACACGCAAAATAGAAAGGGACCTAAGGGTAAAAACCAGTTTTGTTCAGGAGAGCCATTTTAAAGATTTAAATACGTGTATCTTTGGTGTAGAATCGTCGACTTCACTTTCATAAAACGCGCATATCTCTGGGAGGGAACACTTTTGGGACATGGGATCGGTCTCATTCGATGATCAGATGTTGTCCACATCAAAAAAAAAGTGAAAAGTTGATGAAAAGTTTTGTTCAGGAGAGCCATTTTAAAGATTAGGTCCCTTTCTATTTGCGTTTGCGCTTAGAATCGTCGACTTCACTTTCAAAAAAGGGAACGATTTTCTATTTGAGGGACTAAAACAGTACTGGTCAACAATTTTTTTTTTCAATTTGTAACTGTTATAATTAGTTTATAAAAATAGTTTTGCTTGGAAGTTGTAAACGACTCAAAAATGGGCGTGGTCAGTGGTCCTAGGGGCCATAAAACTGTCCCGTGATACTCGGGGACATATAACCTCAAGTTGTCAAATTTTCTTACAAATCTAAATATATACCTATGTTTTAAATTTGGGTCAATTTGGGACTCGGTTAAAACCATATGGCAAAAGGAACAAATTTCCTCTTTGAAGGGCTAAAAAAGTCCTGGCCTATTTTTTTCACATTTATCTAAGTTGTTAACGAAGAGGCATTAAATGTCCCAAAAATGGGCGTCGTCATTGAGTCTATTTTTTCTAGGGGCCCAAAAAAGTCCGCTTATACTCGGGGACATATGGCTACACGCAGAAAAAAAGTATGGTTGTAGTGACAATATTCGAAGAGGATAATACTATTGTTGGGTATATGGTTGTGGTACATCAATATTATGATCCTCACAACAATAGTATGATTCAACTACAACCATACTATGATCCTCAACTATAATATGATTCACACATAACCATACTATGATCCTCACAACCATAGTATGATCCTCACAACCATAGCGTGTTTCACATACAACCATAGTATGATCGTCACAACCATAGTATGAATCACACGCAACCATGTTATGATCCCTACAACCATAGTATGATCACACACAATTATACTATGATCCCCAATATAATTTATTAGAATTTGTTTAAGTTGTCGACAATAGATTAGATCCCCAATATTATTTATTAGAATTGGTTTAAGTTGTCAACGATAGATTTGAATTATGAAAATTATTCAAAACACACAATTATACCATGATTTGGTTTAAGTTGTCAACGATAGATTTGAATTATGAAAATTATTCAAAAATACATTAAATTCAAAATAATAGGAGTGATTTATATCAAAGTAGAAAAATAAGTTTAAATAAACGTAAGCGTTTTTGTTAAAAATATTTCAGTTAAACAAAGCTAAAGCAGCTTGTTTAAAAAAAATTAATTTCGATAAAAAAAAGTACTGTTATTGCATTAGATCCATAACAATAACATTAGATCCGTACTAAAAAGCATATTCAAATGAAGAAAAATTACAATCATACAGTATGATAGCCGTAATCATATTATTGTTTACATAAAACGCAAAACACAATACTTTTGTCGCACCAACCATATTTATATTGGTGCGTTTTTAAATTTGTCAATAATACTATTGTTACATTTCAACAATATTAATATTGCAGCAATTATATTATTGTCAAAACTAAATTCGGTTAACAATGCTATGGCTGCGACGAACATACTTTTATTGCGGAGAACATATTATTATTGCCGTGACCATGTAGTAACCATATATCTTCTCTGCGTGTATTCACAAATAGTCAAATTTTTGCAAAAAATAGGTCCTTCTGAACGAGGACAATGGACAGTTTTGAAGAATCCGAATGACATTAATTTGACGGTTTGGCTAAATTGGAGGCATTGAACAATGGGCTAGGTTTATGGGTTCTGGGGCCCAAAACCATCCCTAATTATCAGGACATATGGGTAACCAAAAACGGTGAAATCTTCTTATAAATCCAAATAGGTACATATAATTAAGATTTGAAGATTAGGGGCCCAAGAATCGTCACCTTCAACTATGGACATATTTGAATTAAAAAATATTTTTTGAAGTTTATTCGGCTTTTGTATTTACAAATTTTTTTAATAAATTTTGACAAGCTGGAGGCCGTTTATTAAGAGGCATTAAAAAACAATACAATTTCGTCGCAAATCCGAGATCACAATCATTTTCAGACTCGAAAAATTTAAGGTCTTGAACTATTTGCCTAATGGTCTTAGGTTGCCGAAAAGTAGGTCCTTTTGAACATGGACATTAGATACTCGAAAACAGTGCAATTTTCTGAATTATCTGAATATGACAACAATTTGACGATTTGGCTGAATTCGAGGCGTCCCCTAATGTTCGTTGACATTTGGGTATTCACAAATACTAAAATTTTCTCACATATCCAAATATGTACATCTAATTAAGCTTTGTGCCAATGTTTTACTAGAGCTGGCCAATATGAGCCTTAGGGACTCAAAAATCAGCCACTTTAAACTATAGACATTAGGGTGGGGCGATTTGTAAGGACCAAAATTTGTCGATATTGCACCATTGATTTTTCGATAGCTTTTGGCATGAGGAAAAAAAGTTCAACTACGACATATAAAAAAATCATTTTCGCGGCGTCTGAATTTTTTTGGCTTTTTCTCAACTTTTATTTTAAGGTTTTTTCAGTATGTTCAAAAAAATATTTGATTTTAAATTTTTAAAATATATCCTACCCAAAGTTAAATTGTACGCTTAAAACCATGACGATATCATTTTTTCGAAGAAAAATGTTTTTCTTGAGTTTTTAGACGATTTTTTGTCGAAAAATAGTTTTTTTTATCGATTTTTTTCTCTTTTTTTGGTATTTTTAAGGCTCCAAACCAATTTGAACGCATTTTCTTCCATGTCAAATAGCTCATTTCTATAGAAATGTCCACGTTAAAGGGTGATGGTGAGATCTGTTTTTCGAAACAAAAGAATCTTCAACGAGTCTTGGTCGAAAAATTTAAACTAATATGAAAATTTGGGCGCCACGAAAATGATTTTTTTCGATATTTCATAGTGGAACTTTTTGCCTTATGTCAGAAGCTATCAAAAAATCGATGGCACAATATTGACTGCTATATCGATCCACCCTTATGGACATATTAAAAACCATTAACTTTCATCACCGATCCTAGTATCATATTAGTTTCAATATTCGAGAAATTTTAAGTCTTCTATTGACCCATAAGGTTCCTAGGGTGCCAACTACGTTCGCAGCTTTTTACCAAAACTACTATAAATAATCTAAGCCACCTCGGTTGCCCAAGACTCTAAACGGCTGTGGAAATTAGCGAAGTCCATTAAAAATTAAAACTTGTGCTACACTGTCCTGCAGACAAACCGCTATAGCTTCACGGATAGTAGTGGCAGTATTTTAGTTTAGTTACAAAAAGTCCTTCCGGCTAAACCTACTACAAAAAAAATTCGCCAATTTTGTCCGGACATTTAACGCTTTTAATCAGGCTTCATTCGTACTTAAATTTCCTGCCACTTTAGTCAATGGAACATATAATAGTTGCAGCATTTTTGTGGTTTCTTATCACTGTGCAGCAGTAACGGCTTATCCTACTACAAAAAAAATTTGCCAAAATTGAAGAGTTTAAATCCTGTCTTCTTCTTACTTTAATACCCTGCCTCTTTAGTTAATGAACCTTTTAATAATTGCACAATTTGTGTGGTTTCTTACCACTGTGTGGCAGCATGGACAACGGCAAACAAAGCACGCACAGTGTTGTAATCAAAGAAATGTTCGTATACGTGTATGAACAGCGAGTTGTAAATGTGTACATGTGAATTGTTAAAGGGGAGCATGCGAATGTGTTTGTGAAATGTCAAATGTGAATGTAAACGAATATTTTCTCACACGCACACATATACACACTCTCTCGTCTATTTGGACTATATTGAAGCGTTTTTGGCTGCTTCTTCTATATTTGGCTCAGTTTAAACGAGTATACGGTGTGAGCAGACTTTTCACATGGAGTCTGAATGCGAAAAAAAGAATTTCATATGAACTCAAGGGGAAGTAATTGAAAATCAAATTGAATGAAAATTAAATAGAATCAACTTACAAAATAACAGCAGTAAATTTGCTTTAGTAGCAGCAGCAGAAAAAAAAAACGAGAATAATAATAAAAACAAACACAAAAATGCTCTGGCAGACCGAAAAGTATACAAACCGAATACTTTAACAAAAATGAAACTGAGCAAAAAACATCACATTGAATGTTTTGTAAAAAAATGTGAATAGACAGACACTGGAACTATGCAAGGCGAGAGGGAAGGAGACACGAAAATAAACTACTGGCTACCGTGGGGCTTTGGCAAAAGTTTAAAGGGCATTAAACACAAAGAGGAAGGAGACCTCGATGCTACGGCAGCCGGTTTTATGTACCAGATTGACCAGACGAAGCAGCAATCTTCGGCCAAGGCTACAACTTTTACTAGAAAGGAAACTTGGAACAGTTAAGGAAAGCGAACGAGAACCATTTTGAACTAAAATTACAGCCAAGGTATAGTACAACCGAAAGTTTTGCAAATAACTGGAAACAGTTGTTCGAGGCAGGCACTCACTGAAAACAGATTCGTTTCCACAACCGATTTGTTTGCCCAACGAATGATTTAGGTTGCATGCACCTCGAGTACTGATTTAGTAAAACCGAATGTTATTTGGTGCTCTGTAGTTCTCTGTTATTGGAACTGAAGTCTCAGTGGAACATACGAAGAGACAAAAATCTGTTAATACACCTAATCCTGGCTTTACACGGTCTTTTTTTCCACGATTTTGGAAATAACACGGTCGATAGAAATAAAAATATCCTGTTTTAGACTTATCCTGTTTTTAGACGAAGACAAACATATTTTGAATTTAGCTGTGGTTTTGATTACATCTGCACATACATTCTAACGGGTGATCAATTTAGAAATATAAAAAAAGAAAATACAAAAATTTAAATCAAGTGTGGAATCTTTAATGTTTATTCGAAACGACATTTTATGCCATTTATTTTTTGAATATAATTTTCTTCAAAGTATCGTCATAACAACGTCCCAGGGTGTTCATTCTGAGGGTCCAATTTTGAATGAATCATTTTAGCATATCGACCGAAATGCTCAAATGATTCAAAGAAAGAAAGAAATGTGTGAAAAAATCCACTTAAAAAATACTTCTAGAATAATCCCCGTTACAAATTTAAAAAAAATAAGGACCGATGATTCCACCAGCCCATGAACCGCATCTAGCCGTAGGTTTCGCGGTGTAAGTCTCTCCATGATGAAATGGCAAACAATACTGAAAAGAAAAAAACTTTACCACAACTCACGCGTAATCTGTGAAAATGACCCTATTGAAAAAATATCTCTAGATTGATCACCCTTTAGTACAAAGGTTTCTACACAAATGGGTTCACAATGAACGGAAGCCTAAGATTAAAAAGAACAAGGATTGGATGTATCATAATTTATTGAAGGCAATCCCATGACAGCCATTTCTATGGGCCGAATTGACCCGAAGAGCAATTCTGTCACCCTGGCAACAACAGCAACTACAATTTGTTCAGATAACCATGGTGCGATTTATTTTTTTCAATTCAAAAGCCTTCCAAAACAGTCGAATATCCTTTAACGGAAGGGCCTGATCATTCGATATCATTTTAATTTGGGCTTTGCTGCCAAGAAAAGTTTCAGGGAATGAGAGGTCGCTGCTACTGGGTACACGCCGACGAAGGTCCTTAACGTACGCAGACAAAATTTCTTGTTGTCTAAGCGGAACCTGCCTGGGTGTCTCAGCGGTGGTTGGGAGTCACCCAACCGCCACCTCTACCCAGGCAGATCATTTACGATCTTCATGATCTAGAGACAGAAATCCGTGGGTTACAAGAGAAAGCCTTTAGATCATCGAAACTATTAGGCAGGTCGCAACGATATTCACGCTGATCCGCCCAGGCAGATCATTTACGATCTTCATGATCTAGAGAGAGAAATCCGAGGGTTACAAGAGAAAATCTTTAGATCATCGAAACTATTAGGCAGGTCGGAACGATATTCACGCTGATCCGCCCAGGCAGCTCATTTACGATCTTCATGATCTGGAGAGAGAAATCTGAGGGTTACCAGAGAAAGCCTTTAGATCATCGAAAGTATCAGACAGGTCGGAACGATATTCACGCTGATAAAGTCGGCGAAAAAAAATCAGACTTGCCAGAATGCCGCCCTGAGAACAGCAACAGGGTATCTCATCATTATCTCATCACGTCTCATTATGTCTACTTAAGACTAGCTGCATGAGGAGACGAAGGTCTTTACAGTGCGCAGACACAATTTCCAGCTGTCTAAACAGTGCCAGCTGAAGTGTCTTCGCAGAAGTCATCCCAAGCACTATCCCAAGCATGGACAGGTCAGATCTATCTTCATGATCTAGACTATCTTCATGATCTAGAGAGGGAGGTCCAGTGGTACAAGAAAGAGCATCGAAACTATCAGGCAGGTGTGAACAACATTCACGCTGATTAAGTCACAGCAGCCTTATCCAGCTATAGCGTAAATTTAGTGCTAGGGTAACATCCCCCTGAGTTTTTGCCAGAGAAAATGTAGGGGACATTCTCCAAAGATTTTACCAGAAATGCTAGGAGACGCTACCTTTGGCAGACGCGCGTGGGTCTGGCTCAGCTGAGATCTAAATGGTGCAGCCACCTCAATTCGTATTGGGCGCAAATTCATGGCAACATTTCGTACGTTTAGGACCAGCCATCAGGGACTATATGACGCGCTGCATCTCTTCAATTGTCCAGCTACGCCGACCCACCAAAACCCCTGGTTTTTTCTCTTTGCACGCATCCATTTAAAATAACGCCTTTTTTTCGTCTGTATATGAGGGCAGATCCCCTATAGACCAACAGGACTTAAAAAATTAAATTCAATACAAAGAATCATTCGACTCATCATCTTACGAATAGTCATCCTCTACTCCAGTATGTTAGGAGGTATCTAAAAAAACAAGATAGGAAGTTCCAGCCTTACAGGAAAGTCTGAATTAAAGGATCTGTTAGTCAGGTCTGCACGGCATTCCCTCTGTTATGTTATCACAGAAACCGTCAACATCTTTAGAGTGCATACAATGCTTGGATACCGTCTTCCTGAGAAGGAGAGGCTATCCCGACAAACCAAAGTGGCATTGGCTCAATGGAGATCTGGCTGGGGAGGCATGCTATCAAATTGTTTCCTTGGCTGGAGAAGTTGACATAATGTAACCTGGCCTAAATTGCCGGCAGCGTGTCAAAACTATGTTCCGAATGCCAGCAAGAACCGGCACTACCCCAGTTTAAATGTCCTTCCAAACCCACTTAACTGATTGGTATGACCCAGTCAATTTCGTCATCTTCCTGAACCTGTAAAAAGCCTTGCAGAACTAGCTGCTCAAGTGGGATAGGAAGGATCATAAGAGGTATCTTCATGATCTATATGGGAAGGTCCAGCTTTACAGGATATTCTGGATCAACGGGTCCATCAGTCAGGACAGACCGGCATTCACTCTGAGATTCTCACAGAGATAGCCTAGGAGGGATACCAAGGCAAACCGAAGTGGCATTGGATAAATAGAGATTTGGCTGATGTAGCCGCCTCAATTCTTACCTGTCCTAAGCTGACGGCAGTGTGCCAAAATCATGTTCCGCATGCCAGCAAGGGCGCTCAGTTCAAATATCCTTCCAAGCCTACTTAACTGGTTCCTGTGTTATACAAACATACCATCTCGCCACCTACTCGAACCTGGAAACAGGCCTTGCTGGACGAGGATCATGGACTTGTTGACCTTTAAAGTATCTGCGTTGTACAGCAAATCTATAAGATGGATTTTTTTATGACATGGATATTCTGAAACTTTTCCTTGTCCCCTCGCCTGATATGCGGGTGAAAGCGCAACGAAATGTGAAATCATAGAAACATGCGAATGTCTGCAACAGAAAAGAACACACAAGAAATGCAGACACATTTGTTAGCAACAAATATTTTATTTTTTTTTGTGTCATAAAAAAAAAAACTGAAAACTCCAAAATGTTAGATGGTCAAAACCGATCAAATGATACTCTACACTACCAGAAATCAATGCAATGTGATTGACTTATACCAACTACTCTATGTGATAGATAAGACAATGAAATTATTAGAGACTAATAAAAAAAACATAAAATTCCGCCCTGAAAAAGCTATCTACATTGGCCGAAGACCTTAATGGGGACATTGAATTCTGAGCGGGAAGGTCAGCAACTAGAAATGTGAAATACGCTTTTTACTAAGAATTCTTCCAGACAACCGGGAGAGACAATATTGGAGTTTGGACTTTCGTAGGAAATATGAATTCTGATCGGCGGAAGGTCAGCTACTGCAGCTGGGGAATACCCAATTTACTCCAGGCTTGCTCCTAGGGACTGGACCACAGAAACAAAATTGAAGCTTCGATTATAACTTACTAAAGAGTAAATGGATTCTTAGCGGGAGGCTCAGCTATTGGAAATAAGGAA
Source organism: Hydrotaea diabolus (assembly GCA_963513945.1). NCBI lineage: Eukaryota > Metazoa > Arthropoda > Insecta > Diptera > Muscidae > Hydrotaea > Hydrotaea diabolus. The sequence goes on from OY740718.1 coordinate 25,060,871, forward strand.
GATCCTTTTAAGTAAGAACTCTTTCAAGCACCCGGGAGAGACAATATTGGAGTTTGGAATATAAGACAACGAAATTATTAGAGACTTATAAAACTCCGCCCTGAAAAAGCTATCTGCATGATGGAAGTCTCTCGTAGGTACTAAGGATTCTGATTGGGGAAGGTCAGCTACTAAAGCAGGGGAATACCCAATTTACTAAGAACCCTTTAGGCTTTCTCCTAAAGAATGGACGACAGAAGCAAAATTGGAGATTCGAATGTAACTAATTAAATTGAAATAATGGATTCTGAACGCGAAGGTCAGCTACAATATTGGCGAATATGTAAGACAACGAAATTATTAGAAACTAAAAAAAATCCGCCCTAAAATTTACCTGCCTAGTTCGAAGACTCTGGTAGGGACTATGGATTCTAATTGGGAAAGGTCAGCTACTAAAGCAGGGGAATACCCAATTTACTAAGAACCCTATAGGCTTTCTCCTAAAGACTGGACGACAGAAACAAAATTGTAGCTACGAATATAACTAATTAAATTAAATTAATGGATTCTGAAGGGGAAGGTCAGCTACCTTTTAACTAAGAACTCTTGCAAGATCCCGGGACAGACAATATTGGCGAAGATAGCGAAATTATTAGAAACGAATAAAACTCCGCCCTAAAAATGATACCTGCCTACGTCGAAGACTTTCGTAGCGACTGTGGATTCTGATTGGAAAGATCAGCTACTAAAGCAGGAATATACCAATTAACTAAGAACTCTTTCAGGCTTCCTCTTGGGGTCTAGAGACAGTATTGGAGCTACGATTATAACTGTTAAATCTACAGACCATGAACGTCTAAACACAATGAATTATAAGTAAATGACTACAGCACTTAACAATTTTGTAGGGTACATTGATTTCATAATATGTGACGAGCAAAATAGAAAGGAACCTAAGGTTAAAAACCAGTTTTGTTCAGGAGAGCCATTTTAAAGATAAGGTCCCTTTCTATTTGCGCTTAGAATCGTCGACTTCACTTTCATAAAATGCGCATATCGCTGGAAGGGAACACTTTAGAGGCATGGGATCGGTCTCATTCGATGCTCAGATGTTGTCCACATCAAAAATGAAAATTGATTTTTTTACCCTTAGGTCCCGTTCTCTATGCGCTGTCACATATGCTGATATTCGCCACTGCTGCAATGCCATAGGACACGCGGCACGGGAACAAAACTGAATCTAGCAAATGTTACAAAGGTTATTATCTAAATGGTACATCTGGCTTGTCTCGACAGACACAAGGCGTATTTTAAGCGCGTCACATGCCGGCTCCCTAAAAGTATGCTTTAAATGTTGTTAAAAATGTACCAAAGTCGCACACACGCAGACATTGGCGGAGGTAGTGAATGAAGCTGCAAAGCAGCAGGAAAAGGAAGGGCCCAGCAAGGCCATCATTGGAAGCTCTCATTTCAAATTACCAAAGGCTAGGACACTCATTTCAAATGAACACAGGCTGAGATTGGACGTAAGACATTTAAACTCATACCAAATATAGCCAGATGGATCAATAGAATCCACGCAGAAGTAAATTACTGCCTTACGGAATTCCTGACAGGATACAGACACCTCTAGAAATATGGACATGGCGATTCCCACCATGTATATTATTATCCCAATGAAATAGAGGATGTCGATCACGTTATGTCCTATTGCCCTAGATTTGAGCATAACATGGCGCTACTGGAGCGAGTTGTTGACCAAGAGATTAAACCGCATAATATTATCGGCGCAATAATTGAAAGCCAGAATAACTGGAAGCGGATTTGTAGCTATGTCAAGCAAGCCCTTCTTTGGGAGCTTAAGGTCATGCTGTACTCATTTCAAATAAATGCAGGCTTAGATTCGACGATGCACATAGAAACTCATTCGAAATGTTGGCAGATGGATCAGTAGAAGGCACAGGTCTATAAATTACTACCCTTTTCAGTTCCTGACAGGTAACGGAAGATACAGAAGTTACCTTTGCAAATATAAACACGGAGATTCTCCTGACAGGTCACGGAAGATACAGAAGTTACATTTGAAGGTATAAACACGACGATTCTCCTGACAGGTCACAGAAGATACAGATACCTTTGCAAATATAAACACGACGATTCTCCTGACAGGTCACGGAAGATACAGAAGTTACCTTTGTAACAATGTCCGAATGAAAAAGAGGATGTCGATCACGTTATATCCTAGATTTGAGCATGACATGGCGCTAGTAGAGCGATATGTTGGCATAAAGATTGAATCGCATAATAATATAGGCGATATGATTGAAAGCCAGGAGAACTGAAAGCGAATATTTAGCTATGTCAAGGTAATGCTACTAAAGCTACGAGTACGCAAAGAAAAGAAGGAAAAACGCTAAAAATGAGAACAACTTTGAGGCTAATTGAGCCTTTCTTAGCTTGAGGCGTAATACCTCGATTGGCAGTTCCGCAGAGAGTGGCATTGGCAAAGAAGATGGTTTTAGTCGATAAGACTTCGACATAGCCCAGTACAACGGAAATCTAAGGCAGAATTCCATCTCTTTCCTCCAAAAAAAACCTTAGACTATTGAGCCAGACCTTCGACCTGCCCTTTTTTGTAGAAGACCTTCTGGAAGGCCCACAAAAAATGCTTCTCTTTCTGGAAGGCCCACACAAACATTCTCCTCTAAAATGCATTTAAAAAAATTTTAAAAAATATTCCAGCTCAAAAATTAATTTTGATTTCCACTGTTTTATCCCAAAACCATATTTTTAACTTGATTCCAATACTGATTATTGGCAATCGTTGAAATCTACAGGGTTATCAATATAGAGGTATTTTTTTAATAGCGTTTTTTTCACAGATAACGCGAGAGTTGTATTAAACTAAAGTTTTTTCCTTTCAGTATTGTTTGCCATTTCGCCATGGAAAGGCTTACCCCGCGACAACTATGGTTTGGTGCAGCTTATGGGCTAGTAGAATCATCGATCCAAATTTTTTCAAATTTGTAACGGCTGATCAATTCAGAAGTATTTTTGCAATAGTTTTTTTTTCACAGATTTTGCATGAGTTGTGTTAAACTTAATTTTTCTTTTCATTATTGTTTGCCGTTTCATTAAGAAAAGACTAGTGAGGTTTATGGGCTGGTTGAATCATCGGTCCATATTTTTTTAAAGTTGTCGGTGGTTTATTCTAGAGGCATTTTTCAATTGGATTTTTTCACAGATGACGCGTAAGTTGTGCTTAACTTTTTTCTGTTCAGTGTGGTTTGCCATTTCATCATGGAAAGACTTACACTGTGAAAACATCGGTTTGGTAAGGTTTATGGGCTGGTAGAATCATCGGTCCATATTTTTTTAAAGTTGTAACGGTGGTTTATTCTAGAGGTATTTTTCAATTGGATTTTTTCACAGATGACGCGTGAGTTGTGCTTGACTTTTTTTCTTTTCAGTGTGGTTTGCCATTTCATCATGGAAAGGCGTACACTGTGAAAACCACGGTTTGATGCGACATAGGGGCTGGTGGAATCAACGATCCATAAAATTAAAATTTGTATAGGGATGGTTTTTTTCACAGCTTGCGCATGAGTTGTATTAAACTTTATTTTTGATCTCTTTAGTATTGTTTGGTAAGACTTTCACCGGTAAGACTTTCACCGCGAAAACCACGGTTTTTGCCTATTTCGCCAATCCGTTCAAAATGCTCGAACGAGTCATTTTTTTTTGTGAGGAGGAAAACCTTCTTGTGATTCAAGATGTTTCTGTATACATCAGATTCTTACAGACTGCAAACCCTTCTCCTGCTTCAGCCCCATTTCCCCGCGGAAATGCCATACGGTATTATTTTGCTTGGGGGAGGAGTTGTTGGCCACAAGGCCATTCGCGATTCAGCTGGCATCGCGACATTCTTTCGCTCTTCTTTTTCGGCCCGTATATGCTTCAGCCTCATTTCCCTGCGGAAATGCCATACGGTATTATTTTGCGTGGGGAGGATGTTGTCGGCCATAAGGCCATTTTCGATTCAGGTGGCATCACGGCATTCTTTCGGGCTTCTTTTTCGGCCCGTAATTGCTTGTTCACATGAGTGATGAAGGTATTAACCTCCTCGCAGTTTCCCTCGCTGCTCAGCATCGTGTCGATCGCGTTATCTGCTGTTAACCTTTCGCCTGTGTGGAACTCTAACCGTGTTCTTATATCGGCTAACCGAGGGCATGCTGGGCACATTGGGGAATCATTGTGTCTAAACGATGTTGGTGGCTTCTGTATCCTCCATTTCCGGTAAGAAATTGGTTCAGGTTGTAGTTGGTTTCTCCAAAGTACCTGGTTAACCCACTTTTCTATATTAGGTAACAGCCTGAATGTCCAACAGTCTTTCGTTGTGCATTGCCCCCTACATTGCCAGTTTTGTATGGTCCTGTTTCTCTCCTCAGTTTTAACTGTTTTGCCCTTGATTTCTCGGGTCTCTTTCGTCTCCAAAATATTGCGGACTGTTCTCTCGCTGTCAGCTCCGTTGGTATCATGCCTGCCACCACTGCTTCCGCCTCCAATGATATTGTGCGGTATCCATGAACGAGTCATCCGAAATTGGACCCCTCGAAATGAACACCCTGAGGCGTAGTTGCGGCCAACATTTAAAGGAAATTATATTCAAAAAATAAATGGTCTAAAATGTCCATTCGAGTGAACAATAAAGATGCCACACTTGATTTAAGTTTTTGTATTTTTTTATTTTGAAAAAAATACCTCTACATTGATCACCCTATATTTACTCCCTTAATTAGAACCTTGTCAGAGTATTTGCATAGATTTTAATGGGTTAGTACCCCAGTTTCTCCAACTTGACTGTTTTGTATTTTTTCGTGAAGTTAATCGTTTACATTATTCTCCCCGGATCGCTCACGTTCGCTACTTTTTTGAACCATTTACAAATGTTATATTGCTTTCCAAAAAAGCTTCCAACATTTTAGGAAATAATTATATGTATTGAAAGTCATTTGCTTTTTATTTACATAAATATCCTCGCTCACGGCGAAACATTTGGTCCTTCGAGCCCGATTCGATGTGGACTTTTTTTAATTTCGCCTCCACTAGAATTTCAACCCATGTGGCTTCACCGATATGCAACCTACTGTCAAATAAAACCAATCCAATCCCTAGTCATCGCTGTAATAAATACCTTCTGTGCTGCCTTTACTCAACAGGCATGGTTGCGGGCAAAGATTTCTACATCCTTCACAAAAAAGGGTTTAGATCGTTCCTTCCTTCTGCCTTCAAGAAATGGCCCTCTAAAATGCTAATAAAAAAAAATTATTACAAATGATCTAGTTTAAAAATAAATTTTAAATTACATGATTTTCAATTTTGCGTCCGCTAGAATTCGAACCTACGACCTTGAGGTGGCTTATATTTCTTTCTAAATAATCTTCCAACATTTTTTGCTTTTGCTTTTAATTTACATAAATATCCTCGCTCACGGTGAAACATTTGGTCCTTCGAGCCCGATTTGATATGGACTTTTTTTAAATTTCGCCTCCACTAGAATTTCAACCCACGTGGCTTCACCGATATGCAACGTACTGTGAAATGAAACCAATCCAATCCCTAGTCATCGCTGTGATAATTACCTTCTGTGCTGCCTTCACTCAACAGGCATGGTTGCTGGCAAAGATTTTTACATCCTTCACAAAAAAGGGTTTAGATCGTTCCTTCCTTCTGCATAAAGCACAAAAAAGAGCCCTCTAAAATGCAAATAAAAAAATTTATAACAAATGTTCTAGTTTAGAAATAAATTTTAAATTACACGATTTTCAATTTTGCCTCCACTAGAATTCGAACCTACGACCCTGAGGTGGCTTCTTCGATATGCAACGTACTGGCATACAAAACCAAACTAATCACTAGCACTCGCAGAGATGTACACCTCTGGTGCTGCCTTCACTCGCCAGAAGGAAGCTGGGAATATTTATGGGATTTCTCTTATTGAAGCCTTCCTGCTGGCCTTTTTAATGAAAATAAATTACTAGGCCCTCTAGCTAAAGGGCCTTCTTAAAGAGGCTCGATGAAAATGTCTGCAAACTAGACCTTTTGGAATGTCTTACTTTGAAAAGCCATAGCGAATGTGTATTTGATTTGAAAATAAGGCCTCCTATGAGAAGGCCTAGTATACTTTCCCGCTGAATTTTGTGTGTATGATGTATGCGTTTGAGTATATTTGTTTAGTTTAAGTGTATAAAATGTAGTTGTTTTCAGTTGTTGACGGAAATGAAATATTAAGGAGGGGTTAAGGTTACATTCTCTACGTTATGACAATGACTCGCCTGTGACACTGTGTCTTTCTCAGGAACCTCTTGTGTCCTCATCTGGCTCTCTATATCTTTCCCTCTTTCTATCTGTTTCTTTCAGGCTAGTGGCACTTTTGTCCCCCCATACTAGGCAGCACCCTCAACTAAGCTGTAGGTTTGCCTTGAAGTTTATTTGCTTAGCCCAAAAGTATGCAATTTAAATTGCAGCAAAAATTAAATTACATATTTTGCTTACCCAAAGCAAATATGAGAAAGAGCATTAAGAGCAAATATTGACAGTCGCTGGAATCGGCCTTCATGGCAATCACCAGTTCATCTAGTGCTCTAATGGCAGGGTAAACAATTTCGAAAGCCTTAAAGTAGGCTTCAAACTTTATTTGCGGCATCTTTTCAGCATTAAAAAAAATTTGCCATTTGTGCATTTTTTTAAACGTTTCACTTTGTTTTTCTTGTTTTTAAAGTCTTTTCGTGGTTTTCTCCAACCAACACTGAGTCCTTTTTTGTTTTTCAGGATAATTTAAGAATTTCGAATAATCAAAAAAGGAAAATTAAGATAATCTCGTTGGTTTTGAAAACATAAGGGTTTTTACTTTTTTTAAAGAATGTTTAATGCAATCAAATGATTGCTAGCACACTTCATTTCGTTTTCTTCTATTTCCAAATTGTTGCTTAGACACTTGGTATCCTGGAAGGGGGTTGTTTGAAATTTGATACACTTTCAAAGTGATGACGTTTTTGTTTTCCTTTATTTAAGAAACAAGGGTTGTTTTGCAGCAACATCCATCAAAAGCGTGTACAGATTAAATAAAACACTCTTCGGCAAAGGCTGTGTTAATCAAAAGTATCACTTTGAAGTGAAGTGCGGATATTCAATTAGAAATCAAAACCTTTGGCTTAAAAAAAAATATGTTCTGTTTGGCAGAGTGTGATTTGTCCTTTCAAGCATATGCTTACCTGAATTTGTAATCTATAAGGGATGAAATTGTTTTTTTTGGAGAGTGATGTATTTCAATTCGTGATTTTTACTAGGTACATTTAGGTATGAAATACTTAGTATTGGAATGCTGCCGGCAGTTGTCTTGAGTTTTTTTTGGATATTCTTCAAAATTGTCTAGCCCAACCAACACTTTACAGGGTGGCTGATAAATATTGCTACATTAAGAAACTCAAATTATTTGTTTTTAGTGTATGTAAATCATATTTTTTTTCAAGTTTAAGCTCATTCAATTTAATTAAATATAGCTTAAGTAGTTTTAAAAAAATTGGAATTTAAATGCCCCCCCCCTTGCTCGTTGATGCATGTGCGGCATCTTACCAAAAAGTGGTTCATTACTTTTTGTAGAGTTGAGACAGGAATAGCCGCAATTGTTATGCTAATGGATTGCTTTAGTTCATTCAAATTTTTTGGTTTTGCTTTGTAGACGTTGTAGTCGTTTGCAATAACCCCACAAGAAAAAGTCAGGTGCAGTAAGGCCAGGTGACTTGGGGGGCTAACGGAATGTAGAGTTTCTGGATATCAGCTTATTGGAAAATTTTCGTCGCAGTTCTGTCATAACAGCCCGGGCTATGTGAGGAGTTGCACCATCTTGCTGAAATCACACAGAGTTGAATGAAATTCTTATTCAGCGTAATTCTGAATACAAAAACTCTCTCAACATGCTCAAGTAAAGGGTATCCAGTAACCGCAAGGGTGTGACCGGGTTCTTCGAAGAAGTAGGGCCCGACAAGGCAACGTGATGAAACTGCACATCCCACTGTGACACGAAGTAGATGCAATTCCGTTTCGAGGAGTATCAGAGGGTTGCAAGCACTCCATATTCGACCATTTTGTGTTTTGCCCTTCAAAGCGAAATGGGCCTCGTCAGACATGAAAAACAGCTCAACATGTTTCCGTCCTTTTTCAGCATTTGCAGCATCTTCTAACAAAATTCCAAGCGAATTAGGAATTCTGCTGGGTTCAGTCTGTTGGCCCTAAAATTTTTTATGGGAAGTCCAAATCTTTGTGCCTAATTGACTGCAATGACTGTCTGCAGATAAGCTTCTTGTCGAAACTCTTGGATTGTTTTGTATGGCATCACTCTCTCAACATGCTCAAGTAACGGTCTCCAGTAACCGCAAGGGTGTGACCGTGTTCTTCGAAGAAATAGGGTCCGACAAGGCAGCGTGATGAAACTGCACAACCCACTGTGACTCGAAGTGGATGCAATTTTGTCTCATGGAGTATCTGAGGGTTGGAAGAACTCCATATTCGACAATTTTGTTGGTTTGTGATGCTGTTTGAATCGAAATGGGCTTCGTCAGACATGAAAAGATAGTTCAACATATTTCCGTCCTTTTTCAGCATTTGAAGCGTTTTCTAACAAAATTCTAATCGAATGAGGAATTCCGATGGGTTCAGTCTGTTGGCCTTTTAAATATTTTATGGCAAGTCCAAATCTTTGTGCTTAATTGACTGCAATGACTGTCTGCTTATACCCATTTGAGCAGATAAGCTTCTTGTCGAAACCCTTGGATTGTTTTGTATGGCAGCAGCTTGATGTTTCCTCCTTCCGATGGTAAAGTCTTATCTTGATTGCCCTATGCCCGGCAAAATTATTAAGTCTCATTATGGTCCAAGTTCTCGGAGGATTGCCGCCAAACGTGCGTCTATACTCTTTTTCGAACCGAAACTACGGACGCCAGTGCGTGATAGCGGCGGACAATCCAAATTCTTGTTTCAGTCTCCCACACGCAGAAAAAAAGTATGGTTGTGGTGACAATATTCGAAGAGAATAATACTATTGTTGGGTATATGGTTGTGGTACAACAATATTATGATCCTCAAAACAATAGTATGATTCAAATACAACCATACTATGATCCTCACAACAATAGTATGATTCACACATAACCATACCATGATCCCCACAACCATAGTATGAATATTATGATCCTCACAACAATAGTATGATTCAAATACAACCATACTATGATCCTCACAGCAATAGTATGATTCACACATAACCATACTATGATCCCCACATAACCATACTATGATCCCCACAACAATAGTATGATTCACACACAACCATACTATGATCTCCACAACCATTGTATGATCCTCAACCATAGTATGTTTCACATACAACCATAATATGCTCCTCACAACCATAGTATGATTCACATGCAACCATGTTATGATCCCTACAACCATAGTATGATCACATACAATTATACTATGATTACCAATATAATTTATTAGAATTTGTTTAAGTTGTCGACAATAGATTTGAATTATGAAAATTATTCAAAAATACATTAAATTCAAAATAATAGAAGTGATTTATTTCACAGTAGAAAAAATAAGATTAAATAAACGTCAGCGTTTTTATTAAAAATATTTCAGTTAAACAAAACCAAAGCAGCTCGTTTAAAAAATTTTAATTTCGATAAAAAAAAGTACTATTATTGCATTAGATCCGTACCAATAACATTTGTTCTTAAAAGCATATTTAAATAAAGCAAAATTACAGTCATACAGTATGATTGCCGTAATCATATTATTGTTAACATAAAACGCACTAACCATATTTTTGTCCAACCAACCATATTAATATTATTGCTTTAACCATATTTTCATTTTTAAATTTGGCAATAATACTATTGTTACATTTTAACAATATTAATATTGCAGCAATTATACTATTGTCAAAACTAAATTCAGTTAACAATGCTATGGTTGCGACGAACATACTTTTATTGCGGATAACATTTTATTGTTGCCGTGACCATGTAGTAACCATGTTTTTTCTCTGCGTGCAGTTATCCATTTTTGTTAAATCTAAAAATCAATCTGCAAATTCCAAAATAAAATGAACCAGATTAATTAAATAGAAAAAAAGTTATTTATTTTTTTTGTTAGCGGCTTCCAGCAGCCACCATGTATGACTCATATACTGAGCATCCTTTCTAATTTAAGGAATGTCCTTTTTCGGCACAATTAATTCAAACCAGATCGTTCTTACTAGAGCATACTTTCCGGGATCATGACTCTGGTTCTATTTCAAACAAGCAAAAGAACGAGTGCAATTTTTAGATCAGAAGTATGCCAGCGCAGCCATGACGAGCATTTATCCGATATTTTCGAGCATAATTGCCATATATCCTTTTATCATTATAAAAATCATTAAGCAAATTCACTGAATTCGCTACTTTTCTTTGAAAATGAGTGAACATGCTCCGCGCCATGTTCAACGAATTTTTGTATCCAAAAATGCAAGAGAATGAAGTGGGCGACATTTAGTTTCAACAAGACTGGGCCACATGTCATACAGTTCGGCCACATGTCATACGAGTTCGAGGCTTTATTTATATTTTGGTTTATATATTGGGTCCGGCAATAACAACACAATATTTTATCATTGGAAATGGTTTTATTGTTTTTCAAAATATTCTCCTTTAAAATCAATACACTTTTGCATGCGCACAAACCAATTTTCGAAGCACTTTTTCCACTCTGATGGAGACGCGTTGACCACGCATCTTTTTTATCGTGCTAGAGAAAAAGAAGAAGTCATTGGGTGCCAAATCAGGGCTGTACGGTGGATGGCCCATCAATTCGACATTTTGAGTGGTCAAATAAATAGCTCATCGTTTCAGCTGATGTGTGCGAGCTCGCATTGTCGTTATGCAAAATCATCCGTCTTCTCTTATTTCTCCGAACACTGTTGGCAAACAGATGATTGTCTACCACTCAGAATTGACCCTCCTACGTTCCACTAAAAGCACTGTGGCAACGTGGCCGGTTATACCCAAAAAAACGCAATAATTTGCTTCGATGTACTTCTTCCACGAACAACTTTTGTTGGATTTGGCTTGTCTTGAAAGACCCATACGGTCGATTGCTGTTTTGTTTCGGGTTCATATGCATAGATCCATGATTCGTCACCTGTGACAATGTTATACACTGCCTTTGAGCTACCGCAGTTATACTTTGTCAACATCTCGTTGCACCAATCCATACGAGCCTTTTTTTTAAGCATTCGTCAAATTATGTGGCATAAAACGAGAACAAATTTTTTTCACGGCCAAATGAACATGCAATATCTTATTGATGCTTGTCATACTTATGCCCAAGGATGCCTCAATCTCACGGTATGTCACATGTCGGTATTGCTTAATCAGTTCACGCACAGCATCGACGGTTTCTGGCAAAGCGACCGAAGTTGGACGTTTTTCACGAAATTCATCCTGTAGCGAACGGCGTGCGAGACTGAACTCTTGGTACCGGCGATTAACAGTGGTTTTTGATGGTGCTTCATCGCCAAAAGTCGAAACTAGTTGATTTAAACACTCTTGTCTCGACAACCCTCTCCGAAAATCGTAAAAAATCATCGCACGAAAAAGTTCATGGAATAATTGCATTTTTTGACTGAGATGAATTTTTCAACACACTGTAAACAAAACCATTTGTACTCGAATAACAAAACGTTCTGAGTGAAGTTATGCTAAGAAATGTCAAAGTTTCAAGTTCAAGTTTGCATCTGGGAACACTAGTTTTGTCAGGACCCGAAATATAAATAGCAACCCTCGTATTTACTACTAACATCGTGCATTTTAGTTGGACAACCTTGTTTATAAATTTTGTAAATATTTGGATTTTAATATTTGAATATTTGAAAATGTTTAGATTTAATGTTGACTCGAAACTATGACTAAATATAACTTAATGATGTTTCGGCAAACCAAAAAAACGTTGCCTACTTTTAAGCGTTCTCCAAAAGTAGGATTTGACCGCAATTAAACGATTGTAAAGGTTTTTCTTTAATTAGAATATTACCAATCGCATTATGTAAGCCTCTGGAGAGCCTCTTCTTGCTTGACAACATTTCGTGCTGCCTACTTTTAGGGCTCACACTCTCCAAGTGTCAATCATTTCATTAATGAGCCTTTGTTAAATACCTGGCATATCAATTCGCTACTCAGTCATGTGCAATCGCTATGGGTGTGGGGGTATAGTTGTGTAAGTCTTTGAATGTGTGAGTGTCTATATATGAAGAGGAGAGTGGTTGGTGTGTGTGTAAATAATTCGTTTTTGTTGTGCGTGACGGTCGGTAAAAGAAAAGGCGTGTTTGCCTCTATAATTGAAGACAATTTGTAGTTTATTACTTTATATCAATAGTAAATTTATTTTAGATGCTCATAAAACTATACCCGTATAAACATACATAATCAACAACGTACATACATACATATATAATTGTATGTATATATAGATGCGTGTGTGTGTTTCGAGAGATGTATGAAAATTATACATTGGCTTGTTTTATTTATGGTTTCACATACAATTTGATATGAAAACTCTTTTTCCTGCTGTTTCCGGTATCGTGCCAGCCACTGCCTTAAGTACTGGTGTTGCTGTATGTTTACAACAATTGTCGTCGTTGTAGCAATAGTTGCTGCTACTGCTGCCGCTGTTGTTGTTCTTGCGTCCATGTGCTGTGGCCATGTTTCGTTGCTGGCTGTTGCTTTGGTTTCTGCCATGTTGGAGTGCGCACGTGAGTGTTTGTGTGTGTCGTGGATGATGATGCATTGGTCACGTTTTCCAAGTTTCGTGTGGCATCACGTACTTCTGCTCAATTTAACAAAGTACGTAGGATGAAACGTAGTCATCAACAGTGCCAATGACTGTGTCTATGTGTGTGTGTGTCTGCAATGCCAACCGGAATTGTTTATCCCTTTTGTTGTTTTCTGGGGACAATAGACCGGCATGGCCGGTAGGGGGTAAGGTGCGGTGCACAGTGGGATTTTCTCATACAAGCTGCAGCGAAAATTAGAGGAAATCAAGCTATTGCCAAGTTAGATTGAAAAAAGGGTTTGTTTAAATCCGCCCACATCATAAGGCTTTAGTCATAAATAAAGAAAGGCTTTAGTCATAAATAAAGTCAAAATAAAAAAATACCCAATTTGTTGCCTACATTTAGGAGTCGAACTATGTTGGAATTTACAGTTGGAAATCGGTGAAGAACAAAATTTGGCCAAAGCACATTGTCTATAACTGATATTAAAAATAAATATGGATAAACGAAATGAATCAATGTAGTCAGTACTTAAAAATCCACAGGTTAGGCTTACATACCATGTCTGAGAAAAATTTTACGGCATACCTTTGGGCTTTAGGTAAACAGATTTGTTTGCAACAAGATTTTGATTATTTGCGCTAGATAGAGTATGTGTCGATCAGATCCAAGATTTGACCAAAGCACGTAGTCTATAACTGATATTAAATCTAAATATGGAAAATTATATAGACGAAGTGAATCAATGTAGTCAGTACTTAAAAATCAACAGGTTACGCTTACATAGCCTAAGAGAAATTTCACGGCATACCTTTAGGCTGTAGGTAAACAGATTTGTTTGCACCAATATTTTGATTTTGATTATTTGCGCTAGATAGAGTATGTTTCGATCAGATCCAAGATACTTAGACCTGATATTCTGGCTACACTCTTCACCGAAGTATACTAAGTAGGGACATAAATACTATTACAACATTGAACACACCCATTTCAATAGAAGAACTGAACATACCCCGCTAATGTCATATGGAATTTGAAAGCTAACCTCGATAGCGTTAGTCTGTAAAGGGATTTTAAAATTGTTTCAACTTTCATCATGGAGTGGTCAGATAATGAGAACCGTATCGCTGTGATAGCGCTTTTCAAGTGTGAAATGAAAAAAAGCGATATTTTCAAAACGCTCCGGCCTCTAGGGATTAGCCGCATGTTCGTCTACCGATGCATAAAACTGTTTGAGGAGACTGAATATGTAAAAGACCGCCACCGATCGGGCTGCCCACGCTCTGTTCGAATAGCGCATGTCATCAAAGCCGTTAAATCAAGAATTCACAAAAATCCGCTCCGAAAACAGAAAATCATGGCCCGTGAGATGAATATCACGCAAAAGTCCATGAGTCGAATCATTACAAAGGACTAAGGACTTGGGGCTTTCAAACGACGTACCGGACATTTATTGACTGCAGCTTTAAAAAAAAAATAGGATTGAAAAATGCAAACGTCTTTTGGTGAAGCACGCGGATAACTTGCACAGAAAAATTTTGTTCCGCGATTAAAACATTATTACAGTTCAGGAAAAATTTAACAAGAAAAATGATAGAGTGTATGAGCGGTCAACTAAGGAAGCATCTGAACTGATGCGAAGGGTGGAAAAGGGTCATCACCCAGCTTCAGTCATGGTTTGGTGGGGCGTTTCTTACGATGGAGTCACTGACCTGCATTTCTGCGAACAAGGAGTCAAAACATCGGCCAAAGTTTACCAAGAAACATTTTTGGATGCTGTTGTGAAGCCTCTTAACAATTCCCTGTTTCCAAATCAGTCATGGACTTTCCAGCAGGATTCTGCGTCGGCCCATAAGGCTAAAACGTCCCAGGCCTGGCTTCGAAACTATTTGCCAGCGTTCATTTCCTCTGGAGAATGACCCTCAGGCAGTCCAGATTTCAACCGATTGGATTACAAATTGTGGACGGTTTTAGAGGACAAGGTTTGTCACAAAAGATACCTCAAACATTGGATCTCCTAAGACTGCTTTGGTTCGGGCTGTGGCCAATTTTCCAATTGACGAGGTTCGTGCAGCTATTGACGATTGGCCAGTGCGACTTGAGGCGTGTGTAAAGGCAAAAGGCGGACATTTCGAATAAGTAGATTCTTTTTGGATACAATACACCGCAAAGATATATTAAAAAATATTTGGTCTAAAAACATTCAGTACTTTTTATTTTACAGCATAAAACGTGTGTAACAGTATTTATGTCCCTTCTTAGTATTTCTCTTATTTAAACAATGATCTACAAAACTGCACCATTACATTTTTAATATTTTACGATTCAAAAATCGATACTTTTGCCAGCAAAAACCCACTGTGCGGTGTGTTGCTTTGTGCAGTTGGCGGAGACGGAAAAGGGGTGTTTGTTACAATGAAACAATTGGCGCGCGTGATGCTCTCGTACCATAATGTGTAATGTATTTTGAAAACTATAAATAACACACACAACACATTCGCCAAAGAAATCATAAGAAATACAATACTGATTGCTAAACTACATGTTTTGTCGTCGTAGTCGGTGTTTTCGTCGTCCTCATCGCCCTCATACCCATTCTTTGCACGGAAAATGGTAGTAATTTTAAAATTTTATAGCATAATTTAAGGCGCTTTAGCCGAAGATAGCTCAGCAGTAGCAGTAGTACGAGGGATGTAGTGAAAGTGTTTAGCTAGGACTTGATTCTGATGAGGGGTTTTGTTAGATGGTTCGGCAAAAAATCGGTGCAACAATCGTTGGGGTATGAAAACTGCTCTTGTTAGATGTTCTTAACCGGGATTGAACCTGGGTTAACTGGCATGAAAGTAGTGCAGACTTTTGTCACACAATGGCGGCCCACTGACAGGGACTTTAAATGTGGTAATTGGACAAACAGTTTTGTTCAGGAGAGCCATTTTAAAGATAAGGCCCCTTTCTATTTGCGCTTAGAATCGGCCACTTCACTTTCATAAAAGGCGCATATCTCTGGGAGGGAACACTTTTGGGGCATGGGATCAATCTCATTCGATGCTCAGATGTTGTCCACATAAAAAAAAGTGAAAAGTTGATGAAAAGTTTTGTTCAGGAGAGCCATTTTAAAGATAAGGCCCCTTTCTATTTGCGCTTAGAATCGTCCACTTCACTTTCATAAAAGGCGCATATCTCTGGGTGGGAACACTTTTGGGACATGAGATCGGTCTCATTCGATGCTCAGATGTTGTCCACATCAAAAAAAGAAAAAAAAATGAAAATTGATTTGTTTACCCTTAGGTCACTTTCTCTATGCGCTGTCACATATGGTTGTTTGGTTCATAATATGGTCTGTGAATTATAATATATAGCTGTGAATCATGAATATGCTTGTGTGTAATAATGTTGTTTACATCAAATTATGGTTGTATGGATTTTACATAATATGGTTGTGTGGTTCATTATATGGTCTGTGAATTATAATATATTGGTGTGAATCATGAATATGCTTGTGTGTAATAATGTTCTTTACATCAAATTATAGTTGTGTGGATTTTCAATACAAACATATTAATGTTTGTAGCAATTTTTTATCAGGTCGTGTTAATTATTATACTCGTAGTATGGCTTTTTACGATCATAATATAGTTTTGGCGACCATAATAAAATTTTATGGATGACAGTATTGTAGGTAGTGTATTATTATCTGGTCGTGGCAATCATACTATAGTTGTGAGCGTAATAATATAGGGTGGTTTAACGCTAATGCACGATGTTAATTGTAAGTCACTCCTTCACGTCACGTTTTTTGCCCAACTTAATTTGACATTTCATTCTTTCAGTGTTTGAAAATGCAACCATAGAGAGATACGCAATTGAGCAGCGCTTAAGATTGTTGTTTTCGTTCAAATCGAAATGCATTTCTTGCACTCCATGATATTTTTGGTCAGCATAATTGACCAAATGTGTCCACAATCGGACATTATTCAAGATTGACCTTTAGTGAACACGATAATTACTCGCTTATAAAGGATGGCACAACCATAATGCACGATGCAAATTGTGAGGCGCACCTTAACGTCAAGTTTTTTGCCCAACTTAATTTGGCATTTCATTGCTTCAGTGTTTGACAAATTCAACCATGGAGAGGTTCACAATTGAGCAGCGAGTTAAGATTGTGGAAGCCTTTTACGGCTTTGGGCTTTCAAATTAAAATGCATTTCGTGATTTTTTTGTTCAGCATAATCGACCAATCGGGAGAGTTGTGCCCAAGTTTTAGCAAACCAGGTCTGTTAGCAAACCCGGTTCGCGATAGTGTGGCCGAAGAGCCATCAGCCTTGTCTCGCCTTCGTGCCCAACAATTGAACATCTCACGTACATTACTGATGCGATTTTCCAATAAAGTTTTGAATTTACAGGCTTACAAGGTTCAATTGACTCAAGAGCTGAAGCCTTGGCTATTTCAAGCGTCCTCAATACGCCGATAGGTTGGTTGAACAGACAGAAGGGAATGGTGATTTTACAAAGAAAATCAACTTCAGCGACGAGGTACATTTTCTACTCAGTGGATTCGTAAACAAGCAGAATTGTGGGGTTTTGGCAAATGAGAATCCTTGAGTGATTGTTTAAAAGCCAATGGCATCCACAAATAGTGACTGTTTGGTGCGGTTTATGGGCGGCTTTATCGGACCGTGTTTCTTTGAAAATGATGTCGACCATGGCGTTCGCTATCACGAGATGATAACGGGCATCTTGTGGCCAGATATTAGGGATATGGACTTTAAAGAAATATTGTTTCAACAGCGTAGAGCCACTTGCCACAAGACGAACGAAACGGTGGAGAAACTCAATGGCCCTGTTAGTTCATGTCATGACGATGTTAATTGGCCGCCACGATCATGTGATTTGACGCCGTTGGACTTCTTTCTTTGGAGATATTTCTAACAAAAATTGTACGTCAATAAGCCAAGAACAATTCAAGAGCTGAAGGATGAGATAATTCGGCACATTATCGACTTTGCACCTCCATTAAGTCTCAGAGTCATTGAGAATATGGATCTTCAGATAGAGGTATGCCACCGAAGCCGTGACGACCATTTGGCCGATATTTTGTTTTACACTTTATTGTCATAGATCCTTCTATCATAAAAATAACTATTAAGATAATTCTCTGAAAACTTTGTTTTAGTTGGACCACCCTTTGAAACCAGCTACCAACCTTTATATGAAATGCAGTCAATGAAGCTTTCTCTAATGGCGCATTGCTAGTATGTTTTCCTTACCTGCCTTTCTAATGCCACGCCTAATTTATACCTTCAACAGTTCAGTTCCTGTTTTTTTAACATCGTACGTTTTGGTAGGACCACCCTTTACTAAGAATTTCGCTTTTAAACCTGCTACCAACCTTTAAATAAAATGCTGTCCATAAAACTATATCTATTAACGAATTTCCAGTAGCTTTTCTTTACCCGCCTTTCTAATGCCACGCCTAATTAATACCTTCAACAGTTCAGTTGCTGTTTTTTACATCGTGCGTTGTAGTTAGACCACCCTTTACTAAGATTTTCGCTTTTAAACCTGCTACCAACCTTAAATAAAATGCTGTCCATAAAACTATATCTATTAACGAATTTCCAGTAGCTTTTCTTTACCCGCCTTTCTAATGCCACGCCTAATTTATACCTTCAACAGTTCAGTTGATGTTTTTTTACATCGTGCGTTGTAGTTAGACCACCCTTTGCTAAGATTTTCGCTTTCAAACCAGCTACCAACTTTTATATGAAATGCAGTCCATGAAGCTATCTCTATTAATGAATTTCCAGTAGGTTTTCTTTACCCGTCTTTCTAATGCCACGCCTAATTTACAGAACCTACAACAGTTCAGTTCCTGTTTTTTTAACATCGTGCGTTTTAGTTGGACCACCCTTTACTTAGATTTTCGGTTCCAAACCTGCTACCAACCTTTATGTGAAATGCATTCATGAAGCTGTCGCTAGTGTCGCATTGCCAGTATTTTTTATTTTTTCTTCTTCCTTATGCCACACCTTATTTATGCCTTCAACAGTTCAGTCGCTGAATGCAACCCTATTAAAATGCTTCAAAAGTTTCTTTAAAAATCCCTGCCGAAAATTATACTAACTTCCCTCAGTGCCTACTCAAGTCGGTAAGTTTTTGTTTTGTCCCTTACCCAAAATTTATGAATACCCATTTGTCATGGCTTTAAAACACAACTGTTACCATTTCCAATCCTCCGTCAATGGTGCACGTCATTTGGACCATTAAAAGATTAATTTCTCTACGTTCGACAAGTAGAAAAAAGGAAATCATAATTTCCTTTTCGTAGTTTTGGTCACACAGGAACAAGGACTTGCTTAAAATTGTGTGGCAGGCTAGCTAAAACTCAGACGCAAATCGTAAATCAAATACAATTAACGTTAATTAAATATACATCAAGTGGGCATGACCAGCGAGCGAGGCAAACTTTATACTTGCCGACATATGTTGGCCAACCACCTAAAAGTATGCTAACAAAATTGAAAATATCTTACGCCTTAGCACACTGCTATAGAAAAGTAAACAATGAATATTTTTCCAAGTTTTCTGATGATTGGAGTGTTTTTCGAGTGAGTGGTGAAAGAAAAATCACCCAAATCAGCGTAAAAACCACAGAAAATTCCCCTTCCCCTTAAGTTCAGCCAACTGGGGACTGCCAGACCACATCGCTTATTTGCCCCTGGAGCTACGTTTTCCTTGTTTGTTGTTCTCTGGGTTTTTTTGGGTGCCGGGCTAAATGTTGATGTATATTTGCCAAATTGCAATTGTATTGCGTAAATCAAATAAATAATATTTACCCTTGAGCTATGCTGTACATTTCTTTCCCTCTTTTCAAACAGGGAATTTCGAATTTCGCCCTTGCCCATCTACCAATTCGAGGGTGTTTATTGTTGATGTGTCTCTTGGTTACTGGGTTTTCGGGCAAACAAATACTCGTACTTGGGGGAGAGGGGTTGCTTTGCGTTTGCCAAGGCTGCTTTTGCTTTTCGTTATTTTAGTCTAAATGTATTTTGTTTTATTTTTGGGGAAAGGACAATATCCTTGTATTTTTCTGTTAGTATTGGTCTACCTTTTTGCTATTTTCTAATAGAAAGTGTAATTTCCATTCCTTCCTATATTTTCTCTTGGCGTCTTTTATATTTTGGTAAGGCTTTTAGGTAATGCAATGAAGTTTAGGACGTAGTGGAGTAAGATAACCCCTGAAAGTATGCAAAACTTTAATTTTAAAGGGCAAGTCTTTTGCTCAGAAAAAAGAGCAGACATTTAAAAACTTAATAGTCACAACAAAAAAATCAGAATCTCCGAATTGCATATCGACAAAATACCTTAATTATTTCAATGCGTAAGCAGAGGCTGATTACAGCGAAGGCTATCTTCAGACAGCCCTGCAAATTCTGATCGGATCACTCACCATCAAGGAGTATAACGCGGAAGCCTTAATGGACATAGAGGGGGCTTTAAATAACATAACCACAGGTACGATAGCTGCGGCACTATTGACACACCTGCAATTGAACGTCCAACACTAAATACTTTTGCAAAGTCTTCTAACTAGAATGACAACTTGGCTCATCCAACCTAGAAAGATTTCTAAGTAGAGGTACACCTTAAGGTAGTCTTCTAACTTATTTTCCTTACTCTATGGCCTCGCCTTAAACCAAATCCTATTCTTTAAGGAAAAGGGGGTGAATTAAATCATTGCCTGCGCAGATGACGTGACGACAGCGCTCAGATGAAAGTTTCCAGAAAGTACTAAGCCCCCATTTAACGAGGCAACTTTACTTGCCGTAATTTTTTTGATTCCCTTTTGAACTTGCCTCTTGTGTTTACACAAGGCAATTCGGTTGTGGTCATTTTGGTTTTCTTATTTACAATTTCTTACATCCTGTGATATATTCGTTCTGATTTTTGTGTAATAAAATACTCAAATCATCTGCAGCCAACTTCACACGAGGCCTTACTCTATGGCCTCGCCTTAAACCAAATCCTATTCTTTAAGGAAAAAGGGGTGAATTAAATCATTGCCTACGCAGATGACGTGAGGACAGCGCTCAGATGAAAGTTTCCAACAAGTACTAAGCCCACATTTCACGAGGCAACTTTACTTGCCGCAATTTTTTTGATTCCCTTTTGAAGTTGCCTCTTGTGTTTACACAAGGCAATTCGGTTGTGGTAATTTTTGTTTTCATATTTATATTTTTTTACATCCTGTGATATAGTCGTTCTGATTTTTGTGTAAAAAAATACTCAAATCATCTGCAGCCAACTTCACACTACGAAGAATACAAAAGGAATTGCCAGTAGAGCAAGTATTTTCACTTCCCATCCCTCTAACCTCTCTCCTACAAAGTGAGAGTTGCGGCAAGTAAAGTTGCCTCGTGTAAATGGGGACTAAGGGTGACAACCTTCAAAGAGCGCTATGCACTATATCGAAAAGAGCAGCCGAAACCCAAACAGGACCGAACTACTT
This sequence comes from Hydrotaea diabolus, assembly GCA_963513945.1. Classification (NCBI taxonomy): domain Eukaryota; kingdom Metazoa; phylum Arthropoda; class Insecta; order Diptera; family Muscidae; genus Hydrotaea; species Hydrotaea diabolus. The sequence goes on from OY740718.1 coordinate 25,082,239, forward strand.
GTGTTTACCAGAAGATACAACATTCCAATTTGGGGACCTATCTTCTAGGGTGGCATTGAAATTCCCTTTGCTGGTAGTATTTTTCGCGGTGGATACGGGACTGAAAGTTGAATTGAAAGTTCAACATTAGCTGTGTTCTTTTTGGGTAACTAAACTCGCATTTGTATTGAAGTTACTCGATAGCGAGTTTGCCTCAAGTCGCTAGAAAAACGAGTTAGAGCTACCATACTTGTTTTTGTTAAAAAAAATCAAAAATGACACAGCCTTCTTTTAAAACCACATGTATTTTGTTATGTATAAAAAAAAATAATCTAACAGAAAGAGGTATCATCGGCGAATTCGTATTGGGTTGGCATAAGTTAAACTTTAAATCAAATCAAAGTAATTTAACACACTTGAAAGTGATTTAACACATTTAAACCAAAACAAAGTGTAGCAATCGATTTATTTTTTATATTTTAGTGATTATATTTTTAGTTGTCTGCATTTGACGAATCCGCCGATGAACCATCTTTGTATACAGTATCTTTACTGTACACAAAGAGAAACGATGTAGCCATATTACTCTTAAGTTTGTTCAATGTTGCCAGATTACTATAATGCAAACTGACTAGGGTGCTAAGCTAGTTAGCACAAAAGAACAAGGCTGTTATATACACTTTACCAGACATGGGCGTATGGCACAGACAAACTCCGGGTAAAAAGACTTATGCCGAATTCTACACTGACGGCTCTTACCTAAGCAATCAAGTACTCTGTGGAGTATTTTCCATGGACCTAGGGCTAGAGCGGAGATCTTAGCTATTATGGAAGCCGCCAAGTACCTAGGGAATAATATTTTCAACACAGTGACGATAAATATTTTTTTCGACTGTCAGTCAGACTGCCATTAAAAATGTGAACTCCGTTACTGAAATAACCTTTTAACGAGATGTCTCCCTTATTTGGGCGCCAGGCCACCGGGACTTACCAGAGAACTTTAAAGCAGAAGAGAAAGCAAGACTCGATACTACCTTACGGATTCCAGGGAAGCTTGAGTCCGTGGGCATGCCTTTTGCCAGCTGCAATCTTATTCTGGGGAGAGAGCTTGTAGGGAAGCTTCAGACCAAAGCTGCGGTATAAAACGAAATAAATTCCAGCAAACCTCCTAACGAGAAGTCTTAGCAGTTCAATATCCACCTTATTTAGACAGAAAAGTAAGCAAGACTCGATACTACCTTGCGGACTTCAGGGGAGCTTGAATCCGTGGGCATGCCTCTTGTCAGCCACAACCTTATTCTGCGAGAGGAGGCCTGTAGGGAAGCTTTAATAAAAGATCTGCTTCAGACATAAGCTGCAATATGAAACGCACCCTGCGCACAAGGCCTGACATCTCATTGATTGTATTTGTCATAAGGGGACAATGTCTGATTGGATGGCATATAATTATAATGTGGCTAACAGTTGCGTCAAACGACGGCTGTAGCAGCTGTGAGGATAAGAAGGATGACTCCATTCAGCCTCTTAACGAGATGACTCAGCAGTTCAATATTCACCTTATTTGGGCGACGGGCCACCAGGGAACAGTAAAGCAGAATAGTAAGCAAGGCTCCGAAGTACCTTATGGACTCCAGGGGCATGAAATGTGGCTAAAAGTTGAGGCTCACGACATCTGCAGCAGCTGTGAGGAGTTCATTTAACAGCAGCTCTGCACGTGCCCTGCTCTGGCTATCAGACGGGCATCTACATATAGTTCGTACTTCTATAGGGATCTAGCTGCACTGGGTAATATCGACATTGGCCAATTCCAGAGGTTCTTAATGCGATCACAATGGTGTAACGGGACTCACTAGTTACCGCGGTATCACAACAGACTATCAGTGAGTCTGCTTATACTTATGTAGTCAAAGTGAGTCTACTTATACAGACTTCCATTTCTAGGTTAACCAACATATGCCCCCGAAACCAGGCGGTGGATGTTTGTTGAATATTCTTGTATCCTAAAAAAACCACAATACCTTCACAGTCGGCACGGCGCAACCATTTTCTCGGTCAAAGTGCGTCATAAACAATGCTTAAAGCTCTATTTTAGTAAGGTAAGGTTAGCGTTCAAATTGAGGTGACCGACGTGAATGGCCAAACTTTGACTATGAGGTATGCTCTTTGTCAGGTAGTTAAAGAGCTGCTTTCTATGTAGCCAACCTTTGACCGAGATAAACCATTTTCTTTTCTGAGGGAGACCAATAACAGCTACGCTAAAACTTTCAACAAAGTATTGTTATTCTTTAATCTCAGCTAACCTGGTGAAATAGCCGACCTTTGGCCTGCCTTTAAGAGAGTTGTATCCAACAACAGCTAAGCTAAAGCCTCAATTTCAACATGGTGTGGTATGCTACAGATTGGGCTAACCAGCACGTCCTGGTCTCAAGAAACCATAAACCAACCAACTTTTGTGTGGGTTTATTTAAATGTCCTACTCTGAGATGAGTGACTGAAGTCCTAAATGTGCTGCCCATTTTGGGCTGACTTTAAATTTGTCTTCATTCATATATGTGGTCTTTTTAAGTTGAAGGATGTTAATTTTTCTAGAGCTTGACTCAGCCTTTTTGTGTAGAAAAGTTGTACCTCTTGATCTTTTGACCAACCGTTTCAGTCCTTAAACACATGTTCTAAAAAATTCCAGCCAGCTGGCATCGATAGTTCGGCCTGTAGTTTGCTTTTCACAGACAGACGGCCATGGCTAGAACGTCGTGGAATTTAACGATGTTTCAGAATATATTAACTTTATGGGGTCTCCGAACATTATTTCGATGTGTTGCAAACAGAGTGACAAAGTGAATATACCCCCTAATCTATGATGGAGGGTATAATATCTTGTGATATTTGGACATATAATACTCGTACTGGCAAGGATCGAAACACCTACCGGAGGAAATGAGGGCGGTGCTACGCCCCTTTAAAAAAATCGCATATATGGCTATAGTAAGGTACCGATAATTATAATTTTCTCCCAGAATGAAATCAATGATTAGCAGGTTATTAAAAATTATATTTTGATAAAATTAGCCAATAAGGGGCCTCGCTTATACAATCCAGAAATTTTAAAGGCTATCGCTCATAAACTAATGCCGTAACGATTAAGTTGGTATGTATGATGTTGGTATGGAAAGACCCTGATAGCATAGAAGGCGGGTGCCATACCCCTTGACAAAATATTCATATTAAACCGTAAATCACGATATAGGCTATATAAGATTCGGCACGGCCGAACTTAATTTGCCCACTTGTTTTTATCATGTTTTGAAAAGAGTTCGGTCGTAAACCAATTCGTATCACGTAACTATTGGACTATTACAAACATTGTAGCCATCAATTGGCATCGGTTAAAAAGATGTAGCTTATATTGGCCATACTTCCGATTTTCCTCTAAGGAATTTCTAACGACGGTATGGCCCGAACAAGGATTTCATAACACCAATTTTTACTTCAATTTCTGAGTTCAGTTTCAATTGCTCGGCTTAGTTTGTTAACTAATGCAACTCCTAAAACTCTAGATCAATTGCATAGCATTCACGCATAGCTTTTATCCAAAGCATTGAATCAGAATCTAAAAAATAGTTTGATTCTTGAAATTCCTTTAAAAACATTATCCTTACATTCATCAGCTCTTGTTTCTCTCAGTGTACGTTGGTTTAATATATTCCACCAAATGCTCATCCATAAACTTCTTCAGCCATCCTATCATAACTTTCCCATAAATCTTTCGATTTCATTTAGTTGCCAACACTTTAAACGTATGCTTTAATTCGAAATACCATATTCCAGCCCAAAAGTATGCCTTAATTTAGAACAGTTTCTTTGCTCGAAGGAAATTTGATTAGCTTAGAGCACACACACACACCAGTCGGTGCATATGAGAAGGATGAGCTAACTCCTTAGCAAGAAAACCAATAAAGCATTGAATCAGAATCAAAAAAAAAATTTGATTCTTGAAATTCCTTTAAAAACATTATCCTTTCATTCATCAGCTCTTGTTTCTCTCAGTGTACGTTGGTTTAATATATTCCACCAAATGCTCATCCATAAACTTCTTCAGCCATCCTATCATAACTTTCCCATAAATCTTTCGATTTCATTTAGTTGCCAACACTTTAAACGTATGCTTTAATTCGAAATACCATATTCCAGCCCAAAAGTATGCCTTAATTTAGAACAGTTTCTTTGCTCGAAGGAAATTTGATTAGCTTAGAGCACACACACACACCAGTCGGTGCATATGAGAAGGATGAGCTAACTCCTTAGCAAGAAAACCAATAAAGCATTGAATCAGAATCTAAAAAAAAATTTGATTCTTGAAATTCCTTTAAAAACATTATCCTTTCATTCATCAGCTCTTGTTTCTCTCAGTGTACGTTGGTTTAATATATTCCACCAAATGCTCATCCATAAACTTCTTCAGCCATCCTATCATAACTTTCCCATAAATCTTTCGATTTCATTTAGTTGCCAACACTTTAAACGTATGCTTTAATTCGAAATACCATATTTCAGCCCAAAAGTATGCCTTAATTTAGAACAGTTTCTTTGCTCGAAGGAAATTTGATTAGCTTCGAGCACACACACACACCAGTCGGTGCATATGAGAAGGATGAGATAACTCCTTAGCAAGAAAACCAAAAAAGCATTGAATCAGAATCTAAAAAATAGTTTTATTCTTGAAATTCCTTTAAAAACATTATCCTTACATTCATCAGCTCTTGTTTCTCTCAGTGTACGTTGGTTTAATATATTCCACCAAATGCTCATCCATAAACTTCTTCAGCCATCCTATCATAACTTTCCCATAAATCTTTCGATTTCATTTAGTTGCCAACACTTTAAACGTATGCTTTAATTCGAAATACCATATTCCAGCCCAAAAGTATGCCTTAATTTAGAACAGTTTCTTTGCTCGAAGGAAATTTGATTAGCTTAGAGCACACACACACACACCAGTCGGTGCATATGAGAAGGATGAGCTAACTCCTTAGCAAGAAAACCAATAAAGCATTGAATCAGAATCTAAAAAAAAAATTGATTCTTGAAATTCCTTTAAAAACATTATCCTTTCATTCATCAGCTCTTGTTTCTCTCAGTGTACGTTGGTTTAATATATTCCACCAAATGCTCATCCATAAACTTCTTCAGCCATCCTATCATAACTTTCCCATAAATCTTTCGATTTCATTTAGTTGCCAACACTTTAAACGTATGCTTTAATTCGAAATACCATATTCCAGCCCAAAAGTATGCCTTAATTTAGAACAGTTTCTTTGCTCGAAGGAAATTTGATTAGCTTAGAGCACACACACACACCAGTCGGTGCATATGAGAAGGATGAGCTAACTCCTTAGCAAGAAAACCAATAAAGCATTGAATCAGAATCTAAAAAAAATTTGATTCTTGAAATTCCTTTAAAAACATTATCCTTACATTCATCAGCTCTTGTTTCTCTCAGTGTATGTTGGTTTAATATATTCCACCAAATGCTCATCCATAAACTTCTTCAGCCATCCTGTCATAACTTTCCCATAAATCTTTCGATTTCATTTAGTTGCCAACACTTTAAACGTATGCTTTAATTCGAAATACCATATTTCAGCCCAAAAGTATGCCTTAATTTAGAACAGTTTCTTTGCTCGAAGGAAATTTGATTAGCTTCGAGCACACACACACCAGTCGGTGCATATGAGAAGGATGAGATAACTCCTTAGCAAGAAAACCAAAAAAGCATTGAATCAGAATCTAAAAAATAGTTTTATTCTTGAAATTCCTTTAAAAACATTATCCTTACATTCATCAGCTCTTGTTTCTCTCAGTGTACGTTGGTTTAATATATTCCACCAAATGCTCATCCATAAACTTCTTCAGCCATCCTGTCATAACTTTCCCATAAATCTTTCGATTTCATTTAGTTGCCAACACTTTAAACGTATGCTTTAATTTGAAATACCATATTTCAGCCCAAAAGTATGCCTTAATTTAAAACAGTTTCTTTGCTCGAAGGAAATTTGATTAGCTTAGAGCACACACACACACACCAGTCGGTGCATATGAGAAGGATGAGCTTACACCTTAGCAAGAAAACCAAAAAAGCATTGAATCAGAATCTAAAAAAAAATTTGATTCTTGAAATTCCTTTAAAAACATTATCCTTTCATTCATCAGCTCTTGTTTCTCTCAGTGTACGTTGGTTTAATATATTCCACCAAATGCTCATCCATAAACTTCTTCAGCCATCCTATCATAACTTTCCCATAAATCTTTCGATTTCATTTAGTTGCCAACACTTTAAACGTATGCTTTAATTTGAAATACCATATTTCAGCCCAAAAGTATGCCTTAATTTCGAACAGTTTCTTTGCTCGAAGGAAATTTGATTAGCTTCGAGCACACACGCACACCAGTCGGTGCATATGAGAAGGATGAGCTAACCCCTTAGCAAGAAAACCAAAAAAAGGATCAGTTTAACCATAAAAAGTTGCTAACAAAACAATCTGTACATGCGAGTATATACTCATACATAGTATATAGAATGGCATATAATCAGTTTATGAAATAAAACCACCACATACACACACACACATTATGGCTGCCCCCAAAAGTATGCAATACAAACAAAAAACAACTGACTGACAGAAAAATACCAAACAAGAGGAATAAATTTATATTTTTGTTCGGGGTTTTATGACTTTTTTCTCCTTTAAACAACAAAACAATTTTTATGACTTTGGAGGTTTGGTTATGCAGCCGCTGCCGCCTTGCGCCCCGAAAGGAATGGGTGGAGATGGCGATGGTGCGTAACAAATGAGCAAAAATTTGTTTTCAAGCCAAAAACTGCGAAACATCATAAAAAATCAAAAATAAAAATTCACCATTGACAGGCGTTTGCATGGAAAAACCTACACTTTCCGCTTGGAGAACCCGGAAATTTTATGCGTTTCGGTTTGTCGGGCTTTTAACAGAAATCAGAAGTGAGAGAGAGTGAGAATAAAAAACACTGTAATTTTATGTACCATAAACCATTTGATTTTCTAATTAAATAAAAATTACTTTACAGCCGTAACAGGCAGACCAGGCGCAAGGAACGCCTATCCCGCTTGTCTCGCAAAGTTTGTTGGGTTAGGGGAGCGGAAATGTGGTGCAGCCACTACGCAAATATTTATAGATATTTGTAATGGTTTTGTATTAAAAACCACTACATGGACATGCAAATTTAATGAGTTGGAAACAAAACATTGCCTACTTTACGGCTAACAGTGGGGGTTTTGTGATTGAGAAATAATTAGCCGGTAATTTCGACTTTTACTGATTTCTAAACAGGTAACAAGGAAAATTACCCTCAGCCGCAATCGAAAGTCTATACAGAGTGAATCACTACTGGACAAATTTCATTAACGTCTTCCTTGGTTCATGTCATGCAAATATGTTTATTTACGACCATGCCCAGATATGCAAGGGAGCGAAATGTTTGCAAATTTTCGAATTGGTGGTTTCGATTTTGCTATGTCCGTTCGTCCCTTTGTCCAGACTTGATTGTAGCCAAAGGTGGATACTAAAATGGTGAATCCTATAGAATTAATTCCACACGCAGAGAAAAAATATGGTTACTGTATGGTCACGGCAACAATAGTATGTTCTCTGCAATAAATGTATGGTTGTCGCAACCTTAGTATTGTTTTTTGATTTTAATTTTGACAGTAGTATAATTGCGGCAATATTGATATTGTTGAAATGTAACAAAAGCATTGTTGCCAAATTAAGAAATTAAAATATGGTTGTAGCAACAATATAAATATGGGTGGTGGGACAAAAGTATTGTTTCAGGGGTTTTATGTTAACAATAACATGATTACGGCAATCATACAGGCAGATTTATTTATTTATTTATCTATTTATTTATAATTTATTTTTAATTTGACAATGTTATTTCTACGAATCTTACGCAATAATAGTAGTTTCTATATATAAATTAACTTTTTTTCAAAACAAACTACGGATTAGTATAACTGAAATATTTTTAATAAATGAATTGTTTCTACTGTTAAATAAATCACTCCCTTTATAAAGAGTTTTATGTATTTTTACATAACTTATTTAATAAAAATCTCTATTGTTGAACAACAACTTAACCCAATCTTTAAAAAAAAATTTGGGGATCATAGCATGGTTGTGTGTAAGTCATACTATGGTTCTAAGGATCATACTATGGTTGTATGTGCAACATACTATGGTTGTGAGGATCATAATATGGTTTTGGAGATCATAGTATGTTTGAGTGTAAATCATACTATGGTTGTGGGGATCATAGTATGGTTGTGAGTGATAATTCTATTGTTGTGAGGACCATAATATTGTTATGGGGATCATAGTATGGTTGTGTGTGAACCATACTATTGTTGTGATGATCATAATATTGTTTAGCCACAACCATATAACCAACAATAGTATGATGCTCTTCGAATATTGTTACCCCAACCATACTTTTTGCCGCTCTAGAAGCCACACATAAAATCCGATCTTAAAATTCACGTAGTATGCTAAGGTCACAGGCAAAGGGTAAATCCCACTGAAATGAGTCCACATTGGTCCATGTTTTGGCATAGTTGCCTGTTATGTTGCTTAAATTTTGCATATTTTTCCGTAATTCATCGTGATAAAAGTAGCCCGCTTATAGCCCACAAGGTACTTTCCGAATTTGTAGTCCTACTCTAAGAGCCGCATATTTAATACGATCTTGCTCAAATTAAGCATTGTGCTTTATGAGTAATCCAACAATGAAACAAAAATTTGCAAATTACAAAAAATTTCAAAATCCCCCACTGTTCGACGGGTGTTATTGGTGAATACCGTGTATTTTTTTTAATATTTTTACCAAGGAGTAAGTAAACATTGGCCCATGCTTTCAAACATTAATGTGTAGCCTGTATTCAGCAATCATTTCAAGTCAATTTAAATTAATGCTAATAAAATTTAAATTAATTTTGATTGGTTTGTTATGTTCCTGTTTTTTGTAGGGTAATTAAAGCTCATCAGCCCAGGCAGCGGCAAAAGAGTTTTGTTCAACATCCGGTTTTCCCTTTTGCCTTGAGTAATTCAGTTTGCCTTTTACATTTTAATCCGGCTAGTAATTAATTATGTTTTTTTTCGATTTGGTTGTTGCTATGGCTGTGCTGGAAGTTTTATTTAGAACAATGTTCATGGTCATCGGGTTGTTGGTAATCAAGTGGAATTGTTGTGGTTAGACTGCTTTGAAATTCCTGTTTTTTTCTTCTGGTTCAGACGTCTTTTTTCGCCCCTAATGATTTTGGTAATTAGCAGTGATTTTCTTTTAAAGCATCTTTATTCTTAACTTCACTTTTCTAGAAGAGAAGGAAATGCATTTTTCAAACAGGAAATTGAAAATGGGGAAAGTTAGACAAATGGGACAGAATTTAAATTCAATTACCTCTTTAAAACTTTTGCATTTACTTGGGGTCTATAAAAAATCACTAACTTGTATAAGCTTTTTTTAGATACTAATATTAAAATATTAATATTTTACAATTAAAAGCCTTTAAAGTATGATTCCAAATTGATTATCTTACGAAAATTGTATTCAGAGCCATTGGCGTATGATTGATATTAATTAAGAGGTTAATCGAAGAAAATAACCACATCTAAGAGACCTTCAGGGGTATTTCTAGCCTAAATACCAATATGGTGAGCTATTAAACCAAGGTATAGTTTTGTTCAAATAGAAATTCAGTAAATTTAATTCTGATTGACCAAAAATCGTATAAAAAAAGTTGAAGCATAAAAGGCAACCAAGCTGCAATGGTGTTCTCACGAGACCTATCCAATGTTAAGTGTGATTTCTTTATTCATATCACGCCTGGCTGGTGATAAACATTTCAACAATTCAAACTCCCCAAAAATGATAGACGATGTTCATCAAAATACTGGGAAAATAAATTGAACTAATACCAAAAGAAGACGAAAATTTAGTTTTTCTTGTTTAGCCTAAAGCCAAACTAACGCAATAGAAAATACCACAAAAGGTCTACTATACTTAAAACTTTTACATAAATTATATTTTAATTCTTTACCGTATGACAATTAGTCTTTGAAAGACTCACAATGTTACTTATATGCAACAGCTCAATAAGGAACAAGGGAATCTTTATCGAAATCAGTGAGCTGTGCACGATTCAAGCTAATGCATTTTAGGTAAAACAATGTTCAAGACATATAAATGTTTAAGACTTACATTGAGTCGATTATTAACGAGAAGGAAACCCGCCGCTTAAAAGTTAATAGATGTTCTTACCCGGAGTTAAATCCGGGCTTACTGGCATGATAGTCGCGCACACTACCATCACACCTCGATGGCCTACTTACAACGTTACAAAGTCTTCAAATTACTACTTACTTAATTCCCTTATCATACCATTAAATAACAAAAGTGGGACCTCTCTCAAGTTTTTCAGTCCTCAGTTTTACGAAAACCAGTATTCTTGGGCAATTGAACGTTGGACTCTTGGTGTAAAGGCATACAAGATCTAAATCATATAAATAAATCAATAAACTTGAAGCTACGGTTGTATTTAATGATCTGAATTTATAGGCTTAGGAATTATCTGCTGTTTTTTAGTCCCAAATTGCACTAGTGAGGCCGGTAGAATTTTCGGTGAAGTCGGGCTGAAACTTCTACCGGCCTCACTAGTGCAATTTGGGACTAAAAAACAGCAGATCTTTCCTATGCATGTCTTTCTTAAGCCCATAAATTCAGATCCTTAAATACAACCGTAGCTTCAAGTTTATTGGTTTATTTATATGATTTAGACCTTGTATGCCTTTACACTAAGAGTCCACTAAGAAAGAGAGAGAGCTAAGAGAGCTTATAATGGAAGACCGTTATGTCGGCGACATTTGCATTCAGCCGACACTTTCACCATTGCGCGGTACAATGCCTTTATTGACAAATTATTTAGGTGATGACCTAACGAGGCGTTTCAAACCTGGTCGTCTTAATCGAGTAATTGCTAAATTTTGTATTTGTCGATAAACATCTACAATTCGAAGCTAACATTGCACTTGCAGAAGGCCAGATATCAGTACTCATACTTTAAAAATCCATCGAGAGTCATATATTCCGAACAGACTACCTACGGCAACTTCGCAGCCAATATTTGAACGAAATTTCCTTTAAAAATAAAATTCTGTTTCTATACTTTCGGTTCATATTGAAGAATCCGAGATCCACAAAAGAAAGTTATACACGAATCATTTTACACGAATCAAAAAGAAAAAAATATACCGGTGGCGTATGATTGATATTAATTAAGAGGTTGACAGAGAAAATTTCGAATTTCTCCAAAACCTTCAGGGTTATTTCCTTACTTAATATCGGGAATGAAACCTAAAAGTCTAGGATATTCGTTGGTGTATATCAAACTTAAGTAAATGTATTTCGAGTACTCAAAAAATCAAATGCAAAGAGTAAACATAAAGCTTTGAATAGAAAACCTAACCAATATATATATAATTGTTGCCTTATAAACGTCAATTGCTTAGTAGAAAATTAGTTCTGCTGGCAGCAAATGGTAAGCCGATAAATGAACTCAATTCCTGCAATAATCAAGGTCACCTCCAATTCGGTTCAGTTCGGTAAAATGCAATGTAAGCAGATTTGCTCAAGCCGACGTGAGTTGGTGGCTGCATTCTGGTAGGGTATTTCGATCGATACCAATGCCTTTGTTGTTGCCGATAAAACCTCATATCACATATAAAGTTAATAACTAAATTGTTGGTAGGGCGAACATATCCAAAGAGGTGCAGAACGGTATTAGATACACAGTCGTGGGGCCAATAACAGAGGATCCAAAAACAATCGAAATCTAACTGCTTTATTTAGGACGTGGAGAACTCAAACATGTCCCTGGTATTGGAGAGAATGTGAGATACTTAGCAACTAAAGAAAATGGTTTTCTTTTTTGTCTTTTATTAAAATGTAAATGCAACAGATCTTGAACTGGTTAAGGATTTTCTGTTTTGCTCCGAATATCTATATTCGGATGTGTGAATGCGGCATTAGATCTTACGATTCCGTTTTTATATTTTAAGACGCTTTCTCCCTTCTCCACTGGTCAGCATCGTAAAAATAAATCTCTCGTCTCTCAGTGTTATTCGCAAACCGCCTCTCGTCCTAATGCCGTCGTAAAAAGGGTACTATCCATCTCGTTTCTTCAGTTATCCATATCGGTGTGGAAATCGACTCCAATCACCATAGGATAAAACTTGCCTTCTATCCTTTGCCAATCAAATATTATTCTACTGGACTCCGATATTTTGATAGGTGGTAACATGCAACAGCTTCAATATTTTTTAGTAGCCTGCCTGGTGTTGTTTTGTGTCCTTCATCATATTCTGTTCTTTACAGGTGCATACAACATGACTACAAGTTAAATTAATTGTTCATATAAATATTTTTCTCTTATCAATATTTCATCCACAGATGGGTTCATAAGATTGCTGTTGTTCCTCATCCGTAGAAACCCAGCTTGTGTCGGCTACTACTCCCTGATTAGGAACTAAAACAAATTGGTAAAAAAAAACTCTTTCGAAATGTCGACCAAAGTCGGGCAGATGGTTATGATGGAGAGCCGACAAGAGCTATTAGTTCTACACTAATATTAATGGTTGCACAAGTTTGTTTGTCTTTGAATTGGATTAATAAGACGTTAAAACCACCTGTAAATTTTCTATGGCGGTAACTCCGAAAGCTTGCAACATTTTAATTGAGCTATAATTCCCAATCAAAGATAAATTACCAAATTTCTTAATGATTCTTTGGAAATAAAAAATTTAAAATGAACTTTCTTCATCTCCATATTTAGGTCAATTATTCATAATGCAGCTCGTCCCATTAATATGCTTCCAACAGACTTGCTTGGAATTTAATTTTCTACAGATCAAAATTCTATTTCGTTATGCAATTTAGGCGATTTAATTATTAAACCTATTTTCATTGAATATTGTAAGAGATAAACCATAAACCAGTAAAAGTTATTGTTCTACGGAGCGTATGATTAATATTATTTAAGAGGTTAAAACAAGAAAACTTTTATAGCTCACAAAGTCCAACTAGTTAGCAAAAGTAGGGAATGCGAAATGAAAGCTAAGACACACGGCTTAATAAAACAGCAAAAATATAAATAAATTGTTAATGTAGTGCCAGAGAATTTAAGTCTTAAATTAGGAAAGTGACGTGCTCGGCCAGGTCAAATCGTAAATATTCTTTACAATAGATTGTGACTAATGGAATAAAGGACCAAGGACATGACCAATTTTAATGTTAGGTACTGAGGTTTGAGTTATTTTGTTTCAGTTGCCTCAAGATCTGTAATAAATTGCTGGCCGTTGGATACAAAATAAATATGGTTTAAATTCCATATTCTTATCCATATTTTTCACTGAAGTTCTCATTCTCCATCCAATTGTGCAAAACTTGATTACTTTTTAGAAAAATCGAAACTAAAGGCGACTCTACTTGGTTTATTAGGCAAAGTATCAGCAGATATTAAATTATTCTAAAGAACACTTCGCGTCTGTAGTCAGGGAATTATACTGATCCCGAATGCGTCACCATTTAGGTTTGAAATGTTTGTAGACTAAAAGAGCTGTAGAATAGTAATTTTTGGAAAACGTGGTATCAGTTCTTGTACGGGGGGCAGTTTCCCCATGAAGGGTTTTACTCTACTTTTAATTTTAAATGTATCCTGGCTTTACGATTTGCCAGCAGTGACATATTTCAGCCATCTGGATATGACATATGACATTTTCTACTGATAGATAACCACCACTAGGATGCTTTTGTATTTTTGGAGCCATTAAAAATGTTGTTACCGCAGTAATAAAGTTCTTATTATATAAGGTGATCCATCTAGGGGTATTTTTCAGACCAAAAATAAATTTAAAAAATTAAGTCAAGTGTGGAATCTTTATTGGTAATTTGAAAAGACATTTTATGGCATTTATTTTTTAAAAATAATTACTTTCAAATGTTGGCAACTGTATTGTGGAAATGAGCGTTCGGTGAGAAACGGGAAGATCCGCTGTTTTCGACCAAAATTTTGTTCTGGCTCAACGGCTGTCAAAAAACAAAATTGCCGCATTTGGGGTGAAGAGCAACAAAAAGAGGCTGGTGCAATTATACCTAGAGAAAACCAAGGTTTGGTGCGGTTTATAAGCTGGTGGAAACATCGGTGCTAATTTTTTCAAAAATGATGATGGCCGCAACGTAACCGAGACTGGTGCTCGCTATCGCGCCATGATATCGATCTTTATGCTACCTGAAATTGAATCTCGTAATCTTGACGACACTTGGTTTCAACAGGACGGTTCCACTTCCACTACAGCTGCTCAAACAATGGATCTATTTAGAGTTCATTTTGAAAAGCTGGCTGCCTAGATCGAGTGATATCACATCTTTAGACTCTTTTATTTGGGGTTACGTAAAGTCCAAAGTCTATGCTCCATCTACGATTCCGGTTTTGGAAGCCAACATTACGCGTGTCATTAAAGCCATACCAGACGAAATGCTCGAGCGAGTCATCCAAAATTGGACCCTCAGAATGGAAACCTTGAGGTGTAGTAGTGGCCAACTTTTGAAGGAATTTATATTCCAAAAAAATGCCATAAAACGTCCTTTCAAATTACCGATAAAGATTCCACACTTGATTTGAATTTGAATTTTTATATTTTGTTTTTGTTCTGAAAAAATACCTTTAGATGGATCACCCTATATTATCTAACTCTCAATTTCTTTTTTGCTTTTAAGCCATTGGTTTCTCTTTTGTCGCTTTAAGTAATTAATTTCTTTTTCAGCGGCTTTTATTATGGAGTCTTGAGATGCATGCCATGTTTGAATCTGATGCTTCTTTTTTGTGACTCTAAATCGATCTGCCTCTTATTATTGCCGGATGTGTTGTGGTAGAAGTTAAACTTTTCGACGGCCTTTCTAAGAAAACCTTTGACTTTAAAGTCCACCGAGATATATTTTACCTATTTGGACAGGGCAGTGTTCTAGGCGCTTAAAAATGTAGCTTTCTTCGCCTTATCTTCGGTCGGCGCATGTGCACAAAGCTTTGATGCGGATTGTAAATATGCCGTCGTCTATTAAAGCGAAAACGGCGACAACCTGACGTATCTGCAAATCCATATGTGACGCGCAAAATAGAAAGGGACCTAAGGTTAAAAACCAGTTTTGTTCAGGAGAGCCATTTTAAAGATTTCACTTCACTTTCATAAAACGCGCATATCTCTGGGAGGGAACACTTTTGGGGCCACATCAAAAAAAGAAAAAAAAAATGAAAATTGATTTTTGTTTACCCTTAGGTCCCTTTCTCTATGCGCTGTCACATATTCAAATTGATGATTATTTTCTTAAAAGCTTTAATGTTGCTCAAAGTTTTATTTTCTTTACGTCATTTCATTTCTATTTTACTTTTCGGATGGCGCTGAAATCAATCTTGTATTTCGTATGAACTTTTGCCGGTTTTACAGAGATTTTTGGTCGAAGAGGTGCAAAAGTCCTTTAAAAATGATCCTTTGAACGTTTGCAGTGACTGTGTTTATGTTAGTCCAAGATCTCAATTTTCTTGCAATTTAAGGTAATTTGCTTAATTTATTGGAAAGAACAGAACATTTTCAAAGTACCACAGTACGTATGATTGACATATTAAGAAGATAATTGCGAAGTTAAAATAATTCGGGAAGCTAAAATTATTTTGACTAGTGGTAAAAAGTCCTAGGCATGTAAAAATGAAAATATTTGATGTCTAGTTCACAGTCAGATTTGAGGCCATGTTTCTTTGGTACTTTCTGTTCAACCGGAAACCAAAAAGTTATTTAAAAGGCAGTCGAAAAGACTTGTAGTTGCAAGCAGTGGTGGCTGAAGTTTTGGTGAATGCTTCTTCACCATCCTCAGACCCCTAGGAACGAATGTCTTCTTACAATGATCAAAGGCCATACACTTAAGTGCAGACAGAGTTTTATTCAATGCGAAACTTTCGGCAGTAGAATATTGCACTCAACAAAGTAAACACAATAAAAATCCCTCGTTTTTATATGAATTATAAAAAAATTTTGCGCAATCGTGGCAAGTCTTAAAGGAAGTACTTGATATGGACTAACTAAAAATGTAAATGTAGTGTAAACTTTAGAGTATAGCGTGAAATATTGAGAACATTTTTGGTTTAATCAGTCAACTACCGAAGTAATTTTTATAAAACGACTCAGTTAGTTTAATAAACGATAACAATTTTGCAAAGTACCTCAGTACGTATGATTGATATTAATTATGAGATGAAATTATTAAAATGGCTCTCAGACAAGAAGTAAAAAAGATTTAGACATATTGCACGAGAAGAAGGAAAAGCTTCAATTCGTGATGACAAATGAAATGCAGATGAATACAAATCTTCCGTCAGCCACTGTCAGCCATGCACACTCCCCACTCTCTTCGACCAACAGTAACGCAACAGTCTGCACTGCAAAAAAGCAGAATCCGCGCTCCACTCTGTACTTATTCAGTACCCTACAATTTATTTTATAGAAAGAAAAAGAAATAAATGATATAAAAATCAGGTAGATTTCTATAATAAATGAAAGCTTTTTCTGGTTTTCAAGCCAATATCCTCCTTTGTAGCACCCCATACTGTTCTTTTTCTTAAAAATTCCATTTTAGTCGAAATTTAGCTCTAGCTAAATTTGGTTCTTATTTATTTTTTACCCCTGCAATTTGTTCTACGGCTAGCAAGAAACCGATAGGTCGAATTTTATAATAAATGAAAGGGTTTTCTGGGTTTCAAAAAAGTCTCCTTTCTTCCATTGCCCGGTACTGTGGTTTTTCTTCAAATTTCCATTGTTATCGAAAATAAATTCTTTCCGTTCACAATCGATGTTCATTTATTTTTCACTCCTGCAATTTGTTTTTCGGTAAGAAAAGTCATTTTCTAATTTACGACACAAAGGCAAAATTTCTCTAATCCGCTTGCCTAAAAGTTAATTTATCACATAAATTAAAGCACACACCCTTAGGGGTTGGGACAGGAGCAAAAAAGTCCAATTCCTTAAACCAACTTAGCAAAGTTGCGAGCCTTTAAAACGTATTTTAAGGAATCTCCCTTAAACTTAATATTAACTTTATCCCTGCCTAACCATCCGGCCGTGGGTCCTCTACGACCTCATTGTATGGCTCATCATATGGCTTAGGAAAATAAATAAAAACAAATCCATCATAACGAGTGCTGGTCCGACAAACAACAACAGCAACATCTTTATCGTTTCCTTTCCTTTTTCTTTCCTTTTTTTGTTTTGTTGTTTTCTTTCATTTTCGGAGAATTTCATTTTTATTTCCGTATCACTTGCCACCGTAAACGAAGCCAACGTCTTAGCCAAAGGAAATTGGAAATGTTTGATAAAAATCTCCTGTCCGGTGCCACCAGCCACCAGTAAGAGAATCTATTTCATTTGTCTTGGGTGTGTGTGTGTGCGTGTTCTGCCCATCTCGGTTCTGGGTCATAAAAACTGGCCAGAACCCATAAAGGTAGTTTTTAGAGCCAAAGTTAACATGTGATGATTATGATGTTGCTGTTGAACGCTTGGGTTTGGGACTTACGACCCGAAGATTTCCAAGATTAAGATCCATAATAATTGTAATAAACATTTCATTTAATTAAAGTTGTTGACTGCCGCAAAGATGGTCTATTTCCAGAAAGATTTCTTTTTTCCCTTACGCTTCGGAATTACTAATTTTTGGTATTTTCTTTTTCTTTTGTTTTGCAGGTAAGACCAGAGGTTACTTTAATGTTTGTGGTACGTAAGTATTTCAGAAAGAAAATGTTGAACATAAAATATTTTGAGAAAATTATTTAAAAACATCTCTAAATCATCTGGTGAGAAAAACTGCTTTGTGTGTCATACTGGAGAGGGAAAAACAACCTATGATTTAATCAATATTCCCAAACAGCCGGACAGACTACAAAAATCTGGGAATAAATGGACAACCTTCCTAAATGCAATAACTGAACTTGTATATCACGTTCCTTATGAAATGATATGAAGTTTTGCTCGTTTGGGCTTAATTAACAGCAAACCTTTTGTAAAGAACCACAGTACGTATGATTGATATTAATTATGATGTAAAATTGAAAAAACGAATTTAAAGCAAAAAGTAACAATAATGTGGACAAAAGGTGAAAAAGAAGAGGAAGGTTAAAATAGAAGTGGAAGCCTAAACTTAAGACTTTTAATAAAAATATAAGCAGAGGATTTAAATTTAAAGGGGTTACAATGACAAATTTGGATAATTGGGATGTGCGACATGAACTGATTAAATTTGACATGCAATATAAGAAAATTGACAAAACTCTGGAGAAAACGGATAACCTTCCTAAATGCAGTACCCAAACTTGTATAGCTTGTTCATCATTGGGATAGTATGCAATTTTGCCCGTTTGGTCTTAATCAACGGCAAACATTTGGTGAAGAACCATAGGACGTATGATTGATATTAATTATGGAACAAAATTGAAAAGACGACTGTAATGCAAAAAGTAACAGTAATGTGGACAAAAAGTTAAATGAGAAGTAAAAGCCTAACCTAAAGACTTTAATAATATGTCAGCAAAATATGTGAATTTAAAGGGGGTTACAATAAAATCGCTTGATAGTTGAGATGTGCGGCATCTTACTTATCAAATTTGACACGTCATATTGAAAAAATAAACATGTTTTGAAGAGGAATAGGACCGTATAGCGCTGAAGTCTTTAGGGCAAGTTTTCTATATTAAGCCCAGACAGATGTTCCCAGACAATTGGCGAACATTGACTCCCCAGGTGTTTACTGCTCCAGAGATGGTTTAAGAGTAAATGCGAAAACGTGTGTAGGCTCCAAAATAAGGGAAAATGTCACCAGCCATCTGAAGACAACAAAACATTATTTCGCAAAGTCAGTTGACTACCTCGCATCTATTTACAGTCAAGGGTCTGTACAATTGTCAACGTCAGTCAAGCGTCAGTAGGGGCTGCGTTACCCACCGTTTTTTGGCTAAGAACAATTTGTGATTGCAAAGGGGCGACAAAAAATCTTTGAAACATCTACAACCTCAGCCTAATTCGGGTCCTGATTCGGCCTGTACGATTCTCCTTTACTTGCGTCTTTACTTGGCTTCAGTAGCGGTGCCACTCTGCCCATTTTCCAGACATCGGGAACTAATTGAGTGGCTAGCAACAGATTGAGCACTTGGGTCATGTACTCTACTTCGGGGTATACATGTGCTTCAAGATCAGCATTGATATTCTATACGGAATTCGATGACTTTGCGCTGTGGATAACATGGCCAACTACGGCAACGTAAAATTGTGGTGATGCCTCTTCGACGCTAAGAGCGCGGCTACGACGCAATACTTTTTTTCGCTTTATAGTTCTCTGGGTGCTCAATAAAAAGTCGGTTGAAATAACACGCGCACCGCTGTGGATCTGTCACCGAAAATGAAGGCTGTCCGATCATTCTTTTTTCCAGGGTGAGAGAGCGATTTGACCGTTGTCCACAACTGGCCAGTTCCGGAACGCAAGTTTAAGTGTTTTAACTAATTTAGCTATTTGTTTCACTTTTATTCGTTGACCAGCCTTCTAATCTTAGAGTTGAGCTCTTCAATTTTAGGGTCAACAGGGTTGGAGCATTCGTCATCGCAACGCTCATCTGTGCGTCAAGCTGCCTCTGCTGGGAAATTTGGTCGTATCTCAGGTATTCGACCAGCAGGAATATGGCGAGCGGCTGCTGGGCTGATGATGGCAGGGAACTTCAACTCTTCTACCCAAACACCCGAGTGAATGGGAAGATTACTAAAGCTGCTTCTCTGAAGGCATTCCAATCCGCCTTCCTTTGATTAAGATACGTACGGCGTTCAGAAATTATGAAGTCGGATGGTCTGCCGATGTAGAAGATTAGGAAAAGGTGGTTCGATCCTAACGAGATGACAGGTTGGCAGGTGATGTCGTTGATTATACCAGGCGATGTCTTAGTTATATCTGGCGAATCGAATCACCCTTAATCCGCGTGAGAGCGTCCTCATTCAGTGAACAGAACGTAGAGCTATCAATTTGCTCTGTCGAAGCTATGGTCCTCTGATCGTTGTCTAGTAGAGAATTAGAGTTAGTGGTGGGCATTAAAGTCTCCTAGGATCAAGCGGTTATTGCCTTGTAGCAGATTGCTAATGTCAGGCAAGTAACGTGGAGCACTGCTTCCAATTGGCGGGATGGGTTGATTGTAGAGTATCTCGGCAGTCCCTGACTTGATTGCTACCCTAATACATTCCTTGTATTGGCCTCTAGAGTTAATTTCAGGTGAAGTAGGTCTATATTGCACAGAATGGTGTAACAGTAAAGCAAGCCCTCCACTTCTCGTACGATCCTTACGTAGCAGTAGTTGTATCCACCACAACTGTGCAGGCTACAGGTGGCATTCAGCTTAGCTTCCTGGATGGCTGCGACCATGCTGCTTTTCCGGCTCAAAAATTCTGTTACCTCACTGATTTTGTTGCGTAGGCCAGTGCAATTAAATTGAAAAATTGATGCACTGTCAAGAGTGGCAACAGCAATCTGTTGTTCTTGTTGTAGCGATATATAGTGCCGGGTTGGCTGTCCTTGGCCGAAGATCTCCTCCTTTGGGTCAATTCGGTGCATAGAATTGGCTGTCTGTGTTTTAAGGTGCTATATATGTGACAACGCATAGAGAAAGGGACCTAATGGTAAAAAAAATCATTTTTTTCTTCTTTTTTTGATGTGGACAACATCTGAGCATCGAATGAGACCGATTCTATGACCCAAAAGTGTTCCCTCCCAGAGATATGCGCGTTTTATGAAAGTGAAGTCGACGATTCTAAGCGCAAATAAAAAGGGACCTAATCTTTAAAATGGCTCTCCTGAACAAAACTGGTTTTTAACCTTAGGTCCATTTCTATTTTGCGCGTCACATATGCCGATGCTGCAACGAGGGAGACTTCCTGCTCTGGTTCAAACCTGAACAGCTCCTGAAGTACACCTACTCCATGCAACAATTACACCTTACAGGCGTTGCACGAGGCTATATACGGTTCTGACAAACCGAGCAAAGCCAAGGTCAGTTGTATTGTTCGATCCTGGCTTGGACTATCAATACTCGGAGCAAGTATTCCGGGAAGTGCTAATCCCACAACGAAAAATTGGACAAACAGAAAACACATAATGTGAGGGCGGCTGCCCCCCGGACCAAAGAGTGTTTGCTTCGGATCAATTCGGTTTATAGAACCGGCAGTCGTAAGATTGCAGCCTTTAGTCAAAATACCTTGTGTGGCGTCATGGCAGTTGCTTTGTTGCTTCTTCCTCAGTTTTTCACGTCGCTTTTTGTTCAGATTTTTAACTAAATGACTACAAAATTCTTAGAATTTTTGCTATTTTGTGATCATTTGTTGTTATTATTTTTTGAGAGAGTGAATTACTCCACAAGCTAATAAAAGTAAGGTTTTTGTTGTGGTTTGTCAGAGAGAGGGACACAACTTATTAAAATATTTTAAAATTATTTGCGGCTTGAGGTCACGTATTTAAACTCGATGTTGTATTTTTGATTTCATTTTTATACTTCCCAATATTTCGATTGACTTTGTCAATCATCTTCAGGGGTTGTCAATGAAGAAAACCCTCTCGTCCGTCTGATTTTCACTGTCAACTTATTAAAATGTTAAGACCGGATATTTGAAATATAAATTCAGATTGTGATAGAATAGTGCTAAGATTAAATTTCAACGAAATCCCATTAAATAATTCTCAGAAAACAGATTTTCAAGTTTTCCGTTTTAGTCCCACCATTAACATGACCATTCAGCCCTGGCTAATGCTGATGTCCAGAGCAACCTCTAATATTGATAAACCTTTAGTGTCATAACAAAGCACGTTCTGGAACTGAACAGCTATCAACGCCCCCTCCTCCTCGGTCGCCATTAGATGAGCCGTAATGTTGGAGGTAAGGACAACACTAAAAATGCAAATATAATTATTTGAGCATACACAAAAACACAATACATCTGTTCTTTTCCAAATCAATGAGCCAATAAACGATTTCCAAACAATTTTATGCAAATTGTTATGTTGACACCAGGGCAAAAGCAGGCATCAGGAGAGGAATCATTCGTGCCCTCGCGCTGACGTCAACCATAAAACGCCACATAAAAAGTCCCAAAAGCAAAACAAAATAAAGCCGCTAGAAACAGGAAGAAAGAAACAGAGAGTGAGGAGGAGGTAAGACCAAAGGTGGGGTAAAACTAATGCAGAATGAAACATACATTAAAAACAGAAACGAAAGACCGGCAAAGGAAACCCATTAAAAATCCCCCACAAGTGATTAACGATACGACAAACGATAGCAGCGATACGTAACCCAGGGAACAGACAGACAGACACCACCGCCACCGATGTCACTACCCAGCTGGAGAGCTAATTTCCCAGAACTACATCCAGCCGGCTGCTCGTAGGAGCATAGCAGGACTAAGTCTTTTGGTGCCATGACAATGCTACCATGATTTTGCTCCTGCTACCGCTGCTGCTGCTGATGATGATGATGGTGGCGATAATACGTGCGTAACCATAAGTAATTTAGATAATTTCGTATCGAGAATCGAATGCCAGAACCACGAGCAGTGTGCGTAACACTGAAACACTCAAACCAAACATTTATAATGGACTTTAGAAAACAATATCAAAATACCCCTCCCAAAAAACAAGTGAACGCATTCAAAATCGGCTACCGAAAAAAAGTTCAATTACCTTTTTCTCCCAAAAAACAACAAAAAGAAAGCAAAAAAGAGTGGTACTTGGAAATTAAAGTCTACTTTTAGGCATTGGCTATTGGAATTTCATTTGATGGCCTACTTTCAGGCTTAGCATTTCAATGAAACTTTGACCCGCTGAACTGAAACTCAAAACCGTATACCGAAACTGAAGGAAATTGGAAAAACTTTTGTCTTCCTAAATGGTGTGTAACATTTTATTTGCCTAAAATTATGCAACAAAACAAAACTTGAAAGCTGGCAGAACCAAAAGAAATAAAGAAAATTTTCCATGTAATGAAATGGCTGCAAATTAAATTGGGAAAAAAGGTTATTTGAAATTTTAATTTGAAAATTTTGCCAACGTACGTTGCCTGAAGCAAGGCGAAGAAACAGTGGGGTAGAAGAGTTGTGGTCAAACATTGGAGGAGTTTCCAAAAAACACACAGGAATATGTTGAAAGAAAATAGTTAGAGAATTTTCTTTTAAGCACCTACAGATTCAGAAAGTGACTTTAAGGACTAGCCTTCGTGGAGGACTAGGAACAAATTATAAGACTTTCTCTTAAAAGTCCTGCACGCTCAAAACTCGTGCGCCATTTCAATTACTCTAAATGCTGGCCAGGGCTACCTCCTTAATTCAAATCTCCGTGACGCAAGGCTGCAAAGATATCTCCATCGCATTAGATTTCGAAATTACGCATGCGCTGGTGTGGCCAGCTAACATGAGAACGACGAAGTGGAAGAAGATTTAGGCTTACCAGAATGCCGCACTGAGAACATGAACAGGTTGTCTCCTAATGTCTACTGACGCCCATCAACAAAGTGCAGCGCGGTAATTTACGCATGCGCTGGTGTGGCCAGCTAACATGAGAATGACGCAGTGGAAGAAGATTTAGGCTTACCAGAATGCCGCCCTGAGAACATGAACAGGTTGTCTCCTAATGTCTCCTGACGCCCATCAACAGAGTGCAGCGCGGTAATTTGCTTTTTTGCACTGCAGGCTGTGGCGGCACTGTTGGTCGAAGAGAGTGTGAGTGGCTTATAGTGGCTGACGGGAGATTTGTATGCGTCTGCCTTTCAGTTGCCATTACGAGTATGTAATGGACACGTGAATAGAGGTCATTTTGTGTTGAAACGTATTTTTCAAATGCGCACTCGATCATTGCAGTGTAGCTTGCTTTTCGTTTATGATTCGCTGTTCCCCACGCCGACGTGTTCCTGGTGAAACAAACCCCAGAGAACTTCACCAGAGACCTCAGCATTCGGGCCGCGGCACTGCGGTGCGCCATATCACGTGTTGGCCCTTACTTTTTTCAAATTAACCGTCTTGCCGTAACTGTGAACTTCAAACGGTTCTTGACTATGATACAGGTTTTTTTTTCAGCCGGCTCTTGAGGCTATGCAATTAGAGGATACATGGTTCTAACAGGATGGTGCCACACAGCGAGGGTTACTATGAATTCTTTAAGGCAACTGTTTCCTGGACGGCTTATCTCTTTGAGGGTAGAACTGGAGGCACGCTTACCAGACTTAGCCCCATGCTATTTTTTCCTTTGGGGTTACCTGAAGTCGAAGGTGTATATTAATCGTCCCAACGCCTTGGAAGACCTGATTAACAATATTGAGGCTGAAATTGGCAAAATACCAGTCGACATGAGCTCATGAAAACTTCAGAAAACGTATGCAGCAGTGTGTGGTTAGCGAAGGTCGACATTTGCCAGATACACTATTTTAAACTATGTAGTTTAAAAATTCTCCTACTGTTTAATATAATTAAAATATAAAATAAATATATCTAGGGTTCATGATTTTTTTTATTTCATTCCCAAATAAGCAAATTTCCGCGCTCCACCCTGTATATAACCAGACGAGGGTTGTTACCGGGCGCAGACACAATTTCTTGTGGTCTAAGCGCACTATGTCTTCTTAGTAGTCATCCCAACTACCATTTAATGGACAGAATGTCTCTTCCGAGGCGGATAAGTTATGATCTTCGTGATCAAGAGAGAGAGAGAGAGAGAGAGAGAGAGAGAGAGAGAGAGAGAGAGAGAGAGAAAGAGAGAGAGAGAGAGAGAGAGAGAGAGAGAGAGAGAGAGAGGGTAGAGAGAGGGAGAACCTTTAGATCATCGAAGCTAGCACGCAGTTCTAAACGGCATTCAAGCGGATGAAGTCACAGCAGCAGTATCCAGCTATATCGTGAATGTGGTGCTAGATGAACATTCCCCGGAGATTTCACCAGAGAAGAAGACGCTCCTGGTTCTGGCTAAGCTGAGATCTGGATGATGCAGCCGCCTCAATTCAATTTGGAGAGACTGGTTGGCAACGTCCCGGAAGTTTGTACCGCCTGCCATCAGGGAGCTCATAAATTGCTGCATCTCTTCAGTTATCCGGCCAAACTCACCCTGCTGACACTCGGGTCTCTTTGGAGGCCTTCAGTTTTACTGAAGCGTTTCCTTCGCCTAGATATCGAAGCAGATCCCTTACAGTCTAACAGGACTTCAAAACAAAATGTGTTGTTGTTACAACAACAATACTTCTCTGCAAGCCACCTTAGAAAATATCACCCATCTACAAAATATCACCCATAATATATGAGAAAAATAATAACCAAATAATATTCGGCGAATATATAATATGTAATAGTATCTTTGACTGCAATATGGAAGGAATTGTTCCCAAGGACGACTGATCCACCAACCGATTCCGCAGGACTACCGATTCTCCAGAACGGCCGTTCCTTTAGAACAATCGATCCTTCATGAAGTGCGATATTCCGGAACGATTAAACCATCAAAAATCTTGGTATTTTAACAAAGTTTAAGTCGAAAACAGCGGATCTTCTTCGAGCTGTTGAAGAGCCCAAAAAATAAAACGTTTGCCGTGTAAGTCTTTCTATGATCAAAAGGCAAGCAATACAAAAAGAGTTTAACACAACTCACTTTTTTATTTTTTTTATAAAATAACTTACAGTCGAATTCTATAGGGTACTCTCTGAGTTTTTCCTAAGGCGGGTGTCACTTTATCCACTCTTCAGCAAGCCATTAATGTGCAAATACTCAAAGCGATTTTCGATTTACTACAACTTTCCCCAGATATTTAGACAATCCTCTAAAACCAACATAGATCTATTGTTTTTGAAATCTTTTAAAACTTACCAAAAGGTCTCTAATGTTTCAGGCTATTCGATATTTCTCTTGTGAAGGATCTACAATTTTAAGCTATAATCTATCTTTTTTGAAGGATTGCATTTTTTCTATGCAACCCAGTTTGCTTTACAACTCGAATTGTTGGATTATAAGATAAATTTAATTGAAATCCATCGTTTTGATAAGATAGTAAGTATATCATTTGGAGTTCTTATTTTCCCACTCTTTTTCGTTTCATGGCCAAATTTCGCTCCACTGTGCTGACTTCTAATTTCATCCGGTCATTGCTTTTTCTTCCTTGACCTGTATCTATGACAAAATATTCGAAAAAACGTATTTACCTGCAAAAATTGCACAGGTATTTTGTTTTCAAATTGAGTTCAAGTTTCTCGTTTATTTCTGTTTTTGTTTTTATTTCACCAGAGTTATAAAATGGTATTTGTTTTAATTGTTTCCTCATTTTCCGGCAGCCCCTGTAGCTAAGCCGGAAAAAGAACCAAATCAAATACGAAAGTGGTTTATAGGCCAGAGACTTCCCCCAAAGAAGAAACGATAATTAAACTGGAATTTATTTTAATTAAAATGAGTAGAAAAAAGCAAACATGAAAGGAATACATAAAATTCAATTTAAGAGCCTAAAAGTAGGCAGCACTGGACAGGATTGGTTGTTATTAGAAGTAGCTCCCTTCGCATGCTTCCCAAGTATGCCTCAGTTTGCTTTCTTTTTTGTTGGTGTTTGCTTTTGGCACAAGCACCACACAGGGAAAGTGAAAGCCAAAGCTCCACTCTATCAATTTGCCAGTATCCAAAATTGGAAATGAACAAAATTAAATTGAATTGATTTTGGAGTATATTTAAAGATTATATTTTTTTTGTTTTTCCACCCCTAATTTATATTTTTTGCTTTTTAAACAAATTTGAGGTCACTTATGTATTTTTTTTCTCCTCTTCTTCAATGCAAACACTTGATTTGCTTTATAAATGGAAAATATTGAAACGACAATTGACAAAAGCTTTAAAAGTATGCTTCAAAATACTGGTGTTGAAAGAAACAAGGCAGCTGCTCTGCGATTTAATTAAATCAGGAATTCAATTAATTTAATGTATTGCGATAAGCCATCAAAAGAGATTCTTTTTTCAATGATATTGTAGAGTGCTTTTAGGCTTTTAGCTGTAATTTGTGCTCCCACTTTATTTGTAAATTCAATAATTTTCTGATTTTATGCTTATTTTAATTATACTAAGTCGTAAGTTGGCAGATAATTTGAAAATTCTTTGAAAAATAACATACAAAACAAATTTCAATGGAAAAATACATGAAAACGATCAAGTCTTTAATATCCTAAAAGTATGCAACTGTCGGGGAGCATTATATTGAAAAATTTAATTAATACTGAATTTCGGAATATAAAACAACTAAGAAAATCGGGCTGTTTACCATTTATGAAGACTATACAAGGACACCTCCGTGGTCGTCTACTGCATAGTAGGCCACCCCTGTGGTCATCTACTGTATAGTCTACTGTATAGTAGGCGACTTCAGTGGTCGTCTACTGTATAGTAGGCGACTTTAGTGGTCGTCTACCCCAGTGGTCGTCTACTGGATAGTAGGCGACCCCAGTGGTCGTCTACTGTACAGTAGGAGACCCCAGTGATCGTCTACTGTACAGTAGGCGACCCCAGTGGTCGTCTACTGTACAGTAGGCGACCCCAGTGGTCGTCTACTGTATTGTAGGCGACCCCAGTGGTCGTCTACTGGATAGTAGGCGACCCCAATGGTTGTGTATAGTAGGCGACCCCAGTGGATAGTAGGCGACCCCAGTGGATAGTAGGCCAGTGGTCTTCTACTGTATAGTAGGCGACCTCAGTCTACTTTTACTTAAACCCTGCAAGTAGGCTATGGTTTTTTTCAAAAGTTGCATTTATAAAATTAAATTAAAGTGAATTTGATAGTATATTTCTAATCGATGGTTTCTAGGAAAGGTAGTTGACTGCAAGTCTCATTCAATGCTGCTGAAAAGGCTGCCAGCGAACCTCCAGGTTGGAGTTCAGTACACTATTTATAAAGGGGGGTTCCTGTTAAAAGGCTGCTATTTAGAGGACTAGCCTTATAGTTGCTTTCTCGTTGGCTTACAAAGAACACAACCAAATTCGGTGGTGGAGAAGATATAAAACCCCAAGAATACTTTAAAGCCTAAAGTAGGCTACTTTAATGCCTTAAAGTAGGCTACATTAATGCCTTTAAGTAGGCTAAAGATTTTTTTTTTGCTTGAACATATTAATGTGAAAATTTTAAAAAACTCCTATTTCAGTTAAAACCTCTGTATGCGCTCAGAATAAAAATGGGCAGTAATAGATACTCAGAATTCATCCATTTTATAAAATTTCGTTCTGTTTTAAAAACCTTTGCAGTTTTAGAATATAATGGGCAGTAATAAATACTCAGAACTTTTCCGTCTTCGCTAGTAAGCATGTTTATAAAAAGGCATTGCCTTACTTTAAAGCCTAAAATTAGGCTATAGTTTTTATCTCGAACAAATTAATACGGCATCGTGTAAAATTCCCATGTTATTACACTTATGAGGAAGCATGATGTTGTTTTTTTTTACTAAGTTTTAAGGAATTAATATAATACTTTATAGTTTTATGAAGCTCTATCTTAATTTTCCATGACTCTGTGTATATGTTATATAAAAAAATTTCAATAAATTAAACTTAAACTTTAAATATGTCTACATGTTTAGAATATTGTTGACAGTAATAAAAATTCAGTTGCCTCTTTATGAAAGCGATTTCTGAGCCCTTTTTCGACTTGTTAAATAATTCAGCTGTTTTAAAAATTTGTTAAATTTAAATGTTTTACCCTATAAATCCAGTTTATTCTTGTTTTATATTTGTTTACTAGGCCATAACTATTTCCTGTCCACGCACCATCTGCGCTTCTAAGTATGCTGTAAATTATTTATGCATTCACTTGCCTAAGGAAGCTAGTGGCCAAATTTTCTTTTCTAAGGTCATCCATTTTTTTCCATTCTTTTTTCATAAATCCCTTTTTACTCTAGATTTAGTGAATGGCAAATCTTGTATTTCAATGCTTTTGTTTATTTTGTATTAAAAATTCATAAATTTTTCAAGTGGCCCTTCAAACCCTATTAAGTATGCAATAAAATATTATGAAAAATATCATATATGACATTTTGTGTTTTTCCCCCTTATCTCTCTTCCCGTCATTCTGCCATTGGCCGGTCCCTATTTTTCGTTCGGACTCGCTGTTGAAAACTTTTCAACAACAGTCATATAAAATTGTATTTATTGTTGAACTTAACAGCATAATAGAGAGAAATGGGGCGGGGTAGATGGCAAGAAGATTGGCAAATGTGAATTTGTAAAAAAAAACTGGCTGTCAAAAACAATGTAAAACAAACATGGGCAACCGAAAAACATAAACAATACTTGACCCTTTTCAGAGAAACCAGCAGCAAAACGAAAAACCGGCTTTTAAACTCCATAACTGCGAATGGGAATTGTGGTAGTGTAAGTTATACCTATGGTTGGTAACTTTCACAGAGAGCCATGAATACATTGTGGGTGTAGAAAAAAATTTCTCTCAAATAGACTGGGTTAACCTCTGGAAAATTCGCCATATCGGTAGTATTTTTGGAGGTTTTGGGCTCATATATTTTACCACTATCAACTGCGGTAGTTACGCAATTATCACTTTATGTTAAGTTCTATCTACTGCATGCAATCGATTCGAAATTATCACATTATGTTCCGCTGGGCCCGACAATATGTGTACGTACATTACGTTGTGATTACACATGGGGGTGTGGCACCTTCCACACAAACCTGAACTGAAAGTAAGAGAATATCTCATAACCTGTTAGAGAACGTTTCTTACGACGTTTATGTTAGAAACATATGATATTGGCATGAAACGAAACACAACCTGGTGTAAAGTGGGCGGTGCCATGCCCCCTTTTTAACAAAAGCATAAATAGATTAAGTTATAAACCAATCATTATATAACTTAAACAGAATGAAAACAATTGCTAGGAAATTAATATAGACTGTCTTGGTTTTAAATTGGATAGGTAGGCGTGGCACCACCTACACAACCCTGAACTTTAAAAGGCAATTTCTCCTTAACTAATTTAAAAATAACGAGAGGTATAATTGATTTTTGAATGAAATGACAGACTCTCTGCTCGAAAAGTTCAAGGTGACCCGCCCATTGGGACATAATTATATTCCACCGAAATCTTTGATGGAGTAGATATACACACAGGGATCAAATTTGTTGTCACATCTGAATTTTGTAGCCAACCGAATGTTGGTGGTTGGACGTACTTTCAATGTATTCAATCGCTACAACCAATTATTGATTTGTATATGGATATTTTCTGTAGAGCAAACTAATAAGCTGATTTTAGACCTACGTTTATACTTATATAAGTTTGGTTGTTGTTATATATTAGGCGTGTTCGATTGGTACTCGCTTATTAAACAAGTAAGTGGTCGCTGAGGCAATAACTTTAGAGCTTTACGAGAATTGTTTGATCACATTTGATGTCTTTTTATTCCAGATGGAATATTTTGAATTTCAAATAAAATATTTGGAATTTAAAATGGAATATTCTGAATTTATAATGAAATATTCCGAATTTCAAATGGAACATGGCGAATTTGGAAGAAAATCTTCTGTACTTCAAACTAAAACTTTTATATTTCAAATGAAATATTGTAAATTTCAAGTGAAATATTCTCAATATCTTTGACGATTAGCAGCTGTTGAATTTTTATTGGTTGTTTATGAATTTCGAATGACATTTTTGAATTTAAAAAAAATGTATGTATTTCGGTTGATATTTTCTGCATTCCAATTGAAAATGTTTAAACTTAGCGTATAAATAATAGCGGTTCATCTGATGTGTATTTCAATCTGTCTGCGGGGCCTTATTATTTTTTTTAATAAAATAACACGCAGGGGATGCCCCCTATAAATGCAGTGCATTGCGTTGACGAGTGGAAAGTAAATTATCAGACGGGGAAAAGTGGGAGTAATATTTATTGAAACTTCCCAGCAAACCAAACGTTCAGAATTCGGTCAGAATTCTGTACAACAATCGGCAAAATGTTACGATTTCTTACCGGGTTCGTAACGAAACACATATGAGAGGGTTGACAAAAATTCTAAACTACTTCTCTGAAAAAAAAACCTCAGACAAATCGAACAGAATTCGTAACGATTTTGCTAAGAATTCTCGATAGAGTTCAGATATTATTCTTAATTGTCTGATATCAGACATTGTCGCAAATTTGGTTTACTGGGTTGCCTTAAACTCTTGGATGTCGTTATAATTGGGAAATACATTTGCCGGAGGTCGATTTCACATACAGACTATACGGTCGAAAAACGAATTCAATCTGTAGAGTAAAGCGCGGTCAACTGGTCAATCGATAAGAAACGGTTTCGAATTTCTAGAAAGTCGCGTATCCCTGCCAAACATCCTTACGTCAGGAATAAGTCAACGGGTCTCAGACGAACAACCACTACGAAAGTAACAGTAAAACAGCGTCACGCAACTCAAATTCCGACGATGCCCTATGTAGACAGTATATTTGGATACCCTACTGTCAACTATCAGAACCGTCGCTCTTCTTTGATCACGATGAAGTAGCTCCAAGGATAATTTATTAAAAAAAGGACTGAAATAGTTCTGGCGCCGCTTTAGGAAGCCGTGTATAGGCTATGAGTGCTTCTTTTGACACTTCAAATACATGTCAAGGATAATTTATTAAAAAAAGGACTGAAATAGTTCTGGCACCGCTTTAGGAAGCCGTGTATAGGCTATAAGTGCTTCTTTTGACACTTTAAATACATGTCAGGGTGTAGAGCCCGGTAATGGTCAAGAATATTATTTTGGTGCCCTTCGACACACGGAATATGTGTCGGTTCATTCACTAGTTGTGCGCGTCGAACAGCTCAGTGTATTGGCCCACTGGAGTTGTATGGCTCGAATGCGAAAGCCGGGCGAAATTGTGGACTTTGAAATCCTCAGCAGCGACATCTTCAGTGTCCGGATAACTCCGCAAAACTTTTGATATTGAATCGCAAAGGGCATCAAAGCCGTTAGGGGAAGCCTCCCATTCTGAGTTTGGACTTCTTTAAGTATTTATAAACCCAACATGAAGTACTTGTGCTCCAATCATTAACTTAAGCCAAAGGGAGTTAGATTCTGGATCTTGTGAGTTAAAGTGTTGCTGGCTTTAAAACACTGTGTTATAGCGTACATATACCACAAGACCTTTGTGAAAAATTAATGGAAATAGGGTTCGGTACATAGGAACGTGAAAATCCTGTGGATCAGAATCCTCACGGTCCTTAGTCTCACTAAGAGCGAGAACATCAGGCCTATGAAAATGATTGTGAGACTACACCGCACGCAACCCTCGTTTGTTGGCGGAATGGATTTAGCTGATCCCATTTTATCCCAACCACAGCTTATAGTGCGATTTTTAAGAAAGCTCGATATAACCCGAGAAATGTCGATACCAAACACTGCCGGTGTATGGAGTGACTTCTCTCGCTGAGGTCACCCCTACGTATATATCTATAGTCTGGTTCCTGATTTATACAAAACTTATTCTTTTTCTGTCCACTATCCAGTACTGAAATACCATCAGCTCACCCTTATATACAAGTTTTTTTATTCTTGAAATAAATGATACTTTCTATCCGACCCACTGTGCAGCGCTAACAGTTGACCAAATGGCAGAATGACATAAAAAACATAAAAATGAATGGCAGAAAATAACACGGCGGGAAAAAATTAAATTTAATCTGAAACGACGAATTACATTTTTGGACACTCATGGCTATGACATTTTATGGCTCGCACGTAACACGGCACTCCACAAGTAGGCTGCCCTCCAAAAAAAAGACGTAAGCACCCACTCTTATGCACACAAATCGGATTTAAGCAGCAGCAAGAAAAATTAAATTGTTTATGACTCGTGTAATCTGTGTTTGGAACGTGTATATCATACACAGCATAAATGCAGTCAACGAATGGAGAACATGACAATGTACTCCAATCTGGGCGTCTGGGTGGACAGGCTGGCTGGCTGTCTGTCGGTCCTTTCTTCGCATGTTAAATCCTCGGCACGGCTTTCATATTTTTTTCATCTTTCGGTGCAGGCATATAAAGTTGGCTAAGAAAAAAACCCCAAAAAAACAGAAGCATAAGCAGCATAAAAAATGTATATGACAGAGCATGGCACCACGGCTATAAAACACAAAACTTAATAAACACCATAAAATGCAGCAAGCTGGGAAAAAAGGATGCTACATAGAGAAGGGTGTCCTTTAAAAAATAAAAAAACCGAGCCATTGCTGACTATTAAGATTTATATGGTTAGAAAGCAGCGAATTTATGGGTTTAAAATGCGGTTGTTTTAGAATTATGGGAGTAGCTAAAGTAGTGGTGAAGTTATATTCTTTTTGTCCTAAACAAGAAAAAAATAATAAACCACATATTTTGGCAATTAAAAGTAATGTTTTTAAATCCTTAAAAGAAGTCCTTTCATATTTTGTTGCTTAAGAAAGCAATAAACCTAAAAGTATGCTTTGAAAATTCTTTTAGACACTTTCCCTTAAACTAGGCAACACTGCATAGAACAAAACCTCTAATAAGGCTACTTATTTTAACATGAAAAAACCTTGGCGGGCTTAGAACCAGCTGTACAGTCTGCCTGGCAACCGTAGCAAATACATTTCACCAATTTCTTCTTTTTACGCTGATTCTAAAAAAGAAACAACATAAAGGTCTCGAACCAGAATAAAAAACTGTTCAAGTCATAATAATGATAAAAGACCGAATAAATATCAAAAAAAGAAAAAAACTATAATGAATAAAATAGTTATGTTTAACACTTGAAAAGCTCATAAAATTATTCAAACACCACAGCGAAACCCTGCACATATGATCAGTAAAGGCAGCCTAAAAGTAAGCTACAAAATCGAAACTTTTAGCAAGCTGTAAAAAGTAGAACAATTTCTTTTTCTTTTCTACGAGTCTTAGATAAACCTATTATTTTCTTTTATTTTTCGCTTAGCCTAAGAAAAACCAGCTTTCACCAACTTTGTGCTTACAACCCTAGGCTACAACATTTAAGGACTCACTAGACATTACTTTTATATCCATATGAGCAAAAAAGAAAAAAAAAATACACTAAAAACATTTATTGCCCTCTCAAAAATGTTAATTACATTTCTTGTAGTTGCTTTTTATTGTAATATAATTTGTGGCCTATTTTTGGGATATTTAAACTATGTTGCAGTCTGCTACGAAGTTTTAGTTTGTAAGTTGCCCAAAAAGTAGGCAAATATTTACGAATGTTTTGGCATCTTGACACGATGAGAAGGCTGAGCTGGCGTAAAAGATTTTTTTTCGACAGTAGCTGAGTCACCCATGCCAGAGTGTTAAACCATTGACTAAGAAATAAAAGTTGTCTTTCGCCAACTTTTAGTTTACATCCCTAAATGTAGGCTTTAACATTTGAAGGCTCACTATACAACCAATATTCATATGGGTCAAAACGAAAACAAAAATTAACAAAGAAAACATTTATGGCTCTCTGAAAAATGTTATATACATTTCAGGCAGTTGCTTTTAACAAAATTTGTTGCCCACTTTTTGGGATATTTAAATTATGTTCCAATTTTTTTGCCTACATTTAAGCTGCTTAGAGGTTTTGTTTGTAAGTTCCTGAAATAGTAGGCAAATATTAAGGAATGCGTAGACATCTTGCCACGATGAGAGGGCTTAAAAGCTTAAGTCTCCAGCTGGCCTAAGGGGTTTTTCCACAATAGACGGGTCACCCATGCCAGAGTGTTCAAGCCATTAACTAGAGAATAAATGTCTGAAAATTAAAAACCTCAGTTGTATCCGATAAAGAGGTTATTAAGCTCTAGATACCTAACAGCAGTGTCGGTTTAAGGCTGTGGTAATTTATCTGCTACTAGCCAAGAAATGAATGTCCAGAAATTATTTAAGTCAGAAATGGGATTCAAAATTACCAAATACCTTTCTGCAGTGAAGGTTTTTGTGGCTGTGTAGGTGTAGCTGTAGTATTTTTTTTTTAAAATTTTTATATATGTCAATCTTTCTCGGAATCCGTTTTCTCCGCTACGAGATCTAGGATCTATTTTTTGTTTCTCTTATAACTTTTGAAGTATGGAGGCAATGACCGCAGTTTTTTTGGCCCCACGGGGGTTCATAAGTCAAAGTTCCAAAATATACATCATATTTTTTTTTTTTTTTTTTTTTTTTATCAGATTTCTTTATTTGCAATCTATTTAAAATACAATATTAAGCAAATATCATAAAAATTTAGTACATAACAGTTCTGTTAAACCCGATTGGGTTTAACAATTACATATTTTTTTTCATTTTTAACAGCTATTTTTTAAGAAAGGGAAGATCTAAAATATGAAGTCGCTTTAGTCGCCGTATTTCATCAGTAGCATCTAATAGAGTAATTGCAAGTATGTTCGGATGATTACTTAATCTATTCAGGTAGTTGGAGCTGCATTTGGGAATCTCATTTTTGACAGTAGGAACACCGAGATCGTTGTGGATATTTTTATTATTAATAAACCAGGGAGCTTGAGTAATTAATCTTAGCGTTTTAGATTGATATCTCTGCAAGATTTCCACATTGGAGTTGTTGGCGGTGCCCCATAGTTCAATGCCATAAGTCCAGACAGGCTTCAGCATTGTTTTGTAAAGAAGCACTTTGTTTTCTAGAGCAAGTTCGGATTTAGGACCCAAGAGCCAATACATTCGTTGCGTTTTTATTTTGAGTTGATTACTTTTAGATTTGATGTGCTCTTTCCACGTTAATCGTCTGTCTAAATGTAGACCTAGGTATTTAACGCTCTTCGAAGCAGGAATTCTAACACCGCTAAAGAAAACCGGCGGACAGTCCTCCTTTCTTAAAGTATACGTTACATGAGATGATTTCTCAGCATTTACTTTAATGTTCCACATGTTGAGCCAAGCTTCGATCAAATTAAGTTGTTCCTGAACGGAATTGGAGGCTTCTAAAGGAGAATGGCTGGAAGCTAACACTGCCGTATCATCTGCATACGTTGCTATTTTTACATTATTGGTAATAGGCATGTCAGAGGTGAAGATCGTGTATAATACTGGTCCCAATACACTGCCTTGAGGTACACCGGATTTTATGTAACATACTTCAGAGCTATCATCATTTATGTTTACATAAAAACTTCTTTCATGCAGGTAAGATTTCATTAATAGATAAAAAGGAGTTGGCAACATTTTCTTAATCTTAAACAATAATCATTCATGCCATACTCTGTCAAAGGCTTGTTTGACATCCAAAAACACCGCCGAGCAATACTGTTTGTTTTCTAAGCAACCTCTTATTTCTTTGACAATCCTATGGCATTGTTCAGGAGTTCCGTGACTAGCCCTGAAACCGAATTGGTGGTCTGGTATTATATTTAGCGTTTCCAGTACAGAAAGTAATCT
Source organism: Hydrotaea diabolus (assembly GCA_963513945.1). Classification (NCBI taxonomy): domain Eukaryota; kingdom Metazoa; phylum Arthropoda; class Insecta; order Diptera; family Muscidae; genus Hydrotaea; species Hydrotaea diabolus. The sequence continues at coordinate 25,118,815 of OY740718.1, forward strand.
TGCCTTGAAAAGTTTTTCGAACAATTTAGACACGATTGGAAGTAAGCTAATTGGTCTATATGAACTAATGTCATTTTCATTTTTATTAGGCTTGAGGACGGTTATAATTTTTGCATGCTTCCATTGTGTTGGAAAAAAAGACAGTCGTATAATAGAGTTGAATAGCTGCGTTAGGTAAATGTAGCCCTTCTTTGGCAAAGACGTCAATACACGCCCATCAATGAGGTCATATCCCGGAGATTTTTGAGAATTTAATTTGCTCACTTCATTGACAACTTCGCGAAATGTGAAGTGCCTAATTGGACGAAACATTTGACATGGAACGTCGAGAAAGTTACATATTTCTTTGGCTTTAGAGGTGTTGCAAAATGAAAAGGGAGAAAATGCTTCCTCTAAAAATATTTTAAAAGCATCCGCCTTTTTCTTATCGGTTCTACACCAGTTTCCAGAAGAGTCTTTTATGGCAACGTTACGCTTTTGAGGTCGTTTAAGGTATTTGGTCGCCTTCCATAAGTTGTAGTCCTTGCTTTTGTCTGGACTTAAATTTCTCAAAAAATTTCCGAAAGTGTCATTCTTGTATTCTTTAAGTTTTGTTTTCAAATTATTGGCGGCTCTATTGAGGTTCGATTTGTCTTGGGGACATCTAGTCCTATGCCATATTTTACGCAATCGCCGTTTCCTTCTAATAAGCTTTTTTATCTCAGTGGAAATACGGATATTGTTGTCGTGAGTATGCACTTCATGTGGTGTAGACAAATGAGCAGCTTCATGAATTGCTTTAGTTAGAAAATCAATAGCTAAATCTATATCGACTCCAGTTTTAAGCGAAATATTCAAGTCTAATCGATTCTCAACCAAATGCTGAAACATATGGATATTCGTCCTTGCTGTAAGTAATTTCGCTTTTACTGACCGATTAGAACATACGGTCCTATAACTAAATATAATAGGGCTATGATCAGAGTTAAGGTCGTTGTTAGAGGTAATACTCAAGGAAGATTGAGATATTCCGTAATATACTACAAAGTCCAGCAAATCAGGAATTTTATTCGGATCGCTGGGCCAATACGTTGGTATATACATCATATGACAAGAAAACTGTTGGTGTTTCGGTCGGTGCTTTAAAGTTTCAATAGAAGTTTTGGTAGTAAATACTTTTAGAGTAGCTGCAACTACTACTAACGTAACCCACAAACTTAGACCTGCAGCGCACAGTGGTTGGAATTTTTTTTTTTGGAATTTTTTTTTATTGGTATTATCTAGAATCAGGCAACTTCATTAGGTTGGATACACAGTGATATGGGAACATAAGAATTCGGCTTTAATTTCTTGATAACACCAGTTTTTTTGTGGCCCCACGGTCTATGAGTCAAAGTTCCAAAATATACCTCATATCTCAAGAAAACTGTTGGTTATTTTTTAACGATTCAATAGAAGTTTTTGAATGCTGCTGGTAGGAAATACTTTTAGAGTAGCAACACTGGTATATTGCTCAACTTCCACTAACGTAACCCACAAACTTAGACCTGCAGCGCACAGTGGTTGGAAAACTATTTTTTTTGGAATTTTTTTTTTTATTGGTATTATCTAGAATCGGGAAACTTCATTAGGTTGGTGGATACACAGTGATATGGGAACTTAAGAAGTCGGCTTTACTCTCTTGAAAACACCAGTTTTTTTTGGCCCACGGTCCATGAGTCAAAGATCCAAAATATACCTCATATCTCAAGAAAACTGTTGGCTATTTTTTAACGATTCAATAGAAGTTTTTGAATGGTGCTGGTAGGAAATACTTTTAGAGTAGCGACACTGGTATATTGCCCAAGTACCACTAACGTTACCCACAAACTTAGACCTGCAGCAGTGGTTGGAAAACTATATTTTTTGGAAACATTTTTTTAATTGGTATTATCTAGAATCGGGCAACTTCATTAGGTTGGATACACAGTGATATGGGAACTTAAGAATTCGGCTTTACTGCTACAGCGTCTCATAAGCCCTTGACCTTAAGCCGAGCATATAACCAGGGTGGTTCGGGCCCAATATTAATTAAGACGGCTGCACGATGCTGGCCTCAGCTGTGCCAGCACAACACGGCTGATGAATTTACAAAAATAAATTAAATCAGACATATCCGGTAAGGAGCGTTGGTTTTAGACTGTAGTTAGTTGTCGTGTTAAAATAGTATATGTCGCATAAGATCCGTTTTGTCTGCTACGTGATTTAGAATCGGGCAACTTTATTAGGTTGCTTACATACTGATATGGGAACTAAAGATGGTACAGCATATCACGTGGTCCTTGACCACAAGCCGGGCAGATGTTGAGTGTGATTCGGGTCTAATATTAATGTAGACGGCTGCATTATCTTAGCCTCAGCTGTGCCAGTGCAACACGATTGTTCCTGGAAAGACTTCGTCCTAATCATTTTTTTCTGCTGCGTCATTAAAACCAGATACAGGAACCGGCCCACCATAGCTAGGTGGTGGTATCAAAACCAGATACAAGAACCGGCCCACCATAGCCGGGTGGTACATAGTAGTCCAATATTAATGTAGACGGCTGCACGCAACGTCTACATTAACGCAACGGCTGCCAGCGCAACACGATTGTTCCTGGAAAGACTTCCTCGTAATCGTTTTTTCTGCTGCCTCATCCAAACCAGGTACAGGAGCCGGGCCACCATAACTGGGTGGTGCATAGTGACCTGGGAACTAGCGACGTTGTCATTGCTCCGGCTTTTCGATCCTGGCCTCAGCTGTGCCAGCACAACAAGGTTGTGCCTGGAAAGACTTCCTTCGGTGTCAGCATATTCGTTAATCTTCTTCGGAATTCGTTTTTTCTGCTGGGTCATTAGAACCAGGTACAGGAACCGGACCATCATAATAGGCTGGGTTTAAAGTAACCTGGGATCCAGCGACTTGGGCTTTGCTAGGCTGGTAAATATGGACGCGTATCATGTGGCCCTTGACGACATGCCGCACAGATGTTCAGTGTGGTGGTTTTAATGCTGACCCAATATAAGTTGAGATCTGTCTGACCTCATCTAAGCGAGCAAGATGCGGGTCTTTCTGGAAAGACTTTCCTCCGTGGCAGCAGCTTCTAGAGAGTCATCTTCGAGGGCAGCACTCAGCCGTTGTAAGTTTTTGGCCGTTTCAACTGTTTCCCTGTGAATGACTTGAAAGAACTCTGATCTAGCACTGCTTTCATTTCAAATCAAAGATGTCTCTCCTGGTTCTCGAAAGCTTAAGAGGAGGCAATTCGAATGACTCCTCCGATGACAGCCTAGCAATAAAACCCGATTCGTCACATTCAGGATGGAAATACTAGAGGCGCGGGGCTAAACAAGCCTATGTGATTGAAAGTGCGGCACCAACACTTATTTGGTAGCTTAGACTTAAACCATAGGTTGAGGTACTATACGCAAAACGATACCACTTTCATTAACAACAAGTAAAAACGTGGCTAAGTTGAGCCGGGTCGACTCGTATATAATCTCCTCCATGGATTTTAAAATAACAATTTTGACACTTAAGGCTTCTATGCCCCAACAACGGCCAATTTTATTTGGCCTAAGGTTTTATAAGCTCGATCTCTAATCTCAGCTTACATTATAAAGCCATATTTGGATTTGAAGTGAAATTTACTTCAATTTAAGTTCCCTAAACCACATGGAAAACTGGATCCTTCCGGTTTTAAGTCCTATTGCTCTATTAGTCACATATTCTCTGAAATCGTGCTCAAGTTTCGCTTGTTATGTTATGAGCGACCGATAATTAACTCTGGTGAAACTGGAACAAATCGCTTCAAATTTTCATATAGTCGTCATTACAGCCGTCCTAAGAAAGAAAGTCACAAGCACCAAAATTCCAAAATTTAGATAGGATCAGACTCGGAACCGTAAATGAGCTTCTGATTTTTGTATTAAACATTAAAGACCAACTTTCAACTGTAAATGACTGAAAACGTTAAGCAAAATGGTCACATCTACCATGTCAAAAAAGCTAAATATCGCAAAACTACTAAAATAAAGATGTGACTTTCATTCTTATTAGGGCATTAAAGGTCTACAAATATTCCTGTAAACTCGAATGCCCCCTTAATACAGCTGTCTGAAATTCATGCATCTACCTTAAATACAACAAAATTTAGAGACATGTTTGGTTTAAAGTAGAGGGGTCCAGGAAAGAATCCATAGCCTGAGGGTGTACACCTAAGCCAATACACGGCTTGCTGTGCGATCTTGCTTAAAGGTCCAATTAGTCTTGACGGTTGACGGTGGACGGTTGATTCTGCAACCTGCCGAAGTCTACCGTCGTCAACCGTCAAACTGTAGTTATCTCCTTCTAACACATGCAAAATGCAACCTCCAACTAAAATAGCTGATTGCCTACCGTCAAGACTAAATGGACCTTAATGCTTTTTTAATATTTAATGATTATAGACGTTCTGTGTTATCCTTGAAATTTTTGATCCTTCTCTAAGACATCCCCTTTATGTGCTCTAGGTTTGCCACACTGCCAAAAGATGTAGTACTCTCGACCTCGAGAATCTGGGCATTGACAGAGAAAGTGCTCAATCATTTCGATATCCTACTTTATTTGATCCGCCTCTTCCACACAGCTGTCTTCAAGTGGTCTAAGGTATAAAAAAACTGCCGCTAAAAACGGCCGAATGGAATTTTTTATGCTCGGCGATACCTTTAAAACGCACTTTTGCGCGAAATCCTACCTGATCATGTATGAAAATGGTGACATTTTTTATATTTTCGATTTGAAGAAAAAAATGTTTTTTCAAATTTTGCTGTCTTCTACTGTCTACAATCTAATTTAGGTTGAAATAAGATAGTTTATACTTCGGAAACTTCTTTTGTAGATATTAGAGCACATTTAAGTACGAATGGTAAATGGGGGGAGGATGGTTCTACAAAAAAGACGGAACTGTGAATATTTTTTCTGTATTTTTCACATTTAAAAAATTGATAATTTTCACAAACGATGTGTACTTGAAATAAATAAAGTTTATTTGTAACATAAATTGATCATATATGTTGAGAAGAAAATGCGACAACTGCCTTTTTTAACTTGTCTGGGTAAGCAGAATTTTTAACAATATTTATTTTGCTCTGACCAATTTCCTAGTCCAAAGCCAGATACAAATTTCAGACAATCGGTTAGATGTGTTGTAAGTACATGCATTTTTAATGTTTCCGAAACTCCAGTCGCCAAAAATGCTTTGCGCACTTCACTTACTCTTTTTTCTACGTCTGAATGAACTGGGCCTCTGGAAAAACAGCACTCCACAAGTTTATTCATCTCCTTAAAAGCATGGATAAAGGGTACAATTTTGAAATACCCAACATGGCCGTAGATAGCTTCATCGTTGAGTTTATCAGCATTTTTTATTAATTTCCGACAAGCATTACCTTCAAAACACTTCCCCATGGTAATTCTTAGAAATCACTTTGAGTTTTAGTGGCCACACGAGTGCCTTCTCTCTACCAAGCAAAGGCACTAATCCTTTCCAAAAAGGTGATTTGTAAAGCCCTGCAGAATGTGAAGTTCTGGGATTATACATTTTTTAATGACTAACCGCTCGTCATTCTCACTAAAAAGTGGGGGATTTATTACGCTGTGGTATTCTTTGGCAAATTGTTTGGTGTTTCCAGCAAAAAGGAACCTACTATAATCTATTTTTAAATCTCCATAAGTTTTCAATCTCAAGGGATGATCACCATTATCTATCTCAGAATTGGAATCTTGTTCGTTCCAATCCGAGGCGTGTTGCATATTATCAAGTTGTTGACAATTTCGCAAGGTTTTTAGACTGACAAAACAAAATGGGCAGGGATGAGACGATGTAGATGTCTGCTGTCCGTTAATTATTAATAACAGCTTGAAATCACATACAAATTTAAAAGAGATGTCATTGATTTTAACCAAATCAAATAAAAGTTTGACATTATCGTATGATTCCTTGATGTCTGGCACAGTGCATAGCATCAGCAATCTATTCACACTGCCCAGTTTTGGTTTCACACCCACACTACCCCTTTCTGCGTAGAGTTTTCGTTTTTTCTCCAACACTTCATAATTTTCATCACAAAAGTAACCTTCAGGGAATATGGTCATACAGATCTTGAAAAACCCTTGACCTCCGTCGGCCATAATTTTCACTACGACATTGCCAATAATATTCCGCTTTTCAACAACGGCATCCAATAATTCTGATGCATTCGCCCAAATGACAGGTCTTTGCTCCTTCGGCTTGGAACCTTCGATATCGAAATTGAGCATAGAATTGTAGTAGACATCCTCTAATAGCTTTGAACGGTCTGACGTGTGTTTAGAAAAATATGCTGGCACAGATTTTTTTCCAGCAGACGATCGCAGGAGGTTGGTGACCTGTTTCATTTGCTTCTGTGAGGCCCCAATAATGTCTTGGAAATTGTGTAACATATCAGAACTGAAGGTTACCTGTGAACTTGTGGCTGGATTGATGATAATTCTGGATTTTAACCCCAACGGACTCAATTCCAAGTCAACATTTGTTCTGCTATTAGCTCTTGGTTCTATTTTCCGGTTTATAATATACGTTGCGACTTGTTCTTGCTGTTTCTGAGGCAGCTTACTGACCACTATTTGTTGACAATTATCACGAGCAGCTGATGCAGAACCACAGGGATGTACCTTTCCCCTCCTAACTTCTTGGAAACATATTTTGCAGACATTCATGGTGCTAATTTCTTGTTTAATTTTCAATTTGCATGGCAGTTTGTCAATTTTAGATGCACCATTTAGTCCATTACTGTTATCTATTAACGTCTCTAAACTCCGAATGGCACCTCTACCCGTTATAGTTTTTGCGTGGCCCTTGAATCTCCCCGTGAGACAGATGTAGCAATTACATGTGTCTTGAGTATTTCTAGTTGCTTTTGGTAATAAAACATCCTCATAATTTGGCATTTTTGGGAGTGGTCTCGTAGTATCATTATTGTCAAAGCTGTTCAGAGTGCTTCTGCAGCTGTCACAAATGCTCACAGGGAAGTTTGAATTACAAAGATTATAATCTGGATTTGAATATTTTTTTATCAAATTTAAATGTCGCTCGCTTATCAAAAAGTATTCTAATTTTTTTTCCCACAAGTAATCTTTTTCCCGCAAGGGGCACACACTTTTTTTCTGTTCTCGTCGTGCGAACACTTGTGGTCAGCCATAGTAGAAAATATTAGTTGACTTCAACTGTTTTCCTTATTGGACAGCTGTGTCCAATAAGGAAAACATATGCCTTAAGTGGAGAGTGCCCGGTAAGAACGCTCATTATCTTGCTTAATTCAGTGTTCTTTCGACTTAATTGCTTTTTAGTTTAGGTCTCCCCAAAATGTGTTAGTGTTCTTGCGGCCCATTTTGTGCTTGCCGTTTTGTAAGTGTCCTAGATCCATAATTTGATTTAAGATCTTATTGTGTAAAAGGGAATGACATTATCTATTTCAATAGCCTGTCTAGCTGACCCTTTCCTTGAAAGTTCGTCAGCGTTTTCGTTGCCGTCAATGTTAGAATGCTTAGGGGATCCATATGATCTTTAGGGTGCAATTTCCTTCTAAATTGGCTATTACTTTTTTACATTCCGGAAGCGTTCGTAACCTGACTGTCGTTGAGGACAGTGCCTTTTAATGACTGCCTTGATCTGTGTAAATCTTGACATTGTCGTAAATGAAACTTGAGCTGAATCATCGTACGTATTTGGTGATGGTCTTAGTCTATGCTTGGAATACCGTCTTATGGTCCGATATTTTTCGATACAAAGGTTTTCTAAATAAAACCCAGCTCCAATTTTTTGTCCAATTTCGTCTACATAACATTGGATGCCCGGTTTATTATGTTTAATAGACCGATCTGACCCTGGCTCTTTGTTAGGTATTTCTGTTTAGGGTGGGAAACTAGTCCATTTTGGAATTCGGCGAATAACTCGGTTTAGTGTTGCGAGGCCCTTGAATATTTCCAGAATGTTCTGGTGGCGGTATGTCAAGTCTTCCGTGATCCATTCGCCTACTGTCATCAATCTTTTTGCTTTAATGCCTGCCACGTGTCTAAACACAAACAACAGTTTTGTTGCCACAACCGATTTTTTTGCCAACCGAATGTTGGTGGTTTTACAAGCGTTACAATCGATTTACTGAACGGTAAATTCTGTACCTCGAGAAATGGTCCGATCCGGCCACCGAACCGAACCGAATTTTTTGCGTTCCGTGATCCATTCGCCTACTGTCATCAATCTTTTTGCTTTAATGCCTGCCACGTGTCTATACACAAACAGCGATTTTGTTGCCACAACCGAATTTTTTGCCAACCGAATGTTGGTGGTTTTACAAGCATTACAATCAATTTACTTAAAGGCAAATTCGGTAACCCGAGAAATGGTCCGATTCGTTCACCGAACCAAACCGAATTTTTTGCCAACCGATCCATTCGCCTACTGTCATCAATCTTTTTTGCTTTAATGCCTGCCACGTGACTAAACACAAACAACAGCTTTGTTGCCACAACCGAATGTTGGTGGTTTTACAAGCGTTACAATCGATTTACTGAACGACAAATTCGGGAAATTCGGTAACCCGAGAAATGGTCCGATCCGGCCACCGAACCGAACCGAATTTTTTGCCAAACGATCCATTTGATTCCACGACCCATTCGGCTACTGGCATCAATCTTTTTGCTTTAATGCCTGCCACGTGTCTAAACACAAACATCAGTTGTGTTGCCACAACCGAATTTTTTGCCAACCGAATGTTGGTGGTTTACAAGCGTTACAATCGATACAGTCGATTTACTAAACGGCAAATTCGGTAACCCGAGAAATGGTCCGATCCGGCCACCGAACCGAATTTTTTTTCAACCGAATGTTGGTGGTTTCACAAGCGTTACAATCGATTTACTGAATGGCAAATTGGGTATATGTGACAGCGCATAGAGAAAGGGACCTAAGGGTAAAAAAATCAATTTTCTTTTTTTTTTTCTTTTTTTAATGTGGACAGCATCTGAGCATCGAGTGAGACCGATCTCATGCACCAAAAGTGTTTCCTCCCAGAGATATGCGCGTTTTATGAAAGTGAAGTCGACGATTCTAAGCGCAAACGCAAATAGAAAGGGACCTAATCTTTAAAATGGCTCTCCTGAACAAAACTTTTCATCAACTTTTCACATTTTTTTTTGATGTAGACAACATCTGAGCATCGAATGAGACCGATCCCATGCCCCAAAAGTGTTTCCTCCCAGAGATATGCGCGTTTTATGAAAGTGAAGTCGACGATTCTAAGCGCAAATAGAAAGGGACCTAATCTTTAAAATGGCTCTCCTGAATAAAACTGGTTTTTAGCCTTAGGCCCCTTTCCATTTTGCGCGTCACATATACGGTATCCCGAGAAATGGTCCGATCCGGCCACCTTGTTCATGCGATTTAACGCCATTTGATTTCTTTTTATGGGGCCACATAAAGTCATTGGTCTATGCCAAGAAGCCTAAAACTTTTGACGAGCACAGAGACAACATCCAACGCGAAATTGCTAACATTCCGGTGGAAATGTGTGCAAAAGTGGTAGAAAATTGTGTACAAAAAATGCAATGGAAAACCCTTAAGAAGGTTTATTTATATGCCTGAATCGTGTAGAAGCTTTAGCCGTCTGGCCCAAAAAGCTTAAAGTGTCGAACACAAGAAGAAATAAAAACAAAATAAATACTCTTTTTATGATTTGGGATAACCAATTAACGGGATTTGGTTACTACAAAGAACTTTTCTGTTGTCAAAACCGATTATTGGTACCAAAATACATGTACATCATAATTGGTTGGTTGCCATAACCACCTGGCTGTGAGTATCGTAATATTGTAACTACCATCTTATGGTATGTCGAACCATTTATACGATGGAATATTGGTGTTTGCAACAGAACGAATGTTAATCCAACCGAATTTTTATTGTTCGGATCGATTTCTAACTGAGTTTTTCTCTGAATGTCATATAAAGAGCAACCGGGCTTATGTTATGTTGCCCTAGTTCAAGTTGGCCAGATTGCTTAGCTGATACATAAACAGCAGGTTTGCTGTGCCTTATCTAGTTTTTTAAAGTTCAACTTTTTATTCATTGAAGTGAAATAGGGAATTGTTTCCAAAAAATTATTTCCAGCTCCTGTGCAGCGGTCGAATGGCCCTTAACTTGAAAGTGGTCATTGATCTGTCTCGCCTACATCTTGGTAGTCTAAGCTAAATAATTACACCGACAATTAAAATGAACTTTTTTATTTTTCTCTGGCTTACTTGTATTTCCACATTCAATTGTTTTCAATATCCCACAAATCCTAATCGTTTACTTGCGTTTTTTTTTAAATCTTTTTCAAAATAACGATGTCACTGCAAAATCGCATTTAAAGTGAAATAAAATGAAAGCTGCCACCTGCTTAAACTGCTTGATGTGATGTAGTCTACATATTCTAAAGCCTAAAAGTGTGCTACGCTTTCTTTCAAAAGCATAATTGCTCTTAAATTCAAATAAAGTGTCAGCGACTTTGACAACCTTTTTAAGCTGCCTTCTTAGAATGCAGAGTCTCTCACCCCCTCTCTATCTTTATATATATTTCCCCTCTCTCTGTGCCTTGAACGCCTTAAATTATGCTACACTTGTTGTAGTTTATAATGAAATGAACCTGCTCTGTAGTTCATGTACTATTTCCATCGCCTCTAACATTTAAACAACTCTCGGGCTCATGTTTGACGACAAACGACAATGAGGCAGCCGCTGATGCTGATGAAGCTGCTGTTGCTGCTGCTGGTATTGATGTTTCCGCTGCTGATGCTGTTGATGATGTTTGATAATGTTGCCGTATATGGCTCGGCAGCTGAAAATGAAGAACAGAACGAACCCAGGAGCCCTCAAAACAATCAAACACAATGATTGTCGACAATAAAACGTAACGATTATGTTATGAGTTTATCTGCTCCTGCTTGTTTCCACGAGCTGCTCCCCCGCCCAGCGTCTCGCGCCTTAACAAGTCTGGCCATGGAAATGGTTATCTTTTACTAAGGACGAGTAGTATCTCTGACAGCAAAAACAAGGTTGAACATACAAGTGTGCTCTGATAAAGGATAATGCCTTGGACTGCAGAGTGGAGGTATTCCTGGGTTTTTTGTAGTGTTGGTTCTGACGTTTTCTGTTCGTTTTCTATAGAGTTTGCAGTGAAGTCTCGAGCAGTAGTAAATATTTAATGACATCATTTGTTGAACGGAGAAAAAACCAACAGCAGCTTTGAACTTGTTTGTGTGCCAGGATACGTTCCCGTGGACTACTCCCACACTGACATCCACACGCCATGCAGCACACCATAAACACATTTCAGAGCTTTCATCATTACGACGAGTCCATGGCAAGCAACAAAAATAAACAAACACCGATGAGAAAAAAATAAAACAACAACAAAATAGACGAAATGATTTTCTGTTTCGGTTGAAAAAGGGGAACGAACGTTAGCAAACGGAGGAGTATAAATGATTTCTGTATCAATTTATTTTTATGAAATTGTTTCTTAAGTGGCATCTGGGATTTTCTACCCATTCATTTTGGCGTTTTGTTAATTCAATTTTTCCCACACACACACATGAAAAAATAAACAAAATACATAAATATCTCCCAAACGCTTGGAGCTCAGGTGCAGGGGTATGCTAGATTTGGCATTCCATTTGCTATAGCAAAGAAAGCGATTACTCACAAGGTGAAACAAAAAGATCCCAAAGCCTTGAACCTCACACACAGAGAAAAAATCAGTTGGAAGTCAGTCTGAGCTACTAAAATTTGGTTGTGTTAATAGACTTTCTGTTGCAGTCAACAGACTGCAACAGAAAGTCTGGTCGTCAGACCAGAAGATGGTAGCTACGATAATATTACGGCATTCATAGCCAATTATTCGGATATACCAACGGAAGTTTTTAAAATTATCGGTTACGACAACTAGTGGTTATGGCAACCAACCATTTATAAAGTACATGTTACTTTGGTACTAATAATTGGTGGTGGCCACAGATAAGCTCTTTGTAATTACCAACCTCCATTTAGTTCACTCTTGTAATATATTATTGGTTACCTCAACATCAAAATACAAGCTCTATAAAAATTTATGGGTTCTAGGAACTTAGCAAAAAAAAAAACGAAATAACCCAAAAAACGGATCAAATTTGTTTGCCCTTGTTGGGCCTAGCAGAACTTAACGACTTTTTACTTGTTTGATTAAGAATGATCCAGCACCGGGTTGAGAGGTATACCTCAATTCTATTTTTTTCCAAAACGCTTACGAAGAACTATAGCCACTGCCGTATTGAAGATAGCTGACTGCAGAAATATTTGTTTATGAACTGAAACTGTTGGTTTTAAAAATGGACCAGATTGGTCAAGCGGTAAAAATTTTCCCCACACAAAGACTGGGTCCACCTCTGAAAAAACCAACAATCCTTAACTTAAAAAGTCAATATCAATGGACTTTTAGAGGTACATGGATGATATGTATTGTATAGCATTTTATATTTTTATGGAGGGGTATTTGTTTTATAGTTCTAGGCTGTCGAATAAAAATAAAAGAACAAGTGTTCTTGTGTACTTACCAGATTATTTGTGAATCTTTCAAGTATGCTAATTTATGCATACTTTTGGGGTTGGAATGATAACAACGTCCTAAAAAACCATTGCATACCTTAAGGAGACATTGCAATCTTGCTTTCCAAAACGCTTACGAATAACTAGAGCCACTGCCGTATTTTTTAATATTCTGTCTCAAATCCAAATCGATTATACTTTGTGAGATACCATTAACCAAGCCTGATGAAATTTACCTTATTGGACTATGCTTTTTTAATAGCGTCCACAGTAAAAGACCATCAGGATTTGAAGGTAACAACGTCAAGCCTTTGAAGCTTCCTTAATTATAAGCCCACATTTATCGAGAAACTACTCAAAGATTCGTTCCCAAAGGATCAGACTAGTTCTATTCAAATCAATTGAAGTCCCTAGAACTAGTTGGCGCTATAGAAGGAAGGGTAGCGATTTCCATTCGTATATAGCGGCAAAAAACCTTATCCATCAAGCAATAGGTTACCACAAACCCAAAAGGTTTATGAGATATTCTACTCTGGAAACCGTCTAATGTCTTTAGCAAATAAATCCAAGTGCTAAAGCTCTCTGAAAACAACTCAATAGGAGTACCTTAGCTCCAAACTTTGGTCATTCAACAAAAGCAGGAGTTGCTTCATTTTATAATTTGTGTGGCCATACAACAAAATGGTCACATTCTTGGATAAGAGTCTACATGATGATGATTTCATGGAGTGGTGATTGCATGCCTTCAAGCAGAAGCCATCCCGTTGCCTTGTACTTAAAAAAGGTGCCCCTTTGTTGAACACTTGCTATACCGGAGTCTTCCTTCTTTCACCCCTTATTCTATTAGATTTTTCTAAGATTTCCATTTTTCCATCATTATTTTCTGAAAAGAAAATATTTTCAGTTTATGGTCATTCGTTTCGGTTAAATGTGGGCAATTTAAATTCATCTTTTCGACAGCACCATTACAACAAAAAAATAAAATGAAAATACATTTTTTTATGTGGGGTTATTTCGTTTACTTCTACAAAATGGCTTCATTTCGTTAACCTGACCGGCCGCCAGGTGCCGGGACAGTGAGCTCGGAGCTGTAAGTCTTTTCTGTTATGATTGCATACATTTAGGAGCGGTCTTTGTAAGTAATTTTTACTGATTTGCGTTGATGTCGAAAATATTTGGTGTCTTAGGACGGGTAAGCCGCATGAATGATTGCCACTCTAGGACGGCGGACAGACACAAGGTGGGTGGTCTATACAAATTAGAATTTCTTACGTCGCACATTCCTGCCACATTCTTTCTTGGTTGCTTGTAATAAATTTGAAATTGAGTCGTTTATTTTAAATGCTCAGCAGCAGCAACAACAGACATAAAATTATAACGTTCCGCAGTAATGCTGTGACGCCGCAGAGTGTATCCTTAGATGATAAGCAATGCTCATGAATAAATGAAGAAATCATCAGGTACGCAAAAAAAATGATGCGTTTTTTTTTGAAGACTTGTTATCAAAATAAATGGTCTTGTGGACTCAATGAGAAACAGGTTATCGTTAAGATATGAACTGTATAATTAAGCAACGCATAAAGTATAGTATACTTTAAGGTGCAGAATTTTAATATTAAATTGGCAGGACAACCTCGATGAGACGGCTGAATATGAATTTTGTTTATCTAAAAAAATACCAACTGCCTTAAGCTGGTATCTTGTTGGTCCTGCCTGACCAGCTCAATAAATAAAAAATAAGCACTTCGATCTTGGGCGTGCTTCCTTTAGTAGCCAATACAAATAATTCTCGTATCATCTCAAAATAGGTTCCTTTCCCAGAGTCTTGCTCTTCCCTGTTTGCGCTTCTTTAGTAGCTTTTGTCATACGACTTTCTGGTGGAAGGGTTTGTTTTCCTTCGACCCAAAGGTTTTTCAAAGTCTGCACTGCCTTTGGTTGATTTTGCATTCCGTTTTTGTAAAAAAAATACGCACTGCCTTAAGCTAGATCTATAACCTAATGTCGGTCCTGACCAACTCAATAAATAAAAATAAGCACTTCGATCTTGGGCGTGCTTCCTGCAATAGCCAATACAAATAATTCTTGTTTCATCTTTAATTAGGTTCCTACGTACGAGTCTTGCTCTTCCCTGTTTGCGCTTCTTTAGTAGCTTTTGTCAAAAGACTTTCTGGTGGAAGGGTTTGTATTCCTTCGACCCAAAGTTTTTTCAACTTCTTCACTTCGATCTTGGGTGTGCTTCCTCCAATAGCCAATACAAATAATTCTCGTTTTATCTTTAATTAGGTTCCTACGCCCGAGTCTTGCTCTTCCATGGATGCGCTATTTTTTAACGTCTTTCTGGTGGAAGCGTTTGTTTTCCTTAGACCAACATGTCCAAGCCAGCGCAATCGTTGTATTTTAGAGCACGGGTATTGGCAATTTTGAATTGTCCGAGAGAGGTCCTCTCTAGTACTGAGCCCATAATAGCATCTATTTGTCAACTTATTTTTATTTCAATGCTGACATCTTTCGTTGGTTTATGGCGGATCCGAGCAACTAACGGCTGTATTTTTTCAGTTTTGTATTGTCCTTATTTAATAGTTTTTAGGTTTCAAGCCTTAGTAATGCCCAACCAAACCTTCATTTATATGTGTGTAGTAGATACCTAGATTCCTATTGCAGGTGCCTTTGAAAATTGCAAGCATAATTTTAGGCTGCAATTGCAAAACTGCCTGCCAATACTTGCCTTTTTAATGATAGATCGTACCTACAGAAGCCTCTTAGAAGTCCATGTTCGGACAAAAGAACTGCACCATACTCTTAGGATACAAAAGTGTAGCATACATTAAGGCTCTTACCATGCAGCTGTAACACTAGTTTACAGCCGTTTTAATCCAGAGTTCTAAATATTTTTGTCCTATAGATTTTGGTCCCCTAAATACGAAAATGAATTTTAAAAATGTTCCTCTGATAACTGGTAAAGTAGTGTAGGTTTTGAACGCTGTACGCCAAAAAAAAATGCCAGGCAAGTTCGGGCAAAGCTTCAAATTAGGCATACTTTAAGGGTTAATTTAAAACCGTATGAAAAATTGGTGCATATATTCAGGCTGCATGCAGCAATCGAAACTAAACAATCCTAACTTGATTGGGGTATTTCTGAATATGTTCATCCATATTCGTATACAAGAATTAAAGAACCATATTGCATACTTTTGGGATATAACAATGTAGCATTCATTAAGGCTCTAGACATACAGCCGATATTGTACAGTGTTGCAACCTTTGTCAAGATTACGCGAAGTTAACGATAATGCACACTTTTGGGGTAATTTTAACACCATGGGATACTCCTAAAGTGCAGCTATAGATTTTGATTGCTGTATACCAAAAAATGTCTGTCTAATTTGGACGTAGTTTAAAATAGGTCATACT
Source organism: Hydrotaea diabolus (assembly GCA_963513945.1). Taxonomy (NCBI): domain Eukaryota; kingdom Metazoa; phylum Arthropoda; class Insecta; order Diptera; family Muscidae; genus Hydrotaea; species Hydrotaea diabolus. The sequence continues at coordinate 25,134,861 of OY740718.1, forward strand.
TTAAGGGTAGCTTAAAACCCCAGGAAAAATTGGTGCATATTTTCAGGATGCATGCCGCAATCGGTACTAAGCAAATCTTTCCTAAATTAGATATTTGTGTATTTGTTCATCCATGTTCGGATAATAAAACTACAAACTTTTTAAGAATTAAGTACATCAGCCATTGTAGAAATTTATAATAGCAACTTTCTCAAGATTGCGCCATGTTTAAGATGATGCATGCTTCAAGGGTTGCTTTAAACCCTTTCGGGCAGTGGAGCATATTTTCAGGATACATGACGAAATGAAATCTAACCAGCCGCCTTTATAGGCTCCATCATAGGATTAAGGATACATTTTCTTTATCAAGACGTTTGCAATTCCTTAAAATACTGATCTGATACCCGATCATATATAAATAATATAATCTGAATCGTCGTAAGACTCTAAGACGATCTAGCCATGTCCGCCTGTCTGAGGTATGTAAACTGCAAGTAGCTCTAATCTTCATTCCTGACTGCAGAAATATGTATTAATGACCTGAAACTGTTGGTTTTAAAAATGGACCAGATTGGTCAAGTGGCAATAATTTTCCCCACACAAGGACTGGGTCCACCTCTGGAAAAATCAACAATCCTTAACTTAAAAAGACAATATCTATGAACTTTTAGAGGTACAAGGATAATTAGTATTGTATAGCATTTTATATTTTTATTTTTTTGTTTTATAGGTCTAGGCTGTCGAATAAAAAAAAAGAACAAGTGTCCTTGAGTATTTCGCAGATTATTCAAATATGCCGATTTATGCATACTTTTGGGGTTGTAATGATAACAATGTTTTATAAAACCATTGCATACTTTAAGGAGGCATTGTTGTTGTTCTAAAAACATTGCATACTTTAAGGAGGCATTGCAATCTTTCTTCACTATTTAAAATATCCTCAAAATCATTGCATACTTTAAGGAGGCACTGTAAAATTGCTTCAATACTTACAACCCTAATGTTATAAAGGTCTAGGAGAACAAAACCTTTGCATACTTTATGGATCCACAGCGAATTTGCACTATTATTTAAAATCCTGAAGCTGTGTAGGTGTTAGAGGACAAAAGGCGAGCATATTCAACGTTAAGGAATTCAGTTGCACCAAGCATTTGGCAATTTTAAATAAATCCAAATAATTCGGCAAAGTTGAAATTTTCCAAGTGCTCTGAAATCTATTCATTTGCCACAAAATAACGAAACATACAGCTTTTCCCATATCCTCTGACAATATATTAAGAATGCAACATGCAACGTGTGGCATACCTGGTGTAGATGCTAAGGCAATGTTTGACTGAGTGCATTGTCTGAAATGTACACAATATTCACAGTGGGGTGCTGGATAGATTTCAAACAATTCAAACTGATATCAGGTATAATATGTATGCAGGAGATGCAACTAACTAAACTAGCGAACGTACGACAGACTTAATGAATGCAGAGAGCTACTCCTTGAAGATGCCCACTGATAGCAGGCACATGCCTCTTCCACTTTGCGTTGAGCAGCCGAAAGGCGGCTGCATGAGTAGAGGTGGTTGCACATTCGGGTGGAAATCTGGCCGTTTTCGGCATTCAAAACCTCCCCAAGTGACTGTTTTGATTTCTATTTCACTAAACGTACATTTTGATGCCGATGATAGCGATGATACTTTTGGTGCCTGCGACTGTGTGTGAGTTGCTGCTCTCGAGCAAGGACTACCAGGACTGAACTGCTTTCAGTGGTGTTGGCTTAAATGTATCCTCCAAATGCAGTGGCACGTTTCAAATTTGTGTTTTTTTCCATCTCTTTGTGTATATAACCCTCACATTGTTGTTAGCCTGGTGTCGCTGGTATTTTTTTGGCGCCAGAGAATTGAGGAAAAGAAGGGGAAAAAATGAAAACAGCCTTTACGTGTGCCTCACCAAGGTAGCATCCATCTTGTTTGGTTTACGAAGCTGTGACTACTACTCTAGTCTGGCCACCTTTGTCTTTGCCTGCCTGCCTGCTGCATGTCTGTCGGCCGCTTGTCTTGTCTTCGGATTTATTGAATAAAGTATACCCCAAACGGAAATCACTGCAAAAATGTTTGCAAAATGATTTTCCAAAAATCTAAGCGAAGAAACCCCAAGACAAAGATATGATGGGTATGAAAAACTATAGGGAAAACTTCATCGCCTCGAAGAAAGGCAAAGAGTTATGATCATCTTAGGCCCCCGGGGGTGAAGTTAAGGATATTCAATGGAATTTCTTCAAATTGTTTACATTTTAAATATTTCTCTATGATTTATAGGAGGATAGTCATAAATAACGAAAAGGCCGTGCATACGTTTAGTTGTGGTGTTAGATACCAAATCTGTTGCCTACATTTAGGAGTTCAACTATCTTAGAATTTAAAGGAGGACATCGGCAAAAGACAAAATGGAACAAAAGCACATAGTCTATAACGTATACTAAAATTAAATATTGTAAATTATAAGAACGAAATGAATTGATATAGTCGGAACGTAAAAATGGTCAAGTGAGGCTTACAAAGCTTGCCTTAAAGAGAAACTTTTTAACGCATACCTTCAGGCTTAAGTTTTAGTAAACAGTTTTGTTTTGCAACAAGATTTTGAACAATTTCTGTAAAATATTTGATAGATGGGGTTTAGAGTGTCTACATAGAAAGAGTATTTTGTGGTCAGATCCAAGCTACTTAGACATGCCATTCTTGCTGTACCCCCACCGAAGGATACCAAATATGTTATTCCTTTTGCAACACCTCGAAATATTGATTGGAGCTACTAAAAAGCATATAAAGGGTGATTTTTTAAGAGCTTGATAACTTTTTTTTTAAAAAAAACGCATAAAATTTGCAAAATCTCATCGGTTCTTTATTTGAAACGTTAGATTGGTCCATGACATTTACTTTTTGAAGATAATTTCATTTAAATGTTGACCGCGGCTGCGTCTTAGGTGGTCCACTCGGAAAGTCCAATTTTGGGCAACTTTTTCGAGCATTTCGGCCGGAATAGCCCGAATTTCTTCGGAAATGTTGTCTTCCAAAGCTGGAATAGTTGCTGGCTTATTTCTGTAGACTTTAGACTTGACGTAGCCCCACAAAAAATAGTCTAAAGGCGTCAAATCGCATGATCTTGGTGGCCAACTTACCGGTCCATTTCTTGAGATGAATTGTTCTCCGAAGTTTTCCCTCAAAATGGCCATAGAATCGCGAGCTGTGTGGCATGTAGCGCCATCTTGTTGAAACCACATGTCAACCAAGTTCAGTTCTTCCATTTTTGGCAACAAAAAGTTTGTTAGCATCGAACGATAGCGATCGCCATTCACCGTAACGTTGCGTCCAACAGCATCTTTGAAAAAATACGGTCCAATGATTCCACCAGCGTACAAACCACACCAAACAGTGCATTTTTCGGGATGCATGGGCAGTTCTTGAACGGCTTCTGGTTGCTCTTCACTCCAAATGCGGCAATTTTGTTTATTTACGTAGCCATTCAACCAGAAATGAGCCTCATCGCTGAACAAAATTTGTCGATAAACACATTTCGAACCGAACACTGATTTTGGTAATAAAATTCAATGATTTGCAAGCGTTGCTCGTTAGTAAGTCTATTCGTGATGAAATGTCAAAGCATACTGAGCATCTTTCTCTTTGACACCATGTCTGAAATCCCACGTGATCTGTCAAATACTAATGCATGAAAATCCTAACCTCAAAAAAATCACTCGTTATAAGTAAATCAATCTGGAGAATACTTTGAAAAACAATTAAACCATTTTTGATGATAAATATTCGCATTTTCATTATTTGGCCAGAAATATATATAGCAGCCCTCGTATTAAATTGTTTACATTATGTATGAAAAAAAAATAGACTTTAAAAAGCTCTTGATAGTTTGCGATGAATAACATGAGAAGTGTTTCCATATTGAGGAATAAATACTATTTAACTTTCTTTTTAAAAAGGGAAATTCGATTGACAATAAAACGAGGAAGACAGTTAAATTCCAAACTACCAATATATTCCAATCGTTGTTTTTTCGGTTCCCATCGATATCTATCTATTTGTGTTGTGGTGTTAAATGTGGTCTGATTTGTGTCAAACGTAATTGTGCGATATTATTTACAGCTCATACCAATTGTCGCAGCACTTTTTCCACTCCGATTGAGACACTTCCAAAACATGGTTTTTGAACGCTTCAACAGCATCTTCTGTTGACGAAAATTGGCGACATATAAAAGCTATTGAAGTTTGGATAAACCAAAAATAGGTTACATATTTCGTGAAATGTTCCTGTACAGCAAGATTGTGGAATATGTCAACAGTAGGTTATAATCGTCTTACGTGCTTTATTTTACAATCTATGAATCGATCTAAGTTCATTGCTTTTCCTACTATAATATACTACAGGAAGATAATTGAGATGGCTATGAAAGAATGAGAGACTAATACAAAATTATCTTTGTTGCTCTGTTAAACTTATTTTTGAACTTATAAAGTAATTTGAATATGCAGTGGCCATGACAGATTATTCAGAAGATGAATTCCTAAGTATTTCACTGATTCACTTTCAAATATATCATTACTTTTAAAGAAAACGCTAAACACTAAGCTATTTATTTAATAAGATCGAAATCTCACTAATGTACACCGAGCTGAAAATACAATGGTTTTTTAACCATGTGTCTGGTTAGATTTTTCATGGTAAATGTGTGATAACGAAGACAAAATAACGTTGTATAAGGTAAAATGTACATACAAAATAGTTGAGTTAACATTATATAAGTTTAGTTTTTTCAAGAGAGAGGCTGAAAAATGTGCGACATAAACAAAAATCTAAAGCTGATTCGGCTCTGTTGTTCCAAAGGTTCTGATCTGGTTTGTGCTATACGAAGTATAGAATTAAGTTATACGAAGTTACAACGATAGCGACCGTCTTAAACCCCCCTCCCACACACACACTCTTTTCCATTTCTTTCACTGCTCTGAACGTTTGTAATTGTGAGAACGATCATAAAACAATGTATCTCGCTCTTTTAAGAAACCACCACTAAATGCAAATGCTAGCTGTGCAATATCATTGCGCTATGAAGATTGATTTTCGCACAGTTCGAAGACTATACGCAAAGGGTAATTCTCATTACTCATAATGGGAATCCCGTATAAGTCATTTGGTTTATAGCCGAAGTTATCGTTGCCAAAGACTGCTGAAGAAAACCCGTTGCAGGTTAAGAGACAGCTGTACAGTCTGCCTGCCAACCGAAGCAAATCTATTTCAACAATTATTTAGTTGATTCTGAAAAAGGAACAACAAAAAGGTCTCGAACCAGAATAAAAACTGTTCAAGTCATAATAATGAAAAAAGACTGAATAAATGTAAAAAAATTGTGTGAAGAAAACTCGAAAAGTACGGTTTGCAACAGTAGTTCTCATTCGTTTGGGGAGCGCCTGGCCTTATAGAGTTCGGTTTTACTTTCAACAATTGCAGCAAGGCTTTCTGAAGAGAGGGTTGTCACGGACCCGAAATCATGATAAAAGTAATGTGCAGCTACGAAAATTGATGTCACTTTGCCATTTTGTTAAAAACTTGTCTTCTATTTAAAAATAGAAGCACGAGGTATTGAGCCGGTTTAATACCAGTTCAATGTGAAAAAACTAAAACATAATTAGAAGGTTAATTAAATATTAAAATTTTTAAAAGTAACTATATTTCTGGTCAAAAGGGGTAACCAATAATTAGTTAAATGACAATTTCATTTGTTAAATTTAACATGTATTGTTTCAATAAATTAACTATGAAATTTTAATATTTACAATTTTCATAGTTAAAAACAATGCATTGTTAAAACAACAATAATTATTTTAATAATAACAATTTTAATGGTTAAAAACGTCAACAATGAATTGTTAAAACAACAATAATAATTTTAAAATTAACAATTTTCATGATTACAAAATTCAATCATAGAATAGTTAAAATAACTATTACTATTGTTAAATACCAGTCAACAACAAAATTTTCAAATTAAGCTTATATAACGTAGACTCAAAATCATGTTTATATATGTGACAGCGCTTAGAGAAAGGGACCTAAGGGTAAAAAAATCAATTTTCATTTTCTTTTCTTTTTTTGATGTGGACAACATCTGAGCATCGAATAAGACTGATCCCATGCCCCAAAAGTGTCCCCTCCAAGAGATATGCGCGTTTTATGAATGTGAAGTCGACGATACTAAGCGCAAATAGAAAGGGACATAATCTTTAAAATGGCTCTCCTGAACAAAACTTTTTACTTTTTTTTTGATGTGAACAACATCTAAGCATCGAATGAGACCGATACCATGCCCCAAAAGTGTCCCCTCCCAGAGCTATGCGCGTTTTATGAAAGTGAAGTGCAAATAGAATGAATCTTTAAAATGGCTCTCCTGAACAAAAGTGGTTTTTAACCTTAGGTCCCTTTCTATTTTGCGCGTCATATATGGTTAACCTTATATAAGGTTATTTTTCTTCGCAGCGTAGTTTTACTAGCATTCATAACGAGACGGTCCAATCTTATTAATTCAGATATTGAAGCCGCATTTTTTCCATATATGCCTTTAAAACTGCTTCACACTTGTACGGAAACAAAAGGCATTTGTCGCCCGCATGCATATACAGTTTATCAGACAAGTCAAGATTTTGAATATCGTTTCGGTATATACGAGTATTAAAGAGAAGTGGGCCTAAAACACTTCCTTGTGACACTCCATATTCAACCTGACCAATCCTAGTCTTAAAGTCTCTAATTCTGCATATTGACTACGGGTTGTCAAGTAATGATATATTAAACTTATTGCGGATTCAGTCAATTCATAATATTATAGCTTTTGTATTAAGATCCTATGATCCACCAAGTTAAAAGCTTTAGAAAAGTCATAAAACATACCGGCAGCAGCATGAGAACCACCATCTGACCCTTTACATATATTTTATAAGTAATATTCAATATAATTTATTGAGAGTCAATAATTATTGACCACATTTACAACAGCTTCTTCTGTGCCACATCCCTTCTTAAACCCATATTAAAATTTACTTCGCAAATCAAATCATCAAAGTACTCTAAGAGTTCCTGCAAAACATTTATAATGCGCATGCTTGCCACGTTTATTATTTTAAATGGCATTGCCAGATCGAAGTGTTATACTGTCGCGATTTCAGGAGGGAGGGGGGCACAATTAACAACATGGTGTATCTATTATTATGATCAGGTGTGTTTTCAATAAACAATTTTTACAAGCATAACCTAAGGTTTTTATTTAAAAAAGTCTACAGCAAAACCATATTAGGTAATTACTTTTGCCCCAGCTTGTAAATAACTTTCTTTCCACAAGCGCTTGGATAAAATGTCGCTTAAAGTTTAAAATTTAAATACATGTCCATATTCAACTCAAATAGCAAAGAAAAAAAATAAACCAAGAAACATGCAATGCATACATTCAGGCATTCATTAAAAGCAAACAAATGTTAGTGCATATTTTTAGGAGCTCTTAACAAAATTCAGCTATTGCATGCATAATCAGTGGGAAAACATTGGCGTGCCGGGGAAAACATTGCATTTTTTAAATATATTTTATTTTTAATTCAAATAAATAGAAACTTTGCATGCTCTTGGTGAACTCATAACAAAACGGAATAGTTTATCAATGAAGCGATTTTTTTTTATTATTTTTATTTGCATAATTTGGTGATGCTTGTGTTACTGGCGAAAACAACAACCGGGCTAAACAATCAAATTCAATTAAAACTTTTTCCTTCTCATAAAAAAAAGAAACAGAAACACAAAAAACAATACATTATAATTAAAAATGTATAAACTTTTCGTTTTTGGCATTTGTAGTCGTCTCTCCTTTTTTGGTCCTTGAACCAAAACAATAGAGACTTCTCCCAACCAATATCGACGAATAGAATTTCAATATTATCGTTTGTTTGCCAGGCAAATTGAAGTGGGTTAACTTTTCTTCACCTCCTAAATGTATGCAATAATTGAATCCAATCAATTGAAAGTTTCTAAACAAACTGGCAAAAATGGTTAAGCCCTTTGTTTAAATATCAGAAAAAATAAAACAAGAGCACAAACTCACAAAACCTCATCTGCAGTGTAGAAAACTAAACGTGTAACTGTAACTAATTTCATTTTACCTTTAAGGCAAAATTCTTTAAAAAAAACCAGAAGTCATTGTAAAATTTTTCAAAGTTGTGCCAGAAAAGGCATCAGCCCACATCAACCCTACCGGTAGTTATTCGCACGTTTGTATCGAGTATCGAAAAGTCATATAACATTTGTTTCAACGGATACGGAAACCAACCCACACCGAAGATTTTAAGCAAAGCAAATACGTTTGTTAAAGTTAACACACAATTACAGTTGTATGGAACAACAAAACCAAGGAACAGTGGGACAAAGAAGTAGAAAATTTAAAAAAAAAATAAAATTAAAATTAAGGCAGATTCAAGTCGATTTCAAAGGGCAGAGAAATTAATTAAGAACAAAAATACATATGGTTGGGTTGAAAACATGCAAATATTATTGCACTGTTTATACCCTAAACCACACTGTGCTAAAGCGGGGTCCAACTAAAACGCACAAGATTAATTGTAAATTAATTATGTATAAAATTCTTTGCAATAAATATTAATAAAAAAAAAAAAAAAACAAAAAAAAAACAAAAAAAAAAATTATCTTAATATTTTTTTTATTATGACAGTAGCATCTACAACAAGTTTGTGTGAAACAGCATATCGGCCAAATGCTCGCTACGGCTTCGATGACATACCTTTATCTGATGGTATATATTTTCAATGAATCTGAGACGTAATGAAGGTTCAATGTCATTAATATTCCTAATTATTTCATCCTATGCTCACGAATTGTTCATGTCTAATTGAGGCACAATTTTCCTTTTAAATATCCCCAAGAAGGCAGTCGAACGGTGCCAAATCGCATGAGCCCCGACGTAAGTAGAAACAACGGCCTTTGAATTTCTCGCGCAAAAGAGCTATTGTTTCGTTGGCTGTGTGGCAAGTGGAGCCACATATCGTCCAGCTCCATATCCTCAATTAATGGCTACAAGAACTCTGTTATCATCTTACGATAGAAAACACCATTTACGGTAACTGCTTGGCCGACCTCATTTTCGAAGAAGATTTGGCCCGACGACGCCGCCAGCAAATAAACCGGACCAAACAGTCACTAGGCTCTGCAACAATTACCACTGAGGTAAAAGTGTCGCTGAAGATGATTTTCTTTGTAATGTCATTATTCAGTTCTGTCTGTTCAACCAACCCTTCGGCGTATTGACGATGCTTTAAATGGTTAGTGGGCTTTAGCTTTTGAGTCGATTGAACGTTGCAAGTGTGTAAATTCAATCACTTTTCAAAATTCGAATCAGTGATTCTTATAAGCTGTTGAATTGTTGGGCACGACGACGAATCAATGTTGATGGCTCTTTAGTCACACTATCGCGAACAGCATCAATGTTTTCGCACTTCCTACAAACTGGCAATTAACATCGTGCATTATGGTTGAACCATCCTTAGGATAGTTAGTTTTTTTTTAATTGGCCAACACTCAGGAGATGCCCCTTGTACATGCATTGCGTTGGCAAGTGAAAAGTGTAGGATCAGCAGGGGAAAAGAGTGAGTTATGGTTATTGGCACTTGCTGGATGTACTTAGTAGGGACATAAATACTGTTACACATGTTTTATGCTGTAAAATAAAAAGTACTGAATGGCTTTTGGACCAAATATTTTTTAAAATATTTATTGATGTATATTGTATCCAAAAAGAATCTACTTATTCAAAATGTCCGCCTTTTACCTTTACACACGCCTTAAGTCGCCCTGGCCAATTGCCAATAGCTGCACGAACCTCGTCCATTGGAAAATTGGTCACAGCTCGAAGCAAATCAGCCTTAAGAAATCCAATGTCTGGGTATCTTTCGTGACAAACCTTGTCCTTTAAAACCGTCCACAATTTGTAATCCAATGGGTTCAAATCTGGATTGCCTGAGGAGGAAATGAACGCTTTCAAATTGTTTCGAAGTCAGGCCTGGGACGTTTTAGCCTGCTGGAAAGTCCATGGCTGGTTTTGGAACAGGGAATTGTTAAGAGGCTTCCAAAACGGTTTCTTGGTAAAATTTCGCCGATGTTTTGACTCTTTGTTCGCAGAAATGCAGGTCAGTGGCCCCATCGTAAGAAACGCCCCACCAAACCATGACTGAAGCTGGATGATGACCCTTTTCCACCCTTGGGATCAGTACAGATGCTTCCTTAGGTGACCGCGCATATACTCTATCATTTTGCTTGTTAAATTTTTCCTGAACGGTAAACATTTTTTCATCGGTGAACAAAATTTTTCTGTGCAAGTCATCAGCGTGCTTCACCAAAAGACGTTTGCATTTTTCAATCCCATTTTTTTTAAAGCTGCAGTCAGTAAACGTCCGGTACGTCGTTTGAAAGCCCCAAGTCTTTTTTACTGATTCGACTCATGAACTTTTGCGTGATATTCATCTCACGGGCCATGATTTTCTGTTTTCGGAGCGGATTTCTGTGAATTCTTGATTTAAAGGCCCGACCGGTGGCGGTCTTTTACGTCTCCAGTCTCCTCAAGCATGCATCGGTAGACGAATATGCGGCTAATCCCTAGTGGCCGGAGCGTTTTAAAAATATCGTTTTCTTTCCTTTTACACTTGAAAAGCGCTATTACAGCGATACGGTTCTCATTATCTGACCACTCCATGATGAAAGTTGAAACAATTTTAAAATCCCATTACAGACTAACGCTTTCGAGGTTAGCTTTCAAAACCCATATGGCATTAACGGGGTATGTCCAGTTCTACTATGGAAATGGGTGTGTTCAAAGTTGTAACAGTATTTATGTCCCTACTAAGTAGTTGATGCTCTTCGAATATTGTTATCCGAACCATCCCTTTTCTACGTCTTACTTAGTTCAATTGGTCCAAGAACTGAAGCCTCCGATGCGTGTTTGTTTCGCCCAATGGGCTGAAGATTATTTGACAGAAGATAAAGAAATTTACCGAAAAAATCGCTAGCCTTTGTTACCGTCAACGGTGGGCATTACCGCGCCATGTTCAAAGAATTTTTGGTTCCACAAACCCAAGAGATAGGCTTGGACGATATTTGGTTTTAACAAGACGGGGCCACATGTAGCACAGCCAATGCTGCGATCGTTATTCTAAGCACTGTTTCTAAAAATCGAATAATCAATCGAAATTGTAATGTCAATTGGCAGCCTCGCGATTTAAGTCCTTTAGATTATTTTCTGTGAGGAGCCATTAAGGATAAATGTTACGCAAAGCATCCAGAGCCAATTGAAGCGTTAAAATATGAAGTCGAACTTGAAGAGGTTCGATCTGAAAGAATCGCTAAAGGTACTGAAAAATTAGTTTGATCGTTTAAGATACTGCCGAGGCAGTTGTGCTAGTCATCCATTGCCATGCTAAACGAATTTTTGTTTCCGCAAACCCAAAAGATAGGCTTGGGCGACACTTGGTTTTAACAAGATGGATGCCAATTGGCAGTCTCGTGATTTAAGTCCATTGGACTATTTTCTATGGGGAGCCATTAAGGACAAATGTTACCCTAAGCATCCAGAGACTATTAAAGCGTTAAAACATAAAGTCGAAGTTGCCATAGAAGAGATTCGACCCGAAACAATCGAAAATGTACTGAAAAATTGAGTTGATCGTTTAAGGTACTGCCGAGCCAGTTGTGCTGCTCATATGAATGATATTGTGTTCCATTATTAAATGACAATTTCGTCCTTTCCAATAAAACCAGAAATTTAAAAAAATAATAGCAGTACTTTTGACAGCCTATTCAAATTTGAAGTTTTAAATGGCCCACCCTTTACTAAAGTATTCGGTACTTGATATTATAATTTTTGTTCGCTATTGCATGGAACAACCAAAAAAAGTAACCTGAAGCATTTTAAACCGGGTAAACCGTTGTATCAGGCTCAAGCTATTTTTGAGAAACCGACTGTCGGCTTTGGACATACTAAACCGGAATGACGGTTTTTGGTTTTATGCACTCTAGTTCTAGATTATCTGCTTTGAAGTTGTGCTTGTCTAAATCATTTGACTTGGAATCCCCAGCGGTGTATGATATAATGAGCTCCTATTTTAATAGCCGTGTTATTAACAGATAAGTGGAAAACTTTTAGTCTAGGACCGGAATGACGGTTTTTGGTTTTATGCACTCTAGTTCTAGATCATCTGCTTTGCACTCTAGTTCTTGATCATCTGCTAAATCATGTGACTTGGAATCTCAATCGGTGTATGATATAATGAGCTCCTCTTTTTATAGCAGTGTTATTGACAGATAAGTGGAAAACTTTTAGTCTAGGACAGACATGTCCATTTCTCTCATCCTCTAAGTATTCATTGGCATCAGGCCATCAGTGAATGCTCTCAAAAAAAGTGTCGCAGCGTAACTTAGCTGAAATAGGCCACAGCTGTCATTAGATAGTGCGGGTCCTCAGTCTTTATTATCGGCCCTGTACACTCTTCGAGCAGCTTCTAGGAGTTTGGGGTCAAGGTTACCAGGTTTTGGAAGATGTCTGCTCCAGTCGGAGACTAACCTCGCCCCACAAAGTTTTTCCATGTCTTCAGAATACCTTGAGTTTCTAAAGGATTTTTTAAATGTAACCGTTTCCCTAAGGACATCACCGTCGCTCCACGTCTTTCATTGTGTGCGTTGCATGTATGTATGTCTGTCTGTCCGTCGGTCTGTCTGTACTGGTAATGGTTGTTGCGAAACAAAAGTTAAAACATTTTAAAATTCGCTTGGCCGTACTCGTATGTGTGGCTCTCTGTGTGCGTTCCAGCTGCGTGTATGTGAATAACGAGTGAAACCCGGCAAGAATTTTAAAAAGGGTTTGCCCTTTCGCTGACTTCCTTCATTTGGTGAACAAGCAAAAGAAACTTTGGCAATTAATATTTTACTACATGCACATGCATGCTTTACAAAAGCCAGCAAAACACACGCTTGATATTCAATGTATTCGCTGGGAAAATATTCACAAGAAAATACAAACGAAAGGCGGTTTTAATTAAAACAAAAGAAATGCCTATAATGGACTTTATGTGATATTTATAACGGGGTAGAGAAGCCGCAGATTTTTTATTGTTACCAAATTTTAACTATGAAAATATTATCAGCAATCATCGAGTTGATGGAAATGGTATTAGAGACCGCATGCGTGCAATGCGGCCGGGTCAAACCTTATATATACGCCGAGAAAAGATATGGTTACTATATGTGACGCGCAAAATAGAAAGGGACCTAAGGTTAAAAACCAGTTTTGTTCAGGAGAGCCATTTTAAAGATAAGGTCCCTTTCTATTTGCGCTTAGAATCGTCGACTTCACTTTCATAAAACGCGCATATCTCTGGGCGGGAACACTTTTGGGGCATGGGATCGGTCTCATTCGATGCTCAGATGTTGTCCACCTCAAAAAAAAAGTGAAAAGTTTTGTTCAGGAGAGCCATTTTAAAGATTAGGTCCTTTTCTATTTGCGCTTAGAATCGTCGACTTCACTTTCATAAAACGCGCATATCTCTGGGAGGGAACAATTTTGGGGCATGGAATCGGTCTCATTTGATGCTCAGATGTTGTCCCCATCAAAAAAAGAAAAAAAATGAAAATTGATTTTTTTACCATTAGTTTCCTTTCTCTATGCGCTGTCACATATGGTCACGACAACAATAGTATATTCTCTGTATTAAAAGCGAGGCCGCAACCATAGTATTGATTTTTGAATTTAATTTTGACAATAGTAAAATTCCGGCAATATTAATATTGTTGAAATGTTAATGTATTGTTGCCAAATTTAAAAATGAAAATATGGTTGTAGCTACAATATAAATATGGTTGGTAGGAAAAAGCATTGTTTTTATGCTAACAATAATATGATTAAGGCAATCGTACCGGCAAAATCGTAATTTTTTTAATGTGACAATGTTATTTGTAAGAATCTTACGCAAAAATAGTAATGATAATTAATTTTTTTCAAAACAAACTACGGATTAGTATAACTAAATTATATATTTTATAAATGAATTTTTTTACTGTTAAATAAATCACTCCTTTATTAGGAGTTTAATTTATTTTTACATAACTTACTTAATAAAATTCTCAATTGTTGAATAACAACTTATCCCAATTTTTACGAAAAATGTTGGGAATCATAGTATGGTTGTGTGTAAGTCATACTATGGTTGTGAGGATCATACTATGGTTGTACTTTAAACATACCATGGTTATGAGGATCATAATATGGTTGTGGTGATCATAGTATGGTGGTTTTGGGGATCATAGCATGGTTGTTTGTGAACCATACTGTTGTTGTGATGATCATAATATCGTAATGTCACAACCATATAACCAACAACAGTATGATGCTCTTCGAATATTGTTACCCCAACCATACTTTTTTTCTGGGTGTACCTTCCATCGTCAATTTGCTAAAGAAGTGACGCGTTTTTAAGGGTCACTTAGGCCCCATGAGTGCAATTCCAGTCTCAGCTTAAACTTCAATATTTGCATTCGTAGAAAAATGTACTCTAGTTTAAACAGCCATATTGACGTTTAATCGCTTGTTTGGACCTTTTAGGCCACTTTTAGGGCCACTTCAGCCAAAGCGTTAAGAAACTAAGCTCTTATTTAAGGTACGCTCTTAAGTCCTAACTGACAATTCCCATTGTCTTTAAAAAATAATTATTTTTAAAGCAAATATTGTAAAAAAGTGTACTCCTTTTCGAGGTAACTTTAGCCCGAGGTTCCTTAAAGCCAATTTCCCCATTTGCTATCATGCAAAATTTCAGGATCCTAATTAAATTCGTTTGGCCGCTATCGTGCTTTCAACGAACGGACGGATATAGCTAGATTATCTTAGAATTGAACGATGATTATTAATATATATTATGGGGCCTCCAAACAATATTTCGTTGTGTAGCAAACGGAATAACAAATTTAGCATACCATCAACCTATCTAGCCATATATCCATATCGACCTTTGTATAGAAACATGGACCGTTGCACAGTGGTCGAAAATGTGCATTTAGCGGAATTTAATTCGAAACTATGCAAGTCAGTGGCTAATGCTTGAATTCGGCTATGGAACACATAAACAAATAAATATTACACAATTTTATTGAATTTTAGAGTTTAGAATATACAAAGTTTGATTTTTTTTTGCATTCCAGGAACAAATAAATGAATGGAAATTTATTTGTTCTTACTCTGAATCAGTGCTGTTAGAACTAACATCGGCGTCTTGCATGTTTTGATCTGCATGCAAATTTAGTACCGCTTAATCTAATTTTATATTATTCCGTCAGTAGTTGAAAGGTCTCTTACATATTGAGGATATAACTGGATCCGAAGGAAAAAGAAGCGCGTGTGCATTGTATTTTCCCTTGAATTTTGCGGGTATGGTGTTATCTGTAGTTCCTTAAATCCTCGTTTTGTGCTTCTTGCGCTTCTTCTGACACATATAAATCAATTTTTTTACTCCAAATTATCAATTGTCTGTTTGGAGTAAAAAAAATCTGTCAAATTGTTTCGAAGCCAACCCTGGGCCGTTTTAGCCTTATGGGCCTGGAACGTCCATGGCTGGTTTTGGAACAGGGAATTGGTAAGAGGCTTCACAACAGCTTCCAAAACGGTTTCTTGGTAAACTTTACACTCTATCATTTTGCTTGTTAAATTTTTCCTGAACGGTTAACAATTTTTCATCGGTGAACAACATTTTTCTGTGCAAGTTATCAGCGTGCTACACCAAAAGACGTTTGCATTTTTTAATCCTATTTTTTTAAACTGCAGTCAATAAATGTCCGTTACGTCGTCTGAAAGCCCCAAGTCCCAAATCTTTTTTAATGGTTCGACTCATGGACTTTTGCGAGATATTCATCTTACGGGCCATGATTTTCTGTTTTCGGAGCGGATTTCTGTGAATTCTTGATTTAACGGCTTTGATGACATGCGGTGTTCGAACAGTGCGTGGGCGGCCCGACCAGTGGCTGCCTTTTACATCTCCAGTCTCCTCAAACAGTTTTATGCATCGGTAGATGAACATGCTAATCTCTAGTGGCTGGAGCATTTTGAAAATATCGCTTTTTTTATTTCACGCTTTAAAAGCGTGACTAACGCTATTAAGGTTAGTTTTCAAAACCCATATGACATTAACGGGGTATGTTCAGTTCTACTATTGAAATGGGTGTGTTCAATGTTGTGACAGTATTTATGTCCCTACTAAGTACTTACTTAATTGACGAAATAAATATGTTAATCGTTTGTTTTGAGCCGACTCAAAATGAACTGATTCACTGAGCTGAGCCTCAATTTAATCAATATAACTTGTTTAATTTATTTTAAATAAAAATCTCTTTGTAATAGTTGCAGGCAATCCATGCCTTCCTTCAGCCGGGCTCACCTTTAACTACCTTTGCGATAATCCTTATACTAACGCACCACGCCATAGCACCCAGTGTCCTTTCATCTTGTGTTGCATCGATACTTTCAGTCTTCAGTCGCTGAGTAAATATTTGCCCAACGTTCTTGTGCACTCGACGATTTTCCGCAAAACCCAGGATACAGAGAGTAAAAATAAACGCAGAGAAAAAAGCGCAGGACTTGAATCGAATACAAACTATCACCAAATGACACTCATAAAATTCCAATCAAGCAATTTCATTACATTTTCTCGGCACTGGTTTTCTTTTTTGTTGGATCCGGTATGCCCTTCGTTGCTTGTCGTTTTAACCAAATTGAGTGTGTTTGTGTACATTAGGGTGTAGTGGAAAACTTAACGTTTGAATTTTACGAAACAAAAATGCATTGTCGATAGCTCAAACTTTCCTTGGCTGTTTAAAATCTGCTTTACAGGCACTTTGGATCTTGTTCGTCAAGGCAAACATTTTATGGTCATCTTCCAATTAGTCCTCCTACTCAGTCCTTCCGAGCATTCTGAGGTCATTTTAGCTTGCGGTCCTTTGGTTGACAAGAGCATATTTTCTAAAAAAAAAGATTTAATATTTCCATTGGCGCTTCAATGCCTTTGGCTGAAGTCATATCATTTCAAAAACGCGCCTCAATACATCCTAATGTCAATGCGTGCATGTGTTTGCAAATGTCCCTGTATTTGTTGTCATTTAACTCCAGGTATGTGCCTCAATTCAAGCGTATTGTTTTATGTGCTCTCCAATTTTTCTTTTTTTCTTACTTTTGCTCCCCATTTGGCCGGAGTTTTTCTTAACGTGGGAAAAACACAACTCGAATTGTTACAAAATTGGTTCGTATATTCGATTTGTGTTCTTCTTCGTCCTGTTTGTTTCATTTTTTTGACTATGAGAATCTGTGCTTGCTTAAGCTGGCACGGAAAAAATGCCATTATTTGCATATGAAATGGCTTCAACATTTTTGGGAAGCGAAGATGGCACAGGGACAAAAATCGACAAACCAGTTGTTGTCATCGGGCGGAAAAAGAGGAGTTCACAAAGAAAATAATTGAAGGCAAGAGATTAATGTGGGTTTATTGGTTGCTTACAAAAAACAATATAGGGAAAGAATGAAAGCGCCAAATTAAGCCGATTTTGGGGGGGCCGTGCTGAATTTTCAATTGGAGCAAATCGCTGCTTTTCTCTGGAAAAAATAGTAACAATCAGATAGCTGGAGATGGAAACCCAAATACACCGCAGATGCAAGGGAATGGATAGTTTATTAAGACCCGATTAAAAAGTTTAGATAAGTAATGTATCCAGAGACTAAAGAGGGACAAGCATGACGAAGAACACGGCCTTAAAGCTACGAGGGCATATCCATATTTCGGCCACTTTTCCAACTTCCTCGTAGTTATATAAAATGCAACTGCTCCCACCAAGGACCATCTGTTAGTAGACTACTGTCAAATTTTGAGAGAGTTCCGTCATTTAGTTTGTGTCTAACAGCTGTGCAAAACACACAACCTTGTGGATTTTGTTAAAAATGGAAAAAAAGTGAATTTCGGGTGCTTATTAAACATTATTTTTTGTGGAAAAAAACCGTCAATCAAACCAAGGAAAATTTAAAAAAAAAATATGGGGTCTCTGCACCATCGATTTTATTGGTAAAAAAGTGGTTTACTGACTTTCGTTGTGGCCGCACAAGTAAAAACAAAGGGTTCTGAATGGCCAATTGAGGTCGTTCACCGAAAAATGTCGCAAATCCACAAAATGTGTAGGCTGATCGAAGAGTAAAATTGCGTAAGATTGTTGATGCCATTCGCATTTCATATGGCAGTGTGGTTTCGATTTTACATGATCAGCTGGGCTTAAGAAAGCTGTCTGCAAGATGGGTGCCGCGTTTGCTCTCAATTGACCATAAACGTAATCGTGTGACAACTTCAAAGGATTGTTTGGAGATGTATAACCGCAATTCGAATGAGTTTTTGCGGCGTTTTGCAACTGTGGATGAAACATGACTCCATTACAACACTCCGAAGACTAAGCAGCAGTCCAAACAATGGGTTTCTCCGGGTGAACCGGATCTGAAGAAGGCCGAGGTGACGTTGTCGGCCAATAAGGTGAAGACAACAGTTTAATTCGGATGCACGCGGGATACCCCACATCTATTACCCTCAACGGGGAAAAACAAGAAACTGCGAGTATTATGCCAACTTATTGGACTGGTTTAATGAGGATTAAAAAAAACGACCCCATATGGCCAAAAAAAAGTTATTTTCCATCAAGATAATGCGCGGTTGCACATGTGTGCAGTCGCAATATGGCATGAATTGGGTTACGAACTGGTACCTCATCCGCCATATTCTCCAGATTTAGCCCCCAGTGACTATTTCCAAACCTTAAGAAATAACTCTGTGGAATGAGATTCAGCTCCAACGATGAAATTATTGATCCAAAAAAATTCCTATTTTGTGGACCTCAAAAAATACTATTTTTTGGAGAAATTTGAATTTTTAATTTGAATTTTTATATATTTTTTTGTTCTGAAAAAATACCTCTAGATGGATCACCCTATATATGTATTGGAGCTATAAATATATCTGAACCGCTTTTCCTCAAAAAAAAACTAACTTTCTTGTCGGAAAAACTAACATGTGCCAAACTACATCAAGACTGGATGTAATATGTGGCTTCAAGAGCTATAGGTATAAATTCGGATGAACATATCTGTGTGGGACCACCGATTTTCTTCAAATGCTATAAAGTTGTCCCTCGGCTCTTTAAATCAACTCGTTCCAAGTTTCATCAAGATATACAATATAAAAATCGGATGAAAATATAAATAGGAGCTATATCTAAATCTGAAGTGATTTTCTAATTTCGATAGCATCCGTCCTTGGTCCATAAAACTTACTTTATCAAGATATGAAATACAAAAATCAGATCATATAGATGGGAGCTATATCTAAATCTGAAGCGATTTCTTTTTAATTTCGATAGCATTCGTCCTTGGTCCACAAAACTTATTTCTGCCAAATTTAATGAAAACCGGACAACAAGTACGACCTGTAGTTTGATAACAAGCTTCAGATGGAAGACCGACAGACCGACATCGTTGAATGGAATCTGATGAAATTTTCCGGTTGGACCGCAAAGCGGAGGTTTATTTGTATCAGAACATTTAGCGATCTCGCTGATTTTAAATAACGTTTTTTTTTTCAAACCAAATTCCGTTGGATTCTAATAAAATTTGCGCTGTTAGGTCAGTTTGACCCTAAATCGGAAGCAATATTAGAACTTAGAACGATTTCTCCCAATTTCAATATCTACCTCATTAGCCGGAAAAAAATGACCAAACTTTCATCAAGACTAGCCAGACGGACATAACCACATCGACTCAGAAAATAATCCTGAGTTAATCGGCATAATTTTTAATGTGTCCATCGCACGTTTTTCTGCACACAGAAAACAGGTTCGTTGCCCCAACCAATTTTTTTTGTTAAGCAACTGATTGAGGTTACACGCACATCGAGTATGTATTACTACCGAATGTTAGTTGCTGCTCTGTAATTGTCAGTTAATAAAATTGTGGTATCGGTGCAACATACCGAACCTTCCGAACCTTCAGAAGAAAATCCATATACCAAGCTTGTTAAAAGAAGAACAATAAAACTTTTCTCAGAGACAAAAATCTGTTTGCTTTCACAATTGTAACACTTGACGTATTCATAAGGACGGTCATGATGAGTAAAACTTGGAAAAGATGATGAATGTGTTTTACAGGAAAAAATTGGATTAATCGATTTATTTTATTTTTAAAAAAATATATACTTAAACAGCCCCTTTTCGGTAATGATGAAGTGGTAGTTATCATCACTTATAATTGGTAACAACAACAAAATGTTTGGTTGCCACAAACAACAGTTTTGGCACTAAAATCATTTTCGCGTTTCATTAGCATGACCGATCAAAAAGCACTCTACGATGTTTATATTTTTCATATGTGACAGCGCATAGAGAAAGGGGCCTAAGGGTAAAAAATCAATTTTCATTTTTTTTGTTGACAACATTAAGCATCGAATGAGACCGATCCCATGCCCCAAAAGTGTTCCCTCCCAGAGATATGCGCGTTTTATGAAAGTGAAGTCGACGATTCTAAGCGCAAATAGAAAGGACCTAATCTTTAAAATGGCTCTCCTGAACAAAACTGGTTTTTAATCTTAGGTCCCTTTCTATTTTGCGCGTCACATATTGTGGTATTTCGAACCGAATATCCATTACGATTATAAACATTTGGTGATTGCTACCAAAATTTCTCTTTTGCAACCGAATCATTGAATATCCAACCGATTTCCAACTAATTTTTTCTCTTACTGTAGCACAGTGTATTACCGGTAGTAATACTTAATAGTGCCAATAAGCTGTTTGTACCCTGCACCACGCTGTTGTACATAGTAAAACAGCGTACCATGTACGCTGCATCATTAGTTTGGTCAAGGTACATTAAAAAATAATTTAATAATTAATTTGAAGTTAGTATAAGTAAGTATCGTATAGGGGAATTTTTTACGTTTTAGGCTCTTTTGTTTAAAAATTTAACAATTGCAATTCCTTTAATCTGTTCATACAACGTTTCGCTACATAAGCAACAGTTTCGCAGTTATAAATAAATGTATGAAGAAAACAATATTTTTTGCCTAAAAATAAAGAATCAATAAAAAAGTCATCAATGTTTTTTCCAAAGAATTTTGTTCATATCTCGCGCAAATTTTTGAAATTCATACCTCCACTTAATTGTTCATTAAAGCGGAACGCGTTAATCGATTTTCATGATATATGTCTCACTTTGTTCATAGGTTATGGGACTTTACGTGAAATTAATAAACTTGACACTTTTCTACCGTTTTGTATTTTTTATGAATTAAAGAAAAAACTTTAATTTTTTAAGCAAAAAATATTTTTTTTCTTCATACATTTATTAATAACAGCGAAACTGTTGCTTATGTAGCGAAACGTTGTATGAACAGATTAAAGGAATTGTAGTTTTTAGTTTTTTTTTTTAAATTTGTTTCAGCTTAATCGGACTAGCGGTTTTCGAAATATGACAAACAAAAGATCCTAAAACGTAACAAATTCCCCTATACGATACTTACTATTTTCAAATTAATTATTAAATTATTATTTGATGTACCTTGACCAAACGAATGATGCAAAAGTTTTTCTTTTTTTTGGGGTTATTTTCACAAACAATTATCAGAATTAAGTCCCGAAATCATGTGTTGTACTGTGTTATGACTTATTGCTAATGTTTGCAACAGCTTTAGAGAATGGAGATAAACCCTATGTTAAGCATAACAATCGACTCAGTAAAATTATCTGATTCTTTAAGCGATGTTCGTCTCTCTTTTCGCCCGTCCATCCATCTTTCGTTGTTATAATGGGTGATCAGTCTAGAGGTATTTTTTTCAAAACAAAAAAAAAAACGAAAATTCTAATCAAGTGTGGAATCTTTGTTGTTCGTGCGAAAGGACATTTTATGCCATTTATTTTTTAAATATAATTTCCCTAAAATAATAACCGCCACTAAGTCTCAGCCTGTTCATTCGGAAGGTCCAATTTTGGATGACTCGTTCGAGCATTTCGACCGGTATGGTGTTTGGTTTGTCAGCGTAGACTTTGGACTTTACGTGGCCCAAAGAAAAAAGTCTAAACTCTTGATATCACACGATCCAGGCGGCCAACTCACCGGTCAAATACGTGAAATTAGCTGCTTTTTGAAATGACCTCTCAATAAATCCATTGTTTGAGCAGCTGTGTATGGCAAGTGGGACCGATGATTCCACCACCCCATTAACTGTACCAAACCATGGTTTTCTCTGGGTATACTGACAGCTCTTGAACCTCTTCTGGTTGCTCTTCAGCCCAAATACGGATATTTTATTAATCCAGATCTCCCCATATTTTAATATCATGCATAAGTTTTCCTGAATTCAGAACAAACAGCTCTTAAAGCCGCATATTACATCCGATTTCTACTTATACTTTGTTTGTTTATAATTTTTGCTTAAATGAAAGAGAATGGATCTTATATTGATAGATGTTTTATGTAATGTCGGCAATTATGTACTGATAGTGCGTTTTGTTGGCACGTCGTTTCTTCCAAAAATTTCACGGAGCTTTTTCATCGTCACAGTAATCGATGATTGATTTTGATAAAATGTAAAAATGTAACTTTGTTTTATTTATATAGTCATGATTTCTAAAGCAAGTGAAAAATTTAGATTTTTTGAGCTACTGAACAGGGTTTTGTCTTCTTTATTTTCTAATTTAGATTAACATTTTACAGCTCCAACGAATTTAATTCTCTGGCCATAGAAATGAGTATTAAATTGGCTCCCCTAGACGCGCACTTTTTCGTTTTCAAATCCAGTCGCATTCAAGTCCGTTCGAACTTATCCGTTTTAATTTACTTAAACTGCTGCTTTCTTTAATCATTATAATATTAATGAGTGTTAAAATTATGAGCTTCGTGCCGACGGCCAAAATAACACAAAAGCCAGACGCATAAATAGAAAACCACGTCCGCGGCGTCCGCGTGATGGCAGACAATGGTAATGTTATGGCATATCAGGACAATCAACTCGTAAAATGTTCCTCCTTCCACGAAGAAAGGAAGTCTTTGGCTGCAAGAAAATCGCCCAACTGCGTATACAATTTTTAATTAATTTTTTTTCTCCAGTTCTTTTGTTGGCTCTAACCCCCCCCCCCCCCTACGTCTTACAACGACATGAAAGCTGATATATGCGTTTCTTTTCTTTATGAGCTTGTAAATGGAATGAAAACTTGCTCTTCGTCTCAATAGCGCTTCTTTCAGCTCAGCTGTCTGTCTATGCCGGGGGTTTTCATCACAAAAACTTCTTGGCGAAACAGTAAAAAAAAAAAATTACCAGAAGCTGGAATAAAAAAACGACTTTAAGATGTTACTGCGCTAGCCATTGATGTTGGCGTGTACTAATAATTTGCTGCTGCTTTCCTGATTATTTCGCTACATCAGCATTGCGAGTTTTGTTGAAAAGGAAATGGAGCACAACGGTGGTGGCGGAGGCAAGTCCTGTAAAGTATACTTCGGTGTTGTCTTAGATGTTGCGAAAGGAGGAAATTAAAAGGAAATCTGGCGGTTTAACTTTAATGTAGTCTCATCACCGTTGCCATAATCAGTCAGTGGAGGTTATTTTAATTTATTTTTATCGCTTTCTTCTGATTTAGAAAAAAAATGAAAATTTATTTTGTTATGAAACAATACTTTTTTGTGGACAACATTTTGTTAAAAGCAACGAACTCTGTACCTATTTGTAAATAATGTTCTCTGAAATCCTTTTAAGTATTTAATCATCGAACATCGCTTTATGTGGCAGCGCATAGAGAAAGGGACCTAAGGGTAAAAAAATCAATTTTCATTTTTTTTTATGTGGACAACATCTGAGCATCGAATGAGACCGATCCCATGCCCCAAAAGTGTTCCCTCCCAGAGATATGCGCGTTCTATCAAAGTAAAGTCGACGATTCTAAGCGCAAATAGAAAGGGACCTAATCTTTAAAATGGCTTTCCTGAACAAAACTTTTCATCAACTTTTCACTTTTTTTGATGTGAGCAACATCTGAGCATCGAATGAGACCGATCCCATGCCCCAAAAGTGTTCCCTCCCAGAGATATGCGCGTTTTATGAAAGTGAAGTCGACAATTCTAAGCGTGAATAGAAAGGGACATAATCTTTAAAATGGCTCTCCTGAACAAAACTGGTTTTTAACCTAAGGTCCCTTTCTATTTTGCGCGTCACATATATTGTGGCTGCTTTACTTTCAGCTTACCCTTACAAGTATGCAATACTTTTTTAACTACGAGTACTTTATTTTCTGTTGCCTACTTTTAGGAGTTTCAAATATTCCAATATTCCCATAACCATAAACCACCGGGGATTTTTCTAAATATTTCCCTTTAAATTAAGCAATAATTTCAATATAAATCCCCCATTATTTGATGTCAGTCTTTGCACAACATTTAGAAATTTTTCCTGTTCCCTCTGACAAGAAAAAAAAAATAAATAATCTATTTTGTTTCCTCCTCTCGAAAATACTACTCAATTCGTCGTCGTTTGATCATCCCACACTTCATTAACGCTTTAGCATTAACATAAAAATAACATTCAGAGCGAAACAATTGAATGCCTCAGACAAAGGCCTCTGTCTTTGTCTCATCCTAAAAGTATGCTTCAACTTACATACATGCATAATTCCCTTAACGTTTATTTGCCGACAAATGTGTTTTAAAGTATTTTGTGCTAATGTGAAATTAAATTGCTTTCAATGGCAACACCGTCATCGACCGTCGAACAAAAGGAGCACACATGCGAAAACAACTTCCAGTTTTCTTTTGCAAACGCCTCCCACCCCGCTAACGCATACCATTCTGTCTCCACCGCTTCTTCCTCTCCGCGCTGGTGGTACAACCGCCACATTTGGCAAGGATTTCTTTTTGCGCTCGATTTGCCAGTCCCTCATCAGCAATTCGCCAAATATGTTGCGCGCTAATATTAGATTTCACAGTTGTTCCCCGCTTTTGATCTTCCTTTTATTGTTCTACAATTGTTTTATAGCCGCTGCGTACATATGTCTGTATATTTGCACAGACTTTTAGACAAATGCGGGACGTAGCTGGTATTCGAGCGAAAATAAATTAGACGTTTTGGTTAAATTGATTCAAAGTTTTCTTCTATAGATATTTAACAAGAATTTCATGGACTACATATGTGCGCTGAAAGGGAAATAGTTGCTAAATTGAAATTGATTAAGAGAAATTTCTAAGGAGTTCCAAAGTGATTCATGATATAAATGAGCAGATTCTAAGGAACAGTAGACGATCCTCCTTTATGATCTTCAGCATAAAGGCGACCCCACAATTCACCTACTACAAACAAGGGAACAGTCTTGGTCAGATACTGTACATTAGGCGGCTCTGTGGGTCCTCTAAATTATAGCAGCCTCCATGAGTCGTCTTCTGTATAGCATGCGACTCTGCGAGTCTTCTACGGTATAGTAGGCGACCCTACAAGTCGTCTTCTATATAGTAGGCGATTCTAGGGGTAGTCTACTCTATAGTAGACGACTCTACGGTTCGTCTACTCTATAGTAGGCGACTCTACTGGTCATCTACTCTATAGTAGGCGATTCTACGGGTCATCTACTCTAACGTAGGCGACTCTACGGGCCGTCTACTCTATAGTAGGCAACTATACGGGTCGTCTACTGTATAGTAGGCGACTCTACGGGTCGTCTACTCTATAGTAGGCGACTCTACGGGTCGTAAACTCTGTAGTAGGCGACTCTACGGGTCGTCTACTCTACAGTAGGTGACTCTAGGGGTTGTCTCCACTATAGTAGGAGACTCTTCGGGTCGTCTACTCTACAGCAGGCGATTCTACGGGTCGTCTCCACTACAGGAGGTGACTCTACGGGTCGTCTACTCTACAGTAGGCGACTCTACGGGTCGTCTTCTCTACAGTAGGCGACTCTACGGGTCGTCTACTCTACAGTAGGCGACTCTACGGATCGTCTACTCTACAGTAGGCGTCTCGACGGGTCGTCTACTCTACAGTAGGCGTCTCGACGGGTCGTCTACTCTACAGTAGGCGTCTCGACGGGTCGTCTAATTTATAATAGGAAACTCTACGGGTCGTCTACTCTGTAGTAGGCGACTCCATTTGTGGTCTAATGAACAGTTGGGGCCTCCACGGGTCGTCTACTCAATATAAGGCGTCTCCATGGGTCGTCTGCTACATATAAGGCGACCTTACGGGTCGTCTATGGTATAGTAGGCTACTCCTTGTGTCGTATACTGTATAGTAGGCAACTCCTTGGGTCGTCTATTGTATAGTAGGCAACTCCTTGGGTCGTCTAATGTATAGTAGGCAACTCCTTGGGTCGTCTACTGTATAGTAGGCAACTCCTTGGGTCGTCTACTGTATAGTAGGCAACTCCTTGGGTCGTCTACTGAATAGTAGGCGACTCCATGGGTCGTCTACTGAATAGTAGGCGACTCCGTTGGTCGTCTACTAAACAGTAGGCGACTCCATGGCGACCACAGAAGTCGTCCGGCCTATAGTAGCTTAACTTTTCGGCTACGTGGTGGTTTTACTATTTTTTGGTGGAATCTTTTTTGTCCGTTTTGTCTTCTCGTCTACTGTATAGTAGGCGACTTCACCGTGAGGATACAGGTGAATATGTCACTCCACCGATCGTATATTGCATAGTAGGCCAACCCGTCGACTTAACGACTATGGGTGATCGACTTCAAAGTATGTGACTACGAGTCGGCTGCTGTATTGAAGGGCATACAGCGGTGTTTCTTATATTAGACGATCCCACTGGTGATATACTCTATAAAAGACTACACCACTTATTTCTGCAACTTTAAAGCAGGCGACTCTAAGGCTTGTGTACTCTATAGAAGACCAAACTTGTCACCTACCATACATTACCGGTAAGCTACTGGTTACTAGATGACCTCACCGGTTGTATGTAGGTCTTCTCGCTTGTCATCTGTTGCGACTCCACACTAGGCTACTCTTCGAGGCACCAAAAATCGCTTACATTTCGTAATGGTTCAAGACTCTTTGTTGTCTATAATGCTTTTCTAGAATCTTCCCGTACAACAATTTGATCTCCATACCCAGTATAACATGAATACAACCTTTCATAAATTTCCACCTCTACGATTTATTAGCTTCAAAATTGCATTTTCGTCCTTTCGTTTGGAAAATTTCATAGAAATTCAACGAAATGATTTTCTCAACTTTCGCCTTAGCCCGTCGTCCGCCCTCCCTCAATGTAACGCAGCGAAACGCATCACATCGCAACTGTTGTTAAAATGTAATTATAATGCATTTTATTTGAAGTGGAAACTTAACTTGTTACAATTAAAACAGTTGTTCGCTAAAAGTTTTGCGCTGTTGCCGCTGAAATAATACCGACAGGAACTCACACTAAAGCAGCGCCAAAGTTCAGAGTTGGAAAAACGTTTTTGAGTTTTTTTTTTGGAGGAAATTCAAAAATTTAATTAGTGAAGTGTAAATTTCTCATGATTTTCTGACAGATGATGTTTAAATAATTTTAAGGAAACATGAAGCATACTTTGAGGATGGTTGAAGGATAAATGTGGCCATTAACAAAATTAAAGCATAATTTTAGGGGTTAGAACTAGAAAAAAGTTTTTGGCGTTGATAAATATACAGATTTTACTTACATAGTTGAAGGATTATAGATATCAACTTATTGTTAGGATTGTTTTATTGCATTCTAAGTATGTTTGTAACTTTGTTACAAAGTCCTGTTTTAATCTTTTGGCCATCTTTGCTCGTATACTGAATAGGTAAGAGAAGAAAAACATTATTTTTGTTGAATACTGTCTGGTTCTTTGGTAATTATGAAACCAATGTGAAATTCTGGTCCTTTTTCACTATTGACCTAAAAGTAGGCAACATAATTTTTGTTCTTTTGGATTTTCCCAGCAAAATTTGTAATTAAAATACATCCTTTGTAGTCGCACAGATAATGAAAGGAACAGAGAAATATTAAAATTAAGTCATTAAACGACAACGTGCATGTATGTTAACTCCTCCCGGCATCAGGATCGAAAACATAAGACTGCAATCACCCACACACACACTCATGTGTTTTCCACTCATACACTCAAAAATACACACACACATTACCCACGTTTACACATTAAAATAACAATTAAATGTTTATGGCAAACAAAAGCTCAATGAAAAGGCAGCCAAACAGAAAAGGATTCCAAAGAGAAGACAGAGAAAAACAACAAATGAACATGGCTTAATGAAACAAAGGCGCAGCCTGGCGCGAAAACAGGACACCAACACATACAGAGGCAGACACCGAAACTCGTTTACACCAAAACCCATTTTCGCACATACATAAACACACGGGAAACCCCAAAATGAACAACAGCAAATAATGCCGAAAAAGGACATTTACCTACAAGGACATGAATGTACATACAGAGGCACATATACGGCAAATAAACGGAGATAAAGGGAGACACGAGTAGAAGGATTTACAGGAAAATTACAATTGTAAAACGTGCATATGAATTTAATTATTTACTTTTTATAAGCAACGAATCACGGTACGCTGGTAAACACAGTTTGTCCATTCATTTGTCACAACTTCTGTACAGACTGTCGTAAAAAGATTTGGCCCACACTTTCAACAAGTGGACAAATTGAGTTCGGCCGGGCCAAATCTAGTTCGAAATTTGAGGTTTTGACAATGAAATAAAAAAAGTAAATATTCCCTCTATTCTATGAAAGAGGGTGTCATAAGATAGTACGTATAATTCGTTTAACTCATATAAACTTGCTATTTTCCTGTAAGTCGTGTCTCTTTTATCTTCCTTTATTTGCCGTATATATGCCTCTATAGGTCCATTCACGTCATCGTAGGTAAATGTCATATTTTAGCATTATTTGCTTTTATTCGTCTTTTGTTTGTTGTAGACCTTTGGGGATTTCTACTGTGTAGTAGGCGACTCTATTGGTTGTCTACTGAACTCTAGAAATGGTAGACGTCCTTTCATCTAATCCTAGTCCCGCGATATTGGTCTTGGTCTTTTGTCCTCATGCAAGGATTTGAAGCCAAGCTTCAGTATTAAGGATCGTCTTATCATCGCTCGATTTGACCCAACAGACTCTCTTGAATAAATCTAAATGGTAATTACAAAAATATTACAACTCTAAGATATACTTCTGCAGTGCCTAGACATGGTAGATGTTCTTTCTACTCATTATCTAGCGCTGGCTATAAAGCTAAAAAATATGCCCAGCCTCTATTCTATCTACCAGTTGCGGAAAAATATCCTAAAAATGAAAATACAACTACTATAATATTTTCAAATTGTACCTAAAGGCTTCTTGAACATTATCAAGATGACTTGCTTTGAAGTTGCGGTTTATAAACTCCAGCCTACGTACATTGCTTAGTATTAATTATTCTCGTGAATTAAATTTTTTACCTTATTGCGCTTTTAATTTCAATAAAAATATAAACAAAGTGTTGCATACTTTTAGGGCTTATCTTTTTATGACAATTTTTAATTCTTGCTTACCATCTCTTGTTCGGCATCGCCTTTTACAAGGATTAAAAGCAAACCTTCGTTATTAAAAAATCCTTTCATCGAATCTATTAGCTATGTTTGACAAAACCATCAATAGAAATAAGTCTTTATAAGTGCCTTCTGGTTGGGCCCTCCATGTCACCTACAGTTTATGGACTTACACAACAATCCTTCATGTAATGTCAAATTTATTAAGCCCACTGTAGCCTAGATATGCTCTTTTACTCCTGCATTTACTAATACATAAGCGCGTGACTGTCACACAGTACAGTACCCGGAAATGAAGTACAGAAGACGAAATCTGTGAACTACTGAACCTTTTCACCTCCTAGCAAGGATCATTTCTTGCAAATGATCGCTTGGTGCAATGATTTTGAGCTTACCTCAAATTCACTGTACCTTTTCACGTCCCAGTTAAGATCATCTCGTAAATAAACGCTTAGTTCTATGAATCGATCACACCTTTTGTATTGAAGGATCGTCTTTCGCATATCTTGTTAATAAACTGAACCAACCAATACCCAATACTGAAGCGCTCAACTTATTCGTTACTACCTCATAGTAATCCTTGCTCCCCTTCTCGTTTTCATCTCTCATATGCCAGAGTTTCAAAAAAAGTTTGCAACAACCGAAAAACTCGTGCTTTTAGTATAAACATAACAAAAAAGGTATGCTACTCCAAACATTAAAAGGTTTACCAAACGTACCTAAAAAGTTTGTAATTGAAATTAAAAATTTTGCAAGTTAACGATGTCAAATACTAAAGATTTTATGTTGGTTTTTTCCTCCTGCAGCTTAGATAGGAATTCAGAAATTGTCATAAAAAGATAAGCATAAAAGTATGCACCACTTTGCTTTTATTTCAGTAAAATTAAAAGTGAAATTTGAGTAAAAAAGTAATTCTGTAAAGCAGACGACCCATAGAGTCGCCAACTATACAGTAGACGACCCATATAGTCGACTACTATACAGTAGACGACCCATGGAGTCGCCTACTATACAGTAAACGACCCATGGAGTCGCCTACTATACAGTAGACGACCCATGGAGTCGCCTACTAAACAGTAGACGACCCATGGAGTCGCCTACTATACAGTAGACGACCCATGGAGTCGCCTACTATACAGTACGCGACCCATGGAGTGGCCTACTATACAGTAGACGACCCAAGGAGTCACCTACTATACAGTAGACGACCCATGGAGTCGCCTACTATACAGTAGACGACTCATGGAGACGTCTACTATAAAGTAGACGAGCGCATAGAGTCGCCTACTATACAGTAGACGACCCATGGAGTCGCCTACTATACAGTAGACGACCCATAGAGTCGCCTACTATACAGTAAACGGCCCATAGAGTCGCCTCATATACAGTAGACGACCCATTGAGTCGCCTACTATACAGTAAACGTCCCATAGAGTCGCCTTCTACACAGCAGACGACCCATAGAGTCGCCTACTATACAGTAGACGACCCTTAGAGTCGCCTACTATACAGTAGACGACCCATAGAGTTGCTTACTATACAGTAGACGACCCATAGAGTCGCCTACTATACAGTAAACGTCCCATAGAGTCGCCTACTACACAGTAGACGGCCCATAGAGTCGCCTACTATACAGTAGACGACCCATAGAGTCGCCTACTATATAGTAGACGACCCATAGAGTAGCCTACTATACAGTAGCCGACCCATAGAGTCGCCTACTATACAGAAGACGAACCATAGAGTCGCCTACTATACAGAAGACGACCCATAGAGTCGCCTACTATATAGTAGACGACCCATAGAGTAGCCTACTATACAGTAGCCGACCCATAGAGTCGCCTACTATACAGAAGACGAACCATAGAGTCGCCTACTATACAGTAGACGACCCATGGAGTCGCCTACTATACAGTAGACGACCCATGGAGTCGCCTACTATACAGTAGACGACTCATGGAGACGTCTACTATAAAGTAGACGCATAGAGTCGCCTACTATACAGTAGACTACCCATGGAGTCGCCTACTATACAGTAGACGACTCATGGAGACGTCTACTATAAAGTAGACGACGCATAGAGTCGCCTACTATACGCCTTCTCTAAAGAAGACGACTTATAGAGTCGCCTACTATACAGTTGACGACCCATAGAGTCGCCTACTATACAGTAGACGACGCATAGAGTCGCCTACTATACAGTAGACGACGCATAGAGTCGCCTACTATACTGTAGACGACGCATAGAGTCGCCTACTATACGCCTTCTCTAAAGAAGACGACTTATAGAGTCGCCTACTATACAGTTGACGACCCATAGAGTCGCCTACTATACAGTAGACGACCCATAGAGTCGCCTACTATATAGTAGACGACCCATAGAGTAGCCTACTATACAGTAGACGACCCATAGAGTCGCCTACTATACAGAAGACGACCCATAGAGTCGCCTACTATATAGTAGACGACCCATAGAGTAGCCTACTATACAGTAGCCGACCCATAGAGTCGCCTACTATAGAGAAGACGAACCATAGAGTCGCCTACTACACAGTATACGACCCATAGAGTCGCCTACTATACAGTAGACGACCCATAGAGTCGCCTACTATACAGTAGATGACACATAGAGTCGCCTATTATAATGTAGACGACCCATAGAGTCGCCTACTATACATTAGACGACCCATAGAGTCGCCAACTATACATTAGACGACCCATAGAGTCGCCTACTATACAGTAGACGACACATAGAGTCGCCTACTATACAGTAGACGACCCATAGAGTCGCCTACTTTATATTAGACGACTCTATGCCTTCTATATAATAGACGACCCATAGAGTTGCATACTATCAGTTCAGGCATGTCCGTCTGTGCAGCTGGTTCGCACGATTGCTCGTGAAAGAAGCTACCATTCTTTTTGGAATTTTTTATGGCGTAATATTTTTCCAAAACTGCCCATGGGATGAAGAATGGACAATATCGCCATACCCCTTCCAGTACCTTCCACATACCCCTTCCTATACTTCCCAGGCAAATATAACATTTCGCCTACTTTTAGAATTTTTTTAATATCTTGAATGTTTTTATCACCATCTCGCTAAAAATCAGTACTTGATGGCGAAGGCATTAGGTGAACTTCGTAACAGAAAATTAGGGTTCTAGCCACGGCACCGTAGGTACCCCCAAGAGTTCATGAAATTCGCTGAAAATTTGCATATAAAATTTGATTGACACGCCTAATTCTGGTACCTCCCATGCAGTGCACCATTGCGCCCACATTTGCTTTTCGTGTAATATCTTGTAGGCAACTTCTACGATCTAGGTACATTCACTATATGAAAACGATAGCTGGCAAATGGATTTTCGACTAATTATTACAAATAGAAGCTTAAAAAAGTGTCAATAAATATTTTTCCCTCTTTCCGTCCTCCTTTTTCTTGTTTTCCCTTCATTTATACAATGCATTTAATGGGGTTTAGGGGTTTTAAAAAAAATAATGAAAAATAAAAATTTTACTACAAGCATAGTTCGTTTAGAAAACATCTGGTCACCCTTAGCTTTTGCAAATCCACAGAGACTAAAACGCCCTAACATATTTTACAGCTAAAGCTTTAATTTTCCCCATACTTTAAGTTTCTGCCGACTCCTATTATTTAGTTATTTCTATACCACAAAATTATCCCTAACAATTCATTGCTCGTATTGCTCTCTGCTCTGGCGAAACTGAAAAAAGGACTCTATAATTTCATGGCCTCCGGTTACTCAAAAACAACAATTTCAATTTTTATTACTTTAGAAGAGCGTACAATAGAACTGAACAAATCCACAGGATATTTATGTGAGATGAGAACAAAAGGAATTTGGTGGGTCTGATGAGCTCACATGTCATAACTAAAGCTTTGTGGCAATGATGACCTCAAACAAAGTCATAAAGTCTGGAACAAGGCAGGCGGCACCCATTGGATGAGCGACCACCACCAGCACATGTGTGGCCGATGAGGATGATTATCATCATCAGGCGCATACGAGTACACATTCGCAAGGCACCAGCCAGCAACTCTTTCATTAAGGACCAATTTTCGTTTGTGTGGCTGGGGTTAGAGGACATGTCGAAACGCCCTTTTGGACCCTTTTGGTCCGGGGTTTAGGTTATAATTTATATAACATTGTATAGGTCTAATTGAAGATTGCGGCCTGCAGTTATAAAGTTGATAATAAATAAAAGGGAGAAGGATAATGATCCACATGTTTTTTGTAGTTTGGGGGTATAATTTGAAATGCATGTTTTATTTTTTAGATTGTTTAAAATTAATATCCTTTTCGTTTTGTTGTCTCCTTTATTGCAGGTGAGTGAATCTAAGAATGATCTCCGGGGCTTTGAGGGTAAGAGATACACAACTTATGAAATATAATTTCGAACTTTATGACATTTTTGTATTCGATAACATAATGTAGGTATTGGACAGAATATTCCGCACAGTGAAGCATTTTATGTTGAGTGCAGCCACACTTTACCAGTGAATTAGAGTGTCCAAAACCAAAAACCGACATTCCGGCTTTAATGTCTAAGTCCGACAGTTGGTTTCTCAGAAATGCCTAATACCCGATATGTTGGTTTAACCGCTTTTTATGCAGTAGGGTTTTTCGATTTTTGGTTGTTTTATGTAAAATTAAAGAAAATTCATAATTCGCTCGTATGGAATACACAACTTTTAAAAATATTCTTGACCCACTTTTAAGATCGACGCTGAATCACCTGTCCAGATTCGATTTAAAGATGTCTGTATGTCCGTTCCTCCGTCCATCTGCTGTCCATCATAATATTGTAATCAAACTTCCGGTAGCAATTATACGAGTGCTTCTATATGTAACGCGCAAAATAGAAAGGGACCTAAGGGTAAAAACCAGTTTTGTTCAGGAGAGCCATTTTAAAGATAAGGTCCCTTTCTATTTGCGCTTAGAATCTTCGACTTCACTTTCATAAAACGCGCATATCTCTGAGAGGGAACTCTTTTGGGGCATTCGACGCTCAGATGTTGTCCACATCAAAAAAAAGTGAAAATTGATTTTTTTTACCCTTAGGTCCCTTTTTCTATGCGCTGCCACATATATCTTTCTGGCCTAATGATGAAATTGCGAGTATTTATTATCAAAAACGGTATTATTTATTTTTTCAAAGTATTCTCCAGCATGATTTATACACTTTTGCATGTGCTTAAACCAATTGTCGAAGCACTCTTTCCACTCCGATTGAGACACCTCCAAAAAATGGCTTTTGAACGCTTCAACAGCAACTTCTGGCGACGAAAATCGTTGACTACGCGTTTTTTCTTGATGTGCGGGAATAACATGAAGTCATTAGGTGCCAAGTCAGGGCTGTACGGCGGATGACCCATCAATTCGACGTTTTGGCCGGTCGAAAAGGCTCTAGTTTTAGCCGGAAACATTTGACAAAAACCCAATCGATCAATATTTCTTTATTTCTGTGTTAAAGTTGAATGACACTGCGGTGAACCGACTGTAATTTGTCATGGAAATACAACAAAACGCCAAGAACGGGGGTAAAACGTGGAAAATGTACGAAGGAAAAACAATAAAAACAAAACGTCAAGAAGAGAGATTTTCGGTAAAGTCAATAAGAAAAGCGAAATCTGGCTTAGTTCTTTGAAAATTATAATTTCCTTTTTAGTTTTATTTAAATCCCATTCTACAGGAGTTTCGCAATAATTAAATGCCAACAATTTTCCTCGCCGACTAATAAAACAGTGAATTAAGATAATTTAAATGAAATCTATTTCTAATTTACAAAAACTTTTATACACACCTGCTCATAATAATAGATACGCCTAAGTCACTTTTTTTTAAAGAAGAAAAAAATCAGTCCATATTTTTAAAGCAACTTAGGAACGAAACTTCATGTTATTTTTTATATGTGTAAAATTGAGACACCTCCAAAAACTGGCTATTGAAAGCTTCAACAGCATCTTCTGGCGACGAAAATCGTTGACTACGCTTTTTTTTCTTGATGTGCGGGAGTAAAAAGAAGTCATTGGGTGCCAAGTCAGGGCTATACGGCGGATGACCCATCAATTCGACGTTTTGGCCGGGCAAAAAGGCTCTAGTTTGAGCCGATGTGTGAGAGCTTGTCATGGTGCAATTTCGTTTTTCGAATATCTCCAAAGACTTCAGACAAACAAATTGTGGTGTA
This sequence comes from Hydrotaea diabolus, assembly GCA_963513945.1. Taxonomy (NCBI): domain Eukaryota; kingdom Metazoa; phylum Arthropoda; class Insecta; order Diptera; family Muscidae; genus Hydrotaea; species Hydrotaea diabolus. The sequence goes on from OY740718.1 coordinate 25,170,757, forward strand.
TCACTCAACATTGACCTCCTACGTTGCTCAAGCGGAACAGTCGCCACATGACTAGTTTTGCCGAAGAAACAGGCGACCATTTGCTTCGAAGTGCTTCTTCCACGAACAACTTTCGTTGGATTTGGCTCGTCTTCGAAGACCCATACGGTCGATTGCTATTTTGTTTCGGGCTCATACGCATAGATCCATGATTCGTACCCTGTGATGATCTTATAAACGTCTTTTGAAGCACCGCGATCGCATTTTTTTTTTTTCAAAATTTCTTCTTTTTCTTCTTTCACCAATCGACACGAGCCTTTTTTTGAGCGATTGCCAAATTGTGCGAGATCCAACGAGAACAAACCTTTTTTACGGTCAGGTGTTCATGCCATATTGAATGTATGCTGGTTGAAGAAATGCCCAAGGATGGCTCTATCTCACGGTATGTCACATGACGATCTTGCATTATAAGTTCTCTGCAACAACGGCCGTTTTTGGACGACCTTCGTGTTTGAGCCAGCGTCGGCCACGATTGAATTCATTAAACCGGTTTTTCACAGCGCTATAGGATGGTGCCTCATCGCCATACAAAGTTTTAAGTTTATTGATGCACTCTTGTGATAATCCACGTCGAAAGTTGTGAAATATGAACGCACGGAAATGTTCACGAGTTAATTCCATTTTTTTGCCAAATTGATTTTTTCAAGTCACTGTAAACAACACAAATGATAGTCGTACGTCAAAACGATCTGAGTACGTTTATGCTAAAAAAAATGTCAAGCTATCCAATGAAAATGTCAGATGGCGCCAGACAACACTTGACACCCTGTTACACCCTTTTCTTTATAGAAGTATGGTCCCACAATGCAGCTTGATTAAATTGGGCATCAAGCAGTAACTCGTTCTGGATGCAGTTACGTATTCCGTAGGAGTATTGGTGGATTAGATTCACTTCAATATGGCAATTTTGCTTGTTGAGCGTGTCGTTTAGATAAAAATGGGCCTCATCAGTCATCAGCAAGCAATTTACAACGCTGTTGTTTTCTTCGGCTTCTTCGTTGTCACGGACCCGAAATCATGATAAAAGCAGTGTACAGCCATGAAAATCAATGTCACTTTGCCATTTTGTTAAAAACTTGTCTTCTATTTAAATATAGAAGCAAGAGGTTTTGAGCCGGTTATCCCCCGTTCAATGTGTAAAAACTACAGACCGAAATAACACAAACAAGCTAAAAATTAATTTTTTTAGCAAAATATTATTCGAGTAGGCAAATCCAAAGGGTTTAACTTGCTTGTAAAATGGACTAGTTTAAATATTCACGAGTTATCCGTTGCAGCCACCTTCTGCTAACTGCAATCTGCGCCTAAATTTTTAGAGTCGAAACACTTGGTTTTGTCTGAATTGACGTTGCTTTAGCTGCGATGGTGTCTTGAACCCGAACATAGGAATCTCGATAGTACAGGATGGAGCGCGGTATTTTGCTTTTTTGCACTGCTGGCTGTGGCGGCACTGTTGTTATAAGAAAGTGCAGAGTGCACGTGGCTTATAGGGGTTGACGGGAGATTTGTATTCGTCTGCCTTTCGGTTGCCATGATGCATTGGACAGCAGAGGAGAGGTCATTTTGTGTTTAAGCTTATTTTTTTAAATGCGCACTAGATCATTGCAGAGCAGCGTGCTTTTCGTTTACAATTCGCTGTTCGCCCACGCTGACATGTTCCTGGACGGCAATCAATTGTGAATTGAGTGAAACTAACTATTCTCTTTCATTGATAGGCATTCCGAACCGCCCTCGTAACTTCATTGAGAACAGCGGGAAATGTGTCATTGGTACGAAGGGGACCTGAGAGAAGGATTTCAACACCAAAAAACATCGAGAGAGTTAGAGCAGCAGCACTGCAATCTCCAAAACGATCTGCTCGGAAGCAATCACTTGCTTTTGGCATTTCCAGACTTTTTTTCAGCCAGCCCTTGAGGCAATGCAATTAGAGGATACATGGTTGCAACAGGAAGGTGCCACTGCACCCACCGCGAGGCAAATGGACGGCTTATCTCTTCGAGGGGTAATGCGAACTGGCCGGCACGCTCACCAGACTAAGCCCCATGCGATTTTTTCCTTTTGGGTTGCCTGAAGTCGAAGGTGTACATCAACCGTCCCAACGCCTTAGAAGACCTAATTAACAATATTGGGGCTGAAATTGGCAGAATACCAGTCGAAATGCTTGTTAGAGTTCATGAAAACTTTTGAAAACGTATAAAGCAGTGCGTGTATAGCGAAGGTCGACATTTTCCAGATACACTTTTTAAACTTCGCTTCTACATCATCTTCTGGCAGCGTTAGCTACGCATTATTTTCTTTATGTGCGGGAATAAAAGATGTCATTGGGTGCCAAGTCAGGGCTGTACGGCGGATGACCCATCAATTTGTCGTTTTGGTCGGTCAGAAAGGCCCTGGTTTGAGCCGATGTGTGAGAGCTTGCCATGCTGCATAATCATTCGTCTTCTTTTGACTTCAGGCAAACAAATTGAGGTTGCCTGAAGTCGAAGGAGTATATCAACCGTCACAATACCTTGAAAGACCTAATTAACAATATTGAGTCGGAAATTGGCAGAATACCAGTCGAAATGCTTGTTGGAGTTTATAAAAACTTTTGAAAACGTATGCAGCAGTGTGTGGATAGCAAAGGTCGACATTTGCCAGATACACTATTCAAACCATGTAATTTAAAAATTGCAATCCCAAATAAGCAAATTACCGGTGGAGCACCCTGTACAGTCTTCGTGTGATGCTTCCAGATTCGGCGAACATGTTCACCAGCCTCATAATAGTCTGTCTACTCAGGGTGTTCCGCCCAACTCCCGCCTAAATTCCCTTTGCACGGAAAATCTGTACTGCCAAAACATGGTACTGCTGCACAAACCAAATCCATTCTTCGGTATCCCAAGCATTAACTTTAATAAATCTAAATACTTAAATCCCACATCAAATAAAGAATAAACAGAGAAAACAAATATTTTGTTTTGTTTTTGTAGTAAAATTCGTTCGCCACCCTTTAAAAATGGTTGTCCAAGTAAAGCGCACGAAGTTAATTGTTAATAAATTTTTTAATTTCTTTTAATTATTTTGAATTTTTTATTATGGTAGAATTATGTATGACAATTCAGTGTGAAACTAAATATCGACCAAATGCTCGCCAGGGCTTCAGTGGCATACCTTTAGCCGATGGTCCACATTTTTAATGATTTTGAGACATCAGGAGGTTCAATGTCGTTTATGTGCCGCATTATCTCATCCTTTTGCTCTTGAATTGTTCTTGGCTTATTGACGTATACTTTTTCTTTAAAAAATATATATGTGACAGCGCATAGAGAAAGGGACCTAAGGGTAAAAAAAAATCAATTTTAATTTTTTTTCTTTTTTTGATGTGGACCCATGCCCCAAAAGTGTTCCCTCCCAGAGATATGCGCGTTTTATGAAAGTGAAGTCGACGATTCTAAGCGCGAATAGAAAGGGATCTTATCTTTAAAATGGCTCTCCTGAACAAATTTCATCAACTTTTCACTTTTTTTTGATGTGGACACCATCTGAGCATCGAATGAGACCGATCCCATGCCCCAAAAGTGTTCTCTTCCAGAGATATGCGCGTTTTATGAAAGTTAAATCGACAATTCTAAGCTCAAATAGAAAGGGACCTTATCTTTAAAATGTCTCTCCCGAACAAACCTGGTTTTTAACCTTAGGTCCCTTTCTATTTTGCGCGTCACATATATTAAAATATGGGATATTCCTTAAATATCCCAAAATCATATGACCGTGGTCATGTGGACCGTGGTCACCACGACGTGAGCTAGTACGGCCATTGAATTTCTCGCGCAAAAAAACCTTTGTTCCGTTGGCTGTATGACAATGGCACCATCGTGATGGAACCGTCCAGGTTTATATCCTCAATTACTGACCAAAAGAAATCCGTTAGCAACTCGCGATAGTGAACACCCTTCACGGTAACTGCTTGGCCGACGACATTTTCGAAGAAGTACGACCCGGTGACTGCGCCAGCCCATAAACCGCACCAGTTACTCTTTGTGGATGCATCGTCTTGTCACCAATCACTCGTGGACTTTAATATGCCGAAATGCGGTAATTCTGCAGGCTAACGAATCCAGTGTGGACACTTTTGGTCGATTATGCTCACCAAAAGAATCACAAAGTGCACAGAATACATTATGATGTGAACGGACATTTTCGTAAAAGGCTTCAACAATCTTGAGGCGTTGCTCAATTGTGTACCTCTCCATGGCTGAATTACTAGTCAAAAACTGAAAATGACAAATTAAGTTTGGGAAAAAACTGAAAATGTCAAATTAAATTTGGGAAAAAACTGAAAATGCCAAATTAAGTTTGGGAAAAAACTTGACGTTAAGAGTAAGTGGTGACTCACAATTAACATCGTGCATTATCCCACTCGTACTTTTCCCACTCCTGGTCCACCCTAGAGTACTTTTAAATATTAATGAGTTTTAAGCAGAACTTTCGAAGGACATTTAGCTCTTTTATTGCGGAAGTTTCTTTTTGCCTCAGAGCGGACCGTTAGCGCATGCGAAACCTAGAGCTAAGTTAAGTTCCAAGGTTAAACTATTGGCAGGTGATAACTTTGAATAGCAAATGTCAATTTGTTTTGAATGCAAAAAAATAAAATGTTCCATCCAATTATCACATAAAGACTCTGCAAAAATGTTATTGCAACTTTTATCGAACACCCATAATTATTCAGCAAAATTCAGCAAAATCTGTGTGATCGCACGCTCATGCATTTATACTCGATATAGATATAGTCCTGTTCGCTCCATGAAATATCGTCTATTTTAAACCACACAAAAAATGTTGATACATCTTCTATCAAACACATAATTATTCAGCAAAATTCAGCAATGTCTGTGTGATCGTAATCTGACGCATTCAGAGGTTTTTGAAACGTTTACTCCATGATATATCGCCTATTTTAAAGCAAAAAATGTTAATACAGTTTTATCGAACACTTAAAATTATTCAGCAAAGTCTGTGTCAGGCAGTCATAAAATATTGGCCAGTTAACCCCAAAAAAATCATCTTTTTTATGAATCTGTATTTGCAAAACCTATTCATCGATCAATGTATTTGAATAGATTGCCACCCCTAGAATTAGATTGCCACCCCAAGAAAATTTTACAAATTCTCTTCTACTCTGGCTTTTCAAAACAATTCAGCTAACTAGAACTGTTCGCATTCTCTGCCAACCAAGAAAACAAAATTGCTTTTCAATTATCCTTAAAAATTCCTGCACTTTACTCTCTCGGTGTAATTCAAAAACTTACAAGTAAATCCTTCAAATAAATACCACCGACAACAATTTTTCGTTTCCGACTTTCAGTAAGAATTGAGAATACCCAACAAATAACCAGAAACTAGTGTTGAAAAGCAAATTAGAGTTTCTTCACCACTTGTGCTATGCTGCCTCCCCTTGAAGTAGGTTTCACACTTTAAATGTGGCAAAAGTAAAATACCAGAACGCATTCCCTCTATCCCTGTAGTCCTACTTAAGCAAACAGGAAAAAAGAGAAAAGTACCCAAAATGGATGTGAAAAAAGCAAACATTAATTTCAAACTTAATCTACCTTTACCGGTGGGGATACTTGTACATTGGCCAAGGCTACGAGCGCTACGAACGTGGCCGAAACAAATGGCGTTAAAAGTTAAGACCATATATAAGCCACAAAAACCAAAGTATTTAATAGAGTAAAGAAACCGCAAAAATAAAATGAAAAACAACACAACTAAAACCAATTTCCCTGGGCCAAAGCCAGATGAGGAACATTACACTCAAGGATCAGAAAGCCTGCCTGCCTGGCTGGTCGTACTCCCACAAAGCCAAGAGGAGCAAAACTCATTTTGATTTTAATCGAATGCCAGAAATGAACTTTCCAATCGGTGTTTTTCGCTTCTTGCAGGTACTGTTTTTTCGAACAGTCTTCGTTTCGACTTCCTCTGGTGCTGGTGGGAGTGCCGTTTTTTGTAAATTGAGTGAAGGAATGCAAAAAAGCTATCAAAAGTTAATTGAAATTCACCGCAAAAATTAGACCAGACCACCAAAAGGTGGCAAAGGTAAATGTTACAATGACACGAAAATGCAATAAAAACAAGTGATTGAAATCGAATACTGCCAGCCAACAGGAGATGGATAAAAAAACAACAGCTCAGCAGTAAAAAATAACAGCAGAAAAAAGACTCGGTTGCATGTCAGAAAGAATTTGAATAACATTTTAGAAGAAACACTTTTTTCATATCAGATATATTTAGAAGAATATTAAAGAAAAAAATATGGACTTGTTCTTAGAGCAAAAAAAAACTATATTTATTGAAAAATATTCTCAGATTTTTTCTTAAATTAAATATTTTAGAGAGTTACAAGGTTACCAAAAGCGAGGAAAATCAAATATTCCGGGGGAGGACGAGACAATTGGAAAGACCCCTATGCGACAAGATCGAGTTTTAGTATAAAAGAAACGACGCCAAAATTTTATCAACGAGTCAAACACCAGGCGAAAGACTCGACTACTGACATAGCTTCGACAAAGAAATGGGAATCTAGTAACTGATATGTCGAGTGTGCTATGGATTTTAGAAAAGCATTTTTCGCATTTATTAACGGTTAAGGGTCTTGCCGATGACAACCACACTCTACTAATCACAGGTGATGGAGCAAAAATTATATAGAACAGACTGCTCCTAGTGGTGGAGGAGCGCATGGTATAGCTGATCGATTTCGCCGTTGCAAGAAAAATGGGAATAAGTAGCACCAGATTCAACCATCACAATGTCCAGAGAGCTACGTCGCTGTCACCTGAAGGAAACACGACCTCTTTACTACCAAGGAATAGGTCAAATCAGCTTTATCCCAGCTTAAATATAACAAAGCCGCGGAAACCGATGATCGCTGATCGATTTCGCCGCTGCAAGAAACATGGGAATAAGTAGCACCAGATTCAACTCACAATGTCCAGAGAGAGCTACGTGGCTGTCTCCGACTTCTTCCCTACCAAGGAATAGGTCAAATCAGCTTTATCCCAACTTAAGTACAACAAGGCCGCGGAAACCGATGAACGCTGATCGATTCCGCCGCTGCAAGAAACATGGTAATAAGTAGCACCAGATTCAACCTTCACAATGTCCAGCGAGCTACGTTGCTGTCTTCTGATGGAAACACGACCTCTTCCCTTCCAAGGAATAGGTAAAATCAGCTTTATCCCAGCTTAAGTACTTTACAACAAAGCCGCGGAAACCGACGGAATTCCGGTGGAGCTGTATTTGTCCTAACGAGACGAGCTGATATTAGCGGATAAATGTCTTGCCGATGACAGCCTTACTCTACCACAGATGCTGGAGCTAAAATTATATAGAACAGACTTCCCCTAGCGGTGGAGGAGCTCCGTGTTATAGCAGATCGATTTCGCCGCTGCTAGAAACATGGTAATAAATAGCACCAGATTCAACCATCGCGATATCCAGGGAGCTACGTTGCTGTCACCTGATGGAAGCACGACCTCTTTCCGACACAGGAAGCGATCAAAACAGCAATAACCCGGCTTTATAACAATAAAGCCGCAGAAGCCGATGGAATTCCGATGAAGATGTATATGTCCTGAGGAGACGAGCAGATAAGGAGCATGCATCAGCTAGTTTGCACTATCTGGAAGAACGAATGCATGCCCGATTATTAGAACCTCAGCGTACTAAGAACGATTCACAAGAAAGGAGACAAACCCGTTTGCGCAAACTGCCTTGCAGAAAGTCTCTCAGCCATCGCCTATACTGTGTGAAGGATTGAAGCACAAACTCGCCGAATAAGGTACGATATAAGGCGGAACACAACTGGTGCTTGTGGCAATCATTAGATTTGCAAACAATTAATTGCTATGACCAATTTGCTAATGGTATTTTTTAAAAAAAAATGGTTCGATTATTACTGACTTTATACCACTCGATTAACCAAATTTGTTTTCCAGTAAAAATCATCTTTCATCCTTTCTACTTTTCCTAGTCATGGCCCTCCCTATAAGTACTACAAGTACTTCAATTGTGTAAGCAACAGTTTTTGCCTCCGGCTAATATTTTAAATTTTCAAGTTTCAAATACTTGGTCAGTTTTACCGATACTACAGTTTCAATAGCTAAAACTTACAGAGAACCAACTAACATTTGGTTGTTCTGATGGTATACTTGAGGTGCATGTAACCTCAATCAATCGGTTGTGGCAACGAATTGGTTATCTGTGTGTGTAGAACTAAATGCTCAGTTAAAATTGGAAGTGACAGGAACAGGACATCTTAAGTATAAGATGTCCTGTTCCTGTGTAAGGACATAAATACTGTTACAACATTGAACACACCCATTTCAATCCTAGAACTAAACATACACCATTAATGTCATATGGGTTTTGAAAGCTAACCTCAATAGCGTTAGTCTGTAACGGGATTTCAAAATTGTTTCAACTTTCATCAACTTTGATCAGATAATGAGAACCGTATCGCTGTAATAGCGCTTTTCAAGTGTGAAATGAAAAAACGATATTTTCAAAACGCTCCGGCCATTAGGGATTAGCCGCATGTTCGTCCACCGATGCATAAAACTGTTTGAGGAGACTGGAGATGTAAAATACCGCCACCGGTAAGACCCCCACGCTCTGTTCGAACACCTCATGTCATCAAAGCCGTTAAATCAAGAATTCACAGAAATCCGCCCCGAAAACAGAAAATCATGGCCCGTGAAATGAATACCACGCAAAAGTCCATGAGTCGAATCATTAAAAAAGTATTGGGACTTGGGGCTTTCAAACGACGTACCGGACATTTATTGACTGCAGCTTTAGTAAAAATAGGGTTGAAAAATGCAAACTTCTTTTAGTGAAGCACGCTGATAACTTGCACAAAAAAATTTTGTTCACCGATGAAAAAATTTGTACCGTTCAGGAAAAATTTAACAAGCAAAATCATAAAGTGTATGCGCGGTCATCTAAGGAAGCATCTGAACTGATGCCAAGGGTGAAAAAGGGTCATCACCCAGCTTCAGTCATGGTTTGGTGGGGTGTCTCTTACGATGGGGTCACAGACCTGCATTTCTGCGAACAAGGAGTCAACACATCGGTCAAAGTTTACCAAGAAACTGTTTTGGAAGCTGTTGTGAAGCCTCTTATCAATTTCCTGTTCCAAAACCAGCCATGGACTTTCCAGCAGGATTCTGCGCCGGCCCATACGGCTAAAACGTCCCAGGACTGGCTTCGAAACAATTTGCCAGCGTTCATTTCCTTTGAAGAATGGCCCTCAGGCAGTCCAGATTTAAAACCAACGGATTACAAATTGTGGACGGTTTTAGAGGACAAGGTTTGTCGCAAAAGATACCCCAACATTGGATCTCTTAAGACTGCTTTGGTTCGAGCTGTGGCCAATTTTAAAATGGACGAGGTTCGTGCAGCTATCTCGATTGGCCAGTGCGACTTAAGGCGTGTGTAAAGGCAAAAGGCGGACATTTCGAATAAGTAGATTCTTTTTGGATACAATATACATCAATAAAAATATTAAAAAAATTGGTCCAAAAACATTCAGTACTTTTTATTTTACAGCATAAAACGTGTGTAACAGTATTTATGTCCCTACTGCGTAAGTAGTTTTCACCCCTGCTGGTAACTAAAAGTATTTTCGAAAGTTGGAATATATATTTTTGTTTCTTGCATGAAATATTTAATAAAAACATGGCCTCAACTCTGGCTGTGAACTAATAGTAATGCAACTTAAAATTAACAAAAATCTATTATTGAATAACAACGTTAAGCAATCCTAATAAATAATGTTGGGGATCATAGTATGGCTGCGTGTAAATCATACTATGGTTGTGAGGATCATAGTATGGCTGTGGAGATCAAAGTATGGTTGAGTATGAATCATACTATGGTTGTGGGGATCATAGTGTGGTTGCGAGTGAATCATACTATGGTTGTTAGGATCATATTATGGTTGTGTGATAAACATACTATAATTGTGGCGATCATAATATGGTTTTGGAGATAATAGTATGGTTGAGTGTGAGTCGGACTATTGTTGTGAGGATCATAGAATGGTTTTGGAGATCATAGTATGGTTGAGTGTGAATCATACTATGGTTGTGGGGTTCATAGTATGGTTACGTGTGAATCATACTATTTTTGTGAGGATCATAGTATGGTTGTGGATATCATAGTATGGTTGAGTGTGAATCATACTATGGTTGTGGGGATCATAGTATGGTTATGTGTGAATCATACTATTGTTGTGAAGGTCATAATATTGTTGTGTCACAACCATATACCCAACAATAGTATGATCCTCTTCGAATATTGTCACCCCAACCATACTTTTTTTCTGCGTGTAGAAGTAATTAAAGCGGTGGGCGAATTGTTAATGGAAATTTGCTTTGCGGTTCTTGAATGAAACACACGTCATTCCATTTTGAGTATTTGTAAGATACTAAATTATTTCAAAAATGTTGAAAATATTTCTAGTCATCTAGTAAAACCTCCTGCAGAGATTACAAATCAAAGCGGAGGCCAAATATGCAATACAAAATATACAATACAATTGTTAATAACATATGTACATCCCTTAGGCTGGTATTCATCCTAAGTACTCGAAAGGTGACACATTTCTTGTGTGTGCGGGCAGCTCCTACCACTGGCCATTATCACCATGTGGAAAAGTACGATCATGAGCGAGCGTACAAATATTATCTAATGTGTACAGTTAACAATTTTATGGGATGCACTTAAGAATGCAACAATACAACAATACAACACACAATTTAAAACATGTTCAACTTTGAACATTCTGCCAGCGGAAAAAGTTCTTAAGGTTTTCTTTATTATTCTTTTCTTAAAACGTGTTCAACTTTGAACACACTTTCTGATTATCACTAGCTATCGGTTCAATACGAATATATAGAAGCTGTACTCCTTCTGTTCTCCTTTCCTTTGCTATTTTCCAGATGCTAACCAACTGCAATAGATATTTGAGCGCCTACCCTGAGTGTGGGATTTAAAAAAAAATAAAAAAATAGAAAAGAGAAGAAAGGAAAAATTTTGAATTAACGCACTTCGTATCCTTTTTGAAAAATTTTTTTTGTATGGCCTTTCATTTTCTTGGTTCACAGGAACTAGGAATCGTTAACGAGTATGAATCAATGACTTGCCACATGTCGAAGAAAGAAAAAAAGCCAATTCTATTTGCCAGTATACCCTTTGAACAGTCTTGAGAATCCATTATCCTTTCTTTACCCATTTCAACACATATAGCAGCCACATAGCTCGGTAATTATCCTCAACAATTAAATGGCCACTAATGTGCCGTTTTGTCCATTGTCTTTTCGATTGTAATGATAATGCATTTTTCATAATCCGTTTTGTTTGTTTTTTTTTGCTTTGTTTCTGTGCATTCTTTTATTTCACAGTTTTTTTATATCCTTCGAGCAGGGGTATTTAGTTAGGTTCTTTTGTCGGAGTGCCCTTCTGCAGCAACGTTAGTACGTGCTTTTGTTAATTTTTGCTATAAAGACTGAATATTTATATTACAAAAACAAAACAAAAAATGGAATGTTGCTTGTTGTTGGTGTTATATTCATGTTATGTATTTTAATTACACCCATTACACATAATAATTACCAGCCAGAACATCACCACTGCCACGGCCATCAACACATCCGTTTTGCCGCCTTTCCTTTAACGCAAAAATCATCATTTAGGTGTGAATAAGTATGTGTGTGAACCGAGGGAAGGCGGCGACGAAAAGAGAATAAATATTTTAAAATGTTTTTATAGAATAAATGACATATATACCACATCTATTTACGTCTTGTGTAAAGAAATATGAAAATTATGCTCACCACTAATGGAAGAGATTAAAGTAAACACGAAAGTCTAAGGCTGAATTATGTTTCTACGCAGCTGAACAGCATTAAATTATAGAAATGTTTAAGATACCACAATTTTAGCAATAGCTTTTTATAATATTACTTGATATTTCTTTGCTGAATTGCATTTCTAGTCAGATTTACATTAAAGACTTTTTTATTTATGTAGAGCCTGCTTAACCACAAACACAAAATTACACATTTAAACAATAAAAGAAAACTAAAAATACTTTAGCTGCATAACACTTAAACACAGCTAAACTAAAAAAATAAAAAAAAAACTTGACAGCGAATGGGAATTGCGAAAGATATCAAATTGCTAATTGAAATTTTCCATTTGAATTTAAAACTTAGCTGAATAACATAAAAATATAAAGATCTTGAAGATACCACCCGCAACTTTAAGAAATACAATAGCTTAAAATGTTGTTTCTTAAAATTTCCTTGCTGAATGGCATCTCTGGTCAGCTTTTTCATTTATATAAATTATTGCGCATAAAAAATAATTAAATAATGCACGCCCACAAATACAAAATTACAAATTTAAATACTAAAAGAAATGAGTTTAAAAATTGAAAAATACTTTAGCTGAATTATACTTGTACACAGCTGAACTACAAAAATTACTAAAAACATTGCATTGAATAGGAATTGGCAATAGTATCAAAATGCTTCTTATAATTTCCATGGTGAATTTTGTTTTTTCTCAGCTGAATAACATAAAATTTTAGAACTATTTAAGGTACCGTAATTTTAAGAAATACATTAGCTTAAGATTGTGTTTCTTAAAATTTCCTTGCTGAATTACATTTTTAGTCAGCTTTTCATTGAAGCTTTTCCATTTATATAAATTATTGTGCATAAAAAATACAAAATTACAAATACACAAATACAAAATTACAAATTTAAACTCTAAAAGAAAAAGAGTTAAAAAATTGAAAAATACTTTAGCTGAATTACACTTGCACACAGCTGAACTACAAAAGTTACTAAAACATTGCAGCGACTAGGAATTGGCAATAGTATCAAAATGCTTCGTATAATTTCCATGGTGAATTTTGTTTTTTCTCAGCTGAATAACATAAAATTTTAGAACTATTTAAGGTACCGTAATTTTAAGAAATACAATAGCTTAAGATTGTGTTTCTTAAAATTTCCTTGCTGAACTGCATCTCTAGTCAGCTTTTTATTAAAGCTTTTTCGTTTATATAAATTAAAATAAATGCCCGCCCTCAAACACAAAATTCCAAATTTAAACACTTAAAGAAGAGAGTTAAAAAATTGAAGAATACTTTAGCTGAATAACATTTGTGTTTTACACAGCTGAACTAAAAATAAATAACAAAAAAAACCATACAAATAATAGGAATTGCGAAAAGTATCAAATTGCTAATTGCAATTTTCTAGCTGAACACTGTTTTTTCACAGCTGAATAGCATAAAATTATTCAAATGTTTAAGAACCGCAATTTTAACAATAACTTAATATAGTATTACTTGAAATTTCTTTAATGAATTGTATTTCTTGCTTTTCGTTATAGCTTTTCTATTCATCTAAATTATTGTGTATAAAATAATATAATTTACACATAATTACAAATTTAAACACTAAAAGAATAGGATTAAAAAATAGAAAAGTAATAAAGCTGAATTTGAATTTGTACTAAGTAGGGACGTAAATACTGTTACACACGTTTTATGCTGTAAAATAAAAAGTACTGAATGCTTATGGGTGATTTTGAGATTATGGGCCAATCTCGACATCATTTTTGACATTCTATTTTTTTGCAAAATTTAATATTTAATTCAGGTAGATGTCTTAGTTCTAAGAAAGACTAGTCATGTTTAAAAGGTACACATCAAAATTTTAATTTTTAACGGAATCATGCGACAATTTAAAAAAATGACCTCCAGGGTAATGACTCATTGACCAGAGAAATGGCGAAGACAATAAAATATACAGTATTTTTCTTTAAAATCAACACATTCATTTTAATTCAGCTCTTTTGTTAAAATAATAAAAGAAAAAATCTGTTGATCGTCATTTCCCTATGAAATATTTTGGCAGGGGAATGATGAATTCCTACAAAACCCCCTGAAATGTTTATTTAAGTACTAACCCTTACAAAATTGACTTGAGCTGATAGTTTATACTTGCAATAAACACAAAAAACACTTGGAAAATTATTAAACGACTTACTAAATTTTAATAAGACTGTTGACGAAAAAACATTTAGAAGTGCACCCACTTCAAGTAATGTTCAATCATTTTTGAGTTGCTTGAAATCAGGATTGGTTTGGAATTTGAATTTTAGCGAATATTAGCTTTTACAGGGGAATACTGTGTATTTTCAGGGATAGAAAATAAACATCCATAAAAATATAAATTGAATAAAAAATTATAATCGTTAATAGCAACAAATTTAATTGAATATTATTTTTTACTATGGACTGGTTTGATTAAATAAATAATTAATATTTTTGTAAAAAATTGAGACAATTTCAATTGAAGGTAGAAATATTTTGAAGAACAAATAAATTTTTTAAAAAACAATTTTAAAGGCTTGAAAGGTCCTATAAAGATCTATTGTATATTACATAATAAAGTATAATATATTATATTTTTCCGCTTGAAACAACCAAGGACAACAAAGTGGCCCATAATCTCAGAAACACCCTTATTGATGTATATTGTATCCAAAAAGAATCTACTTATTCGAAATGTCCGCCTTTTGCCTTTAAACACGCCTTAAGTCGCACTCGCCAATCGTCAATAGCTGCACGAACCTCGTCCATTGGAAAATTGACCACAGCTCGAACCAAAGCAGTCTTAAGAGATCCAGTGTTGGGGTATCTTTTGTGACAAACCTTGTCCACTAAAACCGTCCACAATTTGTAATCCAATGGGTTCAAATCTGGAATGGCTGAGGGCCATTCTTCAGAGGAAATGAACGCTGGCAAATTGTTTCAAAGCCAGGCCTGGGATGTTTTAGCCTTATGGACCGGGGCAGAATCCTGCTGCAAAGTCCATGACTTGTTTTGGAACAGGGAATTATTAAGAGGCTTCACAACAGCTTCCAAAACGGTTTCTTGGGATACTTTGGCCGATGTTTTGACTCCTTGTTCGAAGAAATGCAGGTCAGTGACCCCATCGTAAGAGACACCCCACCAAACCATGACTAAAGCTGGGTGATGACCCTTTTCCATCCTAGGGATCAGTTCAGATGCTTCATTAGATAACCGCGCGTACCTCTATCATTTTGCTTGTTAAATTTTTCCTGAAGGGTAAAAATTTTTTCATCGGTGAACAAAATTTTTCTGAAAATGCAAAAACGTTTGCCTTTTTCAATCGTATTTTGTTTTAAAGCAATGTCCGGTACGTCGTTTGAAAGCCCCAAGTCCCAAGTCTTTTGTAATGGTTCGACTCATGGAGTGATATTCATCTCACGGGCCATGATTTTCTCTTTTCGGAGCGGATTCCTGTGAATTCTTGATTTAACGGCTTTGGTGACATTCAGTGTATGAACAGAGCGTGGGCGGCCCTACCGGTGGCGGTCTTTTACATCTCCAGTCTCCTCAAACAGTATGCATCGGTAGACGAACATGCGGCTAATTCCTAGTGGCCGGAGCGTTTTGAAAATATCGCTTTTTTTCATTTCACACTTGAAAAGCGCTATTACATCGATACGGTTCTCATTATCTGACCACTCCATGATGAAAGTTGAAACAATTTAAGAACCCCGTTACAGTCTACCGCCATTGAGGTTAGCTTTCAAAACCCATATGACATTAACGGGGTATGTTCAGTTCTACTATTGAAATGGGTGTGTTCAATGTTGTAACAGTATTTATGTTCCTACTAAGTAAGTCATGATTTGAAATTTAACAGAAGTAGAAGTTCAATACTGGTTACCCAAATGTTTATCTATGTACTCTCAAGTTAATCGATGTGCCTTTGATAATGAACAAAAATATAAACCAAATATCAACCAAACTACCTACTTATTACGTTCAGCTCGAGGACAAGCCTTATTGAGGCCATGTTTCCTACGTAAAGGCCCTCTTAAATTTCATTATATTTTTAGAGCAAAATATTTTCATGGTTCCTTAGGAATACAAACAATTTCTATGGCTCAGATTTGAGAAAGTCTTATTGTCAGACAACTTACAATAATGTGGGTCTTAGTAGATATTCTAAAGCCAGCTATTGTCCGAGAACAAATTATAATCCCTATCACAATCGCAGATCCCCAAAAGAAAATATTTATTGCCGTTTGCAAATGAAAATTCCCAAATAAGAGATAGATCCCCTAAATAAATAAGGCGTAGTTAATGGATTTATCCTTATTAAAGTGCCCATACTAAGGGTACATCTGTGACTAAGTTGTGTCCAAATTCTGACGTTTAATAGTTTAATATCATTATACACCTGTTATCCCAATTTGTTTTCTTTTTTCTGTTTGTTTGTCAACATAAGTGGGCTCTGTTTTGCTATTTGGCTCTTGTCTTACCGAGAGTTCCCGCTGTTTTTTTTGCAACACCCTGCAATGCTGCGTTATGGGCAGCATTGTTAGGTTCTGAAGCCTTTTCTCGCTCGTTGTTGCACGGTGGGTTCTCTTTTATTTCTTTAGAACCATAATTTTTCTAGCTAAAGGATTTCGAAAAAGGCAACATTATTACTATAACTATGAAATGATATTTCCCTTTTGAAGTCATTAACGATTTTTAAATTTACTACGAATGTATTTAATAAACATTGCCCCACTCTGGTTCCCACATTTTTTTCAGTTTTTTTTTTTAAATTCTATTGGCTTTAATAAAGGTACTCGGGAAAGTTAATAAACATTTTTCAAAGAACCTGTTGGGAAAACGACGGAAACCTGCCCATTTTGATGCAGTTACTTCCATTTCTTTTGCTTCGCCGTTCTTGAACCCACAATTTTCGCAATCCATCCATAAATTTTAAATCTCTGTATGTGACAGCGCATAGAGAGCCTAAGGGTAAAAAAATCAATTTTCATTTTTTCATTTTTTGATGTGGACAACATCTGAGCATCGAATGAGACTGATCCCATGCCCCAAAAGTGTTCCCTCCCAGAGATATGCGCGTTTTATGAAAGTGAAGTCGACGATTCTAAGCGCAAATAGAAAGGGACCTAATCTTTGAAATGGCTCTCCTGAGCAAAACTGGTTTTTAACCTTAGGTCCCTTTCTATTTTGCTACCGCTATGGTAGTTACCAATTCCCAATTAATTAACAAGCCTATGTGAAATACAAAAAAAGTTATATGGAATTTACCAAAATTACTTCATAATTAATATCAATTATACGACATGATGAACTAAAAAGTTTCACAAATTTCAATAGAAACTCCATAAGAAGGATATTTTTCGGTGCACGGTGGATGAGCTTAACATTAGTATGCAGTGACCTTTTCTCGCTCGTTGTTACACGGAGGGTCCTATTCTATTTCTTTAGAACCATAATTTTTCCTTGTCCTTTAAAAATTATTTTCAGGCAAGACATTTTTTTTTAACAAAAGGTAAATTTCAATTCAACCTCTTTTCTGGCTTTTTTTAGAAGCTATAGAAGAAGTTGTTTTACCTATATGTGACAGCGCATAGCGAAAGGGACAACATCTGAGTATCGAATGAGGCCGATCCCATGCCCCAAAAGTTTTCCCTCCCAGAGATATGCGCGTTTTATGAAAGTGATGGTACACCAAAGATACACGTATTAAAATCTTTAAAATGGCTCTCCTGAACAAAACTGGTTTTTACCCCTAGGTCCCTTTCTTTTTTGCGCGTCACATATATGTTGCAGTAAAAATTCTATACCAAAGCTTTCCTTTTTCCATTTACTGCCACTAAATTACAATCATGGCATCATAAACGTACCCCTTCATAAATTAAGTAAGTGTACCCCCGGTGACCCCCTTAGCTACTTGTAGCTTAATTTAACCCGCTGAATACCCTATAAAACCTGCAGGTTATAAATACCTTGAAAACTTCTCGAATGCATGTCGACAAATGGAATTTCATAAAGAGGTATTTTCCTAGCCATTCTAAATAGTGCCCTACTTTTTATGTTATTATGTCCTCTTTGCGAAAACTAATAATTTTTTATTTCTACAGCGTATGGCGGCTACATTACTTATACCTATTTACTTAAGGGCTGCAAATAAAATGCGTTCCAGCGAATGTAAATTTAAATAAAAATGTTATAAATGGGTGCAGAATGCCGCAAAAAAAAAAATAATGCTGAATAGCACGACCCCACCATTACTATTGAAAATGACTGGCTTTTGCCATTTTAAAATGTCATTACTTTCGCAGTCCTAGCTGGACGTCGCCGGTTAGTCATAGTGACTCTATACGAGTACATTTAAAGATATGAAGTAAATGCTTTCCATATGCATATAAGTATGTATACAATTTACATATTTATGTATAAATCATTTCATATATGTAGATGACGACGATGATGATGATAATGATGATGCATACAATTTAATTTTAATTAATATTCACTGTTGCCGAGGTGATTAGCATAAATACGCTCGTATATACGCTACTCGAACCCGAACAGAGTCAACGATAATAATTCTGTCTTTGCTGAATTGATCTCGTGTCAGAGCGCTAATGACAAAACGATGGTTTGAATAGCAGAAACACCATAAAAAAATAAAATCATAGGTAGAAGCTGGTCAATAGCAACAGCACATCAAAATGGAAATGCAATGAGAGATTTTAATTAAATTGTTTATATGTACGCACATAATGTTGCGGAGAATAGTTCTTCTTTCATACCGGGATTTTCTGCAGCGATTTAATGAGGAAACTGATATTGAAAAGAGGATTTTGTAATGAACACATAATGAACGTTTGATTGAATTAAAATGTGTACACAAACATCAGATTGAAAACTGGAAAATGCATACACAAATTAATTGGCGGAAATATTCAGCGAACATGAAAATATGTAATAAAAAGATAAAATAAATAAAAAAAAATTATTGAATATAAACTTTAAAACAAACCGATAAAGAACTTTAGAAAACAGACAAGTTTTTACATTACATTCCTTGAAATTAATAGATGTTGACCGCACTATACACTACAGATCGAATTCGTCTTTCGCCCGTACTGTCCGTATGTGGAATCGACTTCCGGCAAATGTATTTCCCACCAATTACGACATCCAGAAATTTAAGACGAATGTCAATAAACATTACTCCCTCTTTCCCCCCTTCGATCCCTTGCTTTCCAACGACCAACGCAATACATTGCATATCTAGGGGAAAACCCATGAGTGTTGGCTAATTAAAAAAAAAATGGGTCCATTTATATTTTTTCATTATTAAACTATTAGAAAAGTGATGGATCTTTGACATGTTCTTACGCAGGAAATGATTTCGAAGATTGTAGCTGGTTCAGCCAACATTGATTCTATCCAAAGGTCGAGGAAATACGAGTTCCTTGTGCGTCCTTTTTAATATTTTGAGATTATAGCTTAATTTTAAGTATCACAAGAGATAAATTTACACGATTTTGTACGAGTTTTGTACCCGTAAATGCAGGCGACTTTACAACTAAGGACTTAATCTCTACGCCACGTAAGAACTTTTATATAGAATCAACTAGCTTTTCAGGGATAGTTAGCAGGTTCAAACACTATAGAAAGCGGCCCATTAAAGTACATACAAAGATCCCTTCCTTTTGCGAGTCTGCTTAAAACGAGCTGACCCGGCGGAAGTGCAATGCCAGGCCAACCCAAGCTCCGGGGATTTGCCATTTGTCGTCAGAAACATAAGGTCCAAGGTTACATTTGCAAGGTTTTTCTAAGTAGACCAGGCTATGTGGTCCAGCCCTCTGAGTCCATTCGTATTTCCCTCGGATGAGTATACCATTTATATAGTGCTGCTATCCGTACAGTGATGTTGAAGGAAATACAGACGTTCGTAGCCAGTCCCTCGACACACACAAAAACATAGCTGACTTTGGATCGGGTTAAATCTTAATATATCTAGTGACCTTAGCGATAGGAACAACTTTTCGCTTTTTCAGCATGTACGAGTTGGTCTACAAAAACTGTCAACCTTAGTTCATAGTCAGATTTGAGATCAGGTTACTTTTAAACCTTTTATTGAAAAAGAAACAAACAACTTTTTCTATTAGTAAATGGACGGTATCTTGACAGACGATCTTTCAATTAGAAATAAGGCGAAATGCCTTCATTTGGTTAAACAAGAAATAAACTACTTTTAAATTCCCACTGAAGAACAAATAGGAAACTTCTCCTAAAACTTAACCGAATACAAAAATTAAAAATTAAATGTTACTGCGTTCTCCTCGTAGGTTAAAACTGAAAACCGAATAAAACCTGCCGTGTTTTCTTTAGGAAATCCTTTTCATTTTTTGAGCTGTGCAGGATAATTTTAGTTGGTCAAAATTTAAACTCAACTAAAAGCGTTTCATATGCTCAGCATTTACTAGGTTAAAAGATTCCTAAAATGGGCACCATTATTGTACCTATGAAATTATCTTCCCCCTTTTCCCCTCACAATTATTAAATTTACTCCGAATGATAGAAAGCACCTTCCCAGCAAACATAACCCACATATTTTTAAGCAGTGTTTTTTTTGAAGGTCTCGGCAGATATTGGCTTTAAAAAAGATATTTGGAAAAGTTGATATATTTTATCATTAATTATCATTAATCATAACATCCATTAGAAAAATGACGTAACCCTGCCCATTTTTGAGAAGTTAGTTCCACTTCTTTTGTTTCATCAGGCCAACAGTTTTCGTTAGTTACAGATTCCAAATTAATATGCAATCCTATGTTGAATTTAAAAAAAGTTATATGGAATTTTCCAAAATAACCTCATAATTAATATCAATCATACGACATCAGGGACTAAAAAGATATTTGAAGAATTTAAAAACAAACTCCATTTGTACTTACTGTTTAAAATAAACAGTCTAAACTCTAGAAAAGCTAGAAACGTTTAATATGGTCAGCATATACAAGGTTAAAGGATTCCTAAACTGACTCCTTTGAAGTCATGCACAAATATTGGACTTAAGCCGAAAGTAGTAAATGCACCTTCCTAGCAAACATTGACCCCCGCAGGTTCCTATATATATTTTTCATTTTGTTTTTTTTTCTTCTGGGTAGCAGTAGATATTCACTTATTAATTATCCTGTAGGTTCTTATTTTAATTTATAATTAATGATTTATTTTTCTTATATGTAAAAGTTATGCTGAAATTTCCTAAATACCATATTAATTAATATTAATCATACGCTGCAGCGTAAAGTTACCTTAAGATTATTTGCAAACCCTCATCAAGGCATATTTGAAATAGCTACTCAGTCTGATTTTCACTGAATAACCTCGCATCATTTAATATTTATCATATGCCTCGCATAAACTCTACGACAAATCGCAGTTTCTTAAGATAATGGCTAAATTTATTATTGAACATATTTGGTATTCTGCTGACTCCATTAATGGTCACATTATGAAGGATTAAAAATCATATACGCAGCAAACATACATAAATTTCGAAATTTATAAACCAAAACTCGTAACGATATCTGGCGCACTCCAGCACATGGCTTTGATACACTACATAAAGCAGCTAATTTATAGTTTATTAAAATCGGGCAAGAATTTGAGCTAAGGGCGGAAAAAATCACAACCTCTTAAGAAAAATATTACTTTTAAATCCCCAGGAATTAGGCTGAGCAAGAAACAGACAAGAAACGCCAAGAGGGGCAAAAACAAGTGAACAAAAACGCAACAAACTAAAAGAACAGCAAAAATTGCGAAGAGTGAGAAAGAAAAATGAAAAAAGAGAAATTGCGAAAATTGCCAAACATGTTATAAGCTTAAATCTATGGATTGTCTAACAAACAATACCGACAAAGGCACTGCTGAACTCAAACCTAGCCCCACCTCCGAAAATACGCCACGAGACGAGTAATAATGACATGAAACCACGGAATAATCTCAGACTCTCATATCCGGCCCACCCAATAAACAAATGAAATGAACAACTAACTAACTCAACTCTCGACGCGATGCGTTGCTTCTCCACACCGAATCATTGATACGACCAAAGCCAAGCGGAGAAGGTGAAGTGAAGCATATTTGCAGGAGCAGGCACGTGAGTAAGGGTGGGAGGAACAGGCCGTGGCTGTGTGTGCGTGTGTAGAGAGGATACGGAAGCCTTTTTGGCATTAGCGAAACAGCACAAACAAAAGCTTTACATTAATCTGGGTAAGACATTATCTATGCGCACGTGAGCAAATACATTCCGACTACAAGCAACGCCGCATTTAAGTTGCGTTGTTACGTTTCAGTAGTTCCGTTGCCAAATGATTTGGTGAAGGCTGCCACTGCTGCTGCTGATTCACGGATGCTTTGCTCTGTGTTGTTGCTGTGGTTGTGCCACCAGCATGGCGTGTATTTGTTGCCAACCACCAGCAGCAGCATCGGTGGCTTTGTACCACACGCGCGTATTTATATTTTGCCTAAAAGCATGCTACAATTTATTGCGTGCGAATTTATGTACCGTGTGCTCGAAGAGCGCTGCGACTCTGCCAAATTGTATGCTTTTGTATCGTTTTGTGTTTACTAACAAATTTTCTATGCCAGGGTTTAAGCAAATATTTTCGAGGCTCTCTTTTGCCCCTTTCTTTCCTTTAGCTGCCGTAGTTTTCCCCGTGGTCGATTTTGCACTCGCATAGCAATTCAACATTTCTGCCATTTACCTGAACGCTGTGCTGTTGGGGAGTTAAGTTGTTCAGGCTGGATTTTCCGCTACTACTGTTGTTTTTTTGTTAGCTTTAACATGTTTCGTTATTGCTTATAAAAGGGAATTTACGTGAATTTCCGTTTTTATTGTTCGCAAATTCTTTGGAATTCCATGCACCAGAAAAAAAAACAAACATTACACAACATTTGCAGACATGTTTTGGCTTGAATGCGAAACAACTCAAGAAACCAACAAAAAAAACAACTCCATCGTTTAAAAACGTTTAAAGGATTTCTTAATATAAAACAAAGAAAGGTTTATTTATAAAAAGTTTTACAAAAAACCCAATTTTTAGATGGTTTTCTTGGGATTTAAGCAAAGCATATCTCTTACGTGCCCCATAGCGTATGATTAATATTAATTTTGATACATTTTTAATAAATTGCCTGTAACTTTAACCATTTTTAAGCAATTGCCTAGAAATTAATTTAAGATTGATACTAAAATCAGAACCTATGCTTCCAGATACAATTAAGTTTATTATTTTGGCGAAAAGTTTTAAATTTCCCTAGCGCTTTCAAATATATTTTCCCAAATTTTAAAAATGTACTACAAGTTTAACTCTAACAAATTCTCAGCGGCGGGTTTCCACCACGCAAATGCCAGAGACTTTGCGAGTCAGACATTTACTTCTAAGCCATGTAAAAACTTCTCTCTAAAATGCAATAGACGATCGGAGCTAGCGTTAACCAGTAGGACCCGGTTAGTGAGTATATGATTTAGTAGTGCAGAGCACACTGATTTGTTTCTTAAGGTTGAGGAAATAAGGTAAGCAAAAATTATTTAAGTTATTGACATTTTTCTGCGAATTGACTCTAATTAATATCAATTATACGTCTAGTGGTACTCACTTGTACAACTAGACGTATAATTGATAATAATTAGGGATTAAATGCCATGAAATCAAGGCGTAGGAGCTAAAGGTTTGGTTAGAAATACTGATTCGTTTGGCTTCCATAAAAATTCTTTGTAAAATTAGACTGAATCTTACTTTAAAAATTTAAAACAAAGATTAAGGTTTTTCCAATAAAAAATAAAGTGTTTATTAGTGTTTACAATTATCAGAAAAATTATAGCTGTTTTTACTATTTTAGAAGGACTTTATAAAAAGTATAACATGTGCACCACCTGGCGCATGATTGATTGCAATAAAGAAATAAGTAGAAGACATTAAGAATAACTTTAATATTTTTTAACGAAATACTGTTAAATCAATTTATGGACGAAGTCAGAAGCTTGAGGTATATTTGGAATAGCAATTTTGTTTTTAATTCAGCGGAATATGTTACACTTTCCTGGTTCTTTAAAACACATATATTTGGAAAAATTTAAATTAGGTACCACTAGACGTATGATTATTATGAATTAGGGAATATTTAAAGAAAACAGTGAATAACTTTAACAATATTGAATAAAAGTCCATACCTTAAACGGGGAGTTACGAATAGATACTTAAGATCTGCTTTGAAATTAAGATTTATGTGACTTTATGTAAGACATTTTAAGACAAGTGAGACAAAACATGGAGCATGGACGCATACAAAATAGTCAGTATGGGTTTTGATGTTGACTATGTGACACCTGATACATATCAATATCCTCCTGGCGAGGATATTGTATGGATCGTACTACATAATTGGGTTCCGCCCAGCGGAGAATGATAAAGTCACTAAGAGGTATTAAAATTATCTACACGTGCAACTTGTCAAAGTTTTTTCTTCTCGCTGGTGAAAAGATACGTCAAGTCATTCGTTTAATGAACAAGAAAGCAATATTCAACGATCTCTTTAAGGACGATCTATGTTAAAAAAAATAATCTCAGGCTTACATTTCTGCAAGGAACTCTTTTTTGCCGGATGGCAAATATCTCGAGCTATAGGAGTTAAAAAAGTTTTGGCTTAAAACCCAGACTAGTACCATCCAATTGTGACTTGCTCAGCGGTTAGAGAATAAACACCATCTTAAAAATTTAGCAGCGTTCTATGGCCTTTGCAACGATAGACTTTGCGCTAGTGGATTTTTATGTAAGCATGGCCTGATATTTTTTGTATTTTTTGGAGCTTAACAGACCTTCTTCTAATGGCAGCTACAAAGTCGCTGAACTGAATTACAGTAAAATCAAAATGGGTGACGAAATGCATTGAATCACTCATACGAATCCGGAGACATAATATGACTCTGACCTAAGTACCGGGTCACAGCGATATATCGAAAAACGAAATAGCAGACGAATGTGCCAGAATGGGCTCATGAGCAGTGGGCGAGCCAATATCCCCAGATATATACTTCCCTATCGTCGACCTGTTGAATGTCATCGACGAAGTGTAGTTTTGGAAGCAGACTAACCTAATCTTTCTGGCCGAAAGAACCCCAAAGAAGGACAAGAAAAGTGCGTACACTTGGAAACCGATCTATGTCAACCCTCATAGGAATCCTCTCTGGGCCCTGGTTTATCGGGACTATGGCAGCGTGTATAGGCATCCAGTGAAGAGGCTTTTGTAGGAGTATTTAGTATGTAGAAGAACAGGAGTCTGTAGAGCATTTGCTATGCCAATGTTAGGGTCTTCTAGGATGCAGACTTGCCTACCAAGGTAGTAGATACTTTGATGACCTGACCAAAATAGCGGATGTACCTCTTAAATCACTCTTAAAATATTTGCGAATCGAACCAGTTGATAAACCATAATAGATAGAAAATAAAACTGGATAACTGCCACACCTTTCTCTTATAAATAAACACTCTATGTCCTTCCTTTAACTATTCACTCTCGCTCTATTTCTTGTCTCGCCTATCACCAGGGTTCCACAATGGGTCTTTTAGGTTCCGAGTGAGCTAACCTTTCAAACTAACCTATGGCTAAATGGATGTGTCCTAGTCTTTAAAAAACCATTGTGATGTGGAACAATTCTTCTACTCACTGACCTATACCTACTGTTTAATGCCGCCTCCGAATGGCAATTGCATTTGAAAGATTAGCTTTTAATCTCTCACTTGTATATTAGCATGCATTTACAAGGTGAAGAATCTGTCGCTGGGTTTACTAGTATAATAGTTGTGCACTCTTATTATCACTTCACGTTTTGTAGTTTATTTTTTGTAACTACCTTTATTTAATTTTCTCCCGTGTGCTGTTGATCAAATTGAATAATCGTAATATTCTTCAAAATACCACAGTGCGTATGATTGATATTAATTACGGACTTATCTATCATATTACTCTTTAACTTTTTTATTTTCTACAGGGTGGTCCAGTTATTTGTGTGTTTTCTATACAAAACTGTTCAAGGTATTTTGCTGCTTTAAAAGTTTAAGTGCATTTGCAAGCGATCTTTAAAAAAAAGTTACCACAAAATTTCGATTTGCTAGTAAAAAAAAAGATTCTCACCCAAAACATGATTCCTAGTTCACTTTAAATGTAAATTTTTCAGTTTTCTGCTTCTTGATAATGTATATCGCTTCGAGATTTGTTATTAAATCCCTTTCAACTGTTTTATGCACTTCATAAGTTCACCTTTTTTTTGGAATTTATATTACCATTCGTCTAGCTACTTTAAAATTGTAATTTTCTTTTATTTGCACTGGAGGGTTCATTATGGTTTGTTGTATTTCAAAATTGCTACTCATTTTACCTTTGGCTTGCGAGTTCAACACGAATACGAGTACTTGTAGTTAATAACTTGAGTAATATTAAACTCTTACGTTCAATTAACTTAAACTGCCAACAATTAAGTTAATTAAAACTAAAACCAGTACGAGTTCATCTATGAGACGCAAAGCCAACATTATGAACATCATTAGTTGAATGATCATCGTCATCATCATTGCCGCTGTCTGCCAGAGTTGAGGCAGCGCGTTAAAATTGCCCGTCGCCCCCATTAGTAGTGGGAGTTTGGGTGATGAACTCTTGAAAACAACGATTAACGATAATTTTTGTTTTCACAATTTCACTGTTTTTCTCGACACAACCTATATAAATGGCCAGCTAAGGCCATGGCCTTTGAGGGAGATAGTTACTCCTGGAATCTCCTTGGATATAGACATCCAACAAAAGATTAGCTGTTATGCTTTGCGGCAGATTTTTTCTTTCGTTTGGTGCGCTTGAAATAAGGTGGTTGTTTCTGTTCTTGCTGTCTGCCTAATTAACTTAATTGTGGCAATAAATATTATTAAATGTTTCGAAAATGTTTTCCTTTTCTCTGTCCTCCACTGGCCTCTCTTGTCCTTGCTGGGCCAACATTTTGGGCCGGCTATTTAAAGTGATTTATGAGTTGGGTCCCAAATTCTGGCCAAGATTTAAAATGTAAGCGAAATGGGCGAAATCTGTGTTACTTCAAGAGAGATAAAACACTGCTGTGTTAGTTAGATTATTTGGCTAGGCTCCCTAAAAGTATGCTTTATAATCGGAAATCTCCACAACAAATTCTGGTCGTCCTCCCTTTGTCGTGGTACTTTCGCCAAAGATTTAAGTAGCTGATTTTTCTCTGCTGCTGTTGTTTATTATTGAGCCTGCTTTACATTTACATTCTTATCTTGTTTTGTCTTATCATTGCCCACAATATTGTCTACTTTTGGGGGATTTCATTTTACACACAATATATTGTAGCCATTTTTTGCTGCGTTTCGGTTTATGTTTCGCTTTTCAAGGCCATCATGATTTATACGCACAGCACCCCTGCCTTTCAAGAAGGACAAGACAAAAGCGTAGCGAACAAAAAAGTAAAATGTCAGTTAGAATATTATGTTGTCATTTTTAATTCATGACTTTTTTTTATGTGTCAAAACCAAACAGGCCAGGACCAGTGCAGAGCTGTTTTCTGTAAAGACAAGAATTTCACCAAAACTCATGACCTTGTCATTAAAAATGTACACTTGTTGTCCCTACTTCTTTACTTTGGCTAACAGCCGGATAATGAAATTAATAATAAATTGTACGTGGTATATGCGAATGTTTGTCAGGGGGAATTCGCATGACAAACGCATTTTCTCTGTAGCAAAGAAAAGAAAAACACGTATTGCCTAAAAGTATGCTCCACATGTTCATTCGTCGCAGGTTTTAAGTATGATGTGCATAAATATTAAATCAATTCTACGGAAAACGAAATTAACTTGACAAATAAACTGGAAGGTGTGTATTCATATTATAAATCTACCTTAAAGGCTGGCATTCTTGGTTGTAGTAAAGCTCTTAAAAGCTTTCTAATCAAAGGTCCTAAGAAAAACGAAATTTTCCCAAATATATCTTCCCCGAGCGTATGATTAATATTAATTTATGCCGTTTTGGCCTCGTGCTCCAAAACTTGTATGGTTTGAAAGGATTTTGGCTTTTTTCTAAGTTGTTCTATTGAAAACACTCCAACTGTCCCTAGGACTGCGCCTGATACTGTAGTTTTTAGCAAAAGGTCCACTAAGCGTATGATTGATATTAATTTAAACATTTGCTTCCCGAACTTCTATGTATGAAAACAGACCTGTATGGAGTAAATTGTTTCCTATTGAAACAATCCAACTACCTTTTACACTGTGCAGCCGAGTTTTTAATTTAGATAAAAGACCATTTAGGTGTAAAACTGCTATTAATTACAATGTTCTGCAAATATTAACTTTTGAGCCCCCCTTTGAACATAACCAATTGATCCTTATGTAAAATGATTGCCTGAATCCAAACTGAATGTACGTGAGCATGATATTTTTCTGACTTTTTTCATTAATCTGTCTGAACATGACATTTTTCTGACTTTTCTCATTAATCTGTCTGAAACTGCAGCAGTTTTTATTCGATTCACTAAAAAGTTTAGCAAATAACTGCAATCTTTCATGTAATTTAAAATTTAAAAAAAACGCATAAAAATTGTGGATGTAACAGGCAAAATAAATCAAAATTTTGGATTTTATGTTGCCAATTATACCACAATTTTGGAGCTCTTCCAAAATTATAACGAACGCACTCTTACGATTCCAACGTGGTATATTTATTGATAATTCCATGAGTTAAAGCAGTTTTTGTAAAAAATCTGTTGGTTTCGTCCAAAGGAGGATTTTGGTGCAGAACAGTCAATAAAATGCTGGACTTTCTTTCTCTACCACTTTGTGATTGGTATGCATTAATGACATTTTTGATTTATTTCTTCAGATCTTCTAGGGTTTGCGATTGCTTTGGAGTTATTTTAATGTTTTCTATTTCAAACGCCTCAATTACCCTGCACAGTGCAACAGAAACTTTAGTTTTTCCATAAAAAAAACTACTAAGCGTATGATTGATATTAATTAATGACTTTTTCGGCTATTAGCTCAATAGCTTCTGTTTTTAAAAATGGTTTTAGGAATTTTTCAATGTTTTCTGTTCGAAACACTTCAGTTACTGTCTGGTTATTATCGAATAATTAATTGGTATGACCTTAAACTTCCACGAAGCGTTAGATTGATATTAATTTATGACTTGTGATATTTTTTTTTCTCCACCACATTCTACGAGGGTGACCGCAAAAGTAACTGGCCTAACATAAAAAAAAGCGTTTTTTTGGAATTATTATTATTTATTTTTCAACATAATCTCCTTCCAACTCAATACACTTCATCAAACGTTTTTCAAGTTTTTTAATTCCATCCGAAAAATAAGATTTTTCAAGACCTTCAAAATATGCCTTAGTTTCAGCAATAACCTCGCTATTGGACGAAAATTTTTTGCCACCGAGAATTTTTTTTTAAATTTGGAAACAAGAAATAATCAGAAGGAGCTAAATCTGGACTATATGGTGAATGCGGAGCAATTTCAAATCGTAATTCGACCAGTTTTTGTTGAGTTAAAAATGCAGTCTGTGAAGCAGCATTATTTGATGAAAAAGAACTTTTTTTTCTAAATGCGGTCGTTTTATCTTAATTTCTTCACTCAACCGATCCAATAATGCGCAATAATATTCACTATTTATAGTTTTTCCTTTCTCAAGATAATCAATAAATATTATACCCCTTGCATCCCAAAATACTGTGGCCATTACTTTTCCTGCTGACTTAACAGTTTTCGCCTTCTTGGGACCACTTTTACCAGCTTCTATTCATTATTTTGAATTGCATTCTGGGATGTAGTGATGGATCCATGTTTCATCAACAGTAATGAATCGACGCAAAAACTCTATTGGATTACGCTGATAAATCGCTAAAAGCTCCTCGGAACTGGTCCAACAGACGATTTTTTGGGGCAAAGTCAACAAACACGGCACATATCTTGCGGATAGCTTTTTCATGTGGAGTTCATCATGTAAAATATTCCAAACTTGTTTTTCGTGTATTTTAAAAATATCAGCAAGTTCTCTGAGCTTTATTCGTCTATCTTTAGTCACTTCATTAAATATTTTTCTAATGTTTTCGATAGTAGTAGCAGTTTTCGGTCTTCCAGAGCGTTGTTCATCTTCCGTACTTGAACGACCCATTTTAAATTGATGAACCCAGGATTTCACGGTGGAGTATGATGGTGATAATGCACACCATGAACAGAATCCAATTCATCTTTGATTAATTGTGGCCTATAACCTTTCATATAAAAGTGTTTAATTACCGCACGAAACTCTTTATTTTCCATTTTTCAAAAATTATAAAACTTGTTTACTTCAATCACCTGTAACAAAGAAAATAATCATTAAATATTTCGGAAATTTTGACAGATGGCTTCTAAAAGATTGCTTTTAAAAAACAAAACAAAAAAGTTGCTAGTAAAACAGAAAATGTGCCAGGCCCGTTAGTTTTGCGGTCGACCTCGTAGATATTGTTCAAGGTATTCTGACATAATCACTACAATTATCCAAGGCATTGCGCCACAATCTCTAATTTGGCTTTATAGACCTGATGATAATGTTTATTTCATGATTTCTTGGACATGTGACATCAGAAATGGTACGGAAGATATTTGGCAATATTTTCTATTTGAAACAATCCACTTATACTGCACAGCACATCAACAAGTTTAATTTGCCTTATATCCCATTAAGGGATTTAAATATTTTTCAAAGTTTTCTATTATAAATAAAACAATTATTCTACGCAGTGCACTAGGAGCTATAGGAGCTATAATTTAGCCACTCCAGATCAATATAAATACCGGTCAGTAAAGAAGGTATAGTTATGCAGTAAAGAAGGTAGAGTTATGCTGGTTTAAATTTTTTTTTCTTTCAGAAATTTAAGCTCTCAGATTTAAAACATGACGGAGAGAATTCTTGAAGTTTGTTAAGCTAAATTTCTATTTTCTAGTTCACATTGGCACTTTCTTTCAAGTTACTTTGACAGTACACAGAACTGTTCATTTGTTTTTGGACTACTTTTACCTTTACCTTGTTAATTGTACCATGGTAATATGTGTGTTTAGACTTTTTGCTTCGTAACTCATATGTCTT
This sequence comes from Hydrotaea diabolus, assembly GCA_963513945.1. NCBI lineage: Eukaryota > Metazoa > Arthropoda > Insecta > Diptera > Muscidae > Hydrotaea > Hydrotaea diabolus. The sequence goes on from OY740718.1 coordinate 25,201,911, forward strand.
TTGATGGTTTTTTTAGACACTACAATAATTCAACACAGCGCACAGGAATCTCATATTTCCTCTTAAAATCCCACTAAGCGTATAATTGATATTAATTAATGAGTTTTTCGATTTTTTACTCAACAACGTCCACTTTTTAAAAGATATTTTAATGTTTTTTTAATGTTTGCTATTAAGAACACTCCGCTTATCACACACAGCTCCCCTCAATGCCTAAATCTCCTACCATTTTTGTAAAAACCAACTTAAAATTTAAAATAGACAAAAAAAAATTTTTTTTAAAGTTCCACAATTTTTCGGGTTTGTTTTTAAGTTAAAAGCGGGGAAATTTTAAATTAAATGTGAGAACCTAAGAAACTGGTTATAAATTTGTATATACCGAAAGATTAATTGGAATTATTTATTATAGTATATCGGGTGGTTCATCTAGTGTTTTGTTTTTATCATATGTTATTTTAAATGTGACAGGCCCTTCAGAAGAGAAGGGTACTGCAGCAGTACTCCGCGAGTACTCACCAAGCGATAGCGACTACTCGCCGTTCCTTTACCCGTTAATGGTTTCAAGTGCTCGCTTTTAACATTGGGCTGTCATACGAAAATGAGTACTCGCTTTTTTATCGCTTTTGGAGTGCTGCAGGGGTGCAGGCATTGGGATGTCATCACGATGGTAAAGTGTTTGCTTAGAAAACGGGGGGTTCCATGTTCGAGTCCCACCGGCGGCAAAGTATTTATTTTAAAATGGTATTACAACAAATTATATATTTTTTTGTTGTTTTTATTTTTTGCAGTGTATAAAAAATTTATAAAAAATGTAAAAAAGCGCTTATTTGGCATTTTTGAAATCCATAAATTCTAAGGGACTCTTTGTATGTTGGAAATGTGGTAAATGGTGTTCTGGATACTTTCGTGCACTGAAGTCATCAACTGCTTTGGGATAACCAAATGTAAAACTGTATGTTAAGACATTTTTTTACTATTTTGCTTTCTTAGTGCATTTCATACATCCGTGACTTGAAGTATGTCCAGGAACACCACATACAAAGGACCTTGCCGGGGTATCGCATACCAAACATCTAAAAATCATAGATTTTCTTCGATTACTCACGTTAATATAACCACCTAAATGCTTCACTTCTTTCACAAAATCTTTGAAAAATTTTTGGACACAGTGCGCCTTACTCTTTCCTACAAAAACACCTATTGGAAACGGTTCTAACTTTTCTTTTGTTGGGTACTATCGAAACTACCTAAATGTTCGAAAAGATTCTTTCAGATAACCAAAGCTTTTAAGGGGAAAAGTCTCAGCAGCGTCACGTCTCTAAGGCATAATGGAGAAACCATACTTGGCGATGAGGATAAGGCTCGGCTTATTGCCAATCATTTTGAAAAAGCCCACACTCTAACTGCGAATACGACCCACAGCAACGATAGAGTAGTTTCGAGAAGAATTCGGCAACTTAGTTTTGCCAATCTCTTTAGCATTGATCCTGATGATCTAGTAACGGAGATTGAAATTGAGACCCATATCAGGAATCTAAGGAATAATAAGTCGCCAGGTTTTGACGGGATTCCTAATATTTTACTGAAAAAACTTCCAAGCAAAGCGATTAAATTATTAAGTAATATTTTCAATGCTTGTCTGAAACTTGCGCTGTTTCCATCTCACATCAAACGAGCAAAGGTGATCGCCATACCAAAACATGGAAAGGATCCCAGAGAGGCTTGCAATTACAGACCTATAAGTTTGTTGAGTAGTTTAGATAAAATATTTGAAAAAGTTATTTTAACCAGAATAAATAATTTCGCATTTGAGAAAGACCTCATCAGTAATGAGCAGTTCGGTTTCAGGCCTCAACACTCTACAATCCATCAGATTAGAAGGCTAACTGATATCATCAGGCATAATAAACGCCATCGGCAAACAACAGGAATTATAATGCTCGATGTGGAGAAAGCTTTTGACAGCATATGGCACGATGGTTCAATCTATAAACTGGATAAATATGGATTCCCCCTGTACCTCATTAGAATTATACAATCATTTCTAACAGATCGTACATTTCAGGTTTCTCTGAATAACTCGATTTCTTCTTCCCGTAATATACCTGCTGGCTTACCGCAGGGCGCAGTATTATCGCCAATACTATATTCTCTCTATGTTTCTGATTTTGTACCAAGGAAGGGTTCCCAGATCGCTTTATATGCTGATGACAAGGCTTTAATTGTTAAGGGTAAGAGTTCTAACTGTGTGGTTAAAAGACTAGATAACTGCCTTCGTACATGTATGCAGTATTATAGAAAATGGAAAATTAAGATTAACGTAAACAAGACACAAGCAATCTTGTTTCCGTTCAACAAGTCTTACAGAAGAATTCCATCACTGCAACTTCGCAATGACAACCACGTCATCCCATTTAATGATTGGATAAAATACTTGGGAGTTGTCATTGATAAGAAGCTTACTTTCCAGAGACATATCGAATATGCTGCTAATAAGGCTCTGAAATATTTTCGCAGTCTTTATCCGCTTTTGTGCAAAAAATCCAGATTAAATACGGACAATAAACTGATTATATACAGAGCCATTATAAGGCCAACTATGATATACGGATGTCCCGTATGGGGTAATGCTGCAGTTTCACATATACGAAAGCTTCAATTAATTCAGAATTGGGCCTTAAAAACCATCTTTAAACTTCCTCGCTTATATCGTACATACCATCTTCACACCAACTATTGTCAAATGATGATATTGGACATAATCAACACTCAAAATCTAAAGTTTTTTTATAAATGTAGAATATCTGATTACGAACTTATTAGAAGATTAGCAGACGACACTATATAATTTAGCGACAAATTATTTTTAGTGTTTTTCATACGATATATGACTCGGTATTACTAAGAATTTTCTATGATATCATGCAGAGGTTTTTACTATCTTTTGTCCTTTATCTTTCGCTACTTTTAAATATGTAATTTATTTTTAACTAAACCTAAGGTATATATGTTGCAATATCTTTCCGGTAGTATCTCATAACTTAGATTTGTAAAACTGTAGTACATAATGATAGAACAATAAATAAATAAAAATAAAATGGGGCATAGAAGCACTGACGAACTTTTAAAAAGCGAAATGCCATCGATATTAATATCGATCACGATTTCCTCATAACTCCGCAGTAATGTCTCAAGTTTTAAAATTTGCTTGTTGATGCCGAAATGGCAGTAAACACCTGGAGATACTTGTTTTTTTTTTGTTACAGAACTTTTTTGCCTTCCCAATAGCGTTTCTAAACATAAAGGTACATCAAGACCTTCTTCTTTAAAAATCGCCAACAATTTCTTTACACACATTTTAGTTGGTTTGGTATCGATATACCACGTTTTCAGTTTTTCACAAAATTTATAATTTGCAATAATTTCCTGACATTTTCGCGCGGGCCACTCATTTCACAAAACTTTTCTTCAATGTTTTTACATCGCATTTCTTCACGACAGTAAGCATTTGCGAGTAGTCTAGTAGTACTCGCCGCTGTCTATAAACCGTACCCGTTGCGACTACTCCCTTTTACTGCAGTTCAGCAGCACTCGCCAGGTGGTCAATACCTCTACCTTCTTCTGAAGGGGGTCTTTTCCTCTCGCAATCTTCAGTATCTTATCATAACAGCGTTTTCGTAAGAATGGAATGTTATCGGAACAGCAATCGACCGTCTGGGTCTTTAAAGCCAATTCAAATTCGACTAAAGTTCGGTATAAGCGTTTTTGTGGCCAAAGTGCCTTTATTGGAACGTAGGAGGTCAATTTTGAGTGGTACACCACCATCTGCTTGCTATCAGTTTTCGAAGATATAAGGAAACACTAGAAGATCGGAAGAATCATTTTACATCACGACAATACGAGCTCTCACACCAGCTGAAACAATGGGTTATTAGAGCACCTAGGAGTCAAATTGATGGGTCGGTCATTCGCACAACAGTTCAATGACTTCTTATACCTCCCTCACATGAGGGAGGTATACGTGTCAACGTTTTCCGACACCCGAAGCAGCTGTTGAAGCGTTCAAAACCCAGTATTTAGAGGTGTCTTAATTAAAGTGGAAGAGGGCTTCGACAATTGAATTGAGCGCATGCCAAAGGTGTATAGATCTTTATGGAAAATATTTTAAAGCCCAATAAAACATTTCCAATGTTATGAGAAAAGAGAAGAGAGAAGAGAAGAGAAGAGATTTATTCTAAAGAAAAAATTAAGAAACATTAAATACCATCGCCTAACAAAGGACCTTGAATTGTTTACCCAAGGCACCCCTAAAGTATGCTGTGCTATCTGGATCAATTTCATCAACGCTTCGCTTTACTTGTACATTGTTTTAAATGTGCCTACTCACTCCATCCCAAAAATATGCTACACATTTCATTTGCACTTTATAAACATTAAAACAAAGACAATGTTTAGTTAGGCCTTGAATAATACGTTTCTCCATTACTCTGCAGCCAAAAAGGAACGAGGAAAAAACAACAATACAAGGAAACCCGCCGCCAGCACGAGAAAACCCCATTAATTAACTTTCATTAGAAAAACAATACGGTTTCATAACCCGCCCTCTCACACCCCCGGCAAGCAATAGAAACAAACCGCCCGCTTTGCCCCCAACCCCCTCCAAACTACTTAAGATTTTCCTTTTCGCCCCTTTTGTTTGTCGCATTGCCCCACCTCATTAAGAATGTATTTACTTCCTGTTTAAGGCAAATTTTTAGGAAATTAAGCCGAAATTGTATTTCTCCTTCTTGCCTAAGTTGGGTTGACAGTTACAAACGGATTTTCGGATATTTGCCATTTCATAGATCCATGCCACTTTCATAAGAAGTGGCGGCGGGAGCTGATTGGAATGGTATGAGGTGGTGGTGCTGGAGTGGGTTGACGTGGGGCTTGTTGTAGGGCTCTTAATAGAAACCAATGGAAAACAATTGACACACCACCGCCAACCGCCACCCGCCTTCTCGTACTTTGTTAATGTTTCGTGATTAGGGCATATGTCTGTGCAAATGAAAAGAGCAACAACATATAAACCACAAGTAGGGCAAAAAAACTAATCTTGCAACTAAGTTGTTGCCACCCAATCTATAACATGTTGTTGCTGTTGCTGTTAATATAATCCATTAATTGCTCGACAAATGTAACTGGAATCATTGTCGAAGTCCTTGTGTGGCAGCTGACAGGGTTTGTGTTCACATCTTCTCACATTCGTAAAATTTTCCTTTTCTCTCATGTACTACTCTACTAATAAGAAGTGTTAAACATTGTATCAAAACAAAAATGAACTCAACAATTGCTGGAACTTCATTCAGCAAACATTTGGTAAGATAATTTAAGAAAGAAAACATGAGTTTACGCAATATTTGATACTTTAAATGCTATTCAGCTAAGCAAATAAGCTATTCAGCTAAGAAAATATGCTATTCAGCAAATTATTAGCATACTTTCATATGCATTTAAAGTTATTAAAACCCTTTTTTCAAGTCAAATTTGTATTCAGCTAGCAAAAAAATATGCTTTTGTTTTGTTAACATGTCACAAAAAAATAATATTTATAAAATGTTAAAAATTTCGTGATTTAAATTTTTTTCCCATTTTTAATTTCCTAAACTCTTTATATTTACAATTCAGCAAAAGTGTAAGGTCTAGACCAAGCGTTTCATTTAATACCTGCCATTTGGTCAAGTTAATATGCTATTCATCAAAGCAAATATACGAATATATTCAGACAACAGATTTTATAAAGTACTTACTTATGCATTTAAAGATATAATAGTTTTAAAATATAAATAAATATTATGAAAATAAACAATCTTTAAAAATTGTTCAAAGAAACTAATTAACAATTCAGCAAATAGAAAGGTCATTACAGAAAATTTTATGTTAAAACTGTTACTCTGCTTTTTAGATATATAGGGTGGACCAAAACTTACCATGGGGTTAAAAACTCCAATAACTATTTCGTTTCTTTTTATTTATTTTCTTAGATTAAATAATATCCAAAATGGAAATTTTTTTACGCTTTGTATGAAACATAATGTCACTCAAATGACTTCACAATGATGGACTCGTTCTAGAGCATTACGTCTCCATAACATCCTTCAACATTTGTGGCTGTAGCGTTCGAATTTCTGCAACAATGATGGCCTTGAGTTGAAGGATTGCCTCGGGCTTGTTCCTATATATTCGCTCCTTTAAATAACCCCAAAGAAAATAGTCGGGTGCTGACAAATCTGGCGATCGCGCTGGCCTAATAATTTTCGAATTTCTGGAAATTATTCGCTCTCCAAAAATTTGACTTAAAAGTGTCATTGTGTTTAAGGCAGTGGAACAGTGGCTCCGTTCTGCTTTAACCACATCTTCGGTCTGTTTTCAAGAGCAGGACGTAAACAATTTTCTATCATAAACCGATACTGCTGCCATTTACGGTTACTGCACTTCCAATTTCTTTCTCGAAGAAATAAGGGCCAATGATATTTGCAGATGTGATCCCACACCATACTGATGGATGGAATACAACTCCCATATATGGGCAGGTGCTCCAAAATCATCCTTGGAGCTACTTGACCGTGTTCAAAGGAGAGCGATGGTGCTGATAGGTGACAGTAGGGTATCCAACTCTATTGTTTCCCTTGAGCATCGTCGGAATGTGGGTTACGTGACGCTGTTCTATCGTTACTTTCATGGTGTGTGTTCATCAGACATCCGTCGCCTTATACCTGCCGTGAGGATGTTCGGCAGGGATACGCGACTTTCTAGGAATTCACACCCGTTTGTTATCGATTGGCCAGTTGACCGCACTATACACTACAGATCAAATTCGTTTTTCGCTCGTACAGTCCGTATGTGGAATCGACTTCCGGCAAATGTATTTCCCACTAATTGCGACATCCATCTTTCCCCACTCCGATCCATTAATTTCCACTCGCCAACGCAATGCACCGCATGTATAAATACTGTAACACTCGTTTTATGCTGTAAAATAAAAAGTACTGAATGTTTTTGGACCAAATAATTTTTCAATATATTTATTGATGTATATTGTATCCAAAAAGAATCTACTTATTCGAAATGTCCGCCGTTTGGCTTTACACACGCCTCAAGTCGCGCTGGCCAATCGTCAATAGCTGCACGAACCTCGTCCATTGGAAAATTGGCCATAGCTCGAACCAAAGCAGTCTTAAGAGATCCAATGTTGGGGTATCTTTTGTGACAAACCTTGTCCTCTAAAAAACCGTCCACAATTTGTAATCCAATGGGTTGCTATCAAAATTGTGCATCCATGCTGGATAACTCCGTACTCAGCAATAGGGTGGGCCACTTAAAATTTTGAATTTGCATCGGCTGTAAAAAAAATGGGCTGAAAAATGTACAATCTTTAGCCCATTGTGCGAAGCGAAAACGCAGCGGATGTTGTTTTATTTATAAATGACAAAGTTCAACTTTTCCAGTAAAACCAGCAATTTGAAAAAATTATCAGTACTTGTTTTTACAGCCGATTCAAATTTAAAATTTTAAATGGCCCACCCTTTATTACCCATATTCGCTAAAAACCAGTTTGCTGATAGCACTAGGTCACAAATAACAAAATTATCTCTGTTATTTGTTTCTAGCATACTTTTTCCCATTGATTTTGACCTACTTAACACGAAAATGAGTTTTAAAAATTTTTCTGTCGATTGGTTTTCGAGATACAAATTTTTGAATTTTTTTTTTAAATTTTTGGAGGTACACTTACAATTTTGAGCATATCTTTCGTCTTCTTTGACCTATTTGATCCTACTACTACTCAAATTAATCCTACTACAACTCATTCTCAGAAAATTTTCAAATCGGGTAAGTAGTTTTGATGTTGGCGGCTTAAAAAGGTTAAAAAACGGCGTTTTTTTAGTAAAAATGTGGCAGAAAAAACCATATACAAATTCATATAAAATATAAAACACGATGCTAACAGCAATTTTGGTTTTTTTACGTATAGCGGCTCAATTTTCTTTAATTTGAGTAGTAGTAGGATCAAATAGGTCAAAGAAGACGAAAGATATGCTCAAAATTGTAAGTGTACCTCCAAAAATTTAAAAAAAAAAGTTCAAAAATTTGTGTCTCGAAAACCAATCGACAGAAAAATTTTTAAAACTCATTTTCGTGTTTAGTAGGTCAAAATCAATGAGAAAAATTATGCTAGAACCAAATAACAAAACGACTGTTGGCTAGTGTAGCCTAACAAATAACATTCATCCGAATGATCTTCAAAAATGTTAATGTTTCTATATTCAGCTGGATAAATGTATTTTTAAGCTTATCAAATGCTTAATGTTTAATTCAAGCAGCTGATCTAAAATTTTTCCTTGTAGACATTTAAACTGTCAAATTTAAAATTTTGAGAAAGACAAATTTTGAAGTTTGTTAAACTTAATTTAAATCTTAGACATTCGCAACAATCATCAGACAGTCACAAAAAAATTATTTTCGGCATTTAGTTTCCAGTGATTTTGCGAACAGTTAATAGCAAACTGCTGCTTATTTATTGTTGGGCTAGTGACTATACCTTGTTTATTTTGCCGTGTCATATGTGTAGCAAATGATATTTCAGTGAATTAATTTGTCATGTAGAAAAATAATAAGCTTCAAATTCTCATATATTAAACAATCATTTTAATTTGTTATTAACCATACTTGTTTTTCTTTTTTAGGTACATATACGGTTTTTAAGTAATGACTTGACATTAAATGCGTGAGTATAAGTAAATATAAAGTTTCTCTCTCTATCTAAATGTACATTGAACATGAAGTTATAATCATTCCTTTTAGCATTTGGACACTCGGTTCGATACACTTAATCGAATATTTTAGGGCTAATCTAAAAAAAAACAACAACAAAAATGTTTGAAAATTTTTAGAATATTTTCGGCGAGCTATGTAGTTTTCCAACGTCTGTAAGATGTATTTATTTAACGTGTAGACAAAATGAAAAGGTCATAAGGAGAAAAGAAAAAAAACATTATATATGGAATTACAAATTTCACAAGTAAAGATCGAACGTCGGTTCCAAAAAAATTGGCATTTTTGTGAGCTTAAGTGGCATTGGGACCGTATTTGGACACTCGGTTACATTACACACTTAATCGAATGTTTTAGGGCTAATGTAAAAAAGCAACAATAAAAATGCTTGAGAATTTTTAGAATATTTTCAGCGAGCTATGTAGTTTTCCAACATCTGTAGGATGTGTTTATTGAAGGTGTAGACAAAAGCTTAAGTAGCATTGGGACAGTGGAGGGTATATAAGCTTCGGCCTTGCCAAACTTACGGATTGAACACTTGTTTCTTTTGTTATTTTTTTTGTGCGTTATTTAAACAGACTTGGATTTGGACCACCCTGTATATACGGCCCTTCTTAACTCAGCTGAAGCTATCAAAGGCTTCATGAACAGTTTTAGCTTATCTCGAATTTGAAGGAACAACCCCAACGAATGGTTCTTTGTAGACCGACTGTATCGTGGACCTAAGTGATACATTCGTTAGGTCTCAAAGCAAATAATCTGCAATACTGGATTCTGTGACTCAAACAGTATGTCCGGTGATACAGCTGATAATGGTTCTGGCTTCGGTAGAACAAATACGTCGGTCCACAAAGAACCATCCTTCAAATTCAAGATAAGTTTAAAGCGTGCATGAAGTAAGAATTGTAATGGATACCACCAAGTTCCGCCAGGCAGATCCTGTACCAGGACGTAACTACGTCGTGGTGCTAGATGAGGTGGTATGCGGCGAACGGTACAGGATCTGCCTGGCGGAACTTGGCGGTATCCATTAGAATTCTTACTTCATGCACGCTTTAAACTTATCTTGAATTTGAAGTAACAACACCAATGGATGGTTCTAATTTTTTTTTTCCTAATAGTCTTAAAGCAATTGATTTGAAATTCTAAATTCTGTGACTGATACAGTTCGTCGGGTGATGCAGTTGATGATGGTTCTGGTTTCGTTAGGACAAAGACGACAGGGCTACTTAAGCTGCTAGATTAGTTGGTATGATGCAAACGACTTGGTATAGAAGCCACCTGATGGAATATGATGGCATCCCCATTATAGATCCCACTATGGACTCGTTCCGGTGCGGATTTCATTGATAGGAAGTGTACTTGCTATTGCTAGATTTGAAAAAAATCCTGTTGTTGGATTCTACATAGTTGTCTCAACATACCACTAAGGAAAAAAAACGGGTAGCTTATCTGGAAGGTACACGATGTATTTCTTACACTCACCCAGGACCTAGTGACTAACGCCGGCTCCAAACGGCGAGGCTTAATTAAACCTTGCCAGAATCTGTCGCTGAAAATTTTTAGATAATCCTACATGCAGTTGAACCTGGGCTTAGTACTGCTGCTTAATTAGGTAGTATGCACTAATATGGTTATCTCCATTATAATTTCCACAGGGTAAAAATCCACCAGGTAAAAATCCACCAGCGAATCCTGCTGGTGGATTTTTACCATACCTACTTGCTTCCATCAACGTGTGATTAATTAAAAAGCGGGGATCAGTCTGGAATCAGTGAGCGACGTACGATGTAGTTCTTACACCTCTTTAACGTCGGCTCTTAACGGCGTATGCAGAGATGCTTTTAATTCTTTAGTAATGCTTTAGTAAGGAAGATGCTTTTAATTCTTTAATAAAGAAGCAGACATTTTCGAGGATTACTCCTAGCGAAATCCGTAGCTAAAAAACTTTAGACAATCATACCCGGAGTTAAACCCTGCTGACGGCGGCCTACATTGATATATTTACAAAAGTTAAGATTTAAAAAAGGTTAAGTCTTCTGTTGTGTTCGACAACTAAGTTTTCTAATGGCTAAGCAGTGTCAGCTTTCATTCGGTGTTTCATTAGTTTGAGAGTTGAGGCTACTGAGTTAGAAAATAAAATTCGGATTTCAATCCGTTGTATGCTGAGGTTTAGTTAGAGATAAGTACGAGTACCAATTGAAAACACTGGTATTATGCACTGGTATCATGCATATTAGTGGGTTCGCTGTGGAAAGAATAAAGCTTTTTGCATTCAAACGCCATGCTCTAACTCACGAGCTTTTGAATGGTTTTAGTTTCTGGTTCAGCCTGTTTTTGGCTGGTTGAATCTGTACCATTTTGCGGTACAGATTCAACCCGACGGCTAAAGTTTACTCGATTCGAGAGTCTTAGGTTCGTTTAGGCGGGTTATAGTTTCGTTCTAGCTTACGGCGACCTAGCTGCAAGTGCGAAGGAGTCACGGGTGCTGACTAACCACAGTTGCCAACAAATCGCGGGTTATAGTTTCGTTCTAGCGTACGGCGCTTAGCTGCAAGTGTGAAGGAGTCACGGATGCTGACTAACCACAGTTGTCAACAAATCGTGGATGCGGGCGGATGACGGATGTAAACGAAACGCATCGCTTAAACACTAATATAACTGTATACAAGAATCATACGCCTATGGGGGGGGGGCACATTCATATTAACCATACGTCACCGCGTACAGCAAATAATAAATCTGGAAACGGGATTATTATTATATTAACCATATGCCTTGGATTACATTTCTCTAAAATATGAATCATTCGCCTGTGAGAACTGCATTGTTTTAAACAAAATTTGCATATATCGCCCTAGGATCGTCTCTAAAAAGTATCAATCATACGTCGCTAAGTATCTGCATTCGTATTGTATTTATCATACGCCCGGGGTTAAATTTTTAATTAATATCAATCATACGCCTGTGGCACTGCATCTGAATTCCTCTTATATTCATCATACGTCTTAGGCGCATTTATCAAAAGTATTAATTATGCGCATGCGCGCACTGTAATGCAAAAAAGCCTAAAGGTACTGCACTATTTGAAACCTAATGTATTTGGGTACACGATTCTAGCCCTCGGAATGTCTAATAAATAGCAAGCATACGTCACTAAGTATCTGTGTTTAAGAATCGTGTTTTACTCATCATTACATTATTTTTTAATTAATATCAATCATACGCATGTGTGTACTGCAATGCAAAGAAACTCTTTTACATACAACATATACAACATATTCATTAGTACACTTTTCCATTAATTTCCATTTACCCGATTTTCGCCCTCTGAACATCTTTAAAAAAATAGCAATCATACGTCACTGAGAATGTGAACTCGTACACCTGCGAGTTTATTTTTAATAAATATTAATCATACGCCTGCGGGCACAACAACTTTGTAGGTACTTATTATATTCGTCATACGCATCGGGCGTATTTCTCAACAATATCAATCATACGCCTACGGGTACTGAAAATGCGAAAAAGCTTATTTATCTAGAGACAACTTTTTAAATAGCACACTTTCCCCTGATTTTCATTCGCCTTAGTGTACTGTACTATTAGAAGCCTACTTTATTTGGACACACGATTTTTGTCCTCGGAATATCTTTAAAATAATAGCAATCATACGTCATACGGAGTCAAGCATCGTGTTATATTCACTTCATCTATAATAAAATTTAATTTCTAACAAACAACAGATACTTGTTATATTCATCATACGCCTTGGGCGTGTTTCTTAAAAATATTAAGCATACGCCTAAGGGTACTGCTATGCTTAAAAGCTCATTTATCGAGATACAACCTATTAAATATCACACTTTTTCAGTAATTTATAAAGATTTCTTCATTAGCGTTTTCTAGATACATTTCTTTCTTAGTCCTATTTTTTAAATAAAATCAATTTGTACGCATACCTTACGTACTTTTGTTGGACTCTCAACAAATTGCTTGTCTGCAAATACTACTTTCTCATGTTATGGATTTTAATGGAACAGCAAAACTGCTGCTCGAATCTCTTTGTAGGGGTTTACCTACATACGTATACTGGCGCCGGAAGAGGTATTTGTGTATATGTGTACATACACATGAGTATGTATATATGAGCTCTACTATACATACATAAACATAAAGTGTACATGACAATGATAAATTATTACATGAATTTGATATGAGGGCTTTGGTATGCCTTTTCCATGTTCTATGCTCTCTGATGATGTGCAGTAACCGATGGGATGTTTTAAGGAACGTCTAGTGTTCTAGTGGGACTTTTAGTCAGTGGCAGACTGTAAAGGGGCGGAATTGTTGCTGTTGCCAAGGTTTGTGGCAGCTTGGCCCGGTTGTGTTTGATCGTTTGTTAATGTCTGCTCCCAGTTGAAGTGGCACAACTAATGATTCAGCACAGGCCGAGAGCAAATAAATCCATATTTTTAGTAAGCTTGATGGAAAAATTTAATAACCAGTTGACCGTTGCAATTGAAAATTTAAATTTTCTCGTATGCGCTTTTCTTTGGAGGCGTTAATATTTTGTTTTGTTTTTTGTAGTAAATTAAAAGTGTTGCCTTTTTAATTGTTGATATCTGCCAAGCAAATAAATCTTTTGGTTTTATAGCCCTGGCCCAAAGGGTGGTAAAAGGGGCTGCGTGGTTGGCAATTTAAGGCTGTCAATAATTTTAATTGCCATGACAACTGTACATTCTACCACTGAATGTGGTGGCAAAAAGCACAGTCTTCCAAATACACAAAAAAATGTACGACAAACAGACAGATGAACAAACAACAGTTTCAACTTGATCAACAATTACATTGTGAACGACAGCCGAATGTTGGTAGCAACAACAATCATAAGCATTGCTTTATTGTCTCATAATAGATCAGCTCATGGTCATTTAATTTTTAATTAATGTTTGTTGCATTTCCTCTGAATTGCTATTTCTTTTTGTCATCCCAAACACACAAAAAGTTCTGCACATGGCAGCTGTTTAAGGCTTCGCTTTCTCTGCGCATTGCAATTATTTTATTGTACAGAAGCCATTATCCAACAATACATTATTGTGGGATAATGACCAAACTTAAAAAAGGAAACAGAAGCCGCAACAGGAAATGCAAAAAGAACGCCGTTTTCATTAGCGTTGTGGCGTTACTCTTCGCATTCTCCACATCATCTTTTTTCCTTCTGAATGTTTTGCTTCATTTCTGTTTAAGGTTTAACGTCAAGAAATTGTATCAACGCGAACTTAATTTCCTTGTTACGGCTGTGGTAATTAACGTATGATTAATATTAATATATTTTGGGTAGTACAAGGCGTATGATTAATAGTAATTTCCTTATTGCCTTAAAAATGTCAAGAACTTTGTTTTACTTTCGTCAGTACTGATAGGAGGCTTAACTCCTTGGGAATTTCCGCCATTAATGATAAATATTAAGAAATAATGACGATAAAGGAGCAGTGATTGCCCAGAGGTGATAAGTTAAACAAAAAGTATTGATTTCCGTAGTCAAAAGACCATTTTTAAACCATTGGAGGTAATTAATCAACCATGGAGATAAAAACAATGCCGTCTATGATTTATGGTCCTTTATTTTATTTCATAATATTTACTTAGGCTTATTGTCTGTAAAAATTGCCAATCATTTGGAGTAAAGACATAACCTTCAAAAGTTTTCGGTAAAAACGGAAAATAACATTTTCCAATAATATCAGGTCAAAGAAAAATAAAACTTTACTTTTACTTTGTTTCTTAGTGGCTTAGCAGCTAGCCAACTAACCAAAAGATCCAACAATTTACTATTTCTGATATTCTGCTTTACTTCCATTTTGATGTTTAATGAAATAAGTAATTCTATTAATGCTGGCGTTTGACAGCTACCCAACTGACATTTACATTCTCCAAAAGATCCTTCAATTTTCTTTCTGATATTCTGCCATACTCCCGTTTTAACTTACATTCAAAACGTATTCCATATTAAGCAATACTTGAAAAGAATTTTCTAAAATTTGTTCGGTTTTTGTAAAAATCGCTACACAGAAGTATAAAACAATGGTGCGTATGATTAATAATAATACAGCCAAATATTTGCAAAAATCAAAAGAACTCTGGATCCAGATAAAATAAATAAGACTTTAGAAAGCAATTCAAAAGCTTATAGTCTTTGCTTTAACTTGTAGACAATACTTTCCGCTAGTTTCCTGTGACTAGTTTGAAGTCAGTCGTCCAAACTAACAATTACTTGTAGACAATACTTTCCGCTAGTTTCCAGTGACTTTTAAGCCAGTCGTCCAAACTAACAATTGGCTACTCAATACTTGTAGACAATACTTTTCGCTTAGACTAGTTTTAATTCAGTCATCCAAACTTACAATTGTCTACTCTATAAATTAAATCATGAGCTAACTTCAGTAGTGTTGGGCATATTTTTTTAGGAATGAAGCAGAACATCAGCGGTTTTGTACAGAGTGATAGGATATAAAATCCGGTTGATGTAGTTTAATAAAGCTACATTTATGCGAATAATTATATCGTATTTCCATAATAGAAACAGGCGACTCTGCCTCGCTGGCAGTACATCTAGAGGCTGGTGCAATTTTCCATTGCTAGTTCAATATATTAACATATTTTTTCGCATCGTTGCATTCTCCAAAAGATCCTTCAATTTTATATTCTGCCATAGTCCCGTTTTGACTTACATTCAAAATGTATTCCAAGTTAAGCAATACTTGAAAATAATGTTCTAAAATTTGTTCGGTTTTTGTAAAAAATCGCTACACAGAAGTATAAAACAATGGTGCGTATGATTAATAATAACACAGCCAAATATTTACAAAATTCAAAATAACTCTGGCTCCAGATAAAAAAAATAGGATTTTTAGAAAGCAGTTTTAAAGATTATAGTCTGAGCTTTAACTTGTAGACAATATTTTTTGCTAGTTTCCTGTGACTAGTTTTAAGTCAGTCGTCCAAACTAACAATTACTTGTAGACAATACTTTCCGCTAGTTTCCAGTGACTTTTAAGCCAGTCGTCCAAACTAACAATTGGCTACTCAATACTTGTAGACAACACTTTTCGCTTAGACTAGTTTTAATTCAGTCATCCAAACTAACAATTGGCTACTCAATAAATCAAATGATGAGCTTACATCAGTAGTATTGAGCATGTTTTTTTTAGGAATGAAGCAGAACATCAGCGGTTTTGTACAGAGTGATAGGATATGAAATCCGTTTGATGAGGCTTTAGTAAAGCTACATTTATGCGAATATTTATATCATATTTACATAATAGAATCAGGCGACTCTGCCTCGCTGGCAGTGCTTCTAGAGGCTGGTGCAATATTCCATTGCTAGATCAAAATATTAACATATTTTTCGCATCGTTGCACTGTAAAAAATAGTGCATTAGGTACGGTCAATATGTGCTGCGTAATTCCGGCAATATTTTTTCGAATTTGCCTCAAACTTGTGCAAAGTGTTTGGCTTGCTCCGCAGACAAAGCACTTCCCGTTGTCCCAGGCAACGGGATGTATCATGTAATCGAGGTGTGACAAATCAAAGAAAGCTGTTGATGCCGTAAAATCATTCCGTGGGCCCGCCCTGGTTATGGTTATTGTTTACGACTATCACTTACGAGTAAGAGACTCATCACTTAGCCATGGATGTACCAAATAGGATCTGTTTTGACACCGACCGTTAATCTCTGCGCGATTGGTGGCTAAAGGTCCAAGAAAACCTCCGTGCGCTTAAATTAATCCGGGGTACGACGAATGGCTTAAGCACTGGAGCCATGATGATGACCGATCTAAAGTAGAATTTTAATTTCAGTATTTGCAAATTTGCCAGCATTTTGTTGATGGTTTCAAAAAAAATCACTCGTTCTGCAAGCTTGTAACAGAGCAGGATGAAATGGTCAAACTTACCGACTGATTGACACTTGCATGGCATTGCTGACCTCAACAGCCATTGAAAAAACGGTTTTTAAAAAAAATTCTAGAACAAATACTGACCAATATTACCTTCGCTACCAGGAGCAAACGCCATTCTTAACACTGCCTAGCGAATATTAGAATGCTAGATTTTAAGAATTCAGTCTTAGACTTGCGGCTAAATTCCACAGTATTTTGAAAAACTCATTCCTGCTGGATATTGTCGTGAATCTAAAATTCTTCACCTCATATATGACTGATACCTAGTTTCAGGCGGAGTAAGTACTTTCTGATAATTCAAGAACTGCATCACGTACCTTGTTCATACTTCTCAGAATGAACCACCCGAGATTACCTTTAATTCTGCTGTATAGCGTTTTGAAAGAGTCTGCAACCGGTGTAGGTCTCTCTACCAGGATTTAAAAAATCTAAGCAAGTGAGTGGAGACAAAATTTTTTTGCATTTATTTATTAGCGGTACGGTGGAAAAGCTTTCCTTGTATTAATTTTTTTTTAAAATAATCAAAGTCTTCATGGGTAAACGTTGTAAACCGAGATTTTCGAAAACTGAAATACGGTGCGTATGAATAATATGAATACAAAGTATTATCAACTTATTGCCCTTAACTCTTCCAGTGGAACAGATAATCTAAAGCTTTAAAGTCACGTACAGTAGTATACAAATAGAGCTAACTTCACGCCATAACTTAAAAGTAATAAATTATGAATATACGCTTTAATCCGAGATTTTCAAAAACTGAACTACGGTGCGTATGAATGATATGAATACAAACGAATTATCAACATATCAGCTATAACTCATCTGGTGGAAGAGATAAACGTACGGTTTAAAATCCTGTAGAATAGAAAGTGAGTAGAGCGTACTTAATACCATAACTAAACATATTCCATTTACCGATTTAGAGAGAAATCTTAACTTAATTCACCAATACACATTGCCTATATGCCCTTTTAAAAATTATTACAAACGCCTTTATAATTTTTTTCCTGAATATATTTACAATTTGTGGCCTCAAATGTTACCACCTAGATTAATGGGCTTACAAACATACCCCTTGTCGAAATGCTATTACAATTTGCACATCACTGCGCCATGGCCGAATGGCCATAGCCACAAATGTCTATTCAAATGTGCCGTAATTTGTTAAACTGTAAATGATGAAAGGCACTGCCTGCCATTCAATCGAAAACTATTTTATTTATAATAAATCATCATTGCATCACACAACTGAATGAAATTTCCACAGAAAATGGCCCAAAAAACGGCCAGCTCAACACTTTTACAGGAGAACGAACGTTCGAACCATCGCACAGAATCAACAAATTTCAATCAAATCTCCATCAAATCAATGCCAAAATCAATTTTTGGTCTTTTTCTATAGACCATCAGAAAGGTAACCAATAAAATAGCCAAATGGCGGTCCACACGAAATGGTAGCAGTGTAAAAGGGTGCATGGAGATGAGGGATGGGCAGCAAATGTACTGCCATATGCCACATACGATACGTGCTCACCACCAGTGTCCATTTGAGAATTTGAAATTAACGCTGCTGCGAAACAAAATTAAAAGCATTGCATGGCCAACGAAACTAAATGTGTGATTATTCCGTCATAGGATGTGTGTAGTAGAAGTCCTGAGGCAGAGTAACACACTCGGGACAGCGGGAGGAACTGGGAAAGTGCTATCAAATTGCATTTCCAGCCGCAAATTGGAAAAGACATATAAAGTGAAAAATCACTTGAATATGGGTATGATGACAAAGAGGAGTTGCTGCTGTCGTAGATACGGCCGTCTGTTGACTAAGCGTAAAAATGCTTAAATAGCAATTCGTATTGAGTGAACACATGCCATGTGGAAGCATTAATTGTAACCAAAAGGTAAACAATTTGTAAAAGTAAATAGTAAAATTTATCACAGGGCTGGCAAGCAGGGAAGGACTGCAACTGAGGACGGGCAAATCGGTGAGGCAAAGCCCAAGGTAAAAGCATTGGGTACTCAGACTACTATCTGTACAATATCTGAAGGGAACAACACATATCGAGTCCTTTTGAGAAATACACAAGAAGCTTTTCTAGATTCAGCGATATTTGCTCAGCATAATATCTCTACCCACTGATATAACTGGCAGAAAATCAATGAGTATGAATGTAGTATGGCTCTTTTCTTTCTCAATTGCCTTGGGAGAAAATATTTGGCAACGAATGAACTAGTTTTTATCGATTTCCAGGAGAATTTGCCCTTACTAGATAACGAACAATGGTGCGTATGATTAATATCAATATTGCCGCTAGTAAAAACTCTAATACCATAAAAGACAAATACGATTTTAAAAAGCCCAAAAAAAATTGCACACTTCAAACTTTAAATTGCTACTAAAGGTTTCTTTTAAGTACAAACCAAAAAGCTTATTAAAATGACTAACCTAAGCTATTAACTCGCCAAGACTTTCAAAACATTTGCTTAACAAACTGTAACTAACAAAACGGCTCAGAAGTTTCTTTATATTTAAAAACTAACGCTGAATCTTAAGCAATTTGTTTTGCCTTTTAAACAGAAGTCAGCACTGCATCATTTTTACATTGCACAACCACTGTCCAATTTAAAGTAAATCCTAAAACATCCCAGTAAGGAACAAGGGGAACTTCTCTCAAATCAGTAAGATGAGCACGGTATAATTCTTATACTCACTGACCGGTACTGTTTAGCGCCGGCTCCGAACGTCTTATGCATTCTATACAGATCTTTTTACATAGCTGATACATCAATATTTTATACGTAAAGTCGCCCGCTGATAAATAATTATTAGATTTTACCCTGAGTTGAACCTGTAACCATCCCACCACAGCTCCCACAATTTTGGGTAGATTCCATCAACAACTGAGAAACACTAAATCATATGATCGATTGTAATAACTCTTGTTTGAATGTAGGCCTATAACTTCTCTTTGTCATATCAAATGCAAAAGTAATAAAAATCAGACACAGAAACTTCCATAAATGTGAATATTAAACTTGCAAAGTCCCAAATTTTATAGATTTCTTTGGGAAATCTTCAAGAAGAACAAAGCGAACACTGGTACGTATGATTAATATTAATATCGACCTAAATGAACTAATATCGTAATATCTCAAACAGTACGAAACGCAAATAAGATGTTAAAGTAAATTAAATATATAAACCCTTCATGCCTCAATTTTCAAAGAATGGTTTGGCTCAATTATTCTCCAACAACTCAAAATCCAAGTATATCAAAATCAAAGTACATAAAAAAGTTCACCATAACAGCCCTTTAAATATATTTGTTTATCAAACTCTACTTAACAAAACGGATCGAGAAACTCTTTTCCCTTCTTCAGACAAGTTGAAGACCTGTTTTTATACATTACGTGGCATTTTCTGTCTGCCTTTTGTATTTGGTTTCGCGCGACTTTTACACAACAACACGTCATTCAAATGAACAGAAAGGCTTTAGAATCCGTTCTCTTTTCCTTATGACTTAAAGTCCATTTGTTATCTGGAAAGACTTTGTGTCGCCCGCCTCAATAGCTTGTGAGCGCGACTTTCCCAAAACACCCCCTTGTTTAAAATCATGTAAAAATACCAGACATGTTTTCAGCGGCGGTTTATTCATTTCGTAAGTGCCAGAGGGCCGCGTCCACTATTCATTACACCACGGGCTAGTGGACGCGAATATCACAGGACAACTTAACAATACAATCTACGTAAGAACATCTGGAACTAGTTTGGAGACGGCTTTTCACTTATGAAAGATAGTGACTTTACGAGTGATGTTAATCTTTTGATCTTGTAATTATTTCTTCCATTAGACACTCGATAGCAGTCAAATTTAACGAATACAAAATACAATACAAATTGGTTGGAATTTTAAGAACCAAGCTAGATGCATTTTCTTAAGTGCGTAGAAAAATATTTTCGGTCAAACATGTAACGAAAAATTTAGGATGATGGAGAAGAAATGCCTTAGTTTTTTAAGATATTAAACTGTTTCTCTCTCATTTCGTGCTTTCATATTTGCTATAATCTTCACACTTAGCAATCTTCGAAGGCAGGTAGCCAGCGTCCTTTTTCAAATCTTTTTTAAAATAAATATTACATACTTTTCGTTTTCACATACAATTTAAACACGTATTCAGTGATTCTAAAAGATTTGCATTGCAATTGCCTTTAGCAAAAAGTTTACAAAATATATAACTATAGTGCATATATTTCATAAAGTGTAGAAGAGACCCCCTACCTAGCTAGATCAGAACTTACAGTTAAAACGCAAATTCAATGATTCTCAGTGATTTAAATGCAATTGTTTTTTTTAGCAAATATTTAAATATATTTAATATAAACTACTCTGAACTTGAAAAAACAATATAAATTCGTTTCTGAAAGCCAGTAAACAAATATTTTTTTTATATTGTAAGTGATCAGAAATTAAAAATTTCTGCCGGTTTAAAAAATTGTACATGGAGCGTATGATTGATATTAATACAGAACTTTATTTACTTTAAGTTTATTAACTTTCAACCCATAAATGAAAATACTACAATTTGTACGACATATCAAACACAACATATCAAACATTTAATTGTTAAAAGCCGTTTTTAATGAGTCTTACATTTTATTTCACAAAACAATGAAAATTCGGAAGAGTTCAAGAGTTTTCCTTTCACACGTACCCGCTCTGACGACTGACGTTTGATTGCGATATTTCGATTCATTGCGGCGGTCAGTTCTGTTGCATTTTTTTGTATACTGAGTGATCAGAAAGTGCGATTCTAAGCCAGTTTCGAAATTTTAACAGGGATCGTCTGAATAATATTAATATGTGAAAGGCTTGCACGAAAGTTCAAATTTCTGCCAGTTTAAAAAGTTGTACATGGAGCGTATGATTGATATTAATACAGAACTTTATTTACTATAAACTTATTAAGTTTCAAACCATAAAGGGATATGCAAAATATTTCAAGAATTTGCCTTTCATACGTACCCGCTCTGACGACTGACGTTTGATTGCGATATTTCGATACATTGTGGCGGTCAGTTCTGTTGCATTTTGTTGTATACTGAGTGATCAGAAGGTACGATTCTAAGCCGGTTTCGAAATTTTTAACAGGGGTCGTATGAATAATATTAATATGTGAAAGGTTTGCACGAAAGTTCAATATCTTTTGAAGCAATTGCATAATCTTAACAATTTTAACGCAGAGTGAATTACAACGTGTCATGTTTAAAATTGGAAAACTCTTTTGTATATGTTACTGTTAAAAAGTCATACAATAATACGCCGTTATAATTTCAAACAAAATTTCTCCAAATATTTTATGAACATGTTATTTTTGCTTAAGAGCGCCAGCTCTGATTAAGTATTCCACTTTTAATCAATAAATATGTTAGTTTTCGAGGATTCTGTTAGCGGAACCAAAGTTAGTTTCGATATTGGAACAGTTGGCGTATAATTAATATTATTAATGACTTTTTGATTTAAAGTCCTTAACTTTCGATACATGCAAGAAAATGCCACAAATGTTATTACTAATTAAAAGACAACATTTCAAACTTTTGATAATATGGTTAACCCCTTAATACTCCTTATACCACAGTGTGTAAACAATTCAAATTTTACCCAACTTTCGCAAATATTTCAAGAATTTGCCATTCCTGCTTAACAGGCACCTGCTCTCATGTCTACGTTTCAACTTTTGATTGCGACATTTGGACAAATTGTGTGTGCCGATTTTTTTCTGGTTACAATTAACATGTCAATGCATGCCAAAGACCAACAAGTTAATTGCATAAGTCAACGCCCACAGTAATGAGTTGATGCGGTATGTCGTTTCAAAAGCTGCCACGCAATAGCTATGGCAACTACCTTTGTACCTATTACAAGAGCCAAGCTAGCAAGAGATTTTAATTGCATTGCGGAAACAGGCTAACATTTCTGGAAATCCTTGCTTGACTGGGAAAGGAAGTGTAATTTAAAAACAATGTTAACATTGAAGAAGAAATTTAGTTAGAATTATGAGAAAACACTCTTATTTGTTCAATAAGCGGCACTGAGATTTTACATACCTTTTAAATGCACTGTAGTTGTATGCGGAACTTACTAGGAACTTTATTTTATATACTGTCGCTTGCTTTTTAATCACGGCGAAGGGATTTACAACTGTTTCTGATATAACAGCCTAAGCACATTTGAATTTATTATAACAGTTGTAAAGTTGTATAGAGCGTATGATTAATATTAATTACGTAGTATTTTTAATTAGAAGAATTTTATTATAACATTATTCGTGTGCAATATATTCGAACTGTTTTAAAAGGCTTGTCATAAAAACATTGCACACATATAAAAAGGATAATCGTAGTCATCCTTCTGTAGCTTCAATATCTGTGAGCAGAGAGTGGAGAGTTAACAGATATCAAAGCTACAAAAGGATGACCATGATAATCCTTTTTAAATGTCTGCATTGTTTCTATGACATACCTTTTCAAATAATTCGACTACACTGAGCACTAATAATGTTATTATAAAAAATCTAAATAAACTGCGTAATTAATATTAATCATACGCTCCATACAACTTCAAAGAAATGTTCATATTTCACGGTCGGCCTGTGGTCGCATTTTCCACTGTTTTTTCTGTCGTTTTTCATTAAACATTACTACCTTTATAGCACAATACTCCCCATTGTGTTTTACGTTTAATAAATTGTTCTGTCATGTGTAATTAAAATGTGATTATGATTAAAATTCATTGTGAACAAATGTCAGATTTCATTAGAGTTTTATAATCTCTCCCGCTCATTCTCCTACATACTGGCTTTTGATTTCATTCTGTAATATGTCTGGTTTCATATTTTCCACAGTGTGTTTTTTTTTGGTTTGTTAAGTAATCGTTAAAACTGTTATTTAATTTACAACATTTAAATGTTTAATAATGCTGCTATATAAATTGTAATTTTGTAATAATTATTTTATTGTTTGATTAATTAGTCTATAAAGGTTTGCACAATACAAATTGTGCAATTACATTTAGTGCCGCTGCATCCATAATTTATTATTGATTTATTAAACAGTAAATGTTTGGGTAGCACCATAAAAGCTTATCACCGAGGAGGGAAAGAAAGTACGTAAAGAATTTAAAAAATGTAGTTTGGGACTTGCAATATCCTACGAAAAATATTAAATCGATTTGCGATGGGACTAAAATTTTTTAAGAATACATCACAATTAGCAATATTAAATTATGGTGCGTATGATTAATATTTATAGAGAAATAACTTTAAAGAAAAAGCAGTAAATTGTGCAATCGGTTAAGCCAGTAAGAAATGGCTTTTATTTCGAGGATCATATCAGTCGTTACACCACTATCCTGACCGTTATTCATTTGCTTTAATAGATTTTTAAATTGAAATTTAAAAAAAGATCGTACTAAGGTTCCAATTAAAAACATCGCTCAACTTTTGCTACTTGTAAGTTATTTTTAATAGTGTTCGATTCATTGACCATAGGAGGTCGTATGTAACTCCATGAGCGGCACGATCTTAAGTCCTTATGAATTTTTTATGTGTAGTACATTAATATATTATCCATTCTTGGAGATTGCTTGGTGCTTATGATAAATATTAATACACCACTCGTTTTATTAAAGTGAAACTTTATTCGAACCCTGCAATAATATGCCAAAATGTTTTTCGCTGATCGCAAACAACATTTTAATCTTCAAACTATGAAAAGCCCTTCGATTTTTCTGTATGGGGTATATATCAATACATTAATCATCCTTTAAGATCATTCGGAGCGTATGATTAATATTAATATGCAACTTTTTTGACTAAAAGCGCAATTCAATTCGAATCATGAAGAAATATGCCAAATATTTTATTTGCTATCGGAAACACCTTTTTAATCTTTAAACCATGAAAAGCATTTAAAAAACTTTAATAAATTAAGCCCAAAATAAATTAAATTATAAATACAAATCAAATATTATGAAACTACCTATGCTGTTTAAGCAATTATACTCTCCAACAAAATGTATGTCGATAAAATTTGGCGACCTGGGCCTGTATGCATGGACCAGGACCTGTCATAAGCCAGAAGAGCTGACTCTTTACAATGACCAACTATATTTCCTTGGCGATTATAAAGGATAACTCTAAAATAAATCGTCAGAAAATTCGGGAATTCATTGTTTTAAACTTTTTTTAAAAGCGTTACCTTTTTGCTGCAGATATTTTTGTAATTTGTGACCTCAAATCCTTAAAGCGAACACTGCAGATGCTTACTAACATATATGTGATTCCAACGGCGCGAGAACCTATTGTCGCCGATTGTTCCTTCAAAAATAATGAAAAATATATATCTCGATCATCAGTTCTGAGCCATTTATCATTTTTAGCCTTAATAAAGAAATATTTTAGGCATTAAATATAAAGGGTCAACCATCTAGAGGTATTTTTTCAGAAAAAAAATATAAAAATTCAAATCAAATGTGGAATCCTTATTGGTAATTTGAAACTACATTTTATACCATTTTTTTTTGAATATAATTTCCTTCAAATGTTGGTCGCAACTACGGATCAGGGTTTCCATTCTGAGGGTCCGATTTTGTATGACTCGTTCGAGCGTTTCGACCGGTATGGCTTCAGTGACACGCGTAATGTTGGCTTCCAAAACCTAAATCGTAGCTGGTTTGTCAGCATAGACTTCGGACTTTACGTAACCCCAAAAAAATGTCTAAAGGTGTGATATCACTCGATCTAGGCGGCCAACTCACCCGTCAAAAACGTGAAATTAGCTGCTTTTCGAAATGACCTCTCAATAGATCCATTGTTTGAGCAGCTGTATGACAAGTGGCACCGTCCTGTTGAAACCAATTGTTGTCCAGATTACGGGCTTCAATTTCAGGTAGCATAAAGATCGATATCATGGCGCGATAGCGAGCACCATTCACGGTTACGTTCCGGCCATCACCATTTTTGAAAAAATTCGCACCGATAATTCCTCCAGCTTATAAACGGCAACAAACCTTGGTTTTCTCTGGGTGTAATGGCACGTCTTGAACCTCTTCTTGTTGCTTTTCAGCCCAAACGCTGCAATTTTGTTTATTGACTTCGCCGTTGAGCCAGAAATGGGCCTCATCACCGAACAACATTTTGGTCGAAAACAGCTGATCTTCCCGTTTCTCACCGAACTTTCATTTTTATAATACAGTTGCCAACATTTGGAGGTTATTATTTTTAAAAAATAAATGCCATAAAATCTCCTTATAAATTACCAATTAAGTGTCCACACTTGATTTGAATTTTTATATTATTTTTGTTCTGAAAAAATATCTCTAGATGGATCACCCTATATAAAGTCATAGATCAGACGTTTTACGAAGCCTACACTAAGTCATGTCACTTAGGTTTTTATTGCTTGAAAATTCAGTATTCACCTGTTGATTTTTGATATACCTTGGAAAGAACTCTCTTAACTGTTCGGGGTCAGTGGACTGCAGTTCACGAACAAGTTTGCCTATTTAAAGTAAACCCGATCCTTGGTTTTCAAAGACAATCAGATTATGTATCGTTGAGTCATATAGCAAATTATTCACCTGACCAAATATTTTGCAAAATATTTTGATCGGCAGGAATATAAACGTGTCATATTTTGCCTGATGTTGTTCGGGCATTTGACAAAGTAGGTGCAGCCGTCTTGAGGATCATAATTTGTAAATACTTTCTAAAGAATACTTAGTGCCTTTCTAAACAAAATATTTAAAAAAATAATAAAAAAAAAACCCTCTAGTTTCAATAAATATTATAAACTGGTTTATGTGGCGTATGGTTGATATTCATTAAGAAATACCTAAAGAAAAGATGGAATATCTTATGAACCAAGAGCCCTCTGGAAAAAATTATTATGTGATAGTTAATATAAAACCTCGTCCTGTATTTACATTTACTAAATCACTGTGAATATCGTTCATTCCGTGCAAGTCCGTCAAAGTTGGATTTTGGCGACCTTTGTCACAATCCAAATCCGCTTTTAAAACGAATGTTTGGCCAAAACTCTACAACTACGTTAGGGGTGAATCTGAGGAGTATTTTGTAGTAACGGGTGATTTTTTAAGAGCTTGATAACTTTTTTTTTAAAAAAAACGCATAAAATTTGCAAAATCTCATCGGTTCTTTATTTGAAACGTTAGATTGGTCCATGACATTTACTTTTTGAAGATAATTTCATTTAAATGTTGACCGCGGCTGCGTCTTAGGTGGTCCACTCGGAAAGTCCAATTTTGGGCAACTTTTTCGAGCATTTCGGCCGGAATAGCCCGAATTTCTTCGGAAATGTTGTCTTCCAAAGCTGGAATAGTTGCTGGCTTATTTCTGTAGACTTTAGACTTGACGTAGCCCCACAAAAAATAGTCTAAAGGCGTCAAATCGCATGATCTTGGTGGCCAACTTACCGGTCCATTTCTTGAGATGAATTGTTCTCCGAAGTTTTCCCTCAAAATGGTCATAGAATCGCGAGCTGTGTGGCATGTAGCGCCATCTTGTTGAAACCACATGTCAACCAAGTTCAGTTCTTCCATTTTTGGCAACAAAAAGTTTGTTAGCATCGAACGATAGCGATCGCCATTCACCGTAACGTTGCGTCCAACAGCATCTTTGAAAAAATACGGTCCAATGATTCCACCAGCGTACAAACCACACCAAACAGTGCATTTTTCGGGATGCATGGGCAGTTCTTGAACGGCTTCTGGTTGCTCTTCACTCCAAATGCGGCAATTTTGTTTATTTACGTAGCCATTCAACCAGAAATGAGCCTCATCGCTGAACAAAATTTGTCGATAAACACATTTCGAACCGAACACTGATTTTGGTAATAAAATTCAATGATTTGCAAGCGTTGCTCGTTAGTAAGTCTATTCATGATGAAATGTCAAAGCATACTGAGCATCTTTCTCTTTGACACCATGTCTGAAATCCCACGTGATCTGTCAAATACTAATGCATGAAAATCCTAACCTCAAAAAAATCACTCATTACATATTGAGATTAAAACAGATCGACGTTGTTACAGTCTTGCCAGAGAAATCAAGACGTATGATTAAACCACGACGTATGATTTAATCATGCGTCGTGATTTAATCATGCGTCGTGATTTAATAATACGACGTGATTTAATCATACGTCGTGGTTTAATCATACGTATGATTAATACTACCATCAAGATAACAACACTGTGCGACAGCCACAATCGGTTTGGGATGAAACCATCGGTCAAAAAAGGGTCATACGTGTCCCAGCGTTTCGTTGGGTCTCATCTAGGAATCGAGATATATCGATTTGAAGTTAGTAAGTATCGTATAGGGGAATTTGTCACGTTTTTGGCTCTTTTGTTTGACATAACTTAAGAACCACTCGTCCGATTTAGCTGAAATAAATTAATAGTAATAAAGTAATAGGACTTGACACTTTTTACCCTTTTGGATTTTTTATGAATTAAAAAAAAAAAAATTTAATTTTTAGGCAAAAATAATTTTTTTTTTCATACATTTATTTATAATTGCGAAACTGTTGCTTAAGTAGGAAAACGGTTTAAGAACAGATTAGAGGAATTGTAATTCTTAATTTTTCTAAATTTGTTTCAGCTAAATCGGACGAGTGGTTCTCGAGTTATGTCAAACAAAAGAGCCTAAAACGTGACAAATTCCCCTATACGATACTTACTAACTTCAAATCGATATATCTCGATGCCTAGATGAGACCCAGCGAAACGCTGGAACACGTATGACTTTTTTTTTACCAATATAACTTTCCCCGGTGGTTTCATTCCAAACCGATCACTGACCCTTACCATTTGTTGCAGAGTGCAATTATAAATACATTAACAACTCAGAAAACTTAGGTTCAACTAGAATATATAAACGTATTAGTAATCGACGACACCAAGGGTTTCGTGTACGTTATTATGA
This sequence comes from Hydrotaea diabolus, assembly GCA_963513945.1. Taxonomy (NCBI): domain Eukaryota; kingdom Metazoa; phylum Arthropoda; class Insecta; order Diptera; family Muscidae; genus Hydrotaea; species Hydrotaea diabolus. The sequence goes on from OY740718.1 coordinate 25,230,692, forward strand.
TAACCCATGGTTTACGTATTATTTGAAATTGTGAGGCAGAAAGACAAATATAATCATATTGGAAAATATAATATTACAGCTTCTATTATTTTCCCTTTGCCAGAGTCAACGTTTGCATAAGCACCAATTAACGTGTTCAAGAATAGTCGACAATATCAAGGCTACATTTCAACAATATCATTTCCAACATTTCCAATTATCTCTGATGATAAACATTTCTAAATCGAGAATGTTGCAAGTGTCTCATGGCAAAAAGTATCGCAAACACTCATAACGAGATTAAAACTAGAATATCCGAGGAATAAAAAGAGTTATGAAAACAATTGGAATTGTTAGTAAAGGAAAGCCTTTTAAATAATTAAAGGTAAAATTGCTAGTGAAATAAAATCAATCTCATTGCGTATTTAAGATAATATTTTATATAATAAATAACTTTTTAGTTATACTGCTTATGGTTCTTTGAGACTCTGGGACTTGCAAAATTTTATTAAGCGTAAATGGCTGGATTCATGACGAAATTATAACTATGATAATTCTTTTCAATTGTGCCTCGTGTTTTTGTAACATCCTCTTTTAAATATTTCCAGTAAGTAGTATACTAAAAATGTTATAATGAAAAATGTAAACATACTCAGTAATTAATATTAATCATACGCTCCATACAACTTTTTTTTATCACATTTTCATATTTCACAACAGTCTTTTTAATTTTTCCTCGCTTATGAAGCGTTTACAGGTAGATTTAGGAGTAGGATCCTATGCCAAATTGTTGGCATCAATAAATAACGCTTGCTTATTGTGATTCGTTATTGCTCTAAAACATGGGACTTGAAAAATCTCATGAAGCGTATTTATTTCAATTCAGGGCAAAAGTATGACTATGGTAATTCTGATTAATTGTGTCCTGTGTGACATGCTCTTTTAAATATTTCCCATATGAAGCATACCCAAAATTTTATAGAAATTGCAATATACACAGTATTTAATTTTAATCATACGCTCCATATAACTTCATACAAATTTTCATATTTCACGATCTGTGGTAGTATTTTTACCATCTTTCCGTGATTTCCTGGCTTATGAAGCGTTTATGGGAAGATTTCGGAAAAGGATCCTATGCCAAAGTATTGGCATTAATTCTGCAAATTTTAGGGACAAAGAATGAGTTGTATGAGCTACATTATGATATGAATGGTATTCAGGAAATTAGGATACAAGTATTTTAAAAGTTATCAAATGTATGCGATGGAAAAGTCCACCAAGAATACGTTTGTCCTATTGTTACTCATTCTTTAAAGTAGAGACTGGTAGAAGCAGAACGACGGAGACTACATTCAACAAATCCGCTATCTGGGATTGGTGAGAATATGGTACAAGAACCAACAAAGTTAGGTTCACGGGGTTGCCTGCTTTTGAGAGCGGGTTTACTCAGAGGGCTTTAGAAAAATTACAAAATTGGAAGAAGAGAAACGGCAAAAAAAAAATTTGGAGGAAAACGATTTGGTCTCGCTGTAGAAGAATGGTCCCCAGCAACACGTTAGAGCTCGTCATGGAAACTTTTCTTAAGGCGACTGTATAAGAAAGTGGACCAAAGATAGAACCGCTCTTTAAAGTGTACTCCACTTGAAGGCAATGTGTAGGTAATCGAAAAAATTGAAAGATTTGGTACTTTAGATAAATTCCGTCTAAGATCGCATGATCGCAACCTGCCACAGGCCAAGACACCGTGTGACAACCGTTAAAGCAGATAATAGGATGGAATGAAGAATACATAGTTAAGAAAGGCGAAAGAAAGAAGGATTTTATAACGCCGCTAAATCTCGTTTAGGAAATAAGCCTCATAATAACAAGATGGTCTTATTCGTCAATATAATTTTTCATTAAACTTGGACAGTCTAAAAGCTGATGTAGCAACGATTGTTCTTCTCGAGTTATAAGTTACGGAAGGCAAACGAAGAGAAGGAGTTCATAATGCCGCTGAACCTCGTTTAAAAAGTAAGCCTCATAATAGCATGATGATCTTATTCGTCACTATACCCATTCCCAAAGTAGCAGAGTCGCCTTTCCAGTAAATTGGGACATATCAACAGCACATATTGCAATGGTTGTTTTTCTCAAGTTAAGGTGTGGGAGGCGAAAGAAGAGAACGATTTTGTTCTAACACCTGAGCTTGCATAAGAAATTTGCCTCATAGTAGCAAGATGGTCTCATTCGTTAGTAGACTTTGTAGACATTTCAACAGCAGATATTGCAATGGTTGTTTTTCGCAAGTTAAGTTGTGGGAGGTGAAAGAAGAGAACGATTTTGTTCTAACAGATGAGCTTGCATAAGAAATTTGCCTCATAATAGCAATATGGTCTCATTCGTTAGTAGACTTGTGCGTAAGGTAGCAGAGTCACCTTTCCAGTAAACTTGGACAGTCCAACATTCTGTCTGATTATTCTGCTCAAGATATACTTTTATGTGCAAGCAGCTTAGCTGTGGCACTGTGCTGACTCATGTCAGAAGTCAGGTTCTCATTTTTCCAAAAACCCACTTTGGTCCTACAGTGCAGCTGGATATAATTTTGTTATGTGTTAGGGCTTTAATGGCCGCAACATTTTACACGTAATTTAAATCTTTGACAAAGTTATGTTCCGCTTGGAAATTAGCTAGCCTTCCCGAGTTTGTTTCGTTCTCCATTGTCATTCTGTCTGCGAAGATTGAATTCTGATATTACAAGATTGTGTTTTAGGTCCATATTTACTTAAGCTGGCCCCAAGGCATGCCTTACAAGCACTTTGTTTATAGGAGCGCTTCTTCTTTACTCTAGATTCCTCAAGTTATTCTAGCATATTCTTCCGCGTATTCAATTGAGCACTGCATCGTCCTTCCGTACGCATTTTCTTCCTTGCGACCTCTTAATAAATAATAATCATACGCCACAGGGCCCACATTTGAATCGCGATCTTATAAAATAAATTAATTACTTCTGAAGTTATGAAAAAGTGTACTGTTTTGCTGTAGAAGTCGCTCTGGCAAACATTTGGACTTTGGTGACAATGGAGAGTCACGACTTTTTGCTAAGCGCTTTACCAGTCCGTCCAACCCAATATACTGCTTTTAATGAAAACGTGTTTCTTTCTGTAGTTTTGCTGAAATAAGTATTCACAAAGGATTTTTGCTTTTAAATTTATACGACTTACGAAGCTTACCTGTAGGCTCCTGTAAAAGTCGCGCTGACCAAGAATTGGACTTTGGTTACATTGTGAATTCATGACTTTGTGCTGAGTGCTATACCAGTCTTTCATATGGGATAGATTTTATTATTGTCATTCATTGTTCTATTCAAGTCTAGACAAATAATGTCGTAGAACCAATATGGCTCTATTTCTTGTTAGAATGATATTTAATAAATCCACTATAAAGATTCCTACAATCTTGCCGAAATAAGTATTCAAAAAGGACTGTTTCTTTGTAAATCTATACATCTTGTTTCTAAACCTTTTTTGTGGCCCAAATTGGATATGAATTGTTTCATGTCCATAACGGCGTATGATTAATATTAATTTTGAGGTCGTCTAGAAACACCCCATAAGCTAAAAACAAAACGTGCCACTAGACAACTAAGGCAAAGAACATCACTTTTATGATTTCCAAGGAAAATATACACATAAAAATACCGTTGCAAAGTTTTTTATTTGAAACTTTCACTTAACTCTACTCGAGCTTCCATTTAAATTCTTGCTTATTGACAATCATAAAGCATCAATGTATTAAATACCTTATGGCGAACAGAAAAATTGTGTTAGCAAATTGCTTGGCCACAAATCGATATTTAATCAACACGTTTTTTTCCAGTTGAATTCAGCTGCCAGCACTCAACTTTATAAAATAGTTCAAGTAGGTACAACAGTGCGTATGATTGATATTAATTAAAAGGTTTTTATTGAAAAGCTATAACAACTCGTGAACAAAGTTTGACATTGTTGAGCGAAGCAATGCAAATGAAAGCTGTTAATTAAGCCTTTTTAGAGAACAATATTTCAACGCAAACCTATGAGCGTTTTGTGATAAAAATGTCTATTAGAAAAAAATGTTTATTTTTACAATGTCCTTGAAAGTATCTGTTGTGTGCTTGTTGTATTCGTGACTAGTGTTTTTTATTGTTCAAAATTTTGTTTTATCTGTAAATGCTTGAATGTACAGGAAAAAAAGTTGGTTTATTAATGCACATGTAGTAATTTATATTATTTATGACTTTAGCAAAGCAATTTGTTTACCACAAACTGAGAACAATGAAGAGATAAGCACTAGACAAAACTTTTGATTGCTGTTAATTAAACGTACAACGAATGTTTAAATACAACAAGGATACGATGTTTTGAAAAGAATAAGCTTTAAAGTTTAACAATTTAATTTCTGGAGGTGGTTATAGTTTGAAGTTATAAAAGAAATCTAGCAAAACTCTTAGTTAAGAAAATCTTCTTTCAATTTACACCATTCTTTCATATCGAAACTCTTAGTAATTTTCTTCTTTTCTATTCGATACTAAGTTTCCAGATTCCTACGTTCGATGTCATTATTATGCTAATACGAGTATTCTATGCTAGGATTCAACCCTCTACATCTCTTTAAGTAAGTCATAGCCCACCCTCATCAGTCAACAACAACCGCAAGCACAACTCACAACTACCACAAAAGTCTGCCAGCGAGTGTTGGCATATTTTCAATTTAACCTTTTTGCCAGAGAGCCTACCCAGCCGCCACCCTACCATTGTGTCCTAGGTTTTCCTGTTCGGTACAGTGCGACGAGAATAATTTGCCATACAACATACTTTACGCGTTCTTAAACTCTCAACTAAAACTGAATATTTAATAAGTTTGTTGATAGGCCTCATATTTAACTGAATAAATATACATAACGTAAGGCTGGCTTCTTGTGTAGTCATGCACATTCTACACCACCTTGAACATATATATTTGCTTATTTATATACCAAAAAATATAAGAGACCTCATGGCTTTGTATGTAGAGAATTGTGTATATTTTAGATACAAAATAAAACCAACCAAGCTTGAGTATTTATGACCCACAAAAAATGTTATGAATTATTCATTGTAAACAAAAAAGAATAATATTCTTTTTTTTATGAACACAATGAGGCGGTTCTTTTAAATACAAATGGATTTTGGTTTTGTCTAGAAGACGCTTTCTAAATTGAATGTGAACTCGAAAGCAAAACTATTAAACAAAACTGAAAAAATAACTAGTTTCTAATTGATTTTCTCAAAGCAAGTATTTAAGAATTTAGAAAAATAAATGTTTTCTATATAAATCAATTCGATTTACCTCAATACGTGATTCTCTGGGGAAGTTATTTAACTTTTTTCCTTCCAGCCTCTTTATTAATAATAATCATACGCTCCAGGGTACAATTTGCTATAAATTCTTAAGAAATTTAAACTTTATGAGATGGTAGCATAGGAACAAACCATAATAGTTTGTCTAATATGGGCTTTGAATTGAACAGGGAAAATCCAATCAACCCTGTATTAAGTTAAGAAATTATTCTTGCCATGTACACAGTGGTTCTTATTGAAGTTAATTTTAACGATAAAAAAATAAACAAGAATTATTTCTAGGCACATTTGTGGTTTATTGGCATACAAACATTTTACAGCCATCATCCTTAGTTGGATAGATGGCTTCCTTTGGAAGTAATAACATTTTCTTTCTGGCGACTTCTTAATTAATAATAGTCATACGCCAGAGTGTCCACATATGAAACACTGATAAACCAAAGCTATCTTTCATGATATAAGGATTTTAGCAAGAGATAATATTTTCTTTTTTAAAACCAGCACTCCAAGAAAAAACAAAAAATGGTATGTTCGACAAGTAAAACTTGTTTAGAAATTCAAGTTTATTTTAAAAAAATAAAACAAGTTTCTTCTTATTTTTGCGTTAATGGCTCTCTTTGAAGAAATTAGATTCGTCTTAAAGCCTTCATCGATAACCTAAGATGTGTTCTTCTCAACTCAGTTTGAGTTATACGAGTACTACTTCAGAAGTAATAAAAATATCTCCCTTGCGACCTCGTAATTAATAATAATCATACGCTGCAGTGTCCACATATAAAACGCTTACAACTCAAAGCTATCTCTCAAGGTAAATGGATTTATGCAATAGAAAATATTGTCAACAAGTTTCTTCTTATTTTTGCGTTAATGGCTCTCTTCGAAGAAATTATATTCGTCTTAAAGCCTTAATCGATAGCCTAAGATGTGTTCTTCTCAGTTTGAGTTATACCAGTACTCCTTCAAAAGTAATAACATTTTCTCCCTTACAACCTCGTAATTAATAATAATCATACGCTGCAGTGTCCACATATAAAACGCTTACAACTCAAAGCTATCTCTCAAGGTAAATGGATTTATGCAATAGAAAATATTGTCAACAAGTTTATTCTTATTTTTGCGTTAATGGCTCTCTTTGAAGAAATAACATTCGCCTTCATCGATGTGTTCTTCTCAACTCAGTTTGAGTTAAACAAGTACTCCTTCAGAAGTAATAACATTTTCTCCCTTGTGACTTCGTAATTAATAATAATCATACGCTGCAGTGTCCACATACAAAACGCTTACAAATCAAAGCTATCTCTCAAGGTAAATGGATTTTTGCAATAGAAAATATTGTCTTTCTTAAAACCAGCAAAAAAAGAAAAAACTTGTTCTAAATTCAAGTTTATTTTAAAAAATAAGCAACATTTTTTGTTTCTTGTTATTTTTGCCATAAGGGACTCAAATGAATAAAATCAAAGGTCATGGAAATGTATTGCGATTTACGGTAAAGGAAATGGTCCCATTTAAAAGACGCTAGCAGTTGAATGACTCAGTCTCCAAATTGTTCCTTTACAACTGTGAGCCTTTCGTCTTTTGTCTGGCCTGCGGTATCATCTTTTTGTTACCACAGTCGGTGTAATGAAGTTGTCGAGTTCTGATCACAGAAACTTAAACTTAACATAAACTTAGCATATCTTATAGTTGCTCATTTAAGGCATTGTAAATGGTCAAGCTCCAGTAAAGCATCATTACAGTCTTAAAGAGATGTGACTCCAAGTCCAACAGCAAAACTCCCGGTTTGATTTTGGTAATGCCCCATGTGGCTGAAGCGCCAGTTGTGTTGTTTTCTTCACATCGCACCAATTTCCCTCTGTTAGTATCCCAATAAGTGAACTCGAGCGGAAACTGTTCCACAGTGTGAAGAATGACCACAACTCGAACTATCGACTATGTCTTTGAAACACTTCATTCAACACGGTCGGTGGACGTAAATCGACGCAGGAGGAAATATCAAACCTTTCTAAATATTTTGATAAAAGGATAGATCTGATAACTCCAAAAGTTCTAAAATTTCGTTAATATCTAGTTACTTAAAGGACTTTCTGTGTATAAAGTATACTTTAAATTAAATACGAGTAAATATTAATCATACGTCATGGGCCAGACAGCCCATGGCGTATAATTAATCCATACTTCTTTTGTCTGTTTATTCTGTCTGAGTGCCGGTAACTAACGATTGACCTTACTTAAGATTTTAAACACTGTTTTACAATTCTCCGAATTATATTTTTCTGTTTATTAAATCTGCATATTTTATTATTGTGTTTATGCTAAAATTTGCGAATTTTTCAGCGTAAGTAATTTGTTTACTAAACAACGCGACCATAACTAATCTGGCAGACAAATTGTCAACAAACCAACAAGTTTGTATACTTTGAAGCGGACTTTGTGCAGATTGTTGGGTTTGTAATTATTTTCAAAACAAATTTAATTTCTCGTAACTGTAGAAAGGCAAATACTTGTGTCCAAAACGAAAATTAAATAAATAAAGATGCCATAAACAATGTGCCAGACGAATTGTAAACAGTCGATTAGGATAAAGAAATGATATAAAATGTTTCTGATAGTGTGGAGATGGCCTTTTTAGGGAATTTAAAATATGTTTGCATAGAGTTATATAGGTGACCTTAAAAGACCTTAATGTGAGCTATTTTCTGCAGTTTAAGCAATTTAAATACTAGCAAAGTTATTTGAGTTTTCTGCATTAGCCTCCTTAATCATATCAATCATACGCCATGGGGTCCCGGTCATTTGAATTATTGCGGGAGCAAGTGTAAGAGGGTGGTTATGATCGAACCTGTAGGCTTAAGGGTCTGAAACGCTAATGGATTACTTGCATAACAACATCATTTATTGTGCCCCACAAAAAATCTAACGCCTTAAAATAGCAGTTCAATGGTGGCCAATTCATATCTGCGAGACGGCTGATAAACGAATACGGCGCTAAAACTCTAATGTAGCGTGTGCTGAAACAAAAGATTGTCTTAATAAATGTACTTTATTTGCGGCCACCGAAAAAGGTTTACCATATCTCTGAAAAACCCACCGTTAGCTAAAACGTTTTTAGTAGCATTTTTGCAAAAATTTGCTATTTTTCTGCTCCAAACTATCAGTCTCTGGGGATTGGCTTTTTGACACTTCCTTGAGGCTTTTTAGAACCCCAGGCTAGACAGTTTTGCTTCTTTAGAATTTTTTTTGCTAATTTTGAGCTTTTCTAAGGCCTAAATTGCGTAAAATTCGCATCTGGTGAGTGCAATGTTGAGTTGTTGAGATCGGTCTTTATAGTGAGCACCACATGATGACGGAGACCGTGATTGTTTTCATCATGCCGGCGGTAGATTTCCATCATAGCCGTTTTTTGTTAAACTCTCAGCATTGAACTTAGAAGGAAGTTTTGCTTTATTTTCCAATATTGTTCAAGTGTTAAACGATTAAAAAAGTCGGAGATATGATACCGACTTTTTTTTAAAGATTTCCCTCCAAATTCTTCAAAGGAATAGACTTGAAATTTTCCTAAATCCGAAAGCTGTCCATCACTGGATGGACCACACGATAAACCAACTTTGCCAGGGAATTAAAATTCTCTAGGATCACCATAGTAGTTTATTCATTAGGATATTTCCTTATGCAGACTAGGAACCGACTAGAAACTTCGCCTTAATCAGTAAGCTGTTCACAACTAGATGTACCACACGATGAACAAACATTACCAGGGAATTCATATAATAAAGGATCACTATAATGGTTAATTCATAAAGAAATTTCCTTATAAGAAATTTTTGACGTGTCTATTAAAATGTAATGTACCAATGTAGTTAATTTACAAAGTAAAAGTTATTTTAAAGCCTAAAGTGTTTTTTATATTACACAATTTAAATCGCTTTATTAAGTGGACTCGTTCATAAGTTATTTAAGTTTGTCCATAAGAACGTCGCTATTCGTATTAATCATACGCCACATAATCACACGCCATCAGATCGACAATAACAGGTGCATCTAGTCATAAATAAATTGATGCTATAACTTGAAGAACTTAATATTTTACATTACGGTACATTAGGCCTAACACATTTAAATAAGAAAGAAATTGTTAAACAAACTTCAATTACTTTTTAGATAGGCATCTTCAGGGATGGAATCGGCAAACGTAAGTCACTCATTGGAAGACAATAAAAGGCTCATTGCTAGTTCTGATCTTTTTTAAAATTTGTGGCACTCTTTTCCGCAATACAAATGAATCATAGGAGTTCCACGCTATTCGCACCTATGCAGGTGTACATCTTCATTACAGTCTACCACAGACAATGCTCTTATTTATCATGCAATTTACACAAACTAAATTATCAAAAGCCACTGAATAATAGCGCCCGTTAATAACCATTAACTGTAGTTTACGCTTCATCAAGAGTTGTTTTCACATAACATTAATCCAATTTCGCAAACACCTAGCAATAAAAACCCCATAATTATATTTAAATTATTGGTTTTTTATGTACACATTGGATTTTTTATTTTTGTTCAACACATTCAATTCTTTATTAATACATAGATTTTACACTCTGAATACGTATACAAATCCTACATTATGTACAGGTTTTTTTAATTAATATTTAAAATAAATACGAGTTATTTTAAATGAACATGTAAATGGACCATGTGACGTATGATTGATATTAAATAGGAAGTGGTCGATGTAAAAATACAACTGTTCAAGAACCACCAGTGGTATTGGCAAAATTTAAATTGTTTTATATTAAGAACAATAGAAGCCATACAATATGTAAAGCAATGAGTGTAATTTATTTACAGCTAACGTTTCTAAAGGCTATGTAAACTAAAATGTCAATTTTTTATAACATAATTCCATAGCGGCGAGATGATTGTCACTTGAATGTATACAATAATAAACAATTAATGAGGACATAAATATATATTATTATTGAACGCAGATATCAGTACAAGGATATTGTTTAATTTGTGTATGTGAGAGACGTTACAAAGACTAAAGAATTTTAAGAGATTCGGTGTAAAAACCACGGGACCAACGCAGTTTTATTGACGCAATATGGAATTAAGTTTATAACTTTAATAAAAACAGGAGTGCTTCTTTTCTATAAGATTTCAGGCTTCCAGTGTTGTTCGAGGTGGAAGGCAGGACATGTGTCCCTTTGATGGACATGAATTTACGGCAACTTGAAATAATCCATATTCCATACATTCAGAATTTGCTTCTTTTCCACTAGATTTCTTGCCAGGCTTCCACTGTTGTCAAAGGTGGCCGATGGGATTCCACATGTGGTCCTTTGAAGGACATGTATTTGCAGCTACTTGGTATTGAGTGTTAAGTATGTTCTTGTAATGATGATTTACTCACCCTATTGCACTCAGTCCAGATTCGCGCTTAAACTGCATAGCTCCAGGACGAGAGTATATTGCCGGATATACTTATATGTATTGGGATATATTACCGAAAGAATAACTTCAAATAAACAACATGAGATTGTTGCACTTGAGACTCAAGTTAAATGCCAGGGCCCAGTTCTATTTTGCAGTAAATAAGTAAGCCTTTTGAATAAGGAATTCAGTTAGTGCTCGGATTCAGCGCAGGTTTCTGAGGAAACGGTTATGCCAATATTGCTAAAAGAAAAAAGTCTAGCAACTATTATCCTATTGTTATACTAAATAGAATGAGTCTTGCGTACAAAATGCAAATCATGTAACTAGACTTAACACTGGCTAAAGAATGCATCTTTTCCTCCTAGATGCCCGATTGCACAAGAAGTTAGCCACTGTAATAGGGAAGGTACAGCGAATTCGAAGAGAACAGTAGGTTCTTAGTACATGTTAGCTTTGGTGGTCCGTATTTTGTGTCATACAGGTCTCCTGACGTGGGATATCTTAAGACACTTCCTTGCGGAGGGTTTTTTGTGGTCTGCTAACCAGGGTGTGTCACGGGCTTTACTGAGTCCCTTAAGGGTCCGTAACTAGAAGTGATTCTTGCAACATAGCTTTTGCGATCATGAACGCAAGAATAACTTGCACAAATATATCTCAGGTAGAAGACAACTAAGATGAGACATACAGCCTGATCTGTGATCTTCGTTTCGTCTGCAGTAAAACAGTTTATTCTTATTGGTATTCTAGCTAATTAGATATAAGCCCGTATTGGATTTTTTAAGAGATAGACCTATGCGATGTTCTCGTAAGCAGTTGTGGTGCATCAGTCAAAAAGAGGCTACTTGCCGTGAGCGATTGTCTACTGTATCAGAATATCATGGACCAAGACGCCTTCAATGTAGTGTTATTTGATATTCAGTGGGTCTTATTCCAAACCTCTATCTGGCATTACAGACCTCTGTGAAAGTAAACCATTTTTTGTTCGGAACTTTTTTGGATTTGGATTTCTGGGTGTGGGCGCATTCTTGGATTTTTGAATAGCATTACCCTAACCGATGGTCTCGCAAGCAGTTGTGGTACATAAGTCAAAGACTGGTTGTTTGCCGTGAGCGATTGTCTACTGTATCAGGACATCATGGACTAAGATGCCTTAAATGTAGTTGTATATGATATTCCGAGGGACTTGTCCCAGACCTCTCATTGACATTACAGAGCTTTAAAGAAGTTGGCCATATCTAATCCTTGTACATGGTTGCCAAAGTTCCACTTTAAAGTTTGATGACTGAGAGAGCCATATCATCCACGTTTAGCGTGATGAATAGGGCAGGAAAACACCCCTTTCTGCTTATAAATTACCACAACCGAAACCAGAATTGTTAACCAGTCCCGAGTTTTTTAAAATGTGAACTAAAATTAGTCATTTGAGACTAGTTAGGTGGTTTCAATTAAGAGCAAGGAAAATGGAAATATCCTTAATGTTAGTTGATTAGCCTGGCTGTTAGCTAGATAAATTGACCAGACAAACACTTATTTTTGTATAAACGGTACCACGAAAAATACCAGCATTTTTAACCAGTCCCGAGTTTGTATGGAATGTGAACTTAAAGTAGTCATTTGAATCTTATTTATAGTACGACTAGTAGTTAGGATACTTTGGAAATTGTTTCGCCCAGACGTCCCTAGATAGAGTGGCGGTTTCACTCAAGATCATTGTAAGGGGATATACCCTCACGGCACGTCGACCTTTCAATATGAAAGAATATCCATAGATCACTTTCAAGAAAGTGATCTCGCTATAGCATGGATTAAACGTATTCTTTTATTTATATTAACGTCAAACCGATTCATTCTCTACTGCAGCGGAGGAGAATGTAAGTATACACTGGATTCATCCTTCGTTTGTTTTGTTACGAATTAATTGGTACAGCTTTTAATTCTCCAGAGATTGTACAGACAAAGTCGCATGAGTATGGCCTAAGAATATTTAAACAGAATTTTAATTTTTTCCTCGGAAATTAAAAGAGACCACTACCAATAAGTAAAGTATTAAACCTAAGCCATACACAACCTTCTCATGAAGACTACATAGACTTTTGGGAGCCTACTTGGTTCTTTAAGTCGCTGTCAGCTAGTATGTGAAATCAATCATACCCAGCTCACTTATTTAAGTGCAAACCGCTGGCTGTTTTTTTTAATGAAATGTACTGAAAATACGTTCGAATGTAGCAGAACTTGTTGGCTTTTATTTAAGTTTTTAATTGTTTGCAAATCTTGGTTCGTTTTTAAGTTATTTCTATTTTATAATTAAAGTTCATTTATTATTATCAATCATACGTACCGTATCACCAGACTTACTTTTCTTTACAATTACCCTAGCAATTGACGCAAAAATCATTTAACCGTTCGAAACCGACGTTAAGAACGGACGGAACTACATTAAATTTGTCAAAATATAAAATTGTTTTAAAATTTCAAAGGTGTCATCATCTTCGGGTCGCTTACTTTAGCTTGTATACAAAAATGCAGAAGGTCCCGGCCAGTGAGTATAAGATTTAAATCGTGCACAACTTACCAATTTCAGAGAAGTTCCCCTTCCTAATGGGATGTTGTCGTACTAAAATTGACGCTTACTGAAGTCGACAAGTAAATCTCTCTCTTCACTCTTCACCTCCCGGCCTTTTTAGAAACTATTTCAAGACATTTATTTTGTTTATTCTTTAAAGTCTTGTTTTCTATGGCTAAGTTGTTAGGCTCTTAAATTTCTAACAGCTTTCAATTTATCTTACTCTACCGAACAAGACTATCAGTAATACAGTGCTTCACTATTTACTACCCTTTTAAATAAGTACATTTTCTTATAAACTTTAAACATATATTTACCTAACGATGTACAAAATTACTTTATATATGTACTCGTATAAGGTATATTTACAACTATATCATTAACCTGAATTTTTTCACACATACACACTCAAAAAACACCTTTACTTGTCACACAAAATAAGTGTCAACAACGGATACATTTTTTCCGTAATATCCTTACACAAACACGCCGGCATTTTTCGTTGTTGTCAGAACACCGCCTAAAACTATGCAAAGGAAAAAATAACCCGTGTAGAAAAAACATATTGCCTACGGCCAAGTGCAATTTCTTAAGAAATGAATGTGAACGAGTGCTGTTGTTGTTGCCACCGTAGTTAGATGACATCCTTTTTGAACTGCACCTGATGCGGGGGGTAGCGGGGAGAGAAACAATCCACCGGGCGGTCTAAAGAACGGAAATGGTGTCAATTGTTTGTCTCTTGTTCTGCTAGGATATGTTCATATGCAAATGCGAATAGTTGCTCATGTTTTCGAAAGAGACAGAAGACACACTACAAAACATACACAAAATGAAATGTAACGAAACCGAAATAAAACAATTTACCCAAAGTAAAACGTAAATAGTGGGCTAGGTCGAATAGAAGGCAGCCTTTGTTGAATGTGGAATTCCAAAAAATTTTGTTACTAGGCACATTGACCTATGAGACATGATTCCATAAAGATTTTTTTGGGGAGTTTAAATTTCATGTCTAGGAAAGATAGTTAAAGAGCTTAGTGCTTAAAAAATATTTTTTTTTTGTACTTTTTCATGGGGTTGACGTGTATACTTTTGGAGTGATTTTGATTTATGGCAATATCTGCTCGTATTCAAAAGTTATGGCATTTATTGTAAACTAATTTATGTATTAATATCAATCATAAGACCTGGTGTACTAAAGTATCAAAGGTCAAGGTTTTTTTACTTATTTATAATAAATTCTAACATAATTTTCGGAAGCTGTCGAAAACTTTCCATTAGGTACCCATAATTTAAACTCTCATAAATACAAATTGACAGAAGTTGGAACCTTTTCAGTAATTATATCGACAGTATATTTAGTCGCGGCGACAGATGACAAGGGCTCACTGGTATAAACTAGTTTTAATTTTGTACAGATTTTCTCAAAAAATGTATATTCTAAATTGGACGTATAGTTTAATTCTTCATGAGGTTGGAACGTAAGCTTTAATACGATTTTGAATTTTTGTAATAGCTAATCGCGTTTAGAAGTTATGATTATTATTGTTAGTAAACTTTTAAAAAATATTAATCATACGACCTATGGCACTTGAATCACTTTTCTATCCTAGGTAGTGTTTAGTGATTACAGGGAATTTTTTTTATTAAATTTAAAAAGTTATTGGCAATCCACTAATATTTAAAGCTCTTAGAAATTGAAATTTTCCAGAAATGTTAACCTTTTTAAAAAAATTGTTAACTGCATCCCATGCCTTATTGACAGATGACTTGAGCTCTCTGCAATACATTTTTTTATACACTTTCCGGGAAAATTTTAAACTCTAAAATGTATGTATTTTTCATGATGTTGGATCTTATGCTTTTAGCATGATTTTAAACTGTTGTTATATCTGCGATTAGTAAGACGTCAGGTTTTAATAAGGCTAGCAGTGTGGAAGAGTATTTCATATCCTGTTGTCACCACATTTAAATGGATTAAACGCAGTCTGAAGCCCATATATCATTAGCTTATTTACATGCTCTCTTCCGCAGAAGAAGTTTGTAGGTGACAAGAGACATGTTTACGGTTTCAAGCTTCCTGGAGTCCGAAAGATAGTACTGAATCTTTGAAACTCATCTGCTGTACAGGTCCCTATATTTCCCTGTGGCACGGCAAATAAGGTAAATGTTGAACTGCTGATCCATTTCGTTCCGAGATTTGCGGTAGTTAGGAGCTGATGTTGAGTTCAGGAACACAGATTTCAGAGATTACATATCAGCCTGACTGTCGGAGAAAATATTTATCCCCACTGTGGTGAGAACATTATTTCTAAGCCATTCCTTACTAAACAGAAATGTTCGACACATACACACTCAAAAAACACCTTTACTTGTCACACAAAATAAGTGTCAACAACGGATACATTTTTTCCGTAATATCCTTACACAAACACGCCGGCATTTTTCGTTGTTGTCAGAACACCGCCTAAAACTATGCAAAGGAAAAAATAACCCGTGTAGAAAAAACATATTGCCTACGGCCAAGTGCAATTTCTTAAGAAATGAATGTGAACGAGTGCTGTTGTTGTTGCCACCGTAGTTAGATGACATCCTTTTTGAACTGCACCTGATGCGGGGGGTAGCGGGGAGAGAAACAATCCACCGGGCGGTCTAAAGAACGGAAATGGTGTCAATTGTTTGTCTCTTGTTCTGCTAGGATATGTTCATATGCAAATGCGAATAGTTGCTCATGTTTTCGAAAGAGACAGAAGACACACTACAAAACATACACAAAATGAAATGTAACGAAACCGAAATAAAACAATTTACCCAAAGTAAAACGTAAATAGTGGGCTAGGTCGAATAGAAGGCAGCCTTTGTTGAATGTGGAATTCCAAAAAATTTTGTTACTAGGCACATTGACCTATGAGACATGATTCCATAAAGATTTTTTTGGGGAGTTTAAATTTCATGTCTAGGAAAGATAGTTAAAGAGCTTAGTGCTTAAAAAATATTTTTTTTTTGTACTTTTTCATGGGGTTGACGTGTATACTTTTGGAGTGATTTTGATTTATGGCAATATCTGCTCGTATTCAAAAGTTATGGCATTTATTGTAAACTAATTTATGTATTAATATCAATCATAAGACCTGGTGTACTAAAGTATCAAAGGTCAAGGTTTTTTTACTTATTTATAATAAATTCTAACATAATTTTCGGAAGCTGTCGAAAACTTTCCATTAGGTACCCATAATTTAAACTCTCATAAATACAAATTGACAGAAGTTGGAACCTTTTCAGTAATTATATCGACAGTATATTTAGTCGCGGCGACAGATGACAAGGGCTCACTGGTATAAACTAGTTTTAATTTTGTACAGATTTTCTCAAAAAATGTATATTCTAAATTGGACGTATAGTTTAATTCTTCATGAGGTTGGAACGTAAGCTTTAATACGATTTTGAATTTTTGTAATAGCTAATCGCGTTTAGAAGTTATGATTATTATTGTTAGTAAACTTTTAAAAAATATTAATCATACGACCTATGGCACTTGAATCACTTTTCTATCCTAGGTAGTGTTTAGTGATTACAGGGAATTTTTTTTATTAAATTTAAAAAGTTATTGGCAATCCACTAATATTTAAAGCTCTTAGAAATTGAAATTTTCCAGAAATGTTAACCTTTTTAAAAAAATTGTTAACTGCATCCCATGCCTTATTGACAGATGACTTGAGCTCTCTGCAATACATTTTTTTATACACTTTCCGGGAAAATTTTAAACTCTAAAATGTATGTATTTTTCATGATGTTGGATCTTATGCTTTTAGCATGATTTTAAACTGTTGTTATATCTGCGATTAGTAAGACGTCAGGTTTTAATAAGGCTAGCAGTGTGGAAGAGTATTTCATATCCTGTTGTCACCACATTTAAATGGATTAAACGCAGTCTGAAGCCCATATATCATTAGCTTATTTACATGCTCTCTTCCGCAGAAGAAGTTTGTAGGTGACAAGAGACATGTTTACGGTTTCAAGCTTCCTGGAGTCCGAAAGATAGTACTGAATCTTTGAAACTCATCTGCTGTACAGGTCCCTATATTTCCCTGTGGCACGGCAAATAAGGTAAATGTTGAACTGCTGATCCATTTCGTTCCGAGATTTGCGGTAGTTAGGAGCTGATGTTGAGTTCAGGAACACAGATTTCAGAGATTACATATCAGCCTGACTGTCGGAGAAAATATTTATCCCCACTGTGGTGAGAACATTATTTCTAAGCCATTCCTTACTAAACAGAAATGTTCGACATTAGTAGCTGTCAAACCACAGTTATCGCGAGTTCTTATGAAGCTTAAAAAATCAATATATAAAAATAAGTCCATAATCGGAGCCCAAAATTAGCATCTAGCCATCAAAAGTAAAGCTTTAGCCTTCTTTACAAATTCTTTAGATTAATTAAAATGTTTTTTGGCGCTTTAAAGCAGGCAGATGAAAAAGAATCTACAAAACCTGAAGCAGTTAAAGCTGTATACCTTTTATTGAATTGAATGCTTCTGATATTTATAGAAACATCACCAAATACGACTTCTTTTCAAATGTTATGGTGAATACAGCTCACTAATTTAGGGGTGAATTTAATTTTTAAATGTCTTCTTAAACTTCGGCACTCCTTTTTGTAATTTCTCTTCAAAATTGCAAAGCTAGGAATAGTATTTATGAAACACTTTATTTTAAAAGCCAAATAACAATCTACAATCTTGCCTAAAGTTAGAAAAGGCCAACAAAAAAAATTGTAAAATTAGTTAAATGTAAAATTTAAAAAATATTTTATACGATATTCGGTAACTACAAGTCTATATGAAATCCAGGGCCCGACCAAGTTTATTTTAATGCATAGACTTTATCTTCGAGAGTTTTCGAGAATTTTAAGGTTTTCTGAAATAGTTCAATAATACATAGTAATCATACGCACGGATGGAACTAAATTAAATTTGTTATAATATAAAATCCTTTTAAAATGTCAAAGGTGTCATCATCTTTGGATCGCTTACTTTAGCTTGGATACAAAAATTTATTCTCCACTACTTAAAGACTTTTCCTAAGAAAACAGCATGTTGAAAACGCGTTCTCTTGTTGGTATTATATCCCCACAAAGTAAGCCGAAGTTTACACATTTCTGCATATTATGTGCAGCATATTATATCTAACCTGACCCTTCTTTTTAAACTCTTCTATATGTATTTAAATTTATGGGAAAATTATGTTTCCTTGCTGGGATTTTTTAATTTTCTAAAATAATTGAACAATTAATATCAATCATACGCTCAATGGTACCAAAATAAAATTGAATTAAATATGGCACAAACTTGAGATTTTTAAGAATTAGTATGCCTCTTCTGATGGTTTATTTTACTACTATGTTATAATATTATATTTAAAAAAAAAAATTGTTTCCCATAATCTTAGGACGTTTTGTAACAAAACAGAATTTAGTGAAATGTTTTTCATTTATTTGTACATTATCTCCCCACAAAGAAAGACGAATGTCACACATTTCTGCATATTCTGAGCATAATAAGTAAGACGAAGGTCACACATTTCTGCATATTCTGATCATAATATTTAATTTGACCTAAACCCCTTTTTTGGATTCTTGCATATGCATTTTAATTTATTGCAAATCGAAGCTTCATTGCTGTGATTTTTTAGTTTTCTAAAATATTTCATTATTTAATATCAATCATACGCTCAAGGGTACCTAAATAATAATGAATTAAATATGTCCTGCGGTAAAGATTTTTTAGAATTATTGTGCGTCTTTTAATCGTTTAATATACTATTATATTTAAAAAATGTATTTCTCATAATTTAAAAACCTTGTCTAACAAAACAGCATTTTGTGAAATGTTCTTCTTTATTTTCTACATTACCTCACCACAATGTAAGCCGAAGTAAACACATTTCTGCATATTCTGTACACGATGCTATGTCTTGCCTTACTTTAACTAGCGGATTTCTTCATATGAATTTTAATTTATTCTGAAACGACTTTTTATATTTGAGATTTTCTTGCTTTTTTTTAATGTTTCAATAATTTATATTAATCATACGCACATAAGTACCTAAATTTAATTTAATATTCTATGATATGCTTTTCGAATTTATAAGGAATTCGTCAAGTCTTCTGAGCTTTTAGGTAGTTAAGCTTTTATTAAAATAGTATGTTTCATAGTTTTAATATTTTTCTTAATAAAATACCATATCGTACAATACGATATGCTAGCAAACTAAGACCTTTGGTATTTGTTACGCTATGTTTTAGTATACTATCGCAGCTCAAAACTATATAAAACATAAATTAACAGCAGTGACCTAGGGCTAAGAAAAGGTCGAATAAATACAAACACATATACTTATAGGCGCCATATCTTCAAAATATGTTCTTAATTGTTACAACTTCTCGATCTCATATGCTTAGAAAGCTAAGATTATGAGATCCTTTCATTCGCCTTAACTCAAAATACTTTAAATCTGCCATAGCGTACCACATGGCCAGTAAACGTAAAATATACTTGTTACACCACCACAACCAACCACTTGACATTTTAAATATGTTTGTTCTAATTGAGGCTGTTTTTTTCTCTCTGTTGACACATGACCGCATGCGGTACTCGGAAAGCCCAACATGTTGTTAAAAATGTTTTTTCTAACAAAAAATATACGCTTGAGAAATTTCACTAAAGGTAGTTGTTGAACTAGCGTACAATTACATACAGGTTAGGCTGAAGATTTTATAACGCAAAAATTCCATGGTGGCTCTGTTGTAAAACCCCATTTGAAGGATGTGCATAGCGGTGTGTAAAGTACTGCATACTTTGTGGGTTAACAGTATGTAAAAATAGAGCACAGTTTTGAAGGTAGCCACAATAAGATTGTGTTTGTTAGAATAATAAAACTGTAATTCTTAGAGAACACATTATTTTTGTAAGGTAAAAATAGCACTAGGATGAGATAATTAAAAAAAATAATTTCTTTTTAAACTTAAGCAGGTTGTATATTTCGATTATATTATTTCCTCTTGTCGTATGAGTGATATTAATTTTTTAGATATTCAATTAAACTTGTCATAACTTTGCAGGGAGTAGAGATATTGTAACGTGTAAAAACGAAATGCTAGAACAGGCCTCATTTGTTATGTTGGCGTCTTAGAGTTTCTACAGAATCGTTAGAAACTTTCTTTCACTAAACAAAATTATTATATTACTCGTACATATTGAGTTTTCCTAAACATTTTCTGAAATTTTTTAAAAAAAATAAATTAATGCTTTCAAGACAGAAACTGTATATACCGCAGAATGACTCTAAATGTGTCTATGGCCCATGGAGTCCATAACTTTAAGATGTTTAAACAGTTTTCTTTACAGAACTTTGCTGAACAAAATCCTTTTAACACTGTGTGGCTTCAGCGAAATGATGTAACTTGTCACACAGCCAGTCCTAAATAACAAAATTGCACCAAAAATTACCCAACAGGCGGATTTCAATAAACTGCACATATCATCGGCCACCTATGCCTCCAGTTCCGATTGTTTTCCTGTAGATACAGAAGCATAACAATACAACAGATTTGGATGATTTAAAGCAATATAATCAAAAAACAATTACGGCAATTTATGTTGCAACTCTTTTGGTTGTAATAAATATATTTTGAATAAAATGTCTAATATGCCTTACCGAGCCCGCATTTAAATTCTTTTTTTTAAACCGTAGAAAACGATTAAATAAATGTTTCAAATTTTGAAATGAACAAAGTGTAAATTATTTATATGAAGAGAAAATAGTTATTGGTGTCTTTTAGTAGTCGTCAGCCAACTGTATATTGATTTAATCATTCAAGCACTTCGTGTCGTATGATTAATATTAATTCAGGACTTATTTTACCAAAACTGTTACAACTTTGTTATGACACCAGATATGGCAACCATTTTAAAATCAATTTAAAGAACATAATTAGCTCCACTATAAAGTATTTTAACTCAATAACTTTGTGATCTTGTTTCACCACAAAATTCTTTACAACTATCGGGAGGTCCTACTAATCAACTTTTTCTTGGTTTGTATGTTGTGGTGATTAGGTAGTGATCTACTTGACCTTAAAAACAGATATCTTTAGTCCCGGGAATTCGTAGGAAATATTCCCCTTCTTCCGCAGTTATCTAAGTATTAAAACACTGTTCTATTTGATTTTGAGATTAATTTCTTACTCGCAAAGTCGCCAGGACTCACGATCTGGAAACCCTTCGCTGCAATAATGTTCAATGTTCTTATCTGGCATTACTTGTATGATAGTCGCACAAACTTACTATCAAACTATTCAGGCTCACACGAGGTCTAAAATTAACATTTGGAAAATTGCTGATCTTCTTAGCAGGCTTTTAATCTGGGCTTTGTGAGCGAAAATACTGGTAGAGATTGAATGGCGCTGTTGTTTTAAGTACTGTACATGGCAAAAAATAGCAACCGACACACTGTAACCCTCGTATGGAATTTTAAGCAACAATTGATTATATATTGTTTCTTATCAACAAAACTCACCAATGTAAGCCAGGACTCAAACCGACTGTTATGGCAATAGTCGAAACTTCTCAGAGATGGCGCTAATTGGTAGCATTGTCTCCCTCGTTCGAAATTGTTAACAACAATTGCTTAAATTTAGTTTCTGATCAACAAAACTCTTTGATTTAAGCCAGGTCTCTAACCGACTGTGACGACAATACCATGTTGTAACTACAATATGCTGCAGACTAGCAGGGATGGTTTTGCAGTTTTTAGCCATAGTTGCTAAAATATTGCTTTTGATCAGCAAAAACCTCACTGTAAGCCAAGATACGAACCGACTGAAAACTACTCAGAGATGGCGCTACTTGATAGCACCTTGCTGACACCTATTAAATACTATTAAATACTACGGATATACTACAGTAGGCTATTAAACAATACGGATATACTACAGTAGGCTGCGGCCAAGACGGAATGCTTTCGCAGGCATAGAATCAACCGCAGAGTAAACAACATTAGTCCCAGTGACATGTGTGATATGTGTGTTGGTTTGTCCCCGCATAAATTTGAAAAAAATGCCCTACTAAAACGCCAGATATATCATAGCTTGAAACGATAGAGATAAAACTATCCCTAAAAGTATGCTTATGATTAGCAAAACTCTTAGTGTAAGCCCGAACACAAACCTAATTAAAACGAAATAATCGAATGTTCTCAGAGAGGGCGCCACTTGACAGCACCTTGCTGACAACGACGTTAAATACTACGAATGGTCACTTTGACCCTGAATAAATTTTAAAACAATAAGCCTATTAATCAAAACTAATAGCAACAATTTGGCCCTACTGAATTTTATGGCTGTAAACGACGGGATAATATCATCCCTTAAAGTATGCATCGCATTAAAGAAAATCTAAATACATCAAACTTATTGTAATTTCAGGGGACACATTTTTCAATTTCCTAAGAACCCATAATATAATTTTCTCTACGCATTATAAAAGCTTCATGGGAAAGAAATGTACAAAATACCTGGCAAATGGATGACCTTAGTTATGCTATGTTTTGAGGAATAATTCTAAGTAAATATTCTAGGGCATCGTTTAAGCTTGAAGCAAATGTTTCATGGTACAGTGCAAGTCAGCTTTTGTGCAGCACCATCTCCCTTAAAAGTCAATTGTCTCCTAGGCAATTATTTGTATAAAGCTGTTTAAGTATGCTCAAATTTCAGCATTTTATTTGAAAGAAAAGCAAGGAGCATTGCTTTCAGGTTAATGACTACACTTCAAGATTTACTTAAAAATAAATAAATCACCAAATATTGGTGGTAAGGGAATTTAAGCAGCTTTTTTTAAATTAAAAGAAACACATTTGTTGTTATTCCACGAACTTCCGAGACCTATTGTTTATTTTTTCAGAGCCCTTAAGTAGGCAATGATGGATTTTCCTGCACACTTTTCTCCTTTTTTGTATGTATTTTTTGAGTGCCTTAAAGTAGGCTATGATTTACTTTGTGTATGTATTTTTCAAGTGCCCTGAAGTAGGCAATTATTTATTTTCTTGAATTTACCTTTGTGAATGCTTTAAAGCATCCAATTTACTGAGTATTTCCTTTAATTGTTCACTTAACATCAAGTTTGTATATCTTGTGTTTAAAAATTACTTAAATGATATCACTTTTCCCCATAACTCTGCCATTGTTGCCATAGTTGTTTATCCCCCTTATAAGTTTACTTTGATTTCTGAGAACTGTAGAGATTGCAATCCTATTAGACTGAAGGCATATCAGTGACTTGCCTTCCTGATACCCCCTAAAGTACATAAGCATCACCATTTTACCATTTTCAAAACCTAAAAGTATGCAGCGTATTAAATCAAGACGAACATAAACCTAATTGTATTTATTTGCTTACGTCTCTGGAGTCTTTGCTGGGCTCTTGCCAACAGCTTTTAATATGATAACCGTTTACCTTCTATCCTAAGCACATGTTTGCTTTTGAAAATTATTTGTTCATTATACTCCCTCAAGCGGACATTATTTGCCATGACATCATCGTATACCCAAAATATATGCTTTGACTTTTGCAAATTATGAAAATATGTATAGGCTTGTCGGGGAATGTTAATGAATCTCTGTGATACGTTTGATTAATTAATAATTGTCGTTGATTTTTATGGGTAATAACATGTTGCGGCTTGCATTAGAGAAAGAAAATCCCCTTAGATAGGCAGCAGATATTGTCAATATTCCCCCTAATGTGCACGAGCATCTACGATTGCCTTTCTAAGAAAATCTTCAACAACAAAAATTGTAGCTTATTATAAAAATAAGCTACTTCCCCTGGAAGTAGGCAATACGTCATTGAAATAATTTAATTTACATGGTCTTGAAAATCTTCAAAAAAATTGTAGCTTATTATAAAAATTAGCTACTTCCCCTGGAAGTAGGCAATACGTTATTGAAATAATTTAACTTACAAGGTCTTTCGACCTATGAATATTCTAAATAAAAGGCACCATAGCAAATAATTAAGAGTTTTATCCCACTTTATGTACGAGTATCATGAACCACTTTATGTACGAGTATCGAAGATAGGTCGACTTCACTTCGACCTTTTAAGCAGACTACAGTTTCTGATTCATAGTTTGTGGTACACCGGTTTTTTCAAAAATTTTCATTAAAAGAAGAAGCTTCTAGTTTCACAAGCTTAAAGTGAAAGATGTCAACCTGCATTTTCCTACATTATTCACCTTAAAATAGGTAACATTAACACCGATACCAAGAGTAGGCAATATTTTATTCTAACATTTCATTTTCCAACATTTCATCTAACAAAGATATGCCTTAAAGTAGGCAATAGTTTTCATGTTAACTTGCACTGATTTAATTCTTTATACCAAGAGTAGGCAATATTTTATTTTAACATTTCATTTTCCAACATTTCATCTAACAAAGATATACTTCATTTGTTATCTTGATGGTAGATGAGCCTTTAAGTAGGCAATAGTTTTTATGTTAACTTGCACTAATTTGATTCTTTTAAATCTTTGCAGTATTATGGGGTGAGTTTGAAAAGTTAAGCCACACAATTTAGAAAAATGTGCATCTTCATAATATAGGCAACAGGACATAGGGTGGTCCAATTTTTTTTCAAATTGGACTTACAACAGAATTTATATAAAGTATATAAAGGTGGCAACTTAATAAAATAACACCCTCTGAAGATGCATTAGCCTTACGATTTATTATGTCCTAAATGCGACAGTTTCGCTGGAAAACAGGAGATGAAAACGCACCTTAATAAAACTGCGCTTTGTCAAAAACAATGACCTGAGATGTGATAACGAAGCCGGTGGTCTTGTGCCGAACTTGTTTTACAAAATTCGCGATGTTGATGTTGCAGGACTGTATAGTAAACTCTTCTCTACGGCTGCCACATCCTCGCCAGTGCCCACCGCATTTATAAAAGTATTCATCGCGTTAAAAAATCTAAATACATCAAACTTATTGTAATTTCAGGTTACACATTTTTCAATTTCCTAAGAGTCCATAATATAATTTTCTCTACGCATGATAAAAGCTTCATGGGAAAGAAATGTACAAAATACCTGGCAAATGGATGACCTTAGTTATGCTATGTTTTGAGGAATAATTCTGAGTAAATATTCTAGGGCATCGTTTAAGCTTGAAGCAAATGTTTAATGGTACAGCGCAAGTCAGCTTTTGTTCAGCTCCTCATGAGAGTACGTCTACCTCCGTCTCCCTTGCAAGTCAATTGTCTCCTAGGCAATTATTTGTAAAAAGCTGTTTAAGTATGCTCAAATTTCAGCAATTTTATTCAAAAGAAAGGCAAAGAGCATTGCTTTCAGGGTAATGACAACACTTCAAGATTTACTTTAAAATAAATAAATCACGCATTTATATGTTCTTCGTAAGCATGTCAGTCTCACGTAAATTTTACACAAACGTTCGACCCATGTTTTCATATATTTCCCAAGAACTAAACTTTCCGATTCGACGTCGTGTTGTTCTAGTAGCCACATTTGACGTTAGACTTTAATCAACTTTACCATAATTTTTATATTTGTCAATTAATCAATCTCGTCTAAATTGGACCATATTTTTTCACGTATGGATAAAGTCCACTTACTAGCTTCCATCCCGATATAAGCTCTGCCTTGTAGAAATGGTAAGGAACTTCGAAAAAATTAGACCATGGCGGTCCATACAGCTCGCATATAAAATACAAACAGAGAAATTCTCTCGAATCACGGGACGTACTGATTATTGCATTTACTGGAGAAGCTTTTAAATGACTTAGAGATTAATCGTTAAGTCATAAAGTCACCTGTAGTTACGAAGTACAAACCTGCTGATGACAAATGTCAAATGTTTTCAGCCGAAATTGAACATTGGTTTAAATTAATGATAGATGTACACACTACTGCCACGACGGCCAACCATGGAATCAAGGATACAATAGGCCCGAAACCCGGATCTGTTTTTATACGTAAATAAGGAAGACACAGTAGATAGTATAAGTATTTTAGGTGCAGACTGGCCAAACGAACGTTTTTACATGCTATGGATTGTATTTATTTGTCAGCAAACTAGGCGTTCTCGCTATACTGAATTCAACACAACTGTCGCACATCTCTCAACTCAATCGTCACGCAGTTCGATATCCACTAGAAATATTCCAATAAATGCTTCCAGGAAACCATCTATCTTTATACATTCAACTAGATCTAGAACATTGGGGTATTCCCTTTTATATGCAAGCCGATTCTATGATAATAAACTATCAGACAAGCGTGCCAAAGATGGGCTTGGGCCACTAAATGCAATGGGTAGGTACAATTTTAATTGCACAAAATCCTTAATATCTAACCCTGGGTTCAATATCTCTTTGTTAGTAGCTGTGGTACTACTTTTTTGCCAGTCATGCAGCTAAAATATAAGATGATGACTACTGTAGTAGCTGTCTGGACGGAGGTGAACGCTTTGAACACCTTAAATGCTTGCGCCTGTCTCAATGTTGGAGAAGATTCTTAAAGCAGCTTTTTGTGGTTTTCAAGAAGAAATAAAACGCATATAATTTATGGTTATGACCAAGAATTTGGCTTTATTATATAGATAGGGGCCATTAATTTTAAAAATAAATTTGGGCAAGTAGCCGCTGCGGCTGTCTTGATGAAATTCCTGCCGAGGCGCCCAATTGTCAACCACTTGTTGCAGCATTTGGAACCGTGTTTCAGCAATACGATGATGCGCTGAATATTCTCTTTCCAGGCGTCAATCATGTCGGGCTTATCTGCGACTTCACTTAACCCCACAAAAAATATTCCAACGATATCAAATCGAACGATCTTGGAGGCGACGCCACAGCCACACGACGCGAGATAATGCGCTCACCAAAAGTTTCCTTCAATAAATTGATTGTTTCGTTGAATGTATGGAATGTGGCGCCGTCTGATTGGAACCAAATGTCGTCAAGATTACGGCCTTAAAAGCCAGGTAGAAAAATTTCAGATATGGCGCGGTAGCGAGCATCATTCACGGTTACGTTTCATCATTTTAAATAAAAATATGAACCGGTGATTCCAGCAGCCCATAAACCGCACCAACCCGTGATTTTTCTTGAACTCAAAAGCGACAATTTTGTTTATTGACGTTGCCGTTGCGCCAGAAATGGGCCTCAGCACTGAACAACATTTTGATCGAAAGCAGCGGATCTTCTTCAAGCTTTTGAACATCCCAACACTGTAACGGCGAGATGCGCAGGAACATCGTCCTTTTTGAACCTCTTCTAGTTGCTCTTTAGTTCAAATGCGGCAATTTTTTTTATTGACGTTGCCGTTGCGCCAGAAATGGGCCTCAGCACTGAACAACATTTTGGTCGAAAACAGCGGATCTTCTTCAAGCTTTTGAAGATCCCAACACTGAAACGGCGACGCGCAGAAACATTGTTACGCTCGGTAGGAGGAAATGGCAACAAAGAAAAAAATAAAGCTTAACAAAACTCACTCGTTGTATATGAAAAAACCCCTATTGAAAAAATACCTCTAGATTAGTCACACGTTAGTATATATGGTTACAGAAAGTGTGTACATTTTTCGAACTATAGTTCGGGCCAACGGGACACATATCTCCTACAGTGGGGTTGCAACAAAGCAACTCTTTGCATTACAATGGTTTTCTGTAGACTAAGTAGGGCTTGGTAACCATTTCAACCTTACCTATCTATTTAATCTACTAAGAGAGTAACAATAGCCGTGTTCTTATGGCAATTCGCAACAATATAAAAGTATTTTTTTTTTACAGAAAACTATTAAAAAATTTACGTTTAAGACAAATTTTTGGAAATAAAGTTATTCAAAACTAATCTTTAGTCTGTTTAAGCGAGCTCGGTTATTACTCGCTTATAGTATTACTGAAATTACTTTTTTCTACAAATTACCAATTTTCAAATCAAACGGATTATGATGCATAAACCCATTCAGTTATTGCATACAAGGAAATTTTAAAAATGTCTCGTAAAGCTTTGAAGTTATCTCCTTAGCGACCACTTTCATGTTTACTACGCGTGTAGAACGCGCCTAATGTTTTATACTCGGAAGCCTAAAAGTAGGCTATACTATTTAAAATATTACCCATCCCTTAAGGGTATGCTTTAAAAAAAGTTCATGATCTTTCAGCTATTTTTATTTCTATATTGCCGATAGAAATAAAAATAGCTGAAAGATCATGAACTCTTTTTAAAGCACATCCTTAAGGGATGGACTGAGTTTTCTTATTTTTTATTTTAAACAATTTAACTTACAATCTAAAATTAAAAATTAAATTTAAAAAAGTCATTGTCTACTAAAGCATCTTTGCCAGTCCTTAGAATGTTCGCAAAGTAATTGTTTGGAGTTTAACCCATACAAAATGACAATGTGACCAAATCCTGCATAAATTACTAAAAATGTAATTATTATTTTCTATTTTTAACAGAATTTGGTTTTGTTTCAAGGAAAATGTTTATTTGCAATCATTAAGGAAAAACGTTTCTCAATTACTTACTAAGTTTTCACAAACCCTATTAAAAACAAGGGGAAAATTTTCTCATATCAGTACGATACAATTCTTAACGATAAATAAAAATTCTTATTTTCACTGACTCTTTCAATTACAATTTGAATTTTATTTAAAAAAAATCGTGGTTTTTATAACGAAAATTGTTTGCCTTACCTTGCAGGAGTATAAATAAATTCAATCGGGTTTCTGTATGACTTTTACAAATTGTATTTTGCTTATAGCCTCTTATATTTGCATAGATTTTTTATTATCTGAGTCTTTCGGAGTTGTTGGCTTTGCCATAATTTTTTTCCTATGCCTTGTAGGAGAATCAATTGATTTTTTCCCCCAATTTTTCATATGTCAGTTTTCAATTTTCAATATTTTTCCTTTGCTTTTGTACTATAAAGGTGTCATATTCCACAATCAATCATTGTGTATTCTTTCCCCTGCGTCTTCTATTTTTGGGGAGGGGAAACAAAATGTTTTTGATAAATTACACTTATGCCAATAACCTTTAAAACGAAAAAACCTGCTGAAAACTGTTATCAAAAAATAATAGCATACTTTAAGGGGCGCCCACAATAAGGAAATGAGACAAAGTTGCATGACAGCTCCACCTCTCGTTTTATCTCTCTCACACTCACTATCCCTCTCTCTAGGTTATCGCTAACGATAAACATCAAAAGCGTTGAAGTGAAGGCATATTCAACGTTGAACGAGCTCACGCAAATGTTAAATATCTTTGGAGGCAAACGGACGGACGGACGGCGTATGTGTGCCCGCGCGCGCCTAAAAGTGTGCTACACGCAAGTATTGGCAAACATTGACATGCTTAGCGGAAATTTGTTTTAATTTAAATTTCGTGTTCAACGTATACTTTATGGGTGGAAAGCATGTTTAACACACTTTTATTTAATCCTCTTAAATGTCTCGGCAAGTTTTTCCTCGCTGTCTTGTGTTTCAGCGTTTTCTCTTTCGTTTTTTTTTGTCGTCACATGACCCACAAGCTGCCGGCGCCTTAAAGTCTGCTGTAATATTTTGCATACACTGACATACATTTCTGTTCTATTTTAATTTTTTGGTTTTTTCGCCGGTCATGTTGTTGGTATTGTGACTGTCGGTTGTTTTCTTTTTTTCGGAGGTTTTAGTCAAACGTTAACTTGGCTATTAACATGCCAATAAAGGAAATGTCTGTTTTTTTTAATGTTTCTAAATATTGGCCTGCCCCCTCTAACCCTGCACTAAACAACCCAACAACAGCCATCAACGGCTGAAAGTTTATGTCTATCATGGCAACGTGAAGAGAGAGTGAAATTGCTTAAAGCTCAGCCATCAAATGCCATCAATTAATCACCCAAACTGCCAGTCATATGGAACGCGTAGCAAAAACAACGGAAACCGGAAGCAGTTCATATATAGGAACCTTCCAGCTACCTTCCCGCCCTCCCTTATAAAGTACTTTGAGTGCTGCGGCATTCGCGCCTAAAAGTCTATTACAATCTTTTTTCTTCTTTTTGTGTTTGTGTTCTCGCAGAACACAAAAAAGGATGACGCCAAAGGACGGATGTAAGCCATTTGGCCTACCCGCGTATGTTGAGTTTAAAAATATTGTATGCCCTAGAAGTTGCGCCATAAAATACGGTTTAACTAAAGATGGCGGATATGGGCCAATTTGGTACTGGTAGTGCAGGGTTGTCTCTGCCTCAATCCTGCCGGTCCCTGACAGCATTCAAAATGTAACCCTTTAAATTTAGCTTTCAAAATAATGCTTTAAAATTTTGATTCAAGCGTATGACATCAGGGGAAAAATACCTATGATAAAAGGTGCCATAAATTAATCAACCAACTCTGTTTTTGAATGATTATTTTAGTAAACAAAAATAAAATCTTTGAGTGATGAAAATCACCTGTTACTTAAATCCATCCTCACAAGCTTTAGTTATACAATTTAAATATAATGAATTTTCGAAAAATATAGCATAGTTTTTGGGGATTTTGCAAAAGTGACCTAACTTTACAAAAGTCAGCTTTGGGAAAGTTTTAAATCTGAAATTTGTGCTCAATCTTGTTAGCCACCACAATTTTTTGCCATTCGACAATAATCGTTTACCTCCATAATTTCACAAATATTCGAATGTATAGTATTTTTAAAGTATGTAATTTGTTCTAAGTTCCACCGACGGATGAAGTGTATCCTCAATTTGTCATTAAGTTTGCGTTAGCGTAAGACATATTTTTTAACCATACATTTAAATTTTTGAGCTTTTAGCGATACCAAAAAACTGTGTTTTTATTGTTATGACGTGTTTACTCTATAACTTCTTAAAAATGTCAAAAAATCAACTGTGAAAGTTGTTGTTGTAGCGGCAACTGTGTGCCGGGGTGACAGCCCTTGGCCGAAGAATTGCTTTTCGGGTCAATCCGGATCATAGAACCGGCTGTCGTGGGATGAAAGTTGTGCTTAGTTCTGCTGGACTACACAACTTTTGGTTCGATTAACCGAAAATCGCTCACTTTCATAATCTCGCCAATGTTGACATTTAAAAGTGGTGCATATTTCTAGGGATTTTTAAAAAACGAATTGCCAAAAGTATGGGAAAATTTAAAATTTAAAGCTTGTGCTTAATTTTCTTAGCCTACCACAAATTTTTACCATTTGACAAAAATCGCTTACCTCAATAATTTCAAAAAGATCGCTTTTTTTTGCAATAAATTTGCAAAAATTCAAGATTTTAAAAATCTCTAATTTGTTCTAAGTTTTAGCGTTTTCTATCTATACTCTCCACGGACGGATGGAGTGTACACTTAATTTGTCATTAAGATTGCAAACGCGTTTTTAATAGTCTCTAATGAACTTAGCGACGCTGCTTAACGTATTGATATTTTTCATACCGAAACAGGCGCCACCAAATCCACACAAGTAGTTTACCTTTGGTGACTAAAAGTGTGCTTAGATTTTGTCGCGCCCCGTTGAAAGTCATTTCGGTTACAAAGTTTTCGATTTATCTTTCAAGTCTTAAGAAAAATATAATCCCCTTTAGTTTTTGACTTCAGTTTTTGCTGCATTTTCAATTTTGCTGAAGTGCTTGAATTCTCTTTCGAGTCTTTAGAACAAAGCAATCCCCTTTAGTTTTAGGCTTCAGTTCTCGCATGTCATGAAAAGCATAAGAAAATTTGAATTTTGCGTGGGTATGGTGTTCGCTTTATCTCTCATCCTTCTTTTTATTAATCTTGAAACTTTTCCGATTGACTGACTTTAGGTCAGTAAAGATTCATCATGTAATTAAGAATCATAGGATCTCCAGTAGTTTGAACTAGAGAATTATTTTCCCTCTTCCAGCGAAAGATGCCTGAAAATATTCAGTGTTTTCTTTTTTTAGTGGCGTCTTAGGGTATGCCTCAAACTTGAAGATCGTGTTGAGAAATTGGTGTCGTTATACTTGTGGGGCGAAATCTCACCCTTGCCCCAGCGCCAACCCCCCTTAAGTTTTGGGGTTCAAGTTTTGCAGGACATAAACACTAATGGAAATTTGCATTTTTCAGAAACTCGCCCCCTTGAGGCTGGCTTTAATTTTTGCTTGCCTTGAACGATGCGCGGGCTAAACCATAATACACCCAGGTGTAGGGTGTTCACTTTATCTTTCATCTAGAAAACCCCTAGAAATATTGAATGGATTAGCTTTTAAAACTTGCGCCCTCAAGCATGCTTTAGTTTTTTTTCATACCAAAAAAGCGAAAAACAATCATGTCAAAATGACGTGCAGTTTAGTTCGGTCGTTTGATTTGCTGGGAGGGTATCCTCCACTCCTGACACCCCTTCCCCGTCCGCTTGCTCCCTAATAGCTAGGCATATTGAATGCTGTTACTTTTAAGTCGTGCGCCCTAAAGCTGTTTTAGATTTGAGGCTGCCAAAAAAAAACATCGAGCGGATTTGCACCATTAGATTCAAGAGCAGTTATGCCACTTCCCTTCCTATTTGTAGCTCCGAAAATATTGAATGCCTTAGCCAGTAAAACTTGCTCCTCAAAGTATACTTCAATTCTTTTTGCGTACCAAAAATAAATGGAAAAACAAAACAATCACGCCATGACATGAAGTTTTTCGGTTTGATTGGTGGGTGTGTCGTCGTATTTATTCCAAACTGCCAGTGTTGTTCAATGCCACTTGTCCCCCAGCAAGTTCCCGAAGAGGCCGCGGAGAAAGAGTTGGAGGAGGAGGTGGGATAAACTTTCTGTATCTGTTCCTGAAATTCGAAAACATTGTTCACTTGGTTTTTGAGAGCTTAACTCTATAAGGATATTCCCTTTTGTTTGGCAGGAGTGTGAGTGTTCAAGTAGGTGTGTTTGCTTTAAGTGTACGCTTTTTGAAAAGGGGAGTGGTAGCAGTGTGGCTGAAAAGGAGGCAAGGAGGCAGGAAGTGGGGGTATTGCTGACAATAAAGAAAACAATACCATAAATAAATACCATGCATACGTTAGTACGTTATTTGCCAAGTTTAATGAAGGAACAAGTGTTTTTGGCTGCTCTTGTTTGGATTTTGTCATCGGAACAGTTCCAAATTCCGCTAGTGTCACCAAAAGTAAAGCAAAGTCTTATTATAAAGGTGATCTAGAGGTATTTTTTCAAAACAAAAAAAATATAAAAATTCAAATCAGGTGTGGAATCTTTATTAGTAATTTGAAAGGACATTTTATGGCATTTATTTTTTGAATATAATTTCATTCAAATGTTGGCCGCAACTCCGTCTCAGGGTTTCCATTCTGAGGGTCCAATTTCGGATGACTCGTTCGAGCATTTCGACTGGTATGGCTTAAACGACACGCTTAATATTGGCTTCCAAAACCTGAATCGTAGCTGGTTTGTCAGCATAGACTTTGGACTATACGTAACCCCAAAGAAAAATGTCTAAAGGTGTGTTATCACTCGATCTAGGCGGCCAACTCACCTGTCCAAAACGTGAAATTAACTGCTTTTCGAAATGACCTCTCAATAGATCCATTGTTTGAGCAGCTGCATGGCAAGTGGCACCGTCCTGTTGAAACCAAGTTTCGTCAAGATTACGGGCTTCAATTTCAGGTTGCATAAAGATCGATATCATAACGCGAGCACCATTCACGGTTACGTGCCGGTCTTCATCATTTTTGTAAAAATATGGACCGATGATTTCACCAGCCTATAAATTGCACCAAACCGTGTTTTTTTTCCGGGTATAATGGCACCTCTTGAGCCTCATCTTGTTGCTCTTTAGCCCAAATGCGGCAAATTTGTTGTTGTTGTTGTAGCGGCAACTGTGTGCCGGGGTGACAGCCCTTGGCCGAAAAATTATTCTTTGGGTCAATCCGGTCCATAGAACCGGCTGTCGTGTTTTGTTTATTGACTTTGCCGTTGAGCCAGAAATGGGCCTCATCACTGAACAAATATGTTTATCAAAAACAGCGCTTCTTCCCGTTTTTCGCCGAACGCTCATTTCCATAATACAGTTGCCAACATTGGAAGGTAATTGTTTTCAAAAAATAAATGCCATAAAATGTCCTTTCAAATTACCAATAAAGATTCCACACTTGATTTGAATTTTTATATCTTTGTTTTTGTTCTGAAAAAATAACCCCTAGATGGATCACCCTTTACATTCAACTCGCGGAAACGTGAACATTCTAAAACATGAACAATCCAGAAACATAAACACCATGTTGTTGTTATTCCAACTTTTTTGAAAAACGAATTTTAATTTTTCTTTGCACAAAATGTTTTTTTGAAATATGATTTTTTTTATTCAATAAAATATTTCTTTTCAAGATACTGGGTATTGAATTTATTTAAATAGTTTAATTTCAGTAATGAAACAGCACTATCTTGCTTCAGAACTTCAGGACTTCAAAACGTGAACAAAATCTCAAACATTAACACCCTAGTTGACTGTATTTATTTAACCCTACGGTCAATAACCAGGTACCCGGGTACTTTTTTCAACTTTTAAATGCCCCCAATTCTTTAATAATCAGGTAGGGTGATGCAACTCAGCATCGTCGCGATTTAGGTGTTTATAAACATAATTGTTACCAAAAAAAATAAGTCTCTATTTAAAATGACTTTAAATGTTATACATACGGGAGTCAATGACTGGGCACACCGGTACCCACATACATTATCTGCTTGTTGAGCCCTATAGCTAACCTTTCTTTGTCATATTTTTAATTTAAAACACTATTTTTCATTTTTTTAATTTAAAGTAAAGTTTTTATTTCATTTTTTTTTTAAATATTGTCATATTTTTTCATTTGATATACCTACGAGGGCGGTTCGGAAACTTCTTAGCTTAGCACAAAAAGCGCGGTATAAACAGAAAAAAGTTAAGTGTTTTGGAAACTTCCATCTCTGCTATGAACACATGTTAAATTTTGTTTCGATCTGGCAACTCCTTCATATAGAAACAAGTGTTCACAAAAGACGCATCCGCGATTTTTTTACAATGGAAAAATTAGAAATGCGTGGTGTCATTAAATATTTACATAAAAAGGTTTATCGGGACAAGAAATTCATAATGATATGGTGAATGTGTTAGGTGAAAGGGCTCCTTCATATGCAACAGTAAAAAATTGGGTTGCTGAATTTAAACGTGGTCGTACAAGCATTGAAGATGAACCACGTAGTGGACGTCCAAAAACAGCAACAACAACAGAAATTGTAGCCAAAGTGCATGATACGGTATTAAATGATCGACGAATAAAAGTGCGTGAAACAGCTAATATCATGGGCATCTCAAATGATCGAGTCCATTTAATTTTGCATGAAGAACTACAGATGAAAAAGCTTTCTGCAAGATGGGTGCCGGACTTGTTAACAGTCGACCAAAAACGCATAAGAATGAACATTTCTCAAGCTTGTTTGGATCGTTTTCAGCGAAATAAAATGGATTTTAAGCGTCATTTCATAATTGTTGATGAGACATGGATCCACCACTATACTCCAGAGACAAAAGAACAATCCAAACAATGGACTGAAGCTGGAGGAAGTGCCCCAACGAAGGCAAAAACAATTCAATCGGCTGGTAAGGTTATGTCAACGGTTTTTTGGGACTTCAAAGGTATTTTATTGATTGACTATCTGCAAAAGGGTAAAACAATAAATTCAGAGTACTATTGCAACCTTTTAGATCAATTAAATGTACAAATTCGAGAAAAAACGTCCTGGCTTACAACACAAAAAAATAATTTTTCATCAAGACAACGCACCAGCGCACAAGAGTGTTTTAACAATGGCTAAAATTAACGAATTACGATACGAGTTGCTTGACCACCCACCTTATTCTCCTGATTTAGCTCCCAGTGGCTTTTACCTGTTCCCAAATCTAAAAAAATTCCTTGCTGGCAAGCGTTTTACCTCAAATGAAGATGCAATTACAGTTGTAAACCACTATTTTGAAGACCTTGAGGAAAACTATTTTAATCAAGTGATAGAATTGCTAGATAAGCGTTGGACTAAGTGTTTTGAAGTTTTAGAAGATTATATTGATAAATATAAATATTTTTGAAAAACTAACTATTCTCTTTCATTGATAGGCTAAGAACTTTCCGAACCGCCCTCGTAAATGTCTTGAATGTAAAAGCAAGGTTAGCTATAGGGCACAAGAAGCTTATCACACTCGATGCATGATTTTCGGGTTTTTCGTCTCATTAATTCAGGTAATACTAAGCACAAATAACAACATCCAGTAACATGCTTTCTTCCAGTAGTGCCATTGGATGTCGATGGTTGTTCGCAGCTTACCAATGTGTCTACTGATTTTCCCAAATAGCATTCAATGGCAGATTTGCAGGAAAAATGCCGCGTAATTTGTCTATTTGCAGCGCACTCTTTAATAATAGGATTACAAAGCTACTCGCTGAGTCTCTCTAAAAAACATTTTCTTAGCGTATTTTGTGAGGCATGGTTTCGTTGTTTTGATAATAGATCAGGTATGCAGAAAATGCGCTAATGTCTATTATATTATAGAATAATGATAACGGCCATCTGTTAGTCTGCCGTTGTGTTGTGTATTGGCCCAGCATTTAGTCCATAACATCTACACCTCCTTTTGTTTAATTGTCAAATAATACAATTTCCGGTTTCCCGTTGTCGCCCATAGCGCCGTCGTCGTGCATTGTGGTCAACAATATTACTGAATTAGTTTTACTTACACATTGTGACTCTGTTGTGAAAGGCAAAAATGGATGACCCAATAGCTCATTTTGTATCTGCTTTCATAACATCGTGTATACATTAGGCATATAACTAATTTTTACGAAAAATTTGGCATACCACCACGTGGTGGCAAATATTGTACAAGTAATGAATATCACTTTTTTTAGATGATTTCGGTTCAAAAACGTTCTGCGCAAAAATGGATTTCTAAAAAAAAGTCAGATTTTAAAGTTTAAAGTATCTGATGATTTACACAATGGTAAAATGTCTTGCACAATTTTAATTGCACGCTCTGCGCAGATGTTACTTCGCTGAACTTCCTCAATAGCTGATGGTTTATTTACCCAATGTCTGAGAAAATATTCATTTGCTTTTGTGAAGCCGGCCAATGATTTCTGTAGTGTGGCGAAATTATTTTTGTTGAAAGTATGATCGGAAAACCAGATTTCGCTCCAAGCACCGCACACAAACTTACAAATAGGATATAATTGCAAACGATATTCAGGAATAAGTATAAAGGCTAAAAGTGCCAAAATAGCTCTAGAATTCCAACGGGCATTACTGAGTGCTGGTATTGATTTAAATTTTATGTAGGGAAAACGTTCATTTTTCTCGAAGTATTTAAAAGCTTCGACCAATTCATATAAGTATTGCATGTCATTTCGCCATTTAATGCTTTTAACCTTAATACACTCTTTATTTTGTTCATACTCTTTTTTAGATCATCGTAATTTTCTTTTAAATTTGGAATAAAATTGTATGAAATATTGGGCGATGATGTTTTTCCCTCTAAAAGCTCATCCATGACATGTTTTAACATCAAATCTAGCACATGATGTTGACAACCAATATACTGTGGAGCGGGCAATGAAAAGGATTTCAAAAAATTTTGTAGGCGAGTGACAATACCATGGTGTCTGCCAGTATTCACACTGGTTGTATCGCAAATTATCATTTTAATTGAGTTCAACAAGTCGAAATCACATAATAATTCTTTTATTCCGTGAAATATCGTCGACGCTTTTCCGTCATTCAGAACTAGTACACCTAATTTTACTTCCCTAGAAGCAATTTTCAGTACTACGACCTGATATTCCTTCTTTCCAATTTTTTTCCCGTCAAAATGCAAGCACCAGTTTTCATTTTTAAGAGTGTTTTTCAACAGTTTTTTCTTTTGTTCGGCATTTTTGGTGTAAGCTTTGTAAATTCCAGGTTGGGATGGCGTCAATATCTCTACACCAGATTCAGACAACTCTTTACATATTTTTGCGGCCTTTCTAGTGCTAACGTTTGCATTCATAACTAAATTAACAGCTGGTTTCATAGGCTTCTTTTTTTGTAATAGGCTGGCAGGTGGTTTGTAGGTAATATCATCATCTGATGACACCTGATCATCGTCCATTATGGTTGGAAGTTTGTAATCATCATCCAACGGCACATTATCGGTTTTAGATATTGAAATGGGGAAATGCTCCGATTCGTCTGATTGTTGCTCTTCGTTGTTTGATTTTATTAAAACTATATTTATTACGGCGTTTTAAAAAGTTTTGGTACGACTTTATTAATCTTTCCACATTTCTTTTAATAGACCTTAAGGAAAGTGTTTTAAAATTGAGTTTCTTCCACAAAACTGAAAGTTCACTAACGATAATTTGTGTTCTTCTTTTCTTACACTTTATTTCCTTTCCAAGGCTATTAAATCTTCCAATAACAAACTTTTCTTTGGGCTTTTTACATAGTTCGAACAATGGAATGTCCACATTTTTTATACATTGTGTATTGCTAGCTAAATTTTCTTTCCACGTATTACTAAACTTTTCAACATATTTAGCACTTGTCTTAAACATTTTTACACAAACAATATTTAATTATCCCGATAAAAACAGATTTGAAATATTTATTTCAATTTCTAAATTGAATGATAAAACAAATGACTCTACGATGTTCTAATTATTTGACTATGCGAGTACACTGTACAAAACTGTACACTATACAACAATTTTGGTTTTTTTTTGGTTTTTTCAGCAGTTCTGATAAAAAAGTAATTTCGTTTTGCGCGGAAACTTTTTTGCAATTTCGCAAAAAAAAAAAATAATGGGGGTTCATACTTTTTTATGCTCTATTCGACTATGGTATGCCGTTTTTCGTATTTGCAAAAATTGTAAAAAGTTATATGCCTAGTATACATGTTTAATTTTTTCCTAATGTTCCCACCATTGTCAATTTATAAGATAGCAGATGTTTTGTCAAGGGAAGAGTGGTAAAATAATTACCCATAGTGATGTCAAATCTTTGACAACTCTTGCTCCTTGTTCAGTCTCTCGACACGTTGCAAGTTTACCGGTGTGCAGTTGCCCTTCGAGAGGATAGGAGTTCTTTGCCTCACAAGTCCAGCAAACTTTTATCCCATATTTTGCGGGTTTTGATGGAATATACTTCGTAAACTTAGTTCTGCCTCTGTAAGGGAAGAGCTGTTCGTCGATCGTAAGGTGCTCTTTGGCTTCTGGTGTTTGCATCGTCAAAACGTATAAAACGTATCAATGACCAGAATCTGTTTATGCCCATTGTTGCCCGGTACAAAGGCCCACAAATCTTTCGCATTATCATTGTTTGAATGATTTCGCCAGTCATTATGAATATGCCAATGAAAGCGTACATTTAAGTTACTGTTTAATCTTAAATTAACGTACAATTCCATATCTAAGGGCCGTCCGTTTGCACATTTTATGTTAGTACGGGGCCTATAGCCTGAGGTTAGAGCTAAACTACAGCTAAAGATAACAAAGGAATATTTGATTAGCTGCATTCTAAAGTTAAGTTTTATTGTTAAGAGCCGTAAATTAAATTATTTTAACACATAGTAGACATACAAATATAAATTTCTTTACAAAAGCAGTGAAAAATACAGTGGGTTACCCGGGTACTCTGTTATTGACTAACCTATATTTTTTTGGTTATTGAGCGTAGGGTTAAATATTCAACTGATCTCTGCGCCACCTGGTAGCCAATAGGTAAACTAGCACGGTACGACTTTCGGGGTTGTTGTCGCTGCTAAGGGATTTCTTGTACTCATGTACGAATTTCCCTTTACATTCGAAAACTTCCCTGTATATCAGTGAAGCGAATATGGAAAAAACAGGACGTGAATTTATCCCTTAAACTCACATGAAATCCCAGCCTAATGGGGTAGTGAAATAATTGATGCGGATGAAATATAACAAAAGGATATGTACTTAGTAGGGACATAAATACTGTCACACACGTTATAAGCTGTAAAATGAAAAGTATTGAATGTTTTTGGACCAAATAATTTTCAATATATTTATTGATGTATATTGTATCCAAAAAGAATCTACTTATTCAAAATGTCCGCCTTTTGTATTTACACACGCCTTAAGTCGCACTGGCCAATCGTCAATAGCTGCACGAACGTCGACCATTGGAAAACAGCTCGAACCAAATCAGTCTTGAGAGATCCAACGTTGGGGTATCTTTTGTGACAAACCTTGTCCTCTAAAACCGTCCACATTTTGTAATCCCATGGGTTCAAATCTGGACTGCCTGAGGGCCATTCTGCAGAGAAAATGAACGCTGGCAAATTGTTTCGAAGCCAGGCCTGGGACGTTTTAGTCTTATGGGCCGGCACAGAATCCTGCTGGAAGTCCATGGCTGGTTTTGGATCAGGGAATTGTTAAGAGGCTTTACAACATTTTCCAAAACGTTTTCTTGGTAAACTTTGGCCGATGATTTGACTCGTTTTTCGCAGAAATGCAGGTCAGTGATCCCATCGTAAGAGACACCCCACCAAACCATGACAGAAGCTGTGTGTAACCCTTTTCCATCCTTGGGACCAGTTCAGATGCTTCCTAAGATGATCGCGCATACACTTTATCATTTGCTTGTTAAATTTTTCCTGAACGGTAAACATTTTTTCATCGGCGAACAAAATTTTTCTGTGCAAGTTATCAGCGTGTTTCACCAAAAGACGTTTGCATTTTTCAATCCTATTTTTTTTAAAGCTCCAGTCAATAAATGTCCGGTACGTCGTTTGAAAGCCCCAAGTCTTTTTTAATGATTCGACTCATGGACTTTTGCGTGGTATTCATCTCACGGGTCATGATTTTCTGTTTTCGGAGCGGATTTCTGTGAATTCTTGATTTAACGGCTTTGATGACATGCGGTGCAGCCCGACAGAGCGTGGGCAGCCCGACCGGTGGCGGTCTTCTACATCTCCAGCCTCTTCAAACAGTTTTATGCATCGGTAGAAGAACATGCGGCTAATCCCTAGTGGCCGGAGCGTTTTGAAAACATCTCTTTTTTCATTTCACACTTGAAAAGCGCTATTACAGCGATACAGTTTTCATTATCTGACCACTCCATGATGAAAGTTGAAACAATTTTAAAATCCCGTTACAGACTATTGAGGTTAGCTTTCAAAATCCATATAAACTTAACAGGGTATGTTCAGTTCTAGGATTGAAATGGGTGTGTTCAATGTTGTAACAGTATTTATGTCCCTACTAAGTAGAAGGACGAAGACAAGGTAAGCCAAACTTATTCTACAAAGTCTGTTTTATAGTTGATCATGGGTAGTTGTCAATCAGTATCTGCATTGTATAAGTATTCACAAGAAATTGGTCACATGCTGATGGGCCTGAAAAAAGTAAGTCTCTTATGCGTGTGTTGCCATACTTTAGAAATGAAGACCCTCTTGGTCATTCTGGTCTGGACGATGCAGGCACTAATAAAGTTCCTAAGGTTTTGGCGAAAAAAAGTATGGTTGGGGTGACCATATTCAAAGAGCATCGTACTATTGTTGGGTT
This sequence comes from Hydrotaea diabolus, assembly GCA_963513945.1. NCBI lineage: Eukaryota > Metazoa > Arthropoda > Insecta > Diptera > Muscidae > Hydrotaea > Hydrotaea diabolus. The sequence goes on from OY740718.1 coordinate 25,272,640, forward strand.
TATGGTTGTGGCACAACAATAGTATCATCCTTCCAACAATAGTATGATGTATACACAACCATTCTATGTTTCACAGGCAATTATGGCATTGTCCTCGTAACCATAGTTATGATAATTACAACCAGAATATGATTGCCCTAAACCATACTATGATCCCCTTAATTTATTATTAGTATTGGCGTAAGTTGTTATTCAACAATGGAGATTTATATTAATTACAATAACACTACAACTATAGGGTGAGCGATTTGACATTTAAAATTTGATTCGGCTGTAAAAAAAAGGACTAATAGTTTTTTTTTTCAAAATTTCTGGTTTTATTGGAAAGTTTAACCTATTTATTTAATAATGGTATCTAGGCCGAAGAATTTCTACTTCGGTTGATCCACCTTCGGATCGAATCTCCTTCTGGTCGATTCGTCTTTGGGTTGATCCTGCTTCGGGTCGATCCACATTCTGCTGCTGCGACTTCATTAGCGTGAATGTTGTTCAGTGTCTATGATCTGAAGGCTCTTTCTTGTAACGTTGGACCCCTCTCTCTTTACATTCTGAAGATCTATCTGATCTGCCGAAGTGGAGGCATCCTGTTTATGAGATGGTGGTTGGGACACCCAAGCAAATACTGCTTAGACAACAACAAATTGTTGCTGCTCACGGTAAGGACCTTCGTCTTCTCATGTAGATGGTCCTCAGAAGACAAAGGGGACATCCTCTTGATGTTCTCTGGGCGGCAATCTGGCAAGTCTGAATTTTCTTCCACTACGTCGCACTGTGGCTGATATTTTGATTTCGTTGGCCAAAAGTGAAATTTTTTTTGTCACTGATTTTTAAAATTGTTACGCCTTTTTGTAGCTTATATATCCAGATTAAGGTAGCCAAAAAATTAGGTCAAACTATTGCTAATTGTGGGCGTGGCATGCTGTACGACGCATCGTACTCACGTTCGCCGACCACGGCGCAGCTGGGTTGTTCGCTACAGACCGACCTATCGCTATTGTAAGAGGTCAACGAGTTTTCTTTGTCGACTCCCCAAGTACTGCCGGCAAGTAAATTGAGGACCTTGTTCCTCCTTTTGAGCTTATCGCAGATAGCTGTAGGATGTGCAGAGGATCGAAAAATGCTGTCCAGTGTGACCCCCAAAGATTTTGGAGTATTTGATAGTCGGGATGTTGACGTCATTGACTTTTACATTAAGTGACAACCGCACCTCTGCGATCCATGCAGTGAACAGTGGCGAATATTTTCATATTCCACTTAGTGAAGAAGCTCGCTAAGTCAGTGAGGTAACAGTTGATTTTTTCCCATATGTGGAGGAGTGTAATTGACGCTGATGTAATACCCTAGGATTCTGATTCTTGTTTTTTAAAAACGGGAGTTTAAGTTTCTAATCATGTTGTAACTGGGCGCTGTTCTTAAATTAAAATGATAAGGATAATTTCGTTAAGTTGAGATAATAGACTTGGTAGCAGGATAATAAAATTCAACGATTTCGACGCGTTGCTGTACATCGTATGTAGCCATCATAACGGGTGATCAATCATAAGATATATTTTTCAAAACAAAAAAATACAAAAGTTCAAATCAAGTGTGCAATCTTTTATGTTCATTCGAAACGAAATTTTATGCCATTTATTTTTTCAATATAATTTCTCTCAAATGTAGGCTGCAACTACGCCTCAGGTTGTCGATTTTGGTGGTCCAATTTTGGAGGACTCGTTCGAGCATTTCGAACGGTATGGCTTTAATGACACGTAATGTTGCTTTCCAAAACCTGATTCGGAGCTAGTTTTTTAGCATAGACTTTTGACTTTACTTAGCCTCAAAGAAAAAAGTCGCTTGTCAAAAAAAGAAAAAAGGTGTGATACCACAAGATTTAGGCGGCCAACTCAACGGTCCAAAACGTGAAATTAGCTGCGCTTCGAAATGACCTCTCAATAGATCCATTGTTTCATGAGCTGTATGGCAAGTGGCACAGTCCTGTTCAAACCAAATTTTCATTAAGATTATGGGCTTCAATTTCAGGTAGAAAAAAGCCCAATATCAAGGCGTCCACCATTCACTGTTAAGTTCCGGTCTTCATCATTCTTAAAAAAAATGATAAAAAATGCTTCTACCAGCCCATAAATCGCACCAGATCGAGGTTTTCTCTGGGTACCTCTTCTGGTTGCTTTTCAGCCCAAATGCTGCAATTTTGTTTACTGACGTTGCCGTTGAGCTAGAAATGAGCCTCATCACTGAACAAAATTTTGATCGAAAACAGCGGATCTTCTTCGAGTTTTTGAAGAGCCCAAACACTGAAACGGCGACGCAGAGTAACATGGTTAAGCTTCCTTTCCTAAAATGCCAAACAATACTGAAAAGAAAAAAATAAAACAACTCACGCGTAATATGGGAAAAAAACCCTATTGAAAAAATGCAAAAGGCAGACATTTCGAATAAGTAAATTCTTTTTGGATACAATATACATCAATAAATATATTAAAAAATATTTGGTCCAAAAACATTCAGTACTTTTTATTTTACAGCATTAAACGTGTGTAACAGTATGTATGCCCCTACTAAGTAGATTGACCACCCGTTATATCTCCTATAAAAAACTTATTAACCAGCAAAAGGGAAGGAAACATATAAACAAAAAAGTTAGGAATATTTTTAACCCTTCAGTTTTATTTGGGCCACCCAGTAGAGCGAAAATCACAAACTTTTTGCTCGATGATTTACAACCTGTTTAGGTAATACTTGATTTTTATCAATTTAAAATGAAAACTAGTTTTAATAAACTGCTGACAATTTTGTTTGTTGATTTAATGAATTTCTTTGTCACACCATTTTTGACTTATACTGCCTATGAAACGACGCCACTGGCTTACACCGCCATTAACCTCCATTATGGCATCGCTCCATTAACCATGCATTGTCCTCATCTTTTGGTTATTTGAAAGTTCCATCCCCTATTTACTTCCCCCCCCCCCCAACATACAAACACACACATAGGTTGAACTATGAAATATTTTATTCAATTATTAACCGTTTTATCTAAACTTTCCACATGACTTCCACCCAGTCTAACCATGAAAATCAGTCATCATTATCATAGAGCTTTTCTTTTCTTCTTTTTCTCTTCCCATTTCTTTATGTGTGTCTATCTTTATCATACATTTAGCTGCTGGAGTTGGAACAACGAGTAATAGAAGCGGAGGAAAGAGCCGAAGAAGCTGAAGATAAGGTAAGTGTGATTGGAATACTCTTAAAATTTAAACGCAGTAAAGCAATGATTAGAAGCCAATCGATGCTGGAAGGGCGGATTTGGGAGGTTATGGTTATGAAACAGGCATAAACATGCCATTAAAATGCGCAAACAATGGCATACGCATTATGAATATACAAAGGGAAAGGAGAAACATTAGCAACCGGCAGTTAAAAGTGCAGACATAAACAGTGAATCATACAATAAAAGCAACAACCCAGCGAAACTTTTGGAGGTGAGACATTAACAGCCTCAGCTGAGCAGTGACAGAGAGGGTGTCTGGATCAATTGCTCTTTGTAGTCCCCATGTCCCCATTTAAACTAGGCAAACTTACTTGAGCCAATCTTAATGATTCCCTTTTGAACTTGCCTCTTGCGTTTACACAAGGCAATTTGGTTACGGCAATTTTTGTTTTCAATATTGCCTTTTTCGACATTCTGTGATTTATTCGTTCCAGTTTTTGGTGTGAAAAAATACGAAAATAATCTGCAGCCAACTTCACTTCACTTAGAAAAATATATTTCCATTACCCTCACCTCTCTCTCTCTCTCCTACAAACTGAGAGTTGCAGCAAGAAAAGTTGCCTGAATGGAAACATGTGTTTACTTTCATAAGGCTAGCACCTTGGCCAATACGATTGGCTTCAAGCTTAATTTATCTGAGTAAACACCAAAAATTTTGCTGGGCCTCCTCACCTCCGGACATGTGTCAGAGTTGTTAACACATTTTTAAAAAAAATCCATTTTCGAAAAAAAATCCACTGTAGCTAATTTCAATATAGAATTCTGGTTTATTTGCCAAATACCAAAAAAAAAAATCATTTATGTACGAGTATATTTTTGATGATGAGGACGACGGCGTATGGCAAAAACAAAGATGAGTCCTCGGGAACAGGATTAATTTCCGTTGTTATGGGGGAAAAAGCAATAAAAATCAAGGACAAACACGTGGCGATAACATTCTCGTAAAATGTTGCTTGTCTCTTCTGCTTTGGGTGGGTTTCTTTTTTTTCGGCAAACACCCTGAACCCACACAGAAGATAAATATTTAAAGCGCAATTTAAACAAGATTTCTGCCATGTAGGGTAAGTTTTTTTTAAACAAACAACCTTTTTATACCCTACACCACACTGTGGTACAGGATTTTTTATGTTTTGGTTAAGTCTGCCGGGATTTAAAAAAAAATAATTTTTATTTGCTGTTGAGACATAAAGGAAACAGCAGGATAGTCTGGTCACTGACATTTTATTTGGATTACGAGTAAATTATTAAAAAAAATTTTGTTAACTTCTTCTCAGCAAGGGCGCAATTAGAATATATAAAGAACTATATAACGCGGTTTTTTTATATGAAGGACTGAGTAAACTAAGGTGGAAAGTTAGACCTCAGCAAACGAAGTTGTTCTATGGGTTACAATCACAAAAGCGTTGGACACTGCTGCATGCAGTTTAGGTTAAAAAGCGTTTTTGTTAAAGAATATTTGCCTTTTAACATCCCTTGAACTAGTGCAAATAAAAAAGAAGATTCTGAAAATCTATTTAATATTAAGAACGCAAAAAATTAAATGATTATCTCGACGAAGGGAAATGGGAACAGTAGCGCCATCCATCCGGTTTTCAATATATAACGCGTGATCCATTTCGAGGTTCCCTACTTTTTTAAAGAAAAAAACACAGAAAATTCCAATTGAATGGGGAATGTTTATTATCATTTGAAATAATATTCTTTGGCATTTATTTTTTGAAGATTATGCCTATCAAATGTTGGTCGCGGCTGCGTCTCAGATGGTCCATCCGTTGAGTCCAATTTTCGATGACCCGTTCGAGTATTTCGACTGATAACTTGCGAATGACACTCGTGATGTTTTGCTCCAAGGCCGGAATCGAAGCGGGTTTGTCCGCATAAACTTTAGACTTTATATATCCCCACAGGAAAAGTCTAACGGTGTGATATCACACGATCTTGATCGACCGGCCCAAAATGTGAAATTATCAGCACACCGAAGTGTTCGCTCAATAAATCCATTGATTGATGTGTTTGAAGTGACGCCGTCTTGTTGTAACCAAATGACGCCGAGATCACGAGCTTCAATTTCAGGCATCAAATAGTCGGTTATCAGGGCACGATAACGGTCGCCATTGACGGTTACGTTCTCAACGGCTTCATGTTTGAAGAAATATGGACCGATGGTTCCACCGGCCCACAAATCACACCAAACCGTTGTTTTTTACTGAATGAAGTGGAAGCTCTTGAACCTCTTCTGGTTGCTCTTCGTCCCAAATGCGGCAGTTTTGCTTGTTTACATACCCATTGAGCTAGAAATGGGCCTCATTGCTGAACAAAATTTGGCTCGAAATCGAACGAAACACATTCTTCACAGAACGTGAATTTTCGTTATAAAGTTGAACGATTTGTAAACGTTGTTCAGGCGTTAGTCTTCCATAGTGAAATGCCAAACAATACTAAACAAATATAACATGACAGCATGACCCGACTCACTCGTGATCTGTCAAAAAACGGCTATTGCAAAAAAAGTATCTCTACTTGGATCACTCATTAGTATACGATACAAGCAAAAGACCCACTTGCTAAGGAGATTACTTCAAAACTTTACGAGACATTCTTGAAAGTTCTTTATGTACAAGAAGCCATTGGCTTCATAACTGGGTTTCCAATAGGGACGTAACAATTTCGTATTTTTATGCAAACGCGCCCTCAAACATCTTTAATGAAACTCTGAGTCGGTGGTCGCAACTTTGAGAGCGCTTACTCCAATTTGTATCATCCACAGCGATGAAGCTTATTTATGACTAAGTGGTTTTGTCAATAAACAATATATGTGACAGCGCATAGAGAAAGGGACCTAAGGGTAAAAAAATAAATTTTCACTTTTTTTTGATGTGGACAACATCTGAGCATCGAATGAGACCGATCCCATGCCCCAAAAGTGTTCCCTTCCAGATATGCGCGTTTTATGAAAGTGAAGTCGACGATTCTAAACGCAAATAGAAAGGGACCTAATCTTTAAAATGGCTCTCCTGAACAAAACTGGTTTTTTACCTTGGGTCCCTTTCTATTTTGCGCGTCACATATGCGTTATTGGACAGCATCAAACCCACATGTGCTTCAAGAGACACAATTGCATCCGCAAACAGTTACAGGGTGGTGTGGTGGTGTGGGATGAGCATGACATCGCCAATATGCGGGGCCACATAAAGTCATTGGTCTATGCCAACAAGCCAACAACTTTAGACGAGCTCAGAGACAACATCCAACGCGAAATCGCTAACGTTCTGGTCGAAATGTGTGCAAGAGTGGTGGAAAAGTTGGTCAACAGAATAGATCGCTGTACACGGGCTCGCGGTAGTCATATGACCGAAATCGAACTTCATTCTTAAAATATAACAGTTGCACTCCTCCTAGAATAAATATGACCTTTATATCTTAAATATTCTGTCTCTTATTTATATATAAAATTGTTATGTCCATAATGGAAAACCCAATACATACCGAAGTCCTTATCTAATCCTTTGACCTGTTCTGCAAAGATCGGGTGCTAAATGACTAGATCAGTCATATGCTAAGTAGCAGATGAATATCATGAGGATGGCACGGTATAAATAATACAGATAAAGATTTTCGGGGAACTCCACAGGGTGGCATCCTCTCACCACATCTATGGGTCACCACTAAAACCAGTCTACTAAGGGTCTAGACTAAAGAAGCATTTAAATCTGTCTCCTATTCAGGCAATATAGCATTACTTGTGAGGAGCATACAGCCAAACACCCTATGCGGTATGGCCTTTGGTAAGGGTGGGTCGATTTGTAAGGACAAAAATTTTTCGATATTGTACCTTCGAGTTTTTGATAGCTTTCGGCATGAGGAAAAAACTTTCCACTACAACATATCAAACAATCATTTTCGAGGGGTCCAAATTTCTTGACTTTTTCTCAAATTTTATTTTTATGGTTTTAATAAAAATTACCGGCTGATTTAATTTTCTTTTAAAATATTACAAAACATACAAATACTTGTATAATAAGCGGAAGAAATGCCCAAAATGTGACCAAACTACAAATTTTTAATATTTTCCGACCACATTTGGTCTAAACCGACCGAAACGGCAACACTGATGACGAACTGTCGCTGGGCTAAACCTAGAGGCTTAAACGTAATCCCAAAGAAAACCGAAAAAAAAATTTTTAAGGGGAAGACGAAGATTTCAACGTTTGAAAAACCTGGTTTTCAAGATAGAGTCATGAAGCTGAATGATAAAGTTAAATACCTTGGGGTAGTTTTTGATCAGAAACTATTTTGAAAAGACCACATATGTGACAGCGCATAGAGAAAGGGACCTAAGGGTAAAAAAATCAATTTTCATTTTTTTTTCTTTTTTTGATGTGGACAACATCTGAGCATCGAATGAAACCGATCCCAAGCCCCAAAAGTGTTCCCTCCCAGAGATATGCGCGTTTTATGAAAGTGAAGTCGACGATTCTAAGCGCAAATAGAAAGGGACCTAATCTTTATAATGGCTCTCCTGAACAAAACTGGTTTTTAACCTTAGGCTCCTTTCTAATTTGCGCGTCACATATATAGGGTGATCCTAGTAGAGATACTTTTTTTAATAGCCTTTTTTTGACAGATCACGTGTGAGTCGTGTCATGCTGTCATGTTATTTTTGTTTAGTATTGTTTGCCATTTCATCATGAATAGACTTACGCCTGAACAACGTTTATAAATTGTTCAACTTTATTGCGAAAATGCACGTTCTGTGAGGAATGTATTTCGTGCGTTTTTGAGCAAAATTTTGTTCAGCGATGAGGCCCATTTCTGGCTCAATGGGTAGGTAAACAAGCAAAATTGCCGCATTTGGGACGAAGAGCAACCAGAAGAGGTTCAAGAGCTGCCACTTCTTACAGAAAAAACAACGGTTTGGTGTGGTTTGTGGGCCGGTGGAATCATCGGCCCATATTTCTTCAAAAATGATAACGGCGAGAACGTAACCGTTAATGGCGACCGTTATCGTGCCAGGATAACCGACTAGTTGATGCATAAAATTTAAGCTCGTGATCTCGGCGACATTTGGTTGCAGCAAGACGGCGCCACTTCCCACACATCGCATCAATCAATGGATTTATTGAGAGAACACTTCGGTGGGCAGATAATTTCAAGCTTTGGGCCGTTCGATTGGCCACCAAGTTCGTGTGATATCACACCATTAGACTTTTTTCTTTGGGTTTACGTAATGTCTAAAGTCTACGCTGACAAATCAGCTACGATTCAGGTTTTGGAAGCCAACGTTGCGCGTGTTATTAACGCCATACCTGTCGAAATGCTCGAACGAGTTATCGAAAATTGGACTCAACGCATGGACCATCTGAGACGTAGCCGCGGCCAACATTTGATAGACATAATCTTCAAAAACCAAATGCCAATGAATGTTCTTTCAAATGATAATAAACATTTCCCATTCAATTTGAATTTTTTGTGTTTTTTTTCTTGAAAACAAGTAGGGAACCCCAAAATTAATCACCCATTATAACAGAGCGCAACAAGTTTTGTATTCTCTAATCTCATTACGCTTCTTAATAAAAAAAGTCAGTCTTTGGGGCCCCTTCTAAATGCTATAGACAAACTCCTTGCAGCCAGCCTTTGTAGCATTTCTCGCATCTGCAAAGATAGATCATGTGATTTGTGCGTTAAAGTGGTAGAAACAGAATCCTTGCAACGCACACATTGCGACAAAACCTTGCAAAAAATAATAAAAAGCCCAGCGGAGAAATATTTGTGGCATAAACAATGCCAAAATTTTTTGCGGCATTGGTATATGTCACAGATGCTGCGAACAAATAATCGTTTAGAGAAATCTGCATGCTAGAAACTCGTGCGATAAAATCTTTGTAACAAACATTGACAGAAATCCTGGCGTTCAACTTTTGCAACATTTCTCATCATTGTTTAGATAGAAAATGTGATAATACCCATCTGACAAATCGGTTGAAACAAAATTTTTGCAACAAACCTTTTGCAACAGAATCTGAAAAACAAATTAAATACAAAACTTGCAACATTATGTCACACACTTCCGACAAAATCTAGCTACTACGAGGGCGGTTCGGAAAGTTCTTAGCCTATCAATGAAAGAGAATAGTTAGTTTTTCAAAAATATTATTATTTTTCAATATAATCTCCTGAAACTTCAATACACTTAGTCCAACGCTTATCTAGCAATTCTATCCCTTGATTAAAATAGTTTTCCTCAAGGTCTTCAAAATAGTGGTTTACAACTGTAATTGCATCTTCATTTGAGGTAAAACGCTTGCCAGCAAGGATTTTTTTTAGATTTGGGAGCAGGTAAAAGTCACTGGGAGCTAAATCAGGAGAATAAGGTGGGTGGTCAAGCAACTCGTACTTTAATTCGTTGATTTTAGCCATTGTTAAAACACTCTTGTGCGCTGGTGCGTTGTCTTGATGAAACATTATTTTTTTGTGTTGTAAGCCAGGACGATTTTCTCGAATTTGTACATTTAATTGATCTAAAAGGTTGCAATAGTACTCTGAATATATTGTTTTACCCTTTTGCAGATAGTCAATCAATAAAATACCTTTGAAGTCCCAAAAAACCGTTGCCTTAACCTTACCAGCCGATTGAATTGTTTTTGCCTTCTTTGGGGCACTTCCTCCAGCTTCAGCCCATTGGTTGGATTGTTCTTTTGTCTCTGGAGTATAGTGGTGGATCCATGCCTCATCAACAGTTATGAAACGACGCTTAAAATCCATTTTTTTTCGCTAAAAACGATCCAAACAAGCTTGAGAAATGTTCATTCTTATGCGTTTTTGGTCGACTGTTAACAAGTGCGGCACCCATCTTGCAGAAAGCTTTTTCATCTGTAGTTCTTTAGCTATTTCACGCACTTTTATTCGTCGATCATTTAATACCATATCATGCACTTTGGCTACAATTTCTGTTGTTGTTGCTGTTTTTGGACGTCCACTACGTGGTTCATCTTTAATGCTGGTACGACCACGTTTAAATTCAGCAACCCAATTTTTTACTGTTGCATATGAAGGAGCACTTTCACCTAACATATTTACCATATCATTATGAATTTCTAGTCCCGATAAACCTTTTTTATGTAAATATTTAATGACACCACGCATTTCTAATTTTTCCATTGTAAAAAAATCGCGGATGCGTCTTCTGTGAACACCAGTTTCTATATGAAGGAGTTGCCAGATCGAAACAAAATTTAACATGTGTTCAAGTTTCCGAACCGCCCTCGTAAACACTAACGACGCTTCACTGTGCATTTACAACACGATCTTTCCACGAACCCCTGCGTCAAAGCCCTGTGCGAAACGGTTTTCTTAATTCCCTCAACATCCCTCAAGGAGGGGCAAATAAGGAACTCTTCTTACATCTGTGACAGAAATCCCTGCGACATTTCCCGCCTTTGTAAAGCTAGAACCGATTTTGTCACAAGTGCGTGTCTCAAAGTTCAAAGTTTTGCATTTGCCTTTAATTTGTTTCTCAGATTCTGTCACAAAAGGTTTGTTGCAATTATTTTGTTTCGACCGAAATTTTCTACCTAAATAAACCCTAAGACAGAATCATCTTAACAACTCCCTGGCATCAGTTTGCAATCTCGCATCTTCTTTTAGCAGCTTTATTAAAAACTCAAGAGTACTTTTCATATCGTTGTACCCAATCTTATTTAAAACTTTTGAAAAACGAAACCAAATTAAAGACAATAATGCCAAATAACACAAAGTCATTCAAAGTCAAGTTGCTTTTGACATATTGACAACCACCTCCCCCTGCTGGCCAAGAACATTTCATAAGCCTAAAGATCCAAATAAATTTAATATAAATTCATTTCTTTTTCCAAGAATGCACAAATTTCTGCCCAAGCCAAAGAAAACCCCTGCTGTATATAATAAATATGAATAGGAATAAACACTACCACCATTACCACCAGCTGCAGCACCCTCGAATTCCGAGCTCAAAGCCACTCATTTCTCCGAGACAGAGTATGTGGTAAAAGGTACAAAGGTTTGAACATATTTTAAATACTTTTAAATCAGACTGAAATTGAATTTGTTACGGTGGTCCTTCGGGCACTGCCTCCCCTCAAGCGTACACCCAAACAACGCGGAGTCAGCCATAGAGTCGGCGATGGGAAGGGCACTCAGACAAATAGACGACTGCTGCTGAGTTACTGAATTATGTGCGATTAAATCATATCCTTCAAACATACCTCAACATTGTCTGGATTAAATTGGGGACGTTTATTCAGGCACAGCAACAGCAGCATGACCATAAACAAAAGCTCTAAATCCACCATCTCTCGTTCTAGCCACTTCATTTAAATCTCACCCAAACAACGCCTTATAGTATGCAATACTTTTGAAACTGAGCTGCAGCTGTAGCACTTACACACCCACACACTCGCTCTCTATCCGGGCCTGCCATTTCTCTCATCATTTGGCATGATTTACTTGCCGTGATGTTTGTATTTTTTGTTTGTCGTGTCCTTCCTGTTCAAAACATACCCTGGGGACGTGTTAATAAACGTAAGATACAAATTCTGGCCATACCTCCTGCCTGTCTGCCCCTGCCCCTGGTTTGTGCTACGCAATACCGGGATATGTGATATGATATCCTTGTGAGGGTGCCGCTGTGCTGGCGTATGTTTGTGCAAACAAACGTGGGGTTTAAGCATCATTGTTGCTGTTGTTGTTGTTTTGTTCTGGAATCGGAAGTTTTAAAATCTTGTATTTCTTTCGCTGCTGTGGCTGTTGTATGACACTGGCGGTAGTGGTGGTGGTTGTCGTTTTGAAAATCCCAAAACATTATGCCAACACACGTTTTCCTAGCAACGGCCGTTTTGGCATCAGCATCAGCATCATCATCATCAGTTCAAATTCACTTTCTTTCCATTGAAATCGTTGCACGTTTGTGGGGAATAAATTCCCTGCATCACCTTCGGTTTTCGTGTAGAATTTAAGCTCCCTTTTTGTATGCAGACATTTGGGAAATGACACGTGGGATCGAGCGCTACAGTCGGTCAAGTATTAGCTTAACAAGATATTATGTTTGGGTCGTTGATAGCTTCAGATAGCTGGCAGTGATAATAACGTGCGATAAGATTTTTCTCCTAATAACGGGACTATACAGCTTATTTCCTGGCTCATTTCATGAAAATATATCCATTTACGACCATGACCAAAAATGCAAGCGGGCAAAATGACGGCGGTTTGAAAACTTTCGAGATTGAACCACCCTGTATACAAGCGAAGCTATGAGCCGCCAGTAGAAAAACTGTTTCTATTGATATCTCTCCCTAGTAATATGTCATTAAGTAAGCAGGTGTAATTACCTGGTAGGGAGATGTCATTACCTAGTAATGAGATGTAAATTCCTAGTATTGAGTTTGCATTTTTTGGTAATAAAATGTAATTGCTAACTAATGAGATGTCATTACCCAGTAATATGATGGCAGTACCTTGTAATAAGAATTCACTACCTTGTACCTTATTATGAGATGTCATTACCCAGTAATGATATGTTATACCTAGTAGTGAGAGGTCATTACCTGAAAATGATATGTCATTACCTGGTAAAGAAATATCATTACCCTCGAACGACCACTTTTTGTCTGAGTGCCCTTCCCATCGCCGACTCCATGGCTGACTCCGCGTTGTTTGGGTGTACGCTTGAGGGGAGCCAGTGCCCGAAGACCACCGTACCAAAATCAATTTCAGTCTGATTTAAAAGTATTTAAAATATGTTCAAACCTTTGTACCTTTTACAACATACTCTATCTCGGAGAGATGAGTAGCTTTGAACTAGAAATTCGAGGATATGTCATTACCTGGTAATGATATGTCATTACCTGGTAATAATATATCATTACCAAGTAATGGAATGTCATTACCAAGTGATGTAATGTCATACCTAATAATGGAATGTCATTTCCTTGTAGTGATGTCATTACCTAGTTATGAGAGTAATGTCATGAATTAACCTAATAGTAAAATGTCATTACCTGGTAATAAAATGCCATTACCTGGTAATGAGGTGACATTACCCAGTAATGAGATGTCAATACCTGGTAATGAGATTTCACTTCCTAGTTATACGATTTTATTACTTAGTACTGAGATGGCATTCCCAGCAATGATATGTCATGCCTAGTATTGAGAGGACATTACCCGGTATTGATATGCCATTACCCAGTAATAAGATGTTATTGCATTGTCATGGAATGCATTTCCTAGTAGTAAGATGTCATAGCCTAGTAATGTGATGTCATTACCCAGCAAAGAAATGTCATGACCTGGATATAGTTGTCGCGACCTAGTAACGAGATGTCATTACCTAGCAGTAGAATGTCATTACCTGGTAATGAGATGACATGACCTAGTTATAAAATGTCATTACCTAGTAATGATATGTCATTACCTAGTAATGATATGTCATTACCTAGTAATGATATGTCATTACCCAGTAATACTAGTACCTAGTATTAAGAATTCACTACCTAGTAGTGAGATTTGATTTACTAGTACTGAGATGTCATTTCCCAATTATGATATGTCATACCTAGTATTGAGAGGTCATTACCCTGTAAGATGAAGTTATTTCTTTGTCATGGAATGTATTTCCTAGTAGTAAGTTGTCATTACCTAGTAGTAAGTTGTCATTGCCTAATAATGAGATGGCATTACCCAGCGAAGAAATGTCATGAACTGTTTAAAGTTGTCGCTACCTAGTAACGAGATGTCATTACCTGGTAATGAGATGCCATTACCTGTTAATGAGATGTAATTACTTTGAGATAAGATGTCACTACCTAGTAATGAGATTTCAGTACCTAGTAATGAGATGTCATTAATTTGTAATGAAATATCATTACTCAGTAATGAGATATCAGTAATGAAATGTCATTACCTAATAATAAGAATGCTTTATCGAGCTATAATATGTCATTTATGGTCGTGAGATGTAAGTTCTTGGTAATGAGCTGCCATTACCTTACTCGTATATGAGATGTCACTACCTTCTAATGTAATGGCATTACCTAGTAATGAGATGTCACTACCTAGTAATGAGATGGCATTACCTAGTAATGAGATATCATTACCTAGTAATGAGATATCATTACCTAGTAATGAGATATTATTACCTTGTAATGAGATGCAATTACCTAATAATGAGCTGTTATTACCTAGTAAGGAGATGTCATTAGCTAGTAACGACATTTAGTATCACCCTCTACCAAAGAATGGATGGTGTACTAAATGTGTAATTCTTTTGAAACGCCACTAAGTAAGTGATCGGAGACCCTAAAAAATACATATATCATTTGTGAAATTCTAAGACAATCTAGCCAAGTACGTCCGTTCATGTGTCTGCTGAGAGCACGATAGCGGTCGAACGATTAAACCTATGATTCTGAAATTGCGCAAGATAATTTTAAAGGTCGCAATTTCTTGGGATTGCAAATAGGAGGAATCGTCCCATACTAAAAAAAGTTTTCCTTTAAGGGACTTAGTCGTAAGGTACCACGGCAAAAAGTTCACTTTTTTGAGTTTTGGCTCAAAAATTCATAATTGTTTGTGGACGGAAATTGATTTAAGTGGGAACTGTTAGTTAGGATGCACTATGTTCCCCAAAAGGGGCATAGTTGCTGGGCTTTTTGGCTCGTGTGGCTCAAAAAAGTCCCGCTTGGTCAAAACGGGCCAATAATAGTCAATAGGGAAATGTGGGTACTCAAATTAAAGCAAATTTTAGTACCAATCCAAGTATAGAGTAATTTTAATGATTTTTGGCTGAAAATACGGACCATTTTTTTTTGGTATTTCGTAAGGGGGGACGTGGGTGATACATTAGTTTCGACCTGGCCGAGCATATTGACGTTTCTACTTATTTATATTTCTTAAAAGTCTCCAACGTAAAGGCCAAACCAACAATACCTACCATTACCAAGGGCAACAATAACACAGCTTCAAAGACAAAGGATATGAGGAAATTTTTGCTTAATGCTTATTTCCGGTTTGGCTTTATATGACAAGCCAACGAACGAACAAACAAACAGACAGACAAATACTCCTGTGCCAACAAACAAATAAGCTTAAGCCATTATAGGTTTCCACAAAAGAAAACAACAGCAGCTAAAAAGCTTCCAAAAAAAGGCGGAAATCAGTCCGCATAATGCACCAACGAAAGGGTTGTTTTCCAACCTACAGCAAATGTGACGCATCCACAGCTTGTACCTCCCACAACTCATAGCTTCATCGTCAGCCATGACTTACTCCCCCTTTAGGTCTATTGACTCCTTGTTATCTTTTGCACCCAATGTTTTGCAATAAATAACAACACAAACGAGTGTAAATGTTTTCATTTTCTAGCGACGATATGTGGTGTCCTTTGGTAAGGACCAAACATGGAAGGGGTGTTAATGACTGTGGCAACAAAGTGTCATAATGTTGGAGTATGTTTTGCAGTGGGGGTGGTTGAGTAGAGATGCATGTTAGAATTTCATAATGGGGTTTGGTGGCGGTAATGATGCTTTGCATTAGTGCATCCAGTGATTATGAGAGTCTGCCTGGTCTGCCCTTCATCCGTTTGTCTTTTTCACCTGGCTAGACACTAGACAAAGGAGTTGAGAGATAATAACTTTCTAATCTTCGTTTCATTTGGATACATTAAAGAGACTTTTAATTTCAAGGATTTTAGAATGCATAATAGAGAATGCTCTTAGAAGTTAAGGATAACATTATCAAAATAGAGTCTTGCTACGTAAAAGCTAGAAGGGATAGATCCATAAGCCAATAGAAGACATTGGCAATACCTGGGTAGTCGTTAGGTCATAGGTGGTGTCTGCAGCTGTCAGCTATATAATTGTTTTTGAAGCAAATAAGTTGTAACATAGACAATAAAAGAATTACAAATCTCTAGTTGATTGGCGTGGCTTTTAAAGGCAAAAGCTTAATTCTTCCCATAGCATAACATATGGAATTGCTTTTCCGCTTAAATACATGTAAAGCTTTTCCTTAAAAACTTTAGGCACTCGAAGCTTGACAATAGGATTTCTATAAGTGAATATACACACAATATTGTGTCCCCTTGGTTAAGACCCCGTTTATAACATGGCTAACTCTAGCTACCTCTTAGAAGTCTAAGCTTTTGGGTTAAAACGTTCAAAAAATAACTTTAAGCACCCGCCCAGATGTAGGAGTTGTATTCCATATTTGGCCAAAGCTAGGTTAAGTAGGTTGAAAGGAGTGACGCTTTTCTTGCTCTACTGTAGGAAGCCCAACCACTTGAATGATTCTTCTGACACTTTAAATATCTGTTAGAACTTACGAATGTCACACTATATTTATAGGACCAGAATAGCATGAGCTTTCATCTCGAATACTATTGAATTCACCGAAATGACCGACGTAGCTAAGCCCATGTAACGATTATGGCTCGCCAGTGCGCACTCAATGCTTGCCTCTTCACCTCTACATCGGAATGATCGAATAAATATTTGCCGCAGAGGGCGCTATCGCTGGCGTAATATTGGTTAAGTTTGACATTAGATACAAGAGTTTATTAAGAAAAACAGGAGAAAGATGAAGACAAAGACAAAGAGATCAGAGTATTCTCTGACAGGAAGAAATGCCATTAAAAAGCTCTAGGGTTGTGGTGAGGTGCCTGAAAGCGAAAGCTTTATTCCTCCCATAGTAAAACTATTGATACTTTTAAGCTTGAGATCGAAGTCTTTTCTGATAGTTAGGTGCTTGAAGGCTTTATTCCTGTCGTAGCAAAACAATTGATACTTTTGAGCTTGAGATCAGAGTCTCCTCTGATAGCGATAAATGCCATTACAAAGCTCTAGCCTTGTGGTGATATGCCTGAAAGCGAAAGCTTTATTCCTCCGATCGCAAAACAATTGATATTTTTGAGCTTGAGATCAAAGTCTTCTCTCATAGCGAAAAGTGTCCGTCAAAAGCTCTAGTGTTATGGTAGGTAAGGTGCTTTAAATCGATAGCTTTAATTCTCTCATAGCAAAACAATTGATAATTTTGAGCTTGAGATCAGAGTCTTCTCTGATAGCGAGAAGTTTCACTAAAAAGCTCTAGCCTTGTGGTAAGATGCCTGAAAGTGAAAGCATTATTCCTCTAATCGCAAAACAATTGATATTTTTGAGCTTGAGATCAGAGACTTCTCTGATAGCGAAAAGTGTCAGTCAGAAGCTCTAGTGTTTTGTTAAGGTGCTTGAAAGCGAACGCATTATTTCTCTCATAGCAAAACAATTGATACTTTTGAGCTTGAGTTTTGAATCTTCTCTGATAGCGAAAAGTGTCATTAAAAAGCTCTAGTGATATGGTGAAGTCTCTGCGAGCGAAAGCTTTATTTCTCTCAGCAAAACTATTGATACTTTTGAGCTTGAGATCAGAGTCTTCTCCGATAGCGATTAGTGTCATTAAAAAGCTCTAGTGTTATGGTAAGGTGCTTGAAAGCGAAAGCTTTATTCCTCTTCTATCCAAACAGTTGCTACTTTTGAGCTTGAGATCAGAGTCTTCTCCGATATCGATTAGTGTAATTAAAAGGCTCTAGTGTTATGGTAAGGTACTTGAGAGCGAAAGCTTTATTCCTCTCATAGCAAAACAATTAATAATTTTAAGCTTGAGATCAGAGTCTTCTACGATAGCGAGAAGTGTCATTAAAAAACTCTTGTGTTATAGTTAGGTGATTAAAGACTTTATTTCTTTCATAGCAAAACAGTTGAAACTTTTGAGCTTTTACTTTCAATCGGCAATAGTCATAGTTGTTGGACGTTTGGACTCATGTGGCCCAAAAGACTTGCGGCTTGGTCAAAACGGGCGATCAGTAGTCAATATGGGGTACTCAAATTCAAGAAAAAGTTTCTACGAATCCAAATAAAATTCGGGTCGGACGCATGGATTACTTTTTTGTGCTTTAGTAGCAAAGTGACGGTGAAGGTTATATTTTGTCGCACTTAACGACGTTTTTACTTGTTTTCTTTAGTTTGTTAAAACTCGACGGTCCCATCAGACATTCAAAACTTTCAGATGAAACTTCCACTGTTGGCTAAACCTTCGTTTCGATTTCAACACATTTAAATTTCGCAGCAAAAGTGAAATTATTCGACTATGCAAAATAATTGGTTCTTTGCGATTGGTTTTTTTCCCTGCCAAACAAAACCAATATCTGCGTCCTAAAATAATTACTTTCTGTTTTCAATGGCCTTTTGTTTTGTCCAGAACAAAAAAAAGAAATAGAAGATATCCGTGTACCTTTTTTAAGCTGCATCGTGAAGTTATTGTGTAAATATTTCCTCCAAACCAAAAAATAGCAGTGAAAGGAACTCATTACCAAAAATCCTCTTCTTCTCCTCCACCACCACTCAACAAGGGATGGTACGAAATTAAAAACCAAACTTTAAGAAGTCTTACAAAACAAAACCCCTGCCAAAAGAAAATGAAAAAATAATTGAAATTTCTAAGGAAAGTAAAAAATATAAAAGGAATAATTTTCAAGCACCAAAGAAAGAGAAAGGGAATCGGCATAGAAATGGGAAGGGAGTGCAGCAAAACAAAAATTTTATTTTAATTTCGAAAAGAAACCAATTGTAGGCAGGTTCGAGGTATATAAATAAATTTGATTAATGTACATAGGACAAATTATGCTGCAAAGACGAACTAGGTATTGACGAAATGTCGAGACAAAAGGATAAAAAAAAATTTCTTTTTAGCAGCCCACTGTTAGGCCAAAAATAAGTATAAGTATTGTTACAAAAAAACAAGTGGACAATTGTCCACTCTCTGTCAAAGCCTTGAAGTATGGCTTTGACAATATTGGAGGATATGGTTGTTGGTGGTTATTCCATGTTTGTCAGAAAAACATTTTTGGGGCCCTATGAACTATTG
Organism: Hydrotaea diabolus; assembly: GCA_963513945.1. Classification (NCBI taxonomy): domain Eukaryota; kingdom Metazoa; phylum Arthropoda; class Insecta; order Diptera; family Muscidae; genus Hydrotaea; species Hydrotaea diabolus. The sequence continues at coordinate 25,291,841 of OY740718.1, forward strand.
ATATTTGTAAAGAAATGACACTGTGTTACCATATGTAACGCGCAAAATAGAGAGGGACCTAAGGTTAAAACCCAGCTTTGTTCAGGAGAACCATTTTAAAGATTAGGTCCCTTTCTATTTGCGCTTAGAATCGTCGACTTCACTTTCATAAAACGCGCATATCTCTGGAAGGGAACACTTTTGGGGCATGGGATCGGTCTCATTTGATGCTCAGATGTTGTCCACATCAAAAAAAGAAAAAAAATTAAAATTGATTTTTCCCCCTAGGTCCCTTTCTCTACGCGCTGTCACATATGTTGATGCGCTATAGGGATCTTTGACCTATGAGCCCACGCCTCGTATATAGTCGATTTGTAAAATTAATATAATTTTGGATTCGTAAGAAAACAAATTTTTGTTATTAAATACAAAAATGTTAAAACCCTTACGGCAAGTCCTAGCGCAACATCGATCGAATTCTTAAATCTAAATTCATATTTGAACTTATGAGAAAAATAACAGTTTTTCATACGCCAAGTCCTTCAATTTAGCCAAATCGTAAAATCAATGTTGATGTTCAAAGGGACCTTATTTTCGGCACTTTCGAAACCTTGACTTATGTGCCAATAGGCTAAACCCCTCAAATATAGTCGGATCGTTAAATTAATGGAATATTGGGATTCGTGACGAACATTTTTGTTGATTTTATCACAATAATTGTTTGGCCCCTATGGGCAAGTCGGAGTGCAACATCGATATGTGAGAAAAATTTCACTTTTTCTGGATACCCATATGTCTCCGAACATTACAAAATGGTTTTTGGGTTCCAGAGCATATTAACCACGTCCATATGACAGGTACTTCAATTTAACCAAATCATAAAATCAACCTTGTATTCAGTTTTTCGTAAAATTCCACCGTTTTTGAGTACCCATATGTGACAGCGAGAAAGAAAGAGAAAGGGACGTAAGGGTATAAAAATATCATTTTTTTTTGATGTGGACAACATCTGAGCATCGAATGAGACCGATCCCATGCCCAAAAGTGTTCCCTGCCAGAGATATGCGCGTTTTATGAAAGTGATGGTACACCAAAGATACACGTATTTAAATCTTTAAAATGGCTCTCCTTAACAAAACTGGTTTTTACCCTTAGGTCCCTTTGTATTTTGCGCGTCACATATGTCCACGTTTGAAAATACCAATTTTTAGCAAATGAGTAGAGGTGTAAAAATCGTCCTTGAAATTTTAATGTTTTTTAATACCCATACGTCCAAAGTCCAAGGCTCCGTATTTTGGGTCCCTACGTCCGTAGCATATGGCCCGGTTCGAGTTCCGAGTTGGCACAAATATTATATGCAGAAATTTTTTTGTTTTTGAATATCCATATGCCCCCCCCCCCTAACACTAGGTAACTGTTTTTGGACCCCAGAACACATAAACCCATTGGCCAAGGTCTCTAATTCAGCCAAATAGTAAAATTTGTGTCACATTCAGATTCGTCAGAAAATTGCACTGTTTTTGAGTACCCATATATCCACGTACGAAAGGACTTATTTCTCAACGCCCTATGCACCTTATCCCCATTGGTCAAGGCCACAAATTTCTTCAAATCGTAAAATTAATGTTATATCCCTTTTTGTGACGAAATTGTGTTGTTTTTAAATATCTGTATGTCCCTAGTTCTAGAAGGCCGGGTTTATATTGTCCGAATCCTGAATTGGCGCAAATCTTAATTATAGGTTAATATTTGGATTTGTTAGAAAATTTGACTGTTTCTGGAAATCCACATATCCACGAACATTGGGTGCCAGGGTCCCAATGTCTTTTATGGGAAGGTTAGATAATCATGCCTACTACTTTCAAAATGAAAATCACAAATAGTTCCTTTCGTAATATTAATATTATAGTTTTATTCATGGCGAAATTGTTTTGTATTTTATAATACCCATATGTCCCTAGTTCAAATAGGCTGATATATACAGAATCTATGCAAAACACTTATTTAAGGATTGGTTAATCAAAGTACGAGTACATAGCAAAAATGTTAAAAAAATAAAACTTTTATCAGGACATTTTTAGTCCCATTATTGGGAACCTTTTTCGCTTTAGATCGGTTTTCAATACCAACCGAACGCCAACTACAAGATATCTGTTAAGTTTGAAGACTCCTGCTCTTTTCGTTTGGAATGAATAGTGCGTTTAACAGACAAAAATTACTGTATTAGAATTTAATGAAGATCAATTATATAAATATACTTTATACGGTCGCAAATCAGTATTTGAAAGTGTTACAAACGGAATGACAAACTTATATACTTAGTAGGGACATAAATACTGTTACAAACGATCTATGCTGTAAAATAAAAGTACTGAATGTTGCTGGACCAAATATTTTTTTAATATATTCATTGATGTATATTGTATCCAAGATGAATCTATTTATTCGAAATGTCCGCTTTTTGCCTTTACACACGCCTTTAGACGCACTGCCCAATCGTCAATAGTTGCACGAACCTCGTCCATTGGAATATTGGCCACAGCTCGAACCAAAGCAGTCTTAAGAGATCCAATGTTGGGGTATCTTTTGTGACAAACCTTGTCCTCTAAAACCGTCCACAATTTGTAATCAAATGGGCTCAAATCTGAACTGCCTGAGGGCCATTCTTCAGAGGAAATGAATGCTGGCAAATTGTTTCGAAGCCAGGCCTGGGACGTTTTAGCATTATGGGCCGGCGCAGAATCCTGCTGGAAAGTCCATGGCTGGTTTTGGAACAGGGAATTGTTAAGAGGCTCCACAACAGCTTCCAAAACGGTTTTTTGGTAAACTTTGGCCGATGTTTTGACTCCTTGTTCGCAGAAATGCAGGTCAGTGACCCCATCGTAAGAGACACCCCACCAAACCATGACTGCAGCTGGGTGATGACCCTTTTTCGCCCTTGGGATCAGTTCAGATGCTTCCTTAGATGATCGCGCATACACTCTATCATTTTGCTTGTTAAATTTTTCCTGAACGGTAAAAAATTTTTCATCGGTGAACAAAATTTTTCTGTGCAAGTTATCAGCGTGCTTCACCAAAAGATGTTTGTATTTCTCAATCCTATTTTTTTAAAGCTGCAGTTAATAAATGTCCGGTATGTCGTTTGAAAGCCTCAAGTCCCAAGTCTTTTTTAATGATTCGGCTCATGTACTTTTGAGTGATATTCATCTCACACGCTATGATTTTCTGTTTTCGGAGCGGATTTCTGTGAATTCTTGATATAACGGCTTTGATGACATGCGGTGTTCGAACAGTGCGTGGGCGGCCCGACCGGTGGTGTTTTCCATCTCCAGTCTCCTCAAACGGTTTTATGCATCGGTAGACGAACATGCGGCTAATCCCTAGTGGCCGGAGCGTTTTGATAATATCGTTTTTTTCATTTCTCACTGGACAAGCGCTATTACAGCGATACGGTTCTCATTATCTAACCACTCAATGATTAAAGTTAAAACAATTTTAAAATCCCGTTACAGACTAACGCTATTGAGGTTAGCTTTCAAAACCCATATGACATTGACGGGGTATGTTCAGTTCTATTATTGAAATGGATGTGTTCATTGTTCTAACAGTATTTATGTCCCTACTAAGTATATATATCGCAGATCAGTCTTTGGAAGTGTTATATCAGCCATTGGAGAGTATAAATCCAGCAGAACAGATTGATTCATCACGACAGGGCAAATTTTACCAGCGTATTCCTTGGCTTATTTCATGAAAATATGTCCATCTACGACCATGCCCGAAAATGCAAGGGGGCGAAATGGTAGCGGTTTAAAAATTTTCGGAATGGTGGTCGAAGGGTACTAGGGAAAAATTGCTTCTTTTGACTATAATGGCAGTTTTTTAGATCTGAATTCAGCCATTTTTTTATATGAATGTATTTTTGGATTTGTAGTTAAATGAGCTTTAAATTTTGTACCCGTAAATCGAATACGCTGAATCCAATATCGCTTACCGTTTTACTAGATATGCATTTGACAAAAAGTTCGAGGAATGAACAATTTTGGTTTCTTAATAACCAGACTAAACTTTGTATATTAGCCTTCATTAGACTTAGGAATTTCATTGGAACTACACATAAAAAAAAGTCTAAGAAATTGTTAAAAAAAATTCAAATATTAAAATACTTTTATTTTATGTCATGTAAACCAAAAATTAATGTATATCCGTGATGCAAAATTAGAATCTTAATATTGTAGCAACGGGCCCATAAAATGCAAAATAACTTTAATTCAGGCGCACTAGTTTAATGAAAGCTAACATGACAAATTTCGTCTTGGTATTATATTATCATCTCGCTAACTTTTCTTTTAAAGGGAGCTTACCTAAAAAAACGATTAGCTTCATTGGATTTAGCTAAGTCAATTTAGTTTGACCCATCAGGAGTCCCGATTGTCGCTTAAAATAAATTTCCAATAAAACCAGAGAACCACCACTCTGTAGAACAGCCAAAAATTATTTCTGCTAAACCCACCTTTATGTGCACCAATTGAATTGAGTATCGCCAGCTGAAATAATTTAACGATGTCTGTTCGTCGGTCGGACCGTCCATCTTATGTCAAATGGCATATTCCCTTTTAAACTTTATTTCTGCAATGTAAAGTAATCCTTAACAAGCCTTAATGTGAGCTTTTGAGTTTTTTTCTTATCGCAATGGCCGGAAAATAAGCATGGGATTGTTTTTTTAGTTGGTCACTTATTATACCCTGAACAACTCTTTGGAACAGCCAAACATTTATGTGTACCGTTGGCTTAGAATCTCTAGCTGATATACTTATAATTTAAGAATGACTGTCCGTCGCTTGTTCCGTCCGTCTGCTATCCATCTTTAAATGACAAATTCCTATTTGAATTTCATTTCAGCAAACTTAAGTATGCCTTAACCCATTCCTGCCTAATGGGTATTTAAATACCCCAGAAAGTGTTGATACATAAATAATTTTAGCGTGGGCCAGGTGAGCGATATCGCGGTATCTTTTTTTATAGAAAAGAGAAAAGATTGGGCTAAATTAAATCATTTAACAGGATTTTTTATCTTTTATTTTTTTCCAGGCAAAAATCGAAGATTTGTATCTTATATTTTAATTAAAAATTGAGGTTTTTTATTTCTTTCAACTTCTATGGTCTTTTGGACATTAATTTCCAAATTTCGTAAAAATCGCACGAGCCGGTTAAATATTATTCCTTTTCAATTAAAGCTTTTAGCAGGATTTTTTTATCTTATGGTTTTTGCAGGCAAAAATCAAAGATTTTTTTTTCGGAAAATGCTTAGGAAAATGGTACAAATTAAAAATTTCTAATTTTACCGAATAGCTTAAGTTGTCTACTACGAGTATGTAATGAAAAAAACAGGCAGCGATACGCCAACGCACCTGGCCTCCAGATCCGGTCAAATGCGAATGGGTAATTTTCTTTTCTTAGTTTCTCGTGGTACTTAAAAGAAATAAATCGAAGTGAGTAAGTAGCGGTAGCGGGATGCAAATACACCTTGCACTTCAAACAAACACCTTGCACGGGTATTTAAATACCCATGTCATATCTCAATTAAAAATTGAGGTTTTTTATTTCTTTCAACTTCTATGGTCTTTTGGACATAAATTTCCAAATTTCATAAAAATCGTACGAGCCGATCTATGAGCAGGTAGAAACGGGTTAATGATTAATCATTTTCAAGACTTAATCTGAGTTTCTGTATTTTTTCCCTCTTGTAACGGATAAAACACAAAGCAGTTTATTGGCTTTTGATCAAAATATCCAAAATTGATTTAGTTTTTTGTCCAATTTACCGACTCTATGCTTTTTGACCCGTAATTGTTTGCTTTGAACTACTGTGTGTCATTCTACAAGTGGTTCATAAAATTGTAAAAACACTGGCAACTCTAGCGAAGGCCAAGGAGAAAATTTCCCATCCGCTCACAGCAATGTTTCGACTCTTACGCTCTCAATGAGAAAAATCCACGATTTGCTATCTCACGCGCTCATTGAGTGGTTCACACAAATCTGGCAACGCTGCACTGTGAATCAACAAGAAGAGAAAATCCAGAGCGCTGTGTGTGTGAATGTGTGTGTGTGCAGAGAGCAGTGATTTTGAGTATTTTTCATTCATTAGTAAAAGAAAGAATACGCCAAAAAAGGGAATTCGAAAAAAAAACTTTTTTATTTGTTAGTCCTTTGAGGATGTGTGAAAAACACAATCAACAACAGATGAAATGTCCTGAAATCCATGAAGAAGCAGAAATGGGGTGGATTTCAATGCCTTACTGTAATAAGGAAGTCAATTTCAAACCCAAGGCACATGAGGGATAAAAAGTGGCAGGCAAGCAAAGGGAGGACAAACAAACCAAAGGATATAGAAAACACGCTATGAAAGAAACTTAATAATAACAACAACAACGAAGGCGGCAACGTCTAAAAGGCCAAAAAAGAAATCCAGAAATTACAGGACTCAAGGAAACGCCAAACGAAAGACTAAAGTGAAATACCCACAAATGACAACGAACGAAGTGGCGAAGCGACGCGACGTGTTTTAAAGAAGTTTAAATAGATTTTATTTTTTGTATATAAATTAAAGTTAAAGAATTTAATAGAGAAATGAAATATTGAAAGTATTCATAAAAAATATAAGAATTTAATAGATAATAGAAAAAATATCTTAGAAAATATATATAAAATATTGCAAAGAAATGAAAGGCCGACCCCAACGAAGTGAAGTGAAAAGTGACAAGCAAAATTATCTCGAAAAATACTTGCACATCTGTGTGAAATACAACGAATTTAAGCAGTTCCTAATGACGACTTGTAATAAATTTAATTAAAAAGTTAACATCTACAAAAACGTCTCACACAAAAAAAAACACTAAAAATCGTCAAGAAATAAAAGAAATAACATCCACCAAACCAGCTACCATCCACAATCCACATTCCGCACTTCGACGTTTTTATTGTTGTATGTAAAAATATCTGACAGTTGTAAGCTTCCTGCCATTATGGCGCATGTCATAAATGGTGTCATAAAGAATTTACTAAATAGTTTCAGTTAAACCAAAAGTAAAACAAACCACACGGCACAGGCGACTCTTGTAAACCCTACTAAGGGTACAAATGCTTCATAGAATGTCCTTAGTCATGAGGCAAGTTAAAAATTGAGCTCCACTTTTCATATAGAAACAAAAGGCAATACTTTGAACAGATTTACAGGGCGACCGCAAAAGTAACTGGCCTAACATAAAAAGAAACGTTTTTTTTTGGAATTATTATTATTTATTTTTCAACATAATCTCCTTCCAACTCAATACACTTCATCAAACGTTTTTCAAGTTTTTTAATTCCATCCCACTGTGGGTAATTTATCCCATTTTTTTGGCCAAAATTAATAACTGCCAGTCTGGAAAGTTTTTCCAACTGAAAAAGACGTTTTTGGAGTAATAGGACCCTTATTTAATGATTTGGGAAGATCTAAAAAAAAATATCAACCCTACACTCAAAAAAATTAGTTTTTGCTTTCGAGCAGATTTTGTTGCTGCGCGAACACACAGCTCCGTTTCATGTTGTACCGATTTTGAGAGCTCATCAGCATCCCTTCTTTTCGAACGTTCGCTTTTCTCTCCAAATTTTTTTTTTGGGCGTCCAACTGCGGATGTACTCGGCTCAATGGAAAACTTTTTAATTTCAATTTTGAACTGAGCATTTAACCATTCTGAATTTTTCGTCTCAAACACAACACGTTTTCTATGTGAATTTTGCCATTTCTGAGACAAATAAAGACAAAAATTTGTGATCTTTCGTTTAAGAACAATCATTTCTTCACTCAACGTTTCGCCATCACCAATTTTGCTAAGCATATACTTCAAAACAGCAGTTTCTTTCTCTCCTTTGTTTCTTTCTTCGAACCAAACCTCAGCAAATTCGCTATAAGCGAAGTAGAGGTTGCCTACAAAAAATGGCATATATCAAAAAACGCAAAAAATCGCAGCATGAAATTGATGATATAAACTCAAAATTAAATACTTAATAAAACTTTATTAATTCCAGCATTAAAAAATATTAAGCTTTTTTTAAAAGCTTATCCAAAGTTGGAGAAGAATTTTTTTTTTTGGAAAAGTGAGGTTAGGCCGAAAGAATGAGTTTTTTCACCAATAAATTATTTTGTTTCTAAAATGATTATTTATTTATTTACCGCTTACCACTATTATTGTTGTCCATGTCTTACTTTATTTTTCAAGCGTTTTTTTATTAGGAAATATTGCCTTGTATTGTCATCAAAAAATCACATGAAGCACGTTTCACTTAAATTGTTGTTTGTGAACAATGACTTTGAGAGTCAGCTGATTAGCAGTAGTTGGTTTTTTGCAAAAACAAAATTTACTTCTAAATGCTTTGAAGTATTCTTAATTAAACTGCAACAACAAAAGCTTGCTTTTCAAAAGTGCGAAATTTGAATTTTGGCCAAAAAAATTTATTAAATTACCTATAGTGCATCCGAACAATAAGATTTTTCAAGACCTTCAAAATATGCCTCAGTTTCAGCAATAACCTCGCTATTGGACAACAATTTTTTGCCACCGAGAATTTTTTTTAAATTTGGCAAAGTCAACAAACGCGGCACATATCTTGCGGATAGCTTTTTCATGTGGAGTTCGTAAAATACTCCAAACTTGTTTTTCGTGTATTTTAACAATATCAGCAAGTTCTCTGAGCTGTATTCGTCTATCTTTAGTCACTTCATTAAATATTTTTCTAATGTTTTCAATAGTAGTAGCAGTTTTCGGTCTTCCAGAGCGTTGTTCATCTTCCGTACTTGAACGACCCATTTTAAATTGTTGAACCCAGGATTTCACGGTGGAGTATGATGGTGCATTATAACCATGAACAGAATCCAATTCATCTTTGATTAATTGTGGCTTATAACCTTTCATATAAAAGTGTTTAATTACCGCACGAAACTCTTTATTTTCCATTTTTCAAAAATTATAAAACTTGTTTACTTCAATCATATGTAACAAAGAAAATAATCATTAAATATTTCGGAAATTTGGACAGATGGCTTATAAAAGATTGCTTTTAAAAAACAAAAACAAGTTGCTAGTAAAACAGAAAATGTGCCAGGCCAGTTAGTTTTGCGTTCGCCCTCGTATATTCAGGGGACGGCCCGATCCAACAAACATATTCATCACAAACGATTATTATTTATTCTTTACCAGAAAGAATGGCAAGAGTCCTCAAGGTAAAGGAACACTAAAGGAGTTATTAGTCATTTTATTTTCAAACAGAGGGTCATACCTACGTTGTAGGTGGCCTATTCGGAAGGTCCAATTTTCGATCATTTTTTGCACCACTGCCAAAAGTGGGTTCAATTGGACGGGTACAAATGTTCCACAGAATGTCGCCAGTCATGCGACAAGGAAGTAATTAAGCTCCATTTGCAACACTACGTCATTCCGTTTGCAACACTATGAAATATTGATTGGTGACCCTATAAAGTAAAGCGTGATCCATTTCGAGGTACCCTACTTGTTTAAAGAAAAAAACACAGAAAATTCAAATTGAATGGGTAGTGTTTATTATCATTTGAAAGAACATTCTTTGGCATTTATTTTTTGAAAATTATGCCTATCAAATGTTGGCCGCGGCTACGTATCAGATGGTCCATCCGTTGAGTCCAATTTTCGATGACTCGTTTGAGCATTTCGACTGGTAACTGGAGAATGACACGCGTGGTGTTTTGCTGGAAGTGGTGCCGTCTTGTTGAAACCAAATGTCGCCGAGATCACGAGCTTAAATTTTAGGCATCAGATAGACGGTTATCTTGGCACGATAACGGTCGTCATTAACGGTAACGTTCTCACCGGCATCATTTTTGAAGAAATATGGACCGATGATTCCACCGGCCCACAAACCACACCAAACCGTTGTTTTTTCTGGATGAAGTGACAGCTCTTGAACCTCTTCTGGTTGCTCTTCGTCCCAAATGCGGCAATTTTGCTTGTTTACATACCCATTGAGCCCGAAATGGGCCTAATCGCTGAACAAAATTTGGCTCGAAAACGAACGAAACACATTCCTCTCAGAACGATTTTTAAACGTTGTTCAGGCGTAAGTCTTCCCAAGGTGAAATGCCAAACAATACTAAACAAAAATAACATGACAGCATGACACGACTCACACGTGATCTGTCTAAAAAGGTTATTGAAGAAGTATCTCTACTAGGATCACCAATTATAAAAATTCTTGATCGTCAAAAAATTCTAAGACGGTCTTGCCATGTCCGTCCGTCCCTTCGTGTGTTAGCTTAAATCACGATAGTGGCCAAATGAACCTAAAATCCTAAAAATTCGCGTGATGATAGGTTATGGTCAAAATCGGTTTCTGATTGTAAATAGGCGAAATCGGCTCAGGGAGAAAAAAATTTCCCTCTAAGTGACTTAAAATAACGCGGTAAAAAGTACTCGTTTTGAGTATTTCTCACAAAAATTACAAAGATCTCGATTGCTTTGAAAAATTTCGCGATAGCTCTCAATTTTTTCAATAACTGAGATTTGTCTCAAAGATGTGCCCGGAGTTCTCAAGTATCTCTTGCTTGTTTCCTTAAATAATCTCTTGGTATCTGTACTCCGCCCTGTTATGCTAGTTTATTTCGATCTTTCTATACCATAATTCTAAAACTGTCCTTATGTCTTCTTCTCGGCTAGAACTAATTTATTCAAATAATACTCGTATGCTATGCGACCGATTAATTGCATTAAGCCAAATTTCGCATCTTTCGCACATCTGTTAGGTCGTTTTTGCCTTTTGTAGCGTTCTCTCCAGAATCTGTTATGGGTATTAAGACATAAAGGAAAAGTTTTTTTTCTTTTTTGTACTTTTGACGTTTCGTACAATTTACTTTCGCAAGGGATTGGGGGCGGGGTGAGACAGGCCATAATTTTGACATTACATGCAACACATACATCTGTATGTATATACTAACGCGCTTTGAAAAGAGAATTGTGACAGAGAGTAAGAAAAGCGGGAGAGAGAAAACGGTGGCGTGAGGAAATGCAAAAATTGTGGGAAAGCGTTTAAGGCAAGTGCCAGCTGTTTTTGACACTTGGGGGCAATTTAAGAGAAATGACATTTTGAAAGAAATTCATTTTAGACAAGGGCATAGTTGATATATTTTTTTTTAATTCAAAAATATTTATCTGTCGTTTTTAAAAAATTGTTTTAAAGTTTGTTTGTAATATGTTCCCAATGTTTTTGTTTTATTTCTGGTTGTACAATTTTGACGTATGGGTTTCTGAAGCCTTGAAGCGCATGTCTCAACTTGAAGGCATTGCCAGTTTGAAATTTTCTTGCAATTCGACACACACACACATGCAACGAAAACTAATGAATAGAAATTCTTCTTGACACCATTTACGCGAAAAAAAAAGTTTGTACAGACGTCAATGAAACAAACAAATAAAAAGTAATTGTAAAATATAAATCGTAAAACTCAGCGTTTTTATAACAACTTTTAACTAAAAGTTTATCTTCCTCCGCAAATAGATTTGGGCGAAAAGTGCAAACGATGTGTTTTCCACGCGTAAATGTAAGCAAATCTTTAGGAATTTCGTAAGGAGCGATGGCGAAACGAAAAATCATCATGAAAAATTCAAAGGAAAAATGTGAACCTTGACAAACAAAAGCCTCGATTTTCCAGATCCCTTATAGAGTGAAACTATCCACACACAAACCAAATAAAAAAATGCATCTGTAGAAGTGTACTAGAGTGAGTGTGTGTGTCCGTTTCCGTTCACACTATGAACGAGTGTGTGTAAAAGAATTTCCCAGTGATACTTGAAATTAGTTTTGTTTTGAATTTTCGCAAAACCTCAACAAGAAAAATAAAAAATAATTTGTGTTTTTTAAACATTTCCCCTCATAAGAAGAAACCCACAAAAAGCCGCATGCATGGATAACTATAGGAAAAAGGTGGGTTTAGGTTTATAAGAAATTCAAATAACTTTAAAATATTAGTAAAGTCTACTTTTAGGATACTCCTCCTGTTATATTTTCTTTTTAAATTATGTTTTTAGTTTTAAAACCTTTCGCTTTTTCCTCCTTTTCATTTTCCTTTGCCTTGTTGGTCATTTGGCGTGGAGACAATGAAAAAAAGAGAAAACCAACTGCAAAGGCACACAAAAAACCAATCGATCAATATTTCTTTATTTCTGTGTTAAAGTTGAATGACACTGCGGTGAACCGACTGTAATTTGTCATGGAAATACAACAAAGCGCCAAGAACAGGGGGTGAAACGTGAAAAATGTCCAAAGGAAAAACAATATAAACAAAACGTAGAGAAAGGGAAAAAGTGAGATTTTCGGTAAAGCCAATAAGAAAAGCGAAATCTGGCTAAGTTCTTTGAAAATTATAATTTCGTTTTCAGTTTGATTAAATCCCATTCTACAGGAGTTTCGTAATAATTAAATGCCAACAATTTTCCTCACCGACTAATAAAACGTTGAATTTAGATAATTTAAATAAAATCTATTTCTAATTTACAAAAACATTACATTTGTTATACACATCTGCTCATAATAATAGATACGCCTAAGTGACTTTTTTCAAAGAAGAAAAAAAAGTAGTCCGTTTTTTTAAAGCAACTAAGGAACAAAACTTCATGTTATTTTTCATATGTTATATTTAATTATATAAAAATGAGACAATTTCTTTACTAAGTACGAAAATTTGTTGCTCATAACGATAGATACATTTATAAAAAAAACACAGCACAACACACTCCTTGATTATTTTCTTTAAACCTGTTAGAGAATAGGACTATTTTCCAGTGCAACCACCTCTGTTTTGCACCACATTCTGTACTCGTCTAGGCATGCTATATAGAGATCAAGTTTTCAATGGACTATCTTACCAAACTTTTAGTTTTTTCTCGCACAAATCATCCTTGTTTTTGAAAACTTCTTTTGAGAGCCTTTTATTTTATTCGCTCCACAGTTCTATATTGGACTACGATTAGGAGATCGACTTGGCCAGCTTTAAACACGAACGCTATACTGCGAGAACCAATTCTGAACTAACCTGGATTTGTGTTTCGGGACATTGTCTTGCTGGAATATCCAGAGGATAAGCATATTCTCTATGGCATATGGAAGCATTACCTCTTCCAATATTTCCCTGTATTCATCTGCATTCATCGTATTTTAATGCGATATATCGACCAATACCACTCCACGAAAAGCATCCTTATTATGTTGCCTTCACCATGTTTAACGATCTTCTTTGTGAATATCACGTGGAATTCTTTACCTTAAGGTCGGCGGACATTCCTTTGGCTGTCATTTCCAAACAAATCCATAAATGTTTCGGCAATCTCCGTTAGCAAATTCTCCTCTAATGTTTATATTTTTTTTACGCATAAATTGAACTTATCTGGCAATTCTTCCGTCGAATCATTTCATTACAAATCTCAGCAGAAATGGCTCTTAAAGACTTTAACGAGTCCTTTTTAGCCATTACAACAATACATCTGCCAGTTTCTGCGCTTGTTTTATGGATTTGGCTCGTCTTCGAAGACCCACACGGTCGATTGCTGTTTTGTTTCGGGCTCATACGCATAGATCCATGATTCTTCATCTGTGACGATCTTTTAAACGTCTTTTGAAGCACGTATTTTTTCAAAATTTCTTTGCACTAATCGACACGAGCCTTTTTTGAGCGATTGTCAAATTGTGCGGGATACAACGAGAACAAACCTTTTAACGGCCAGGTGTTCATTCAATATCGAATGTATGCTGGTGGAAGAAATGCCCAAGGATGCCTCTATCTCACGGTATGTCACATGACGATCTTGCATTATCAGTTCACGCACGGCATCAATGGTCTCTGGCACAACGGCCGTTTTTGGACGACCTTCGTCTTTGAGCGAGTGTCGGCCACGTTTGAATTCATTAAACCAGTTTTTCACAGTACTATAGGATGGTGCTTCATCGCCATACAAAGATTTAAGTTCATCCATGCACTCTTGTCGTAATAGTCCACGTCGAAAGTTGTGAAAAATTATTGCACGAAAATTTTCACTAGTTAATTCCATTTTTTTGCCAAATTGATTTTTTCAAGTCACTGTAAACAACACAAATGATGGTCGTGCGTAAAAACGTTCTGAGTACGTTTATGCTAAAAAATGTCAAACTTTCCAATGGAAATGTCAGAATGCGCCAGGCAACACTTAGTGTCCTTAGGGCCAGAAATAAATAAAGCAACCCTCGTATTTCTCATGGCTTGAACAATTTGTAACTATTCGAAACAATGTTTGTTTTTCCCATTTTCTTAAAAAAGACTAGTTTTTATAAAAATTTTCGTCGAAATAAAATAATTCTTACCGTTTTAATTACAAATAATTCAGGTGAATCTATTCTCACGACCAACTAGTTTCTGTGGTACAAATGAGTTTTTATGTGCAAAATAATTTGAATGCACATAATTGCCACATTTAACTTTTTTAAAGGCATTGCCAAATCGAAATATTAAGAAAAAAATATACGGTATAGATTTCAGGGGTCTAGATTTCACATTTAACAACACTTAAATGTCAACCAATAAGGTGTATCTATTATTATGAGCAGGTGTGTAAATATTATAATATAAAAAAAATCCTTTGCTTGAAGTCATAGATTCTATATACCGAATGATCTAAATCCATAAAAGTTAAAAAATAATAATTTTGCATGATGATGGCTTACGGTCATAAACTGTTTGGCATGGTAAACGGTCGAAACTTGCAAAGGGGAAAAGGATTGCCTTTAAAGTTCTAACGTGCGGTAATGTGGCCAGATTTTAATTTTTTCATAATTTTTGGTTTAATTGGAAAGGTTGAACTTTGTCATTTAATAATGGAACACAATATTATTCATATGGCAACCACGACCGGCTCGGCAGTGCCTTATCCGATAAGCACAATTTTTCAGTAAATTTTCCATTGTTTCGCGTCGAATCTCTTTAATGGAAACTTCGATTTCATGTTTCAACGCTTCAACTGTAGGGCTGCGACATCGACATCGATGTTTTATAAACATCGATATTTTCCAAATACATCGATTACTTTTAACATCGATGTTTAAGTGCCGATGTTTTATCGACATCGATGTATTGTATCGATGTTTTTTTGTCTGACAGTGATTGTGACCAGTGCTGTAAAATTTGTACTATCTTGTATTTTTTTCTCTTTTAAGAGACCAACGATTATAAAGAATGTGCACATTATTTCAGTCTTCAACTTTTGGGATGAGCATCACAAACTGGTGCAAGGGAATTGGAAGGCCAAAAAGAGATCCAGGGTTATTGGTCAAATGGATACTGCTCAAATGCCGACAGAATTGGCTGCATATTTGAAAAGTCCTGTGTCTAGACTATATGAAAATCCCCTGGGGACATGGCAACAGGGAGATGTGCATAAAAACTCAGCGTTGATGAAGACGGCTATAAAATATTTATTAATTATGGCCACTTCTGTCCCCTCTGAGAGAGTGTTTTGGGCTGCTGGAAATATTGCTTCAAGCAGAAGAAGCTCTATCGCAGAAGAGAAGCTTCAAAAAATTCTATTTTTACAAACTGTCAACTCAAAGTTTTGGAACCTTGAACAATAATCTTTTATATAATTTTGTTTTGGCAATATAAGTACATAAATAAAATAACTCTAGTATTAAGTTTTATATTTTTTTCGCCTTTATATCATCGAATATGGTAACATATTTGTTAATAACATCAACAAAAACCAACATCAGTAAAAACATCGATGTTTTTGAAAAAAAATATTGAACAAAATTTTATTTATTTTTTTAACAGTATAAATTAAAATAACTCCCGTATTAATAGTTTTTTGTATTTTTTGGCCTTAACATCATCAAATAGGGTGATTTATTTGTTGATAGCACAAATTTAAAAGAGAATATCAGCAAAAACAAAATTTCCGTAAAACATCGATGTTCGAATACCGATGTTTTATCGACATCGATGCCTTTGATTGTTGTAAAACATCGATGTTTTAAGGTCGATGTCGCAGCACTATTTAATTGTCTCTGGATGCTTTGCGTAACATTTATCCTTAATGGCTCTCCATAGAAAATAATCCAAAGGGCTCAAATCACAGCACCGAAGCAGCCAGATGACATCACAATTTCGGCTGATTTTCAAATACAGAGCGTAAAATATCAATGGTTGCGTTGACGGTGTGACATGTGGCCCCGTCTTGTTGAAACAAAATGTCAACCATGTCATTCTCTTAAATTTTTGGAAACAAAAATTCTTTGAGCATGGAGCGGTAACGCTCACCGCTGACCGTAACACCGGCACCTTGCTCATTTTCGAAGAAGAATGCCCTAATGATGCCGCCAGCCCAAAATCCACACCAAACAGTGACTCGTTGTGGATGAATTGACTTCTCAATAGTCACGTGTGGTTTCTCTGAATCCCATATGCAGCAATTTTGCTTATTGACATAGCCACCGAGATGAAAATGAGCTGCATCTGAAAAACACGATTTTCCGCTAAAATTCTTCATCTCCTGCCGAACAATATTCAGCTCTTTGGACGAAGCGAAAACGCTTCGGATGGTGTTCCATTATTAAATAACAAAGTTCAGCTCATTGGACGAAGCCTTACCAGTTAAACCAGAAATTTGAAAAAATATCAGTACTTCTTTTTCTACAGCAGATTCAAATTTAAACTTTTAAATGGTCTAACCCATATTTCACTTCAAGAGCTAAAGACATATCTTAATTTATGTGTGGAAGCAAAATCTAAATTGTTACCTATTTGCTTAAAGTCAGCCGCCTTTGTTCTTTCTACAATAACTTTACTTCTGCCAAGCTTCAAGAAGATCTGACAGCTATTGCGACCTGTACCTTGAAAACAAGCTTTAGATAGACAGCAGACCGACGGTAGCGTACAACTGGATCAACTGATGAGTCGATAGCTACACCTTAAGGTTGGTCCTTCTAAAATATTTTTGGTAGTTTCGTATTTTGTACATGCAAATTTTAAATTTTCTCTGTTTTCCCTGCAGCAACCAAAAAATGCCGACAGCAAAAAACCCGGTAAACCGAAATATCAAGTTTAAGCTATTTGAGAAACCAACTGTTGGGTGTGGACATAAAATCCGTAATGTCGGTTATCGGTTTTGGACACTCTAGTCAGTATGGACATACATATGGATACTCAAATTAAAGCATATTTTGCTACAAACCCGAGCCAATTCTTCTTCAACTTTTTAGTTGATTCTGAACAAGAAACAACAAAAAGGTCTCTAACCTGAATAAAAACTGTTCAAGTCATTATAATGATAAAAGACCAAATAAATATAAACAAAACAAAAACATAGCAAATCCAAATATCGTAATTTTTAGGCCAAGAGGGCCGGAATAGGGAGCTTTAGTATTGTAGGGACATATGAACACACCCATTTCAATAGTAAAACTGAACATACCCCGTTAATGTCATATGGGACTTGAAAGCTAACCTCAATAGCGTAAGACTGTAACTGGATTTTAAAATTGTTTCAACTTTCATCATGGAGTGGTCAGATAATGAGAACCGTATCGCTGTAATAGCGCTTTTCATGTGTGAAATGAAAAAAAAACGATATTTTCAAAACGCTCCGGCCACTAGGGATTAGCCGCATGTTCGTCTACCGATGCATAAAACTGTTTGAGGAGACTGGAGATGTAAAAGACCGCCACCGTTCGGGCCGCACATGCTCTGTTCGAACACCGCATGTCATCAAAGTCGTTAAATCAAGAATTAACAGAAATCCGCTTCGAAAACAGAAAATCATGGCCCGTGAGATGAATATCACGCAAAACGTCCATGAGTCGAATCATTAAAAAAGACTTGGGACTTGGAGCTTTCAAACGACGTACGGGACATTTATTGACTGCGTCTTTAAAAAAAAATAGGATTGAAAAATGCAAACGTCTTTTGGTGAAGCACGCTGATAACTTGCACAGAAAAATTTTGTTCACCAATGAAAAATTTTTTACCGCTCAGGAAAAATTTAACAATCAAAATGATAGAGTGGTCATCTAAGGAAGCATTTAAACTGATCCCAAGGGTGGAAAAGGGTCATCACCCAGCTTCAGTCATGGTTTGGTGGGGTGTCTCTTACGATGGGGCCACTGACCTGCATTTCTGCG
Source organism: Hydrotaea diabolus (assembly GCA_963513945.1). Taxonomy (NCBI): domain Eukaryota; kingdom Metazoa; phylum Arthropoda; class Insecta; order Diptera; family Muscidae; genus Hydrotaea; species Hydrotaea diabolus. The sequence goes on from OY740718.1 coordinate 25,310,027, forward strand.
AACAAGGAGTCAAAACATCGGCCAAAGTTTACCAAGAAACCGTTTTGGAAGCTGTTGTGAAGCCACTTAACAATTCCCTGTTCCAAAACCAGCCATGGACTCTCCAGTTGGATTCTGCGCCGGCCCATAAGGCAAAAACGTCCCAGGCCTGGCTTCGAAACAATTTGCCAGCGTTCATTTCCTCTGAAGAATGGCCCTCAGGCAGTCCAGATTTGAACCCATTGGATTACAAATTGTGTACGGTTTTAGAGGACAAGGTTTGTCACAAAAGATACCCCAACATTGGATCTTTTAAGACTGCTTTCGAGCTGTGGCCAATTTTCCAATGGAAGAGGTTCGTGTAGCTATTGACGATTGGCCAGTGCGACTTAAGGCGTGTGTAAAGGAAAAGGCGGACATTTCGGATAAATAGATTCTTTTTGAATACAATATACACCAATAAATATTTAAAAAAATATTTGGTCCAAAAACATTCAGTACTTTTTATTTTACAGCATACTAAGTATAAGATTAGGCCTGTTCCAAGCATTTTTTTGTTTTGGAAGTCTATCTCTGATACAGACAATAAAGCTTCACAACGCATTCTGCGTGGAATATGTGATTGGCAGGTCAATCAATGACAAATTTGTATCCTTTTGAAAGGCGGGACTTCTTAGATAAGTACCGAGTTTGTTCTATATCAATAATAATAAATGACAATAATAAATAATTGCAAAGCATTTAAATTTCAATCAATTACAAATTCCTACTTCATAAATTTGTCTAAATTGAAAGTTATGACAAAAATTCCACAAAAACAAAAAGAAAAATAGTTCAATAAAACCTTTTACAACATAAGGACAAAGCATGCCACACTTCATTTTGTTCGGTATGTCCCCTCCGCCACCAACACCAACCGCCTCCATAAAAAGTTCATGCACTTTGTCGAGTATTACAAACCATACGGCCGCCCTTCATCATCATAATCACCCACTTTTCTACTAGTCTTCATCGAAATTAAGTTATGGCTTGCATTCTCATCTACTTCTTCCTCTCAATGGTCGAACTGGAGGGAAATAGAGCGCATTGTCACCTCTTCTTCAGGGTGTACGATGAGGCGATGAGTTCTTTTTTTTTTTGGTCTTCATGCGATGTGGCCATAATTCATCTGCGATGTCATTTTCATGAAGACGAAAATAGAATAGATTCGTTTTCACTACTTCATGATGCACTTTGCATTTATTTTCCTTTTTCTTCTGTTTTTTTGGTTGCTTTTAATGATGTTCCGTTTCGCTTTTGATTCTGTTTTTCCCCAGCTTCTTTGGAAACGGCTAAAAAGACTTCTTTACAAAAATAGACGCATAGCCATAATACGGGAGAAACGGGAATGGTCGCTTGCTTGAAAAGCCATTAGAGTCGATGAAATTCCAAAATTGCATTTTATGAAGTGTGGCTGCGTCGTCATAAAACTGCCGGTCTGGTGTGGTCTGATCTAGTGTCTTCACTTCTATTTTTACGACTTCAGATTGAAAGGGATTTTTATTAAGATTTGTCCGTACGTATAGACAAACAAAAGCCAAACAAAACGGCTTAAATGACTTTTGTCTGGACACTTAATTAATAGAAGGGGGGCCAAATGGATTTTGCTATGAATTTCCATTTCAAATCCTATTCAATTAATTTTGCTTTTCTTTCATTCTTTTCTCTCTGTTCTCTAATAATTAGCTTACCTTTTATCAGTTTGTTTTCTAATAACATATTCTTAATAAAAGCTTAATTAACTATTTCATTCAACCATATGAGGGGTTTGAATTTGGCATGATTGATTTGATTTAGGGACGGTTAATGCCAAAAATTAATAACACCTACACACAGAGAACAAATCAGTTGGAAATCAGTCAGAACTACTAAAAATTCGGTTGGGTGAGCCGAATTTCTGTGGCAATCACCAGCATTCCATAGTATTGATTGTAACATTGTTCGAGATATCGTATGGTAATTGCTACGATAGTAACACGGTTAAACCAACTGAATTCAGTTAAATTATTGGTTGCCACAGCTGGTGGTTTTGGCAATCAACCAAATGTGATGCACATGTTTCTTAGTACTTATTATTGATGGTGACAACACAAAAGTTCTTTGTAATGGCCAAACCCTGTTAAGTCTAATTTTGTAACCTATAATTGGTAATTCCAACATCAGAATATATTATAATTTATCGGTTCTTGTCACTACAATATCTTTTCTAACGACAAAAACTAGTTCCAAAAAACATCTCAAAACAAAATAAAGTGTCCAAATTTGAAAAAAAATGTTTTAATTTCAGCCACATAAACAAATACATAAAAATCAACCATCGGTTGGTCCAGCTAACAAATGTTCGTGGTAATGGCAACCAAAGTCAAAGAGAACATATTACCATTAGAAATTCAGTTCCATTAATCATCTTAATCAGTTACGATTACCGAAACCTTTTCTCTTTAACAGAAAGTGTCAGTTCATTCTACGGAATATTACTGTGTAACCAATCAACATGCGGTTGTAGGGATGGAATACATGAATAGTACGTGCAACCACTAACATACGGTTGGCAAAAAATTCGGTTGAAATTCGGTTAAAATAGATGGATGAAAAAATAAAAGGAGGTACATAGGTCAAATGGGCGGACGACGGAACGAGTGAAAGGACAGACGTAAGAAGGAAGAGGCGATGCTGGCAGTTGCGGTACTAGATGAGGCATGGCTTAAAAAATAAAGGGTGCACGGATAAAAAGCCGTTCGGCCGAAACGACGGATAGTGGGACTACTGGCGGACAGTTGAAAATTCGGAGGGAAGTATAAATGGAAGGCACTATGTATGAAATGACTTAAAAACGACGGATGGACAAATGATAGGAGATACAAACTGATAGAAGAACGAACGAAAAAACGGTTGGATGGACACACGGAAGAAGGAAGAGACGATGCTGTCGCGGTACTAGCTGAGGACCGTTAAAAAGAAGAAAGGATGCACGAAAAAAAGTCGGAGGGCTGAACGAATGATTGAAACGAATGATTGAATGGAAAGAAGAACGAAAGGTCATATCAAAGGACGTATGGAAGGATTAAAGTACGTTCAAACGGATAGAAGTATAAGTACAAACGGAAGGATAAATGAACGAGCAAACGGATAGAATAACGGATAAAAGAACGGTCAGAAGGACAGGCGAAGAAGAAAGGTGCGGATCTTGCACTCGCGTTACTGGGGAACATGCGCCGACTTTATTTTTTGTCGGCACGGATAAAATGAAAGAAGGGTGCACGGATAAAAAGCTGGGCTGCAGAACGACGGATAGTGGAACTACTGGCGGACGGATGAAAATACGGAGCGAAGGAAGAACGAAAGGAATAATAGAAGGGCGGACGGAAGTATAAAAGAATAGACAAAAGGATAGAAGGATGGATGAAAGAACGTTCAGAAGGGCATACGGAATAAGGAAAGGACGGACCTGGCAGTCGCGGTACTGCACGCAAAAAAAAAGTATGGTTGGGGTGACAATATTCGAAGGGCATCATACTATTGTTAGGTATATGGGTGTGGCACAACAATATTATGATCCTCACAACAATAGTATGATTCACACACAACCATTCTATGATCCTCAGAACCATAGTATGATTCACACTCAACCATACTATGATCCTCACAACCATAGTATGATTCACACTCAACCATACTATGATCACCACAAGCATAGTATGATTCACACTCAACCATACTATGATCCCCACAACCATATGTTGTAAAACCCATATTTAAGTTAAGAAAAACTACAATCATACAGTATGATTGCTGTAATCTTATTATTGTTAACATAAAACCCAAAAAACAACACTTTTGTCGCACCAGCCATATTTATATTGTTGCTGCAACCATAGTTTCATTTTTAAAGTTGGCAATAATACTATTGTTACATTTCAACAATATCAATATTGTCGCAATCATACTATTGTAAACATGAAATTCAAAAAACAATACTATGGTTGCGTCTAACATACTATTATTGCAGAGAACATATTATTGTTGCCGTGACCATATTTTTTCTTTGCGTGTGGGGAACCTGTACCGATTTTTTATTCATTTGGACCAGTTTGTTGCAAGTTTGAGGGAGTAATTATGGCCGTTCGGAGAGACAGCGGTACAAGCCGATAAATGTGTTAAAGGGATAATGCATGAACGAATTTATAGAGGGATGAACAAATAGACGGAAAAACGCATCGACTTAAGAACAGACAGATCTATGGGGCACTGATGGAAAGACTTTCATTCTTAAGTCTTAAATGGGTAAGCTAAGCTCAACAGAATTCTTATATTCACTGAGCGGAAACCACCGGCGGCTCTGAACGGCTAATGCATTTTAAAGATAATCCTTTACGTGACTCGTTAAGTCGCCGGCATTTATAACGTGAAAACCCGCCGCCAATTTTTTTAGATTTTTGTAGCCGACGTTTCAATTGTGTTTACTGGATAGTCGTGCATAGTTACCATCACACCACGGCGGCCTATCACTACTGACGGACAGATGGGCGGTTATAAATGCATACGGTGGAAAGAACGAAGGATGGAAGGGAAAATGAATGGCCGGAATCACAGTCGGACGGAAATATAGATGGACGTAAGGTCGAAATAAGTGAAGAAATAATGTATGGACGTGAAGAAGGTTGGAAGTTGAGATGAAAAAAGGTATGAAAGGATGGAAGGTAGCATGGTATTAAAGAAGATCTCTAGGAATGGGTACCAACAAAACTTTAAATATCTGCACGAATCCAAAAATCGAATTAATTTTTAATGGATTTGTTAGAATTCCAGATCAAACTTTTGATTCGAAAACCGGTATATGGGGATAATAAATATAAATATGTCTTTATGTTTCAGATTTGACTGACGCAGTTTCTCATTAAATTAAAATCTAGCCTATGATCATTGTAGAAACACATTCGTTACTTTTTTTAAATAATCAACACTCAGGGGATGCCCCCTATACATGCAGTGCAATGCGTTGGCGAGTGGAAAGTAAAGAGTCGGAGGGGGGAAAGAGAGAGTAATGGTTATTGACGCTTGCCTTGAACTTCTGGATGTCGCAATTATTGGGAAATACATTTTGTCGATTCCACATACGGACTGTACGATCGAAAAACAAGTTTGATCTGTAGTGTATAGTGCGGTCAACTGGCCAATCGATAACAAACGGGTGTGAATTCCTAGAAAATCGCGTATCCCTGCCGAACATCCTCAAGTCAGGAATAAGTCGATGGATGTCTGATAAATACACACCATGAAAGTAACGATAGAACAGCGTCACGCAACCCACATTCCGACGATGCTCAAGGGAAACAATAGAGTTGGATACCCTACTGTCACCTATCAGCACCATCGCTCTCCTTTGAACACGGTCAAGTAGCTCCAAGGATGATTTTGGAGCACCTGCCCATATATGGGAGTTGTATTCCATCTTCGGCCTGATGTAGGTTGTATAGATATCGAAAAGATCAGAAGGAGTGAAATATTTCTTGCACCAATGCACTTGAGAGCTTCTTTCGCCACTTCGAATACATGTCTCGCCCAACGAGCGTCACATTGTATTTTCATGCCCAGAACATCGAGAGCTTCTGATTGTTTAATATCCGTACCATCGAAATTGACGATATTGTTGGGTCAGCGAATCGCTTGTAAGACAACAAGCGGCACTGTGTCTTGCGTGCATTAAAATCTACTTTATTCACTCGACCCCGTTCGGAAATGGCCAGTAGATCCCGGCCAAGTGTCTTATCCATAATTCGCCCTTTGTCTTCAATATCTTGAAGACTTGGCCTAGGGTCGAATGAATATGAATGGCAGAGGTTACTATCATCTGCGAGAGAGTACATTGGATTCACGGTCTGACCCAAAAGATCGTCAAAGAAAATAAGATATAAAGAGGGAGTAAGAACAGAGCCTTGTGGAACACCTGCGGTCAGCCTATGTGTGTTGAATGAGAAACCCATCTACAACAACTCTAATAGTGCGATCTCTAAGAAAGCTCGATATAAATCGAGCAAACGTATTACCGACACTGCTTTCTGCAAACGTAACCTTAATGATACTCAAATAAATAATGATTTCCTCATAAGCCCAAGTTTTGCATTGAATTACAAAATCTGTTTAACTTGGAGTTAGTAGCAACAACTCTAAGGATCGAAAACCGACCCTTTCAAACATAGATTTTTAGTATCTTCTAGAGTTCTTGTATCTAGACAAATGAATGTTAAAATTTCTCCCTCAAGTCTAAGCGCTTTTTTTACTTTTAAGCATCTTGGGTTTTTGCATCCTGCATATCCTGAGTGATGCAGGGTATATAAGAGTCGGCTCCGCCCGACACTAACTTGTTTGTCATTTCTTAAGAAACTCTTTCTTAAAAAAATGCACTAAAAACGGTTACATTTTTTCATTTCTGAGAACCGATATCTGTTTTCAAAATGTGTAGATCCACCTTTTCTGAGCTCTGGTAAAAAACTGCTAAGTGGTGAATTAGTGCCTGGCTAAGAATATAACGGAGAAATGTAAGCAAAGGTCAAAAACAATTATCGTGTGGTAGCTCGCCTTGGTGTGATGGAAGTGTGCACGACTAGCATACCAGTAAACCCAGGTTCAACCCCGGTTTTCCAACTTGTAAATGCCGACGAATTTACGAGTAAGAGAATTATCTCTAAGCCATGTAAAAATCTATCTATAAAAATGTTTAAGCTGTTCGTAGCTGGCATTAAACAGTAGGTCCGTCTAGCGAGTATAAGAATTGAATCGAGCATAGTAGATCACTAAATTGTTAGAAGTCCCTCCTTGTTCCTTAATATGATGTTATGGGATTGAATTTAGTAAGAATAGCTCGCTTTGGGCATTATTAAATGACCGTGGTGAATATTTTCTCAATTAAAATACATACTTATACCTTGTATATTTATCCTATCAATGCTTTTCAATTAAGAAAACTTCATTTAACTCTTTCCGTATTAATTCGACCAACAAATTACCATGAACACTATTGCCACTAACACATGTCGTCCAGCAAATATCTCCCCCGCTGATGCTATCTATGCCCTTTAGGTGGTCCATTAAGAAACTTCCATCACACCATTACATGCGGCCCCTATAGTTATCCTCCTCCATTGCCAACAATACCGATAACTTCGCGTGCCCGTCAACCTACACACATATTTCACTTATTTATCTCAAGCTCTGAATGGATGAATAGACGGGCGTATGTGCATGCCCCACTTTATGGCCGTTTTGGGGCACGTCTTTTTTTTAATTAACAATCAATCTAAACAAATCGAAAAAGGAAAACAAAAACAACAGGCAACAAGAACAACTGCACTTCACATCAAGTGTTGAATGATTATTGTTATTTATGTCTGGATCCCCCTGCCTTTGGAAACCACCACCATCGCTATCATGCTGGCCCTGGTGGCCACTCAGTGTGTGCAACTTTTTGTGGGCCATAGTGAATATTGCACTCAATCTGCTGAACAATATTTTTGTGCTTAACGATTCTCGATCGATGTGGCATGAAAAAAAACTGTGAATGCATTTCAATGATTGATTACATGTGGCATGTCGAACAAAAGACACCGAGAGCAGTTCAAACGACCGTCTGTCGTTTATAGATGGAGAAAATGGCAATACAATGAAAAATAATCTTTTTTCCTTTAAATTATTAAATCACAGAAATAGAGATTTTTTTAATGAAATGATGTTGTAGGTTTTTCTTTAAAAGCTTTTATTGTTTAAATTTGTTGAATGAGACGGTCGTATGATTTTAGGCTTTGCTTTGTGATTATTATACGGGTTAAAGGAATGTAAAACAACACGAAATACTCTATGAACTTTTAAATAAACTTGCATCGTTATGAATTTTAAAGAATTTTATTAAAAAAAAATATTCGAAAATAAATTTTGCAAATTTGTTGAGCAGGGTTTAAAATGCTAACGCAATTTTAGTCAAAAGTACAGAATTTGTCAATTAGTTTTAGCATAAAAAAGTCAAAACTAATATGCGAACAAATGCTAAAACTAAATTAGTCGTAATATTCAGTTAGCGTTAGCAAAATAAACTAACGCTAACCAAAATATGCATATATTATTAGCAATGGAAGAAGAAGCAACTGCTGATTTTGCTAACGTCTTTGCTTAATTGTGCTAATTTGGTGACTAATTTCGACTTGTGTGTTTGGTTCGGTTTTTGTGTGTAACCGAAAATTGTGTTCGGCTCGAGTACGGTGTTGCCTACCTTTGATAGACAATAAGTTGTGTTTTTAAAAAATCGCATGAAACAATATTGCTGTGAGTTTCTGTAGCTGTTAAAGGTATATATATAAAAACAAGTGAAATTAATAGCACAGAAATAATTCGAGGTAGGTACTCGTACATATTTACATATTGTTTATACATATACTATAATGTTATGTACAATGACTAATAAATCACTGCATATTGGAGTCCACATGGTTAGATCCGTTTAACTTCCAACGGGAATGTTATATGTTCCACATTTAACATTGGATTGAGGAGATGCATAACGAACTATGAAAATGCTGAAATAATAAATATTCGTAGAATAAGGCCCATTTAGTCTCGACGGTTGACGGTGGACGGTTGACGGTAGGCAATCAGCTATTTCAGTTGAGGGTTGCATTTTGCATGTGTTAGAGGGAGATAACTACAGTTTGACGGTTGACGACGGTAGACTTCTGCAGGTTGCAGAATCTACCGTCAACCGTCGAGACTAAATGGGCCTTAAATAGTATGACTGTTTAACCTAATATTCTCAATATTTTTTAAACATACATATTGAGCGTTTTAATAGAAAAATAGTCCATCATTTCGCGTTTATTTAGGGCATTCGTTCAGAAGTTATTGACACTGTTCGAAAACGGACAAAGAGAGAAAATAGAAACACTACGAAAGCGTGCTATTGCTCTTTTGACTCATTCACTCATTGACACTCAGATACTCTGGAAAATCTTTTATTAGTAAAGCTTAATCCTGAGTTTCTGCATACAGCCATATCCGAACTTGACCTTTGTGCTGATGAATAAATATTCTGTACAATAAGATTCCGTTTATTATAAAAAAATGAATTATTTTTATTTTCCATATTCAACTAATCTCATTTCCTTTTGAATGTTCTTTCAAACTAAAATAAATTTATATTTTTTTTCAACTAATGTGTTTAACAATTTTTTAATTTTTGAAGGCTATTTATTTAAAAAATCTTGTATCAGAAATCCCCACTACGGTACCACTATTGGATACTTTGCGTCATGTTCCGTTGACAACACTGAAACCAGCTCAAATTTTTTGCTAACGAAAAATGGTTAGTCAAAATTAGCAAATTTTTAGCAGCACATTAGTCAATTGTGGTTAGCAGAGGTGTGTCATTTTTTTGACTATCGCTAACGCGAGCTAACGTTAGTCGGACATTAGTTTTAGCTCTGGCTTGTGGAAAAGATTGTTAGCATTAGTTTAGCAAAATGATGCTAATGGTTAGCGGACTGGTGCTTTTAAACCCTGTTGTTGAGTTTAGAACAACCTGTCACACACACCGAGAAAAAATGTGGTTAATTTATGTTCACGCCAACAATAATATGCTTTGCGAATAAAAGCATACTCGTCACACCCATAGTAAAGTTTTTTGAATTTTATTTTAATAATAGTATGATTGTCGCAATATTAATATTGTTGAATTGTTACAATAGTATTATTGCCAAACTTAAAAATGAAAGTATGGCTAGAGCGACAAAAGTATTGTTTTTTGGGTTTTATGTTAACAATAATATGATTACGGCAATCATACTGTATGATTGTAATTTTTCTTCATTTTTGCAATTATAGCATCTTATGAAATTATAGTCCTTTTTATATGGAAATTAAAGTTTTTAAAACTGCTTTGCCCTTACTTAACGGAAATATTTTTAATAACAACGCTTTTTTTTAAATTCATTTTTTTACTGTAAATCACTCCTACTAAATATATTTTTAAATTATTTTCATAATTCAAATCTATTATTGACAACTTAACTCAATTCTAATAAATAATATTGGGGATCATATTATATTTTTTGTGTGATCATTCTATGGTTGTAGGGATCACAACATGGTTACCACCATACAATGGTGGTAAGGATCACACTATGGTTGTATGTGAAACATACTATGTTTGTGAGGATCATAATATGGTTGTAAAGATTATGGTTTGGTTCAGTGTGAATCATACTATGGATGTGGGAATCATAGTATGGTTATGTGTGAATAATACTATTCTTGTGAGGATAATGGTATGATTGTGACGATCATAGTATGGCTGTGACGATCATAGTATGGTTGTGACGATCATAGTATGGGTTTTATGTGAATCATACTATTGTTGTGAGGATCATAATATTGTTGTACCCTAATCATATACCCAACAGTAGTATGATGCTCTTCGAATATTGTTATCCCAACCATACTTTTTATCTACATGTATTGCCAAATAAGAATCTGCCTGCACTTCAGTGTAAAGCCTTTAATCATAGTAAAATTACACGCATTGCTTGGGGTCTGAGAAATTAGCTTTTACCGAAACTGCCGTCAGCGATGCTCGCAAATAGAAGTCTTTTTGACTGCCTTTTGAATAACTTATACTTAATATTCTTAATAAAACTTTCTATTATTGAATTACAGCATAAACCAATTCTAATAAATAGTTTTGGGGACCATAGTATGGTTGAGGAAAATAATACTGTAGTTGCAGGGATCATAACATAGTTGCATATAAATCATACTATGGTTGTAAGGTTCATACTTGTATATGAAACATACTATGGTTGTAAAGATCATAATAACGTTTTGGGAATCATAGTATGGATGAGTGTGAATCACAATGTGATTATATAGATTAAGCATGGTATTTTTGTTGTGAGGATCATATTATTGTTGTGCCACATCCAAATACCCAACAATAGTTGCCTGTAGATCATACTATGGTTGTGAGGTTCATACTATGGTTGTGAGGATCATACTATACATTGTATATGAAACATACTATTGTTGTAAAGATCATAATATCGTTTTGGGAATCATAGTATGGATGAGTAAGAATCATAATATGATTGTGGGGATTATAGCATGGTATTACTGTTGCAGGGATCTTAATATTGTTGTGCCACAACCATATACCAAACAATAGTTGCCTGTAAATCATACTATGGTTGTAAAGATCATAATATCGTTTTGGGAATCATAGTATGGATGAGTAAGAATCATAATATGATTGTGGGGATTATATCATGGTATTACTGTTGCAGGGATCGTAATATTGTTGTGCCACAACCATATACCAAACAATAGTTGCCTGTAAATCATACTATTGTTGTGAGGATCATATATATATTGCATATGAAACATCATAATATCGTTTTGGGAATCATTGTATGGATGAGTGTGAATCATAATATGATTGTGGGGATTAGAGCATGGTATTATTGTTGTAAGGTTCATAATATTGTTGTGCCACAACCATATACCCAACAATAGTTGCCTGTAAATCATACTATGGTTATGATGATCATATATATATATATATATATTGTATATGAAACATACTATGGTTGTAAAGATCATAATAACGTTTTGGGAATCATATTATGGATGAGTGAGAATCATAATATGATTGTGGGGATGATAGCATGGTATAAATGTTGTAAGGATCATAATATTGTTGTGCCACAAACATATACCCAACAGTAGCATGATGCTCTTTGAATATTGTCACCCCAGCCATACTTTTTTTTCTGCGTGCACTTACTTCAACTGCTCACAAATCTCCTGAGACTATTAATTCGTGTGCTAGGAATATCTGACGGATTCGGCAAGCAGTATAAGCCTTCTTAGGTCTAGAGCCGGGCACTGCCATGTGAGGTGTTCGGCGTTTACATCAGTCTCTTTATCCCAACATCTGCCATGGTAGTCATCAGCTCATATAAACAAGTTAGCGGATTTGTGCCTATTAAGTGCCTGGATATCCACCTAGTAGAGATATTCAGAATTTCGAATAATAAGGACCGTTGTTAGGACAGATTTCAAAGATAACATAAAACCAACAATCTATAGCTACAACCAATACATGTAGAATTTAAGATCCAATAATCGTCTTTATTAAAGTAGTTTGGGTTATCGATACTTTGTCTCTTCAATCAACATTTGTACACAATCAACATTTGGTCGATGCGATGGAATACAGTACACCAACGTTCGGTTGGCCAGAAACTTGGCTGTGGCTACAAATCGGTTCTCTGTGTACCCATGGTAGCCACGTTTCTCATCTAAATACTTCTTGAAAGTATAAAATCATCGGTATATAAGAACAGGGGTATTGAAACGAACCGAAATTGTGTAGCCAATGGAGTTGTCAAAACTTTATCAAAAAATTTTAAACACCGAACCATGACTTCTAGGGACCGGTCTTCTTAAAAACATGGATGTAAAGTAAAAAATGCATGTGACATTGATTCCTATTTTTCAAAGATGGCCTGGTGAAGCCAGCTGCTTTACTTTCCCTTCTCCCTTAATAGTCTTTAGACATTATCATCATCATCATTGTCGTCATTATCGCCTTCGTTTTTTTTGTTGTCCTAAAACTTTGTAACAACACAAACAAGAAGTGAAGAAAAATGGGGAATTGGAAAAAATGGCATCATTAAATTATTTCAACAAATATTAATGAAGCGTGCATCCGTCATTTACGCTACGAAAATGTCTGACGACTACCAGTATTGAGACATTAGGGATCCAGCACGTATGTACGGACGGACAAAAGAACGTACGAATACTTCAAGTTTACATGCGATTACCAGTGGGTAGCGTCGCTACAGTGCGGGCGGGCGCCTAATAATTTAAACATAAATTCAAATACTTGCCCTTTCTAGTTTTTGCAGCATTAACAGAGAATATAATGAGATTGTTTGTTCTACGGTCTAAAATAAACAGAAATCGAAATTGTGTTAGAAAACAAAGACATTTGAAAAATTGAAAACTGTCTGTTTAGACTGATTTTGTCTGTAGTGTAAGGCCAACGCCAAACAGCACGGAAAATAATGGGTTGGACATTTTAAATGGATTAAAAAAATAGTTGACCCAACATTGATTTAATTTAAAAAAAATATATTTTAATATTTGTTCATCCGGTGTATTTGGCAACCTTATTCCACTTCTTATTTAGTGTGATTGCCAGGGATCGGAATTCTATGCAAAAGCATTTTTGTTGTCGACAGTCTAAACGAAACTTGTAGTTAATATCTTTACGAATTAATCATTTTTCAATAACTGGTTGACTCTTCTCATTTTCGAAAAAATATGGACCGATAACTTTTTCATTCATAACTCCGCACCAAAAAATTACATTTGGAGGGGTGTAATGGACGCTGAAGTAATGCCCAAGGATTCTGACACTGATCCCTGTTGCTCAAAACAAGAGACTAAGTTTCTAGTCATGCTGTTTCTAGGTGCTGCTCTAACAATAAAATGACGACAATAATTCCATTGAGTAGAGATAATAGACTTGCCAGAAGAATAATAAAATTCAATAATTTTGACGCGTTGCTATACAACTTATATTGTCATCATATATCTTCGAAAAAAACTGTATAACCAGCAAAAAAATAAACAAAAAAGTTATGGATATTTGTAACCCTTCAGTCCTATTTGGGCCACCCTGTACTAAGACTATTATGACTCTAAAAAATCCACGTTTTCTTCCATCAGTGTTGCACCTTTGTTCACAATGCGTAAATGTTTTGAGAGCAAATATATAGCAGTCACATATTACATCCAATCTTGATGAACTTTGGTCCAAGTTAGTTCTTTGTGCCAAGGACGGACGTTGTTGGTCTTAGTCTTAGTACCAAATGCCTTATAACTAGTTTGTAGCCCAACCCACCGTATAGAATCCTGTTTATATTTTATTCGTTCCAGTGCCAGTATACTGTCGTTCTATTTTTATCTTTTAAACGTAGGCATCGATTAATTTCATCCCATTAAAATTGCCATGACTTGTTAGTTTTAACGTCTGCTTTAATATCGCCTTCTACTATTCGCCTGTCTATCTCTGACACAAGTACGGATGCATTCAATTAAAAAATTAATTACAAGATTAATTAGTAAAAATGGTTCACGCATGGCATATCATTCAATTGTGGACTATGCAATCTGAATACATTGCATACTTTTAGGAGATATTTTCTATAAGTTACCTCTGCTTGCATGCATACCACGAAGTACTCTGAGGGTAAAATGATTTCAAATGAAATGAAATTATAAGTATACTCCCCCTTAGCAGTTCTATCAAAACTTCACTACAAGTAATGTATGCATGATTCATGATTTGGATTCATTAATTGATTACAGTCTGGAAGCGTTCAACAATGTACAGCATACATTTGGGCGCCAGACATTGATCTTAATTATGAATCATGCCTGGAACTCACTCATCTCTCATGCTTTATTTAAAGAACAAATAAAAGTTTTTCAAATTCTTTTGTTTCCTTTTCTTACTGGCCAAAACCCTTAAAGAAATATCCAAAAAAACAACCTTAAACTTTACACACACCAACAAGACCAAACTTTATTTTCTTTTTTAAAAAGAAAACAGACGGTTGTAAGCTCACACGCAATGATGAGAAGGATTTAGTCTAGCAGAAAATCAGAGACTTATTTTAAGGGGGAAGGAGAGCCCACGGGGAAGTGACCACAAGAGTGTAATTTTTCCTAAGGAAGCAAAAAACGTATACAATTGCTGAACTGTAATTTTTCATATGAGGTTTGACAATGGCCCCAGCTAAAAAAAAAAATACACTCTCCAATTGCAGTGCAGAAACGAGGGCTGGGTAGAAAAATCTATGTCCTCCTGTTATAAATCGAAAAAGCGGCTACAGCAAATAGGGCGTTTCCATGTAGAAGAAGGCAGAATGTATATATCTTAACTATCTGTCACTCAACCTATATAAGTAGATTTTACAAGAAAATATTAATATATACATTAGGGTGGGTCGATTTAGTAATCGATCTGCAATAGCTTTTGACATGAGGAAAAAAGTTCCACTACAACATAAAAAATCATAATTTTCGAAGCGCCCAAAATTTTCATTTCTGACTATTTCTCAACTTTTAGTTTTAAGGTTTTTGGTAGGTAATAAAAAAAATGTTTTTTTTCATTATAGCCTTTGCAAGGTGACATTTTTGCAAGGCTAAAATTTTTTTTTAAAAAAGTTTAATCGATATAAACATCTTCTTTGTTTGGTCCGTAAAAACTACAAACGGAGTTTCTGAATTACTTTAAATGGCTTAATTTAAAGCCGATACCTTGATCTTCTAAGGTGTTTAACAATTTTATTACGTCGAAGTACGAATTAATAGTTACACTCCATTTAATCCAGTGACTGTGATAAATAAAAACGAACTTGCTTCAATTGGTACAAATGTAAACGTATTCATTAACAATTTGTCTACATCTTAGGCGAAAATCTTTAATATTCTTTAATAGATAGATTTAACAAGAAAATATTAAGCTATATACATTAGGGTGGGTCGATTTTGTAATGGATTTTTCGATAGCTTTTGACATGAGAAAAAAAATTCCGCTACGAAATAAAAAAAAAAAAAATATTTTCGAAGCGCCCAAAATTTACATTTTTGGCTATTTCTCAACTTTTAGTTTTAAGGTTTTTGGTAGGCAATAAAAATTTTGTTTTCAATATAGCCTATGCAAGATGACATACAATACATACAAATATACATTGCCACATACAATGCAATATAACATATGAGCACTAGGGCGTACCTCAAAAAAAAAGTTCGCCGTACACCTTCGAATATGAAGTATTATTGAATGGTAGTTTCAAAAAAAAAATTTTTATTTTTTTATGCCGAACGTAGGGGTCGCGCTTTTACATTTTTCTATATAACTTCTGCATTTATATTTGAAGTCATTGAGCTCAAGCACCCCCTTCTGGTACTTACCCATCATATCTCAGTTGCTACTACCCTAATGTACCACTCTAATATCAGAAAATTAAAGCTCGCATAAAATCATGAAACTCTTCCTAAGGAAGTATGTCGATTTTCCCAGCAGAAATCGGCCTCGTCGAGACAAAAACATCGATGTATCACACTTTAAAATCCGTTTGTAAATGCAGAAGTTATATAGAAAAATGTAAAAGCGCGACCCCTACGTTCGGCATAAAAAAATAAAGAAAATTTTTTTGAAACTACCTTTCAATATACTTCATATTCGAAGGTGTACGGCGAACTTTTTTTTTTACTTGTAACCTGGTACGCTCTAATGAGCACGTGAGAATAGAAATACGACTGGGAGAATCGTATGTATTGTATGTGGCAATGTTTATTTGTGTGTCACCTTAGAAAGTTTATATTTAAATAAAAATATTTTTTTATTTCCTAATAAAAAAAAACTTAAAAGTAAAAGCGCCTCAAAAAAGATTTTTTTTTAAATAAGTATCTAAACATTTTTTTCCTAATACCAAAGCTTACAATACCACAATATGAATTTTTTGTCTTAAAAATCGGCCCACCCTCGTATACATATCTGTAGTTTGGACCAAGTTTGTTTAGTTGACTATAAGAAATCGTATCTTTTAATCAATTTGCTATCATATATCATATCATATGGGAATAGTAAAACTTTTCATGAGCTTGAGTAGCTTAGGGTACATTTCCCTAAAACAATTGTCCATGCTATGGCCATTCGACAGTCTTTTTGTCTATCGATCCACCTGTCCATTATTTGCTTCTTCAGCATTCCAATTAAAGACTTTTCCGGCTGGGGTCTTTCTTGCCTCTTCAAGATTCGTACTCGGGCATGGGCATTCTTCAAAGCGAGGTTTTACAAGTCTCTTTAATAAACACCTTACCTTATCTAGCATGTAACCCCTTCAAAAGTCCCACTCGGATATGGATAGCTTCTTTAAAGCGAGGTTTTTTGAGGATCTTATAAATACCCTGTCATTTCTATTAACTAATATAGAACGGTCATATAAGGATGGTCAATGTGGACCTTCTAGTATCCATAAAGAACTTCTCTTGTTTATCGGTCCTTCAATTTTTTCAGCCGAACATTTTCAAACTACTCCCTCCTGGTATTATAAACAATATCACAGTGGTTGTGGCGGAAGTGCGTGTAAGTTTTATTTATTTAAGTGCGTGTGTCTGTGCATGTGTGTTTATTTACATGTACTGGTAGTATACCACATTCACACATACATACACCTCTTCATGACTTCAGCATTTGTAAAACTTCTTAATATTTTATTTGCATTATTTACTTAACTGTCAAACTAACATAAATAAAATGTCTTAAGACAAAAGCAGCAAAGAAACTAAAACGGAAACAGATCCATGAAGTATATAGCTACATAGGTCTATACACATATATGTATACATATATGTCTTTACATACAGATACATAATATATAATTTTGTTTATTCAGCATTAACAATGAATGACTTGTAAATTGTGTTTATTCCATTTCGAACATAGTTTGTTTTAATTTGCCTGGGCCTCACAGGGATTTTATGGGCCTTAGATTTATAAGCATAAAAAAACATCCTAGAACTTTTTTTATAAATCGCAGATCTATTATTTTTCAGTTATTGTGTGGCTTAAGATCACAAGCAAGAAACTGATGTTGATGTTTCACATTTTATTCAATTTTAAATATCCCAGTATTTCGAACTGACTTCGTCGTTCATCAATTGGTGTAATGAATTAAAAAAAAATGTTTGCTTCTATCCTGTTGTACTTCCAATTTATGGTTCGGGCACACCTACGCTTCTTGTCTTACGCTGCGCATTTTTTAACTTCCGGTAGTCTAAAAACCATTGAAAGAAATGTCAAAAATATACAAAATATACATGGTGACATAGAAAAGGTAACACTCCAATATCATAAACTTTTTGTCAAAATTTCAACAAATATTTCATTGATTTTCACACAACCGAAAGTTAAGAAAAATACAGCGTAATCAAAAAAGCTTTAGTGATTATAAAATTTAATTTTAAATATCCCAGTATTTCGATTATTATCAGGGGTAATCAATTTATCCTGTAGAACTTCTAATTTATTTAATTTTTAATATCGGAATATTTCGATTTGATTTCGTCGTTCATCATCGTTCATCCGGTTTTAGTTATATTTTAATAGTTTTGAAAAAAAGTTGAAAAAACGAAAAGTTTTTCGACTTGATCTGTAAAAGTTGTAAACAAAGTCATAGAAATATATAAAGGGTGTCCCAAGAAGAGCGCAATTTTTAAATGACTGATGCAGCAATTGAATTGTTTCTCTGGCTGTATGACATGTGGCGCCGTCTTGTTGGAACCACATGCCCTCCACATTCATTTCTTCAATTCTAGGTAAGAAAAAACTGGTTATCATTTCACGATACCAAACACCATTGACTGTTTGCGCTTGACCTGCCTCATTTTCATAAAAAAAAGGTCCAATGATTCCTCCAGCCCAAAAACCACACCACACAGTGACACGTTGAGGATGCATTTGCTTCTCGTGAATCACTCGAGGATTTTCCGCACCCCAAATGCGACAATTCTGCCTATTGACGAAGCCATCAAGATGAAAATGGGCCTCGTCACTGAAGATGATTTTATCGGCAAAATCAGCATTTTCATGTTGTCTCTCCAATACCCAATTAACGAACTCCCTTTCGTGTAGCGCTCCATTTTTACTAACCTCGTACCTTCTACTAACAAACAATAACAATTGTTCAAATGTCAAACAATGACACTTCGAATGTTGCCAGATTTAAAAATTGCGTTCTTCTTGGGACACCCTTTATAACGGCAGAATTTAAAGTCTTAAACTTGTTCTTTAAGTGTAATATAAAATTAAATGAATAAAATAAAAGCTATACTAATTTGGAATCTTTTGTTCTAGAGACTGTCAGTTGTTTGTATGACCACCCATACAAATATGAAAATAAGGCCAAAGCGGAACTACCCAGTAAATCAAATTTGCCGACAATGTCTGATATCAGACAATTATGAACAATATCTGAACTCTATCCAGAATTCTTACCGAAATCTTTATGAATTCTTTTCGATTTGTCTAAGGATTTTTTTTTTTCAGAGAAGTAGTTCAGAATTTTTTGTCAACCCTCTTATATGTTTTTCGTTACGAACTCGGTAAGAAATCGGAACATTTTGCCGATTGTCGTACAGAATTCTGACCGAATTCTAAACGTTTGGTTTGCTGGGTACTTAGTACGGACATAAATACAGTTACAACATTGAGCAGGCCCATTTCAATAGTAGAGCTGAACATACCCCGTTAATGTCATATGGGTTTTGAAAGCTAACCTCAATAGCGTTAGTCTGTAACGGGATTTAAAAACTGTTTCAACTTTCATCATGGAGTGGTCAGATAATGAGAACCGTATCGCTGTAATAGCGCTTTTCAAGTGTAAAATGAAAAAAATTATATTTTCAAAACGCTCCGGCCACTAGGGATTAGCCGCATGTTCGTCTACCGATGCATAAAACTGTTGGAGGAGACTGGAGATGTAAAAGACCGCCAACGGTCGGGCCGCCCACGCTCTGTTCGAACACCGCATGTCATCAAAGCCGTTAAATCAAGAATTCACAGGAATCCGCTTCGAAAACAGAAAGTCATAGCCCGTGAGATGAATATCAGGCAAAAATCCATAAGTCGAATCATTAAAAAAGACTTGGGACTTGAGGCTTTCAAACGACGTACCGGACATTAATTGACTGCAGCTTTAAAAAAAAAGGATTGAAAAATGCAAACATCTTTTGGTGAAGCACGCTGATAACTTGCACAGAAAAATTTTGTTCACCGATGAAAAAATTTTTACCGTTCAGGAAAAATGTAACAAGCAAAATGATAGAGTGTATGCGCGGTCATCTAAGGAAGCATCTGAACTGATCCCAAGGGTGGAAAAGGGCCATCACCCAGCTTTAGTCATGGTTTGGTGGGGTGTCTCTTATAATGGGGTCACTGACCTGCATTTCTGCGAACAAGGAGTCAAAACATCGGCCAAAGTTTATCAAGAAACCGTTTTGGAAGCTGTTGTGAAGCCTCTTAATTATTCCCTGTTCCAAAACCAGCCATGGATTCTGCGTCGGCCCATAAGGTTAAAACGTCCCAGGTCTGGCTTCGAAACAATTTGCCAGCGTTCATTTCCTCTGAAGAATGGCTCTCAGGCAGTCCAGATTTGAACCCATTGGATTACAAATTGCGGACGGTTTTAGAGGACAAGGTTTGTCACAAAAGATACCCCAACATTGGATCTCTTAAGTCTGCTTTGGTTCGAGCTTTGGCCAAATTTTCACTGGACGAGGTTCGTGCAGCTATTGACGATTGGCCACTGCGACTTAAGGCGTATGTAAAGGCAAAAGGCGGACATTTCGATTAAGTAGATTCTTTTTGGATACAATATATATATTAAAAAATATTTGGTCCAAAAATATTCAGTACTACAACGTGTTTAACAGTATTTATGTCCCTACTAAGTAAATATAACTAAATTGAAAGCCAGAATTCAAATTTCTTAAGAAATATAAAAGCTTGTAAAAAAAGAATCGGCAGTCTAAACCACATAGAAATAAGTGTCCAAAAACTACATTCAATGTATAGAAGGGCTTTTCTATTCTGCCACTGCAATATCGTCAACTTATTGCATATTTACAAAAAGTATTTCATTGGTTTTCAGCCTGCCGAAAGTAAGGAAAAACGCGATGTAAAGGTTGCCGCGTTAGAAGGCATTTTATTAGAGCATTAACAAATTAGTGTTCATGATGGCCCTATTTTATTGATCTATAAAAAATGCAAAATATCTTCTGAATCTATTTGGTATGGTTGAAATGAAAGCACAAGGCTTTGCCGTTATTTAACAATAATAGTAAAGCATTAAAAGTAAACGTACTCTAGCCAGGACTTGCTCAGTCTCGAGACTTCATTAGGAATTTGATTTTTTTTTTTTTTTAGCTCTTCTTTCCCTTGATTGACTTAAAATGAGAGCGAGAACTTTGGATATTCATGATAATAAAAAAATTAATCAATTCGAGCAAGCTTACCATACATAGTAAGTGGCCGTTTAATCGCATTAGTGAAGAAAAAGTGTTTATTTCTTTTTGACACTTTTTCCTTGATGTGTAAAGCGTTCAAACTAGGTCGCGGAACTATTTTACATAATATGAATCAAGGACAGAACCAAAAACTTGACTGCCAAGGAAAAAATGTATTTAAAAATGTAATTCAGGTAAGAACCAAAAAAAGAAGAGACCGCGCTAATTTCGCTAGTGACTTTATTTTAAAACTTTTGCTCCCGCAAACAAAGTTTCAAATATACTTTTACTATACTTATATATGGCTTAAACGTAAACTTGAGCATTAAAGAAAATAAAAAAAATATAATCAGGAAGGTCGCCTAATTTATCAAGAGACCCATTAGAAGGGGTAATGATTTCATTTTGACTTATTTATTGACCACCAGGACAAATGTCCTGTTGCTCAAATAAGTGCCAGAAACTTGAACGCTAAAAAATATTGAAATTGCTGGCAGGTTGTGCTAGTACCATATGAGAACACCACTTTTTAAGATTTTTAAAATAAAATTATCGATGTAAACATTTTTTTTATTTGGCCCGTAAAAACTGCAAACGGAGTTACTAAATAATGTTTTATGGCTTAACGATACCTGCATCTTCAAAGGTGCTAAACAATTTTATCACGCCGAAGTACGAATTAATAGTTACAATCCATTTAATCCAGTGACTGTGATAAATAAAAACGAACTTGGTTCACTTGATACAAATGTAAACGTATTCATTAACAATTTGTCTACATCTAAGGCGAAAATCTTTAATAAGATAAGGATAAGGAGTACAAAGGAAAGATATTTTAGTCGGCAGTAGTTTTATTGCAGAGACAGTGGTAAAAATAGTAATTGTATAAAACAGTACAACACATGATTTCGGGACTCAATTCTGATAATTGTTAGTGAAAGTAGCTCCAAAAAGAAGAACTTCTGCATCATCGACAATATTAATATTACGGCAATCATACTATTGTCAAAAACAAATTCAGTAAACAATACTATGGTTGCGACAAACATACTTTTATTGCGAAGACCATATTATTATTGCCGTGACCATAGAGTTATCATATTATTTTCTGCTATTACCGATTGTACAAAGTGAGGCCGCTTATCAAGCACTTCAACGAAAGATTTCAAACCGTTCCTATGACCCAAAATAATAAAGAATCAATAAAAAAAAGTCATCAATTTTTTTCAAAAGAATTTTGTACATATCTCGGACAAATTTTTGAAATTCCTACCTTCACTTAATTGTGCATAAAAGCGAAACACGTAAATCGATTTTCATGATCAATGTCTCACTTTGTTCATATGTTATGTGACTTTACGTGAAAGTAATAGGACTTGACACTTTTTACCGGTTTATATTTTTTATGAATTAAAAAAAACTTTAATTTTTAGGCAAAAAATATTCATCTTCATACATTTATTTATAATTGCAAAACTGTTGCTTATGAAGCGAAACTTTGTATGAACAGATTAAAGGAATTGTTATATTTAATTTTTTTTTCAATTTGTTTCCGCTTATTCGGACTAGTGGTTCGAGTTATGACAAACAAAAGAGCCTAAAGTGTGACAAATTAAATTATTATTTGATGTACCTTGACCAAACGAATGATGCAGAAGTTCTTCTTTTTGGAGCTATTTTCACAAACAATTATCAGAATTGAGTCCCGAATCAATCGCCAGAAAAATGTTATACTGTGTAATTAAAGTGTTTTTTTTTTATTTTTTTTTTTCATTATTTTTTTTTATCAAAGTAAAAAAAAAATCTTATTTTAAAAACTAAAGATAACACCTTAGCCTTCATGACTAGTAAAAGTTTAAATCTTCTGAAAGTAGGATATCTATTTTGAGGAACTAAATCAAACGCTTCGTTTAAAAAAAATATCGATATCACCATATTACTTTTTTGCTTGACCGATAAAAATTGTAAATTTAGTCTCTGAACTATATTATATGGCTTTATTTAAAGTAGAAAACCTCTTTTTTAAATACGCTTAGCAGTTTTAGCATGTCGAAATACGAATTAAAAGTTGGCTGCCATTGAAGCCAGCATATACGACATTAAATTAAAAAAAAAACGTATTTAAGACACCTTTCTTGGCTGACGGAAAAATCTTTAACTTAGTCTTATGTTGGGATTTAGAAGTTTAGAAGAACCGAATTGTGTCTAAGTAACTGTTGCATCGCTAAAAATGAAAAAAAAGTTGACTTTTAAGAAATTTAATCAAAGGCATGGAAAAATTTTCTAAACCCTAATTAAAGGTTAAAACTTTTTTATTTATATTTATTTTAATGAAGTTTTTTGTAGAAACTACCTTAATTTGTTTTTTTTTTGTACTATGTTTCGACACATTTTATCTTAGTTTGTTAAAACTTAAAATGAATTCATGGAAACATTTTCAATGACTTAAAACCCCAAGCGTACTGTAAAGTAAGATCTTGTACTGTAAAGTTACCTCTACACTAAGGTGGTAAGAGTTATTAGGTAGATGTCATTTTGTTAGAAGACTGGACTAGTCTTTAAAATAACTTTAGTATTTATAATATTTGTTTCATAATGAAAATAGTTCACAATACTGTAATTTTTTTTTATAAAAATGTCAGGGTTGATTTAGATTATCTGCATCATTACAAAACATTCGCTTAAAATTTCGCTATGTCGAGAATTTTAAATGGTTTTTAAAATACATTAAACTTTTTTGATTACTGAAGACATGTTGCATATAGCCTTTAAAATTGTTTGATTTTAAGGAAATCAGTAATTGAAGAAAATTGGCCACATAACCTTTAAAACTAGTTTTTTTGAAAAAGTTTAATTAAAAAAAAGTTAATGAAGAAAAAAGTCAGTTTAAGTAAAGTCGCCTAGCGTTTTTGATAAATATTGTTTTTCCCTCAATTTATAATTTTCAAAACAAACTGCAACGTATTTGCGTTGCATACTAATTTTAAGTAAATAAAACACTTTTCCTTTTATGCAGTTTTCATTTTCGCAGGGTTTTAAGCGGATTTATTAGCTTGATATTTAAAGCGGCCAATGTTAATATAATCGCTGTAAAGTAATGTTCTTCTAATCTTTATAATGGTTACCATTAATATACCCTTGTCCTTAACACTAACTATCCTATTTCTCCTAAGATCAGCGACAGTTGTCACTTCCTAGTTTTACTTCTAGGTTTGCAGTTTCGTTTTTCAATTTTTCCCCAGTTGCTTTCCCCCTTTTTGGGTCTCGTCTTCACTTGTTTTTATTGCAAATTTTTATATCATTGGTCTGTCTGTATTACAGCCAGACGCCTAGACTGGATGGCAGCCAATTGTCTGAATGGTTTATGTAGTGGCATCTTAACAGCTTTAGCTACAGCCACATCATCATCATCACGGTCGTCGTCATCTTTCTTTTAATTCTCATCTTCGGCAGTGTCGTCATTATTATTGTTTTTTTTGGCGTTATTATGACATGTCGGCTCATATGTGAATATGTGGGCATTACTCATGGTACACGGGTTGTTCAAAACTTGCAAATGGAAAAGTGAAGTAATTATTTTACTTTAAAATATATTTAAAGGTCACAATGAATAATATTCGGAAACCCCTGATTTCCCGCAATTAGAGAATATCTATTGAGTTGTCGATATTGTCCTTGAACGTTGGCCACAAGTATAAGGATGCCATATTCATATTTCAATTATTATGTTTAGATAAATACATGGACATTGCTATCTGTCCGTCTGTTTGTTTATATACTCGTATTGTTGTTCATGCGAGACAAAAAATATAATTTAAAAATAATATTTTCATTTATCCTTCTTGTATTTTTACTATATTTTGTATATTAAATTTTAATTATTTTGTGGCCTTCTAATTGTACTAATTGTAATATCCAGAAAACTTCTAAAACGTTTCTTTCTTTTTGTCATTTCAGGTTAGTAACACATGAATGGAAAAAATCTTTTCAGGTTTGTTATAATTCTCAATGTAAATATGTTAAGACTTGTACTTGTGATTCTTTTACTACATAATTCTGATTTTGAATAGATCTCATTTTTATCTTTAACGAACATCAGCTTCAAGTTAAAATACTCTATTGGTTATATTAATACTTGGAAATTATTTTTTTTAGCCCTAAACTAAACAATTTTTTAAACGCTAGAGATGTGGAATCATTAGAAAATCTATCAGCCCGTGGCGATCGTTCCAAACCACACCGCTAAACCATATCCATTCTCCTCGTGGGAATTTCCTAAAGAATTTTTATGTGGGGGCCATGCTCTAGATGGTCTGCCTAATTCGATTTTGGTAGGTCATAGACGTAATAGACATGTTTTTATTCGTATTACATGTCTAAATTATCAGTTTAAAATAATACGCTGCGCCAAAGCTGTTGACTAGTTCTTGCGACGGCGCATTGGCAATGTACTGCGCTATGCTATCTTGCAACACCTTGAAAAACATATCCAAGATATTGTTGATCGTTTAAAATTCTAAGCCCATATTTCTATGTCCGTTCGTCCATTTGTGTGCCTGTCGTTAGTATGATAGCGGCCTTTTAATTTTAAGCTGGTTTAATGGGAAAATGGATTCAAAGAATCTCAGAAAAGTTCACTTTACTATTTGTTAACATTTCTAGATTATTTTTGGAGTGTAAAATCAGTAAGCAAATCCAATAGGGGATGGTTTATGAACCAATGGATTCTTGTCGCCCAAATAACGGCTCTAATCTCCATAATATAATATAAATGTGTTTTCAGAATTTGCTCGAACGTATTGATCCTAGGGGCCCAAACAAGTGATTTTAGTTAAAACTAGCGACCATTTAAATATATGGGCAATCAAGTTCTCAAATTTAAGAATTCACTTGTGGGTTTAGACTTATGGACCCCTGGGGCCCAAAGGAACGTTCGTTATGTTCATCGGGATATTATCGGTCTGGCTACATATGCAGTTGCTCCATCTTGCTGGAACCAAATGATGTGACGTCGGATACGTGTTCGGCTCAGTTCTGAATAAAAAAAACTCCTTCCACATCTTTAAATGACGATCCTCATTGACAGTCACTGTTTTAACACCGTTTTCTTCAAAGAAAAATGGCCCCACAATACAAACAGCTGCAAGAAACTGTGCACCGCACAGTAACTAGTTCTGGCTGCAGTTTCGACTATGTATTTGTGGATTTGATCCACTCCATATACGGCAATTAAGCTTGTTTACATTAGATTAAAATGGGCCTCTTTAGAAATAAACAAGCAATTTATCAAGCCGTTGTCTTCTTTGGCTATTGTCATAACATTTTGGCAAAATTTATTCGAATAAGCAAATCTAGTGGGTTTAACTTGCCTGTAATTTGGACTTTGTTGTATGGAAACAAATTTAAGTCTGTTAACTGTTGCGTCGATAACTGCAATTTGCGTCGATAACTGCAATTTGCGTCGATAAGTTTCGAGTGAAATCGCTAGGATTTGCCTAAATTGACGATGCTACAGCCGCGATGGTGTATTGAACCCGAACATAGGGATCTGGATGAGGCGGCCTTCTTGCGATGAGGCCAGCCTTATATCGGTCCATCTAATCGGGGTTCCGCCAAACTCCCGCCCAAATTCCCTTTGAACAGAAATGCAACTGCATAAATACTAACCTTCCAAATAATATAAAGAATAAGGCGATTGCTCACACAGAAAAAAAGTTATAACGTTTTGATTTTGCATCACGTTTCTTGTGCCATCCCGTATTTAATTGCTTAATTTATTACAATTTATAGTTTGTTATTGTCTTTTTTGAACGAATTCGCTAATAAACCTCTTGTTGTGCAATTCTCTTGGATGTATACTAAGGGAAACAATGTGTCCACGGTATTTTCAAAGTTGTTTAATGTTGCTAGATTTGCACATTGCAAACTAACTAGATAACTAAGCTAGTAAGCCTAAACGAGCACGAATAATGCCTTTACAAGGAAGCTTTCCCCAAAATCATTGGCCTTCGATAATTTTTAACGTGCATGGCATTCCCTAAATTCGCAAAATTGCTTTTAAAACTCTTCGTTTACAATTTCTATTACAAGCGTTTCTCTTCCCCCTTCAGTACCTCGCACTACCTATTACTTTTAAAATATGTATTGTATCTCTTTGTCATTGCACACAAAAATACTACTCTAATCCCAACTAGAATCCAGAAAAAGAAATATCCCATCTCTATTGCAAAGAAACCAGAAAAAATATCCCTTTTCATTGAGGTACAAAGCAAAAAACATACCCAACTCACACACTCATTGTACTCCCTTTTACCCACCGACAAGAAACCGCATGATATTGTATGGGCGACCGATTCTGTTGTTCCCATTAACCCACCACCATCTGTTGGGAACAACTGAACACTCTGGTTGCCACCTTAACACATAGAGTGGCAACAATGGAGCGAATAACACTCACTCACTGTCAGTGGCAGACACCATGGTGAGCAGCGGCGGCGGTGGTGTTGCTCATAAACAACACTCAAATTACGTGGAGCGTGCGTATATGTATGTGAATATCTTACGGTAGTACTCTCCTGTGCCTTCATACTACACATTGTGCTCTTCTTCTTCATTATAACGGGGGAAGTTGTAAACTGTTGTTGTTGTTACTGCTGCGCTCGGTTGTGCGTGTGTACTTTGCGAGGCGGCACGGTGTGCTGTGTTTGGAATTTCTGTTTTAATGCTTATATCCTAAATGGGAAATTATAGAGTTTCAGTATTAAATGAACGTTCGGATGGTGCATAACGGGTTTCTCCTCAACACCGGATACTTTTAGTGCTTGGGAAACAACAAAAAATACAAGAGATGTTCATTCTCCCCACAACACTGTGCATATTGGAAAAATATTCTAAAAATATCAAATGAATTAGAAAAAAAAATAATTGAAAATAAGCAAGTTCTAACTTAATATGAAGTGAATTGGAAAAAGTTCAAAATTGAAGAAAAAAAATAAAACTTCCAAGAATTGAAAAATTTGATAAACTGTTATCTGAATTTTTGTGGAAATCTCAAGTTTTGTAAAAAAAAACTTCAGTGCTTAAAATACTCAAATAAAATTACAATTGAAGAAAAGAAGAAAATTGTGTTCAACCAACCAAATGAGTCAAGTTAATTATAAAATGTATGCAATTTTGGAAATATAATTGGTTTTATAATAAGAGCGAAATGTTTTTTCTAGGATTAATAATTTTTATTTAATTAGAAGTTGATATAAGAAACTCAAGTGATTTATAAATTTCAATTTATGTCTTAAAAGATCTGTTCAAAATGTTCGCATTAGTTTCGTTCAAATAGCAGTAAGAAAATTTCCGGTATTTTTGCGTCATTCACGATTTTTAGTTATTTAATTGACATAGCTTCGTAAGCTTATTTTAGTAGCGAAATAAATACTTTTGACTATATTTCAGACAACAAAATAAAAATTCCGTAAATATGGCATCCCAACTAGAGTGGCCACAACGTAACGAAAATTAGGACTGGGCCCTTGAGGATTGTGCCATTGCAAACACTACCTTATCCATTAAATTTGACAATGTGATAAACTAAAGAGTATTTAAGAAAATTTTCAAATACACTTTCCTGATTGGAGTAACGGAGACCCTGGTACCTAATAAACGTTTTGGGATTGGATTTAGGACTTTGGACTTTCGAATCAAACAATTCTTCAGAATAGATGTTAACAGAGGTCAATATTGCAGGGAGCATAATGTATTGATGCGACTTAAACTGTATAGGCCTGTGTATACTTAGCATTAAAAGTACTTATCTACTCTGGGAGCAATTCCGCGTTAAAGGCTTTAGAACGGGCTTAGACTATTGACCTCTTGGACAAGTTCTTATCAGACTGTGACATTAGTTTATTTTTCATTTGTCATACTAAGACCAACAAATTAGCTCACGAAATACTTCCTTCTGCGGTAGCCTATCTTCAACTATCTTTCTCCTCTGGGAGAAGCTTAGATAGCCTTCATAATAAACTAGAAATTTTTGTTCAGACCCCTTCCTGCAAACTTAGGAGGTTTTCCACTAGAAAAAGTCCATCGCCGACTAGGAAATCCTGGTTTAAGGTCCAATTAGTCTTGATGGCTGACGGCCGTCGACTAAGCTAAGAGATCTTCTTCCGTACAACAAGCCCATCAACAGTTACGCTTCACAAACCCTTACAGCGCAGCCGGCCTTTAGTTAAGCTCACGTAATGTGTGCACCCTCAAGAGCTGACCTAAGACAAAGCTTTATACATTATCGTCCTGGACAAGCTACAATCTTTACAGCATATCAGGCCTTTGTTTGGGCTGAGATATTATCTGCTTGGTTCCAATAAGGTGCATTGGACCTATAGATTAGATCTCCCTAAAATACAGCCATCGAGCGTCAAAAAGGCCTAGGAAGGCTAGGTTGTAGTTTGCACTGCACATCTGCTCAAGTTTCGTTTAAAGAATCCAAAAAGTCCCGACGTTGCATGTTAAAAGTTGCACCCGGTGCCTAAAGTGAGGTTAGTCTTCACAGGGGTTGATCGGGTGTTATTTTTATTGTTTGCTGTGTCGGTAATCATTTGCTTTAAGATTACTAGCTAATTGGGCCTCAGCATCCGATCATGGAACTGTGGCAGTCATCATGCACATCACATTTAGCTTATAGCGTGCCGCTTCTTACAAGATCCGACACCCGCTTTCAGCTGCCTTTGCCATGAGGACTAGTCGCTGAAAGGTGGCTATCGTAGGCACTTAGGACTTGTTAGCAGTCCGGCGCCACCCGGACGCCCTCTATGACAATCCACTCGGAAGCACTGATTGTCCGTGACTAGCAAAGCAGCTGATTCGCATATTTACAAAACTTTCTTCTTTCTGTGGACTGACCCGGTAGCTATCAGCTGTGTTTTCTTAAGTTATGAAATGAACAACCCACTTATACAAGACCATAAATCTCATTTTCGTGCGTTGCTCGTTTCACTCCACACAGCCAGATTCTTTCAATTACAGTAAGTCCGCGACCGGCTATGCCATAAAAATTATTACAGCGGAACTGCCCTAAGAAACAGTAAAGTAAAACAGGAGGTTCAATAATTATACTGCGACAAAAAATCACTACAGCGTTGGAGGACTTCAATCTTACTTAATTCTCACAACAACCCATTAATAAGCAAGGGCTAACTTCTCTCTAATCAGTGAGCTGTGCACGATATAATTGTTATACTTACTGACAGGGACCATCTTTTTAACGCCGGCTTCGAACGGCTAATGCATTTTATAGAAAAGTATTTACATGGCTTAGAGTTTAACCTCTGTGTCGTAAAGTCGCTGGCATTTACGAGTTGGCAACCCACCGATGAGAATTTGAACCTGTGTTTATGGGCATGATAATCCTGCACTCTCCCATCCCACCACGGCGGCCCACTTAGGCCTTAAATCAGGCTAAGATATAAGATAGGTATTTTCTCCCCCCAATTAGAAAATCCTGGTTTAAGGTCCAATTAGTCTTGATGGCTGACGGCCGTCTACCGTCGTCAACCGTCGAACTGTAGTTATCTCCCTCTAACACATGCAAAATACAACCACAATTGAAACAGCTGATTGCCTAACGTCAACCGGAGCTGACTTTCAGCCTAGCTCTAAAATTGGTTAGAATAAATTCTTCCAGTGCAGAATGCTTTCTCTGCAATATGTTAATTGCCGACTATCCTAATTTGCCTCTTTTGGGTAGCTGACCTTTGACCGGACATAGCGATTTACTTCTCTTTGACAAGTCCAACGGCATAAATCAGTGTACATGCAACAAGCTTTGGGCAAAGTCTCAAATAGGCCTCCAAATATAAAATAATCCAAAGTAACGGACTTTCTATCTTGCTTAGAAATTGTGTCCTCTTGGAGGAAATCGCCTACGGTCGGACCTGTAAATTGTCTCCACTGCGACAGATCCAACATCGTCTAAAAGGAGTAAGCTTTACTGTATACTTCAGAAGTATTTCAGAATTTAAGATTTCATCTCAGGGTCAAGTCCAACACCTGTTATGCGAAAACAAATATTTCTGCATTAATATATTTTTAAGTTAATTTAATTTTTGGTGCGAACATTAAGAATGTTTTGACTTGGAAATTGTCTCCACTGCGACAAGTTCAACATCGGCTAAAAGGAGTAACGCTTTTCTATATACTTTAGAAAGAAGCCCAGACTTTTGGATTTCTTCTCTAGGCAAGTCCAGCAACTGCTATGAAATAAAAACAATATTTCTGCATTACTTTTCTTTAAAATGAATTGTATTTCTTTACTTTCGATGAGAAAGTTATGAATGTTTAGATTAATCCTAAAGATGAAGCCGAATATAATTTCATCACACGAAATATATACCTTCATGTCGTTCATATTTTGAATTTTCTGCTTTTTGATAAAAAAAATGTTAGTTTAATCGTCTCTCAATGGGTTAAGGGATATCAAATTGTGTACATCATTAGAAAGTCGTTACAAGTACTCTATACCTATTCTGTTAATAACAATGCGCTGGGGGTCCCTTACTCGGAAGTTATGGCATAAATATTCCTCTCTTCAATAGAAACTGAATAGATGAAAACAGTTGCTACTATTAATCTTCTTGAACTTGAAAGGGGGTAATAGGAACACTTGGGTACACCGTAATGGCGGGCAGTGTTACAATTAACATAGGATGACGAGTGATTAAAATAGTCAGAATGCATTAGTTGACGTTTTTAAACCCACAATATTTCTTAAATCATTGAACACACTCAGAGAAAAATGTCTAATTAGAATCTACAGGTTTTTTCATAGATAAACAAGACACTCGCATTTGTTTGCTCTCTAGAAGTCTTATAACGTTCCCCTCCAGTTACTTGGAACATCGACTAATGTTTAAAATTTTTTCCTTTTCTTTCTAAATGGTTTATCAATTTTAAGCTTTCCTACCTGGCTACAAAATAGGCAAAATAAAGTCCTTATTTCCTAGGATTTCGAGTAAAAATGTGTAACTTAGTATAGACATTTTCTGAAACCTTACTTATAATGTCAAGGGTATTACAACTTCCAACTCATCATTTTTTACGCATTCCCTGCATAAACCGTAAGTTTGGCAAACGTTGTAGCCCGAACGTTAGCACAACCATAACCAGCCTTACACAGTTTGTTCTTCATGCCTCACATTTCAATTTAATTGAATATCACAAACACGTCGTCCGTGTTTTTCCAGCAACATTTCAAAATAAACAACCAGAACACAAAAAACTCACCCTTGAGGTTTTATGGAAAACAGTAGGCCTTAAACACATGATTTAAGAAAAATATACAAAGTATAAAACAACCACCAACATTTTTCGCCGAAACACGTTCTACAACCAGACAATGTCACAATCAGAAACCCAGAAAAATACAAACGTTTTCGAAACAGAATTTCGTCCACTTCCCCACCCCTATTTCGTTGAATTGGGAAAAATAAATATACTGCCAAAAACATTAGTCATCTAAAAGTTATGACTATGGACTCGTAATACCCGCCTAAGAATCATTGTGGGCTACCCCGGAGAACTACCCCCAACCCTTAAAATTACCCAGGGAAACATTTGCACTGACGTGCCGTGCCGTTGAACTTTGGTTGGGTAAGACTCGTTATGCTTCTAATTGGGAATAACTCATAATCTCTCTCAGTGGACCACAGGCGCACATTTCGCACTTGGTTAGAGTGGCCTGTAGTACAATGTGTACATGTAATGGGGTGTTTTGAATAGGCGACAAATCTTATCAGATGGACTTGTTATATTTCAAACAAGGGTAGTTTTCCTATCCTTAAGTTGTAATCCCAGAGCAGGAAGAAATTAAGCGTTTCGCTTTAGTTTCGAAATTCTTTTTACCAAATTAAATTCACGTGCTTAGTTCTCGAAAAACTCCGAGTTGTTTACAAACTGTAAGTAAAGAGAGAACAAGGCCAAGTGGTCGCCCTATTTTTATTTCCTTAGACCATGGTACAATAAACGGGGTATAATCACTAGTTCAACAACAAATAAAAAGTTGGGTGTACTTCCAAAGTCACTTGAAAGAAAACGCCTTAAATACATTTTTGTAAATGTATAATGTTGATTGTCAATGTTTGTTATCGAAATTTAGCTTTACAAACTTCATGATTTTTTTTTGTCTAATTTCAAATGTGAAAAAAATTGTGGTGTTATGACTGCATAACACTACCATCTTTATTCTACCCTGTCTTAGCCCTAACCATCAGCTGTTTGCTGTCAAAATTGTAGGATTTTGAGTCATTGTGTTCAATTTAGACAGGTTTGGCAAACTACCAGTATAAGAACTCTATTAAAAATGAAGTTATTAATAAAAAAGTATAAATATAACAGACGATAAGATTCAAGGGGAACAGAACCGTGTTTATGGGATATATGCAGCCTTGAAATCGACCGTTACATATTGCTGAGCTTGATTTCAGCACGCACGAATTACCATTTTTGTTAGAATCCAATATCGTAATCATTTTTATGCATTATCTATCAGCTGATAGCTATCACAGATACGGCGTTCTAATTCACCCTGTATAGTTGTCAAAGATGTTCTGGGTCAGATAAGGACGAAACTGTCGAAAATATATCCCCTAGTCCACTTCCAATGAAGCTTATAAGTTCACCAAATGGCCAAAAAACTAGGTTTCTTAAGAAGTAAAAGGGATAAAATTGATCTACGTCTGCTCGCCTAAGCTGGACCTACTACTCGTAATTCTCTTAACTTCTAAAGAGGTCGCCACCTTAAGACTCTTGGTGTTTTCCTTTCAGTCAGCAAGTGTAGCCTTATATCATTTATAAACGATAATTCATCCGGTCTTAATAAAGACAGCAGAGCGTAATACACTTTGCATCCATGGTAGGTCTTGCAATCAGTAGACATCTGAATTTGATTACAGCAGTGGTACGTGAACCGGGGTTATAAATCTCTAGCTTGAGCACAACAAATTATCCTTCTTGAGTTTCAGTACCAGCTGTTTTGTGGTGGTCAGGCGCATACCCATGAATTTAAGTTCTCTTGGTATATGTAAGTTTGATTCTTGCTTCCCTGGTATGTTCCGTAGTAAATGCTAAGCCAGCACTTTTTAAAATCAGCTGAAGTTCAGGGCTGATCTTGATCTACCAGTCCAACGCCCATCAATGATTTTATTTACTACCTCTGTGGTGTGAATATTACATCTTAAACACTTTAATATAATATTAAGAATCTCAGTTTGGTAATATACCACGAAATGAACATAGGTATTTCGACCAAGAAATGAGCGGAAACTTTTTTCACATCATTAGGTTATGACCGACATAGTTCTGATAATGGCTTACCAGGACATATTGATGAAAATTGACAGCGAACGTTTAATGAGCCGCCCGTATTGAAGGCCAATGTGGTTTCAGGCGTTGCATAGTTCCACGCATCCACTCCGGTTTTGCCTTCGTCTCTCCAACACAGTCTAAAATATCCGGCATCCTAATGGACCTTGTGTCCAAAACCAGTTCCTAAGACCTCTCCCTCAATCCTGCCGTTGTTGTCGCTGTTTGTACGGATGATAATGCCCAGAGGCAATAAATGTAATATAGGATTGTTAAGTGTTTCTAAGGTAGGGGGAATCTAAGGAAATAAGCCCCAACAGTCGGTGCCTGGAATAAAATGACAATAATTTTAATATATTTAAGACGGTCGCCAATGAGTACATTTACATACTTATTTTGAAATTTGTTAAAACCCCAGCCGTTGGGCGCCAAAATATTCCCTTGCCTACCCCTTGCAAGATTATCAGCCAAGAAGGAAGAGAAAAAGGTGGAAGAACCCGAGGAATCTGACAATGATATGGGCTTCGCTCTCTTCGACTAAATCGACAAATGTTTGTTTTTATACCTCCATATATATACCTTATCAGCGCCGCTTACATTTTGTAAATACTAGTAACTTTAAGAGAAACAAGGACCTTTTCCAAACTTTTTAACCAATGTGCCAGGGATTATGATAGTGAATCGAGAGCCCGTGGGGCGAGTGGGGGCACACTCTAAGGCGAACCCAAAGCTTCCTTGTAGAATAAAATATTTCTTGGGTAGTCCTGTTCATCCTTTAAGCTTAAAGTTACAGAGCGTATCCGCGGTGTAGACATTTATGCTACCAGTCAGAGTGTGTGCAGTAGGGTGGAGTGAAATTCAAAAAAAAAGTTAACCTCGGAAAGTCTGTCTGGATGTAGTCTGGGGTCCTATAGAGGGGAAAAATAAAGAAAAAAATTTAAAAAAAATTTTAGGGGTCGCGCCACTCCCTAGAAATTTGGAAATTATCGCTTTTTTGGCGTTGATTTTAGAAAAATCCTAAAAATTAACGACTTAACTTATTCGAAATTTAAAAGTTTAAGCTTGTTCAGTGCCCAAACAAAAGTATTTGAGGCAAATATGAGGATAATCGACTAATATTTGTAGCTTTGGTGGCGATTTCATTGTTCAGTCAATTTTCTGAAGAAGGGACGATTTGACTTATTTTACTTTTTGAAATTTTTGAACAATGAGAAAATTTTTTTTAAATTTTTTCATGCCCTTATTTCATTGTTTACGCTATTGCAAACATTTATTGACATAAAACTTTAAAATCGGTTCAGGGGTTAGGAACATTCACGCCTTCAAACATGTGTATTTGTTTATTTTGGCGCGACCCCTAAAATTTTTTTCTTTATTTTTCCCCTCTTTAGGACCCCAGACTACATCTCTTTCCGAGGTTAACTTTTTCAAATTAGAAAAAGCATGTTTTCACTCCACCCTAGTGTGCAGCTAAAAACAGGAAGTAGTCATGTGCTATGAGGTCCGACCTTAAGCTACTAAAGCACTAAAACTGTTTGTTAGGGGGTTTGCGGTGGCCGTTATATAGTTATGTTATGTATCAACCGGGTGCTACGACCTATAGAGTAGTAGAAGTCTAAGATAGTGTGCAACTCGTCTTTTAGATTTTTTATCGATTGACAGCACTACACTATACATACATATCGAATTTGTGAAATCGACATCCGGCAAATGTATTTCCCACTAATCTGAAAGTTCAAGGCAAGTGTCAATAACCGGTACTCTTTCTTTCCGCTTTGGACTTTTTCGAGGCGGTCTACAAGCAATGAAAATCCAAAAAAAACCTTTAATTTATTAGAAAAAAAATAGGATAATTAATTTTTGTCTGTTCCTAATTTACCTATTCTCATGCCTGAGTTAATAACCACTACTCCCTCATTCCCCCTTTCGACCTCTTACTTTCCACCAACCAACGCAATGCACAGCATGTATAGGGGGCAACCTCTGAGTGTCAGTCATATAAAAAGAAATAAAATTAATAAATACAGAATTTTTCTTCTAAATATTAATTTCCTAAAACTTATTTTTTTTTAAAGTGAAAATTAGTTTTTTAATTGATTTCAAGACAAACTTACCGAACCAATATGATCCAGGCCACCGTTATATTGACTGGCTGGACTCTAACGTCGTGTACATTCAGATCCTAAAGTCTATCGTTCCCACAGAGTTTTTATAAGAACCCTATTCGAATGAAGGGAAATATATACGTTGGGCGCCAGTTTTTTGTTTCATTTAGAAAGACACGATTAGATTAGATATATTTTTTAACTTATTTAGAAAATAGTATCCCCAACTGTAGTAATATTTTATTAAAAAATTAAAAACTGCCAAGAAGTTGTCTTTTAAAAATCTCGTATAAAAATCTCAAATTACGTTAGACGCCACTTTTTTGTTTCAATTAGAAAGACATGATTAAAAAAATATATCATGGAAATGTCAATTTCAATAGAAACCAAAATAGGTTGAGAATTTTTCTTAAAAATATATATAAAAATAAAAAAAACAGATATATTTACGTTGGGTGCCACTTTATTTATTTCGTAAAAAAATAAGTGTTTTTACTTTCTTAGAAAACAATATCGCCAAAGGTACAAACAATTGAATTTTTGTTTATAAAATCGTATTTAATAAAAACTACGTTGGTCGCCACTTTTTTGTATTATTTAAAAAGACAATTAAAAAATATGTTACTAAATTGCCTTAAAAAAGAATAGAGATAGAGAGAGTAGAAAAATATTTAAAAAAACAAAAACTGTTCAGAACTTTTTTTATATTATGTAAATTAGAAATATTTACATTTCTTATATACATAATTTCACATATAATTTCGTATATTTTCAACTATTGTTTTTACTTCTTTAGGCAACAATATCGCAAAAACATTTGAATAAAAACTTAGAAATTGTTGGAGATATCTCCTGTACAAAACAATAATCTTTTTAAAAGAAAATCTGAAAAAATTGTAACCTTGAATAGAAGACTTTCAAGATCGAAACACATACACAGTATTTCAATGCAAAAAGGCATATTCAAATAATGCCCATCGACTACTAGAAGTGTTTCAAGTGTTTTCATTAAACAAAACTCATAAATATTAACTAGAAAATTCGAAATGAAAATGTGTGCTTAAACACTTAAAACAAATTTTCATCTAAATTGAATAATTCTTCCCTTAAAAAACAAGAAACCTGTTTTTTCGGCGCAATCGCAAGCGTTTAACACAATAAACACCGACAATGGATTTAATACGTTTTACCACCTGCAGCGGCCTCACTTGTTCAACATGTATGTATATAACATTTTTATTTGCTTTTGTGATAATTAAGTAACAATATTGAAAATTTACATATAAATTAGGCGAAAACAAAATAAACTTTGTATTAAAAGTTAAAATGAAAATTGCTCTAAACAACCCTAAAGATATTTGAAAAGTTTTAGAAAACACAAAACTCGCAAAAAGTCATGGCAGAAAGACGGGTGAAGCAGAAGGCATAGTGGGCGGGGTTTTAATTCTCTATAGCTTTTGTTTTTATATTGAAGCGAAGAAGTTTATAAATGTAAATAAATTTCAGAAACTGGGGAACATTTTCTTCATCCCGTTATGAAAAAGAAAAAAAGGCAAATTAAAAAAAAAATAAAAACTCTTGGAAATTGAATTAAATTTGCGGCGAAAGAAAAAAGTCTATGTGCTAAAAACCGTTTACGACAAACAGTTGTTTCATTTGCGGCAAACAAACATTTTCAGCAAGACTGTAATAGTTTTGTGTTATTAATTTTGACTGGCATTTAATGCCAACTCTCTATAAAGAACACTATAGCTACAGGGTGCGGCAAAAGTTGCTATAAAATTTGTTTTTTTAAGTAAATAACACAGTACAACATTTTTCAGGTGATTGATTCGGGACTCAATTCTGATATATGTTTGTGAAAGTAGCCCCAAAAAGAAGAACTTCTGCATCATTTGTTGTCAAATAATAATTTAATAATTTATTTGAAGTTAGTAAGTATCGTATAGGGGAATTTGTCACGTTTTAGTTTTTTTTGTTTGTCATAACTCGAGAACCACTAGTCCGAATAAGCTGAAGCAAAAATGTGAAAACGTGTAAATCGATTTTCATCATCTATGTCTCATTTTGTTCATAGGTTATGTGACTTTACGTGAAAGTAACAAAACTTGACACTTTTTACCTTTTTGTATTTTTTATGAATTAAAAAGAAAAATAATTTTTTAGGCAAAATTTTTTTTTCTTCATACATTTATTCATAACTGCGAAACTGTTGCTTATGTAGCGAAACGTTGTATGGACAGATTAAAGGGATTGTAATTTTTATTTTATTTAAATTTGTTTCAGCTAATTCGGACTAGTGGTTCTCGAGTTATGACAAACAAAAGAGCCTAAAACGTGATTATGCAAAATAATATAAGTTATATGAGAAAGGTGTTAGATTTTCCCAAAATTTATTCCCGATAAAATGAATTAGGGCAATCAAGACGTTTTAGTTTAAATAATTTTCTTTTAATTTAAAAATATATTTTTGACAAGTTACGTTCAGGGTTAACGCAGGAATAAATGAAATGAAAAACTAACAAAAAAAAAAGAAAAACTATGAAATGAAAAACTCTCTCGAACATTTGAAAAATCAGTCAAATAAAAAACTCAAAAGAAACAAAAATTCAAATACGAAATCTCCATAGAAACAAAAACTTAAACCTACTTTGATCGATGTATTTTTGCTCAGAAAGAAAAACGGAGAACACAGTAAGAATTACTGTGTCCATACTTACTTTTTCCAATAAAAGGTTTCTCAAATGCAAAAATATACCCTTTTTATAGCATTTTTCATAACTTTGTTAAGTGTTTCTTGTGGTATACGATCAATTTCTCAAAATTCGTGTTTCAAAATTCGTCGAAGAGTAAGTAAGGGGTGCTACTGAGCAGATCGTCTTCTCATTGATGTCTTCATATTTTCTGCGACGCTCTGTGTCACAGCTTCAATATTTTCGGCAGATCTTCCAGTTCGAGGTCTGTCCGTACCCAAATTAAGCAAAATTTGCCATCAACGAACGAATGGTTGGACCCGCTGGAGCAGTACTTACGCCATTAAATCGTCTACATGAGGCCTCTTTAGCCAGCAATTTCCGTTTTGTGTTTTGAATGCTATTTTAACCACGTTTAGTTTGACCTCTTGACATAGAAAAGAGAATTCTACAGTCTTTTGCGCGCGTTTGTTCGTAAAACTATTCGTAAACGATAGAATCGCAGGTATAGATCAGAATAGCTAGCGTTAATTTCTCCAAAGTCTGAACGTGCTTGGAGTACATAGAAACTGCCTTGCTAATAAGTTTCCGTGTCGTTCGAACTTCTTTGTGTGCATTATCTTGATATCTTGAATTGCATCTTTCACCAGAGGTATTTTCGGATCTCGATTTATGTTTTTTATTCCTCATGTACCAAAGGGCGCCGGTGATCAACCGCAATGCTTTCGATTAGACTCTCTAGATCTTGTCAAAGTTAATTGTACTTAATTGTACACCTTCTATGACTTCTCCAGGTTAGTCAATGATTCAGGTAGATATTATACTTGTCATTCCGTTTGCAACACCACTGAAGATTGTATGGGGCCCTATAAAGTATATATATATATTATTGATCGTCGATATAGCCGTAATCTTCGGACATATAGTCAGGTCGCACGATTAAACCTAAGAACCTGCAATGTTGCATAATACTTAGTAGGGACATAAATACTGTTACACACGTTTTATGCTGTAAAATAAAAAGTACTGAATATTGTTGGACCAAATATTTTTCAATATTTATTGTGTATCCAAATGTATCCAAAAAGAATCTACTTATTCGAAATGTCCGCCTTTTGCCTTTACACACGCCTTATGTCGCACTGGCCAATTGTCAATAGCTGCACGAACCTCGTCCATTGGAAAATTGGCCACAGCTCGAACCAAAGCAGTCTTAAAAGATCCAATTTTGGGGTATCTTTTGTCGATTCAAATCTGGACTGACTGAGGGCCATTCTGCAGAGGAAATGAACACTGGCAAATTGTTTCGAAGCCAGGCCTGGGACGTTTTAGCCTTATGGGCCGGCGCAGAATCCTGCTGAAAAGTCCATGACTGGTTTTGGAACCGGGAATTGTTAAGAGGCTTCACAACAGCTTCCAAAACGGTTTCTTGGTAAACTTTGGCCGTTGTTTTGACTCCTTGTTCGCAGAAATGCAGGTCAATGACCCCATCGTAAGAGACACCCCACCAAACCATGACTGAAGCTGGGTTTGGTGACCCTTTTCCACCCTTGGGATCAGTTCAGATGTTTCCTTAGATTAGATGATTAGAATTTTTCGGTAAAATTTTTTTCGTCGGTGAACAAAATTTTTCTGTGCAAGTTATCAGCGTGCTTCACCAAAATACGTTTGCATTTTTCAATCCTATTTTTTTTAAAGCTGCAGTCAATAAATGTCCCGTACGTCGATTAAAAGTCACAAGTCATTTTTAATGATTCGACTCATGGACTTTTGCGTTATATTCATCTCACGGGCCATGATTTTCTGTTTTTGGAGCGGATTTCTGTGAATTCTTGATTTAACGGCTTTGATGAACAGAGCGTGGGCGTCCCGTCCCGACCGTTGGCTGTCTTTTACATCTCCAGTCTCCTCAAACAGTTTTATGCATCGGTAGACGATCATGCGGCTAATACCTAGTGGCAGGAGCGTTTTGAAAATATCGCTTTTTTCATTTCACACTTGAAAAGTGGATAGCAGCGATACGGTTCTCATTATCTGACCACTCCATGATGAAAGTTGAAACAATTTTAAATTACCATTACAGTCTAACGCTATTGAGGTTAGGTTTCAGAACCCATATGACATTAACGGGGTATGTTCAGTTCTACTATTGAAATGGGTGTGTTCAATGTTGTAACAGTATTTATGTCCCTACTTAGTAATGGCTTATGATCATAAGCTGTTTGGCATTGTGAATGGGCAAAATCGGCCCAGAGGGAGAAAAGTTTCCCTTTGTTGGAGTCGGTAAAAAGTACCTTAAAAGGGGGCATAGATGCTAGACTTTTTGACTCGTATGGCCCAAAAAACGGCCCGCACTGTCATAACGGTTTAATTATAGTTTAATATGGACACATGCGTATTTTGTTTTTTATCCAAATAAAGTGTAACTTTAAAGTTTTGGGAGAGATTAGAGATAGTTGCATGGGCCGGAAGGGTCCAAAAACATACCTTTTTCGTTTTATTTAGGATTTAACAGAGATGACGTTTTACTTGTTAAATTTCCAGCGTGGTTTATATTGCACTGAAATTAAAATCATACGCTATGCCTTTA
Source organism: Hydrotaea diabolus (assembly GCA_963513945.1). NCBI lineage: Eukaryota > Metazoa > Arthropoda > Insecta > Diptera > Muscidae > Hydrotaea > Hydrotaea diabolus. Next base: position 25,351,912 of record OY740718.1, read on the forward strand.
TACCACAACAAGCGAATTCTTCAATATTTCAAACTTAAAATCAAACGCTATGCCTTTATACCACAACCAGCGAAGTTATTCTTCAATATTTCAAACTTATCGAGAAATTTACATAATATTACTTTCTTAAGACACAAAGTACACACCCCATAAATTCTTTTTCTCTACTCGCTTTCCTCCCACCATGTTGCAAGTAGTTTTTTTTTCAATCTATATCAAATTCCAATTATTTGGCATTATTACTGTGTACTTCCTTTCCATTAGCAGCGCTTGCTGTTCGCACTCTTGCCGGGACGCAAAGCTTAAACATTTCAGTGTCAATTTTCTTGCTCAGCTTCATGTTACTTTTACGTCCATGCATCCGTGCGTCTGTCCTTTCGTCTCTGATATTCGCTCCGCTTGCTCTGCTTTTCCATCCGCTGCGGTTTTGTTTGCCAACTTTTTTGACATATTCGAAAATTGCATGCAACATTGTTGTGTCATATTATTTTCCAAGATGCAGATGATGTTTGTGAGATTCAAGCAATGCCAAAAAAACGTGGCACTAGTGATAAGTGTCAATATTTGAAGTTCGAAATAATAGTTTATGAAGATGGAGTGTAATATGCGAGGATTAGGATATTGATATTACAAAATGGAAATATTCTGGAGTCACATGTAGACATGTCAATCTGAGAAAAGAGAATAGACTGAAAAAGATATGGTAAAAATACTGTTTTTTTTATAATAGGAGGAGCCATGCAACAGATGGAGGAGAACGGTAATAAGTAATGAAGTACGAACGGGTGAGATTGAATTCTTGAAGACAAGATCCGCGAGATAATGAAGATTGTTTCGAAATAAAACTGAAGGTTAGTTTAGGTAAACATAGTGAAAAACATAGAAGATGTAATAAGTATAAAATATCCATCTAGCATAAATATGGTCAATAACTAGAAATTTACATTGACAGGGGAAGGTAGGGTATGCCTGCACACAGAGAAAACATCAGTTGAAAATCGGTCCGAACTACAACCGACTTTTTGTTGCAAAACCCAACATTCAAAAGTATTGATGGTAACATGGTTCGAGATATACGATAACACAGTCATGCCAATCGAATTCAGTTTAACTATTGCTTGCCACAATTGGCGGTTATAGCAACCAACCTATTGTGATGTGTATATAACTTTGTTACCAATAATTGGTGGTGACAACAGATTAGTTCTTTGTAGTGACTAAACCCTGTTTAGTTGGCTGTTGTTACATATTATTGGTTATTTGAACATCAACATATAAATCCTATACTAGTTTATGGATTCTAGTCACAACAAAATCTTTGTTTACGAAGAAAACGTATTTCGAAATCCCCCAAAAATATAAAAACATAAAAGAAAAATGATCAGATAGTTTAAATTTCTTGGGTGAGACGGTTTATGCTTCTAAACGATACTGATATACATATAAATAAACGAACTATAAATACAAATATTTTCCAGAATACAGAATCAACCGACAGTACTCAGACTGGATAAGAATTTTCGCTTTAGATAGGCCGGCTAATTACTCAAAACAACAACCAATCGCTTTTGGTGGCGACCCATTTTTCCCGAGTTACGGCCACCCAAAGCTTGACAACAAATATTGTTATATACCTTAATAATTTTTTTTAGATTGAAGCATCATTGCAATGCTTATCAAAACATCTATCAAAAGAAGTATTTATTTTACTGATCAGTTGACCCATTGCAAGGCGGAAAAATATTATTTTTTTTTAAAAAAATTTAATATTAAACCTTGTTTTCTTTAACTGAAAGTTAAAGAAAACAAAATTGCTGTGTAACCAATCAACATTCGGTTGTAACGATGGAATACATGGATATTTCGTGCAACCATCAAAATTCGGTTGGCAAAATATACGGTTGACCTTACTTCCCTACTCTTTAGAAAACCGCCAACAAAGTTTCAGAAGGACAGGAGGAAAACATGAAAATCTGACGCGCAAAATAAAAAGGGAGCTAAGATTAAAAACCAGTTTTGTCCAGGAGAGCCATTTTAAAGATTAGGTCCCTTTCTGTTTGCGCTTAGAATCGTCGACTTCACTTTCATAAAACGCGCATACCTCTGGGAGGGAACACTTTTGGGGCATGGGATCGGTCTCATTCGATGCTCAGATGTTGTCCACATCAAAAAAAGAAAAAAACAATGAAAATTGATTATTTTACCCTTAGGTCCCTTTCTCTGTGCGCTGTCACATATGGGAATTATACAGCACACACAGTGAAAAAATTATTTGGAACTACAATGATTCGGTTGCAAAAATAGAATTTCGGTTGCCATTCGGTTTATTGTCGTAATGGATATTCGGTTCGAGATACCATATGATGATAAATATGATCATCGTACTGTACTCACAACGTACGGATCAGTCGTTCCAATGAAATGCGAAAAGGTTGGTTTGTGGCAATCAATAGTTTTGCAAACATTTTGTTGTTATAACCAATTATTAGTGATGATAACTAAAACTTCATCAAAACTAGTTGTTTAATGGCTTTTTTTTAAAATAAAAAAGGTCGGTTATTACTGGCTTTAAGCCAATTGATAAACCAATTTTTTTCCAAAGATATCATCATTTCCGCAATTCCCATATGAGTACTTCAATTGTGTTGGCTGAAATTTTAATTTTTTTCATTGAAGAAATATGATATGTGGATTTCGAGATCCATAGATCATCTTCTAAAGTTTCAATAACTAATAACTACAGAGCAGCAACTTACATGCGGTTGTACTGGTAGAGCACGCAAGGTGAATGTAACCTCAATCATTCGGTTGGCAAAAAAAATCGGTTGTGGCAACGAATCTGTTCTCTGTGCGCCCTTTCTATGACTGCAAGCAGGTTTCTACAAAGAATGGGAGTAGGCATGTCTATTTGGTCTTTTAAAAGGCGATAATACCTTTCATATTATTTTTAATGCTCCTAGAAAGCAAGGTTTCAAGCCTTATTTGTAAAACAAACTCGAACGGTGTAAGGATTTTTTAGACACGTAGGTCCACTGAGAGAATAATGGAAAGTCGTTTCAATCCCACCGGATAAGAGTGTCCAAAACCGAAAACCGACATTCCAAAACGCGACAGTCAGTTTCTCAAAAATCCCAAAATCTGGTTTTTGATTGTTGTATGTAAAAACAAAGAAAATGCATAATATTCAATTACGAAATATGTAAAGGGTGATTAATTTTGAGGTTTCCTACTTTTTTAAAGAAATAAACACAGAAAATTCAAATTGAATGGGGAATGTTTATTATCATTTGATAGAACATTTATTGGCATTTATTTTTTGAAGATTATGTCCATTAAATGTTGGCCGCGGCTACGTCTCAGATGGTCCATCCGTTGAGTCCAATTTTCGGTGACTCGTTCGAGCATTTCGACAGATATGGCGTTAATAGCACGCGTAACGTTGGCTTCAAAAACCTGAATCGGAGCTGATTTGTCAGCACAAACTTTGGACATTACGTAGTCCCAAAGAAAAAAGTTTAACGCTGTGATATCACACGATCTTGGTGGCCAAACGACCGGCCTAAAACGTGAAAGTATCTGCTCATCGAAGTGTTCTCTCAATAAATCCATTGATTGATACCATAAGTGGGAAGTAGCGCCGTCTTGTTCAAAACCAAATGTCGCCAAGATCACGAGCTTAAATTTTAGGCATCAACTAGTCGGTTATCATGGCACGATAACGGTCGCCATTGAAGGTTACGTTCTCACCGGCATCATTTTTGAAGAAATATGGACCGATGATTCCACCGGCCCACAAACCACACCAAACCGTTGTTTTTTTTTCTTGATGAAGTGGCAGCCCTTGAACCTCTTCTGGTTGCTCTTCGTTCCGAATGCGGCAATTTTGCTTGTTTACAGGCCCATTGAGCCAGAAATGAGCCTCATCACTGAACAAAATTTGGCTCGAAAACGAACGAAACACATTCCTCACAGAACGTGAATTTTCGTAATAAAGTTGAACTATTGAACTATGAAATGCCAAACAATACTACACAAAAATAACATCACAGCTTGAGACGACTCACACATGATCTGTCAAAAAAAGGCTATTGAAAAAAGTATCTCTACTTTGATCTCCCATTATTTAGAAATTGAAAATATTTGAGATATGTTTTGGACTCTCTACTTTTCAAGCTATTCTTTGGAAATTCCCAAACTATATTGCCGTCGTATTTTTCCCAAACCGTTTGCCAAACACTTGAGCCGACCATCCCTCCCTCCACGTCCAGGGTTGTTGAATATGATTTTCACGTTTTTCTGCATTCCGTCACAGTTCAGTGACCCTATTAAAAAGTTTTTCCTCCCCCATGCAAAAGTGGGATTGTTTATAGTTTGTTGGTCTTCTGATGTTTGTTGCCCATTCTTGACATCGGCTGTAGCAACTCCCACTACTTACTTTTGCTGGCAACAACTTTTACTTAAGCACAATAGGGAGGCACTTTAGCAGTTTTGTTTGTTGTTCCTGCTGCTACGACTACGGCTGCTGCCTCTGAGTTTCTTTTTCCTTTCATGCTTACGAACAATGTCATATTGTTTTAACATTAAGCGCCTGCTATACTGTCAGGCAAAGAAAACGTTCATTTGACACTTTAGAAAATAAAATAAGATTTTGTTTTGCATGCGGTGGCGTTACTCGGAAGGACCCATAGGAAATTTTCTAAATTTTTTGCCTTTTAATAAGAACTGCTTCTAGCTTCCCCAAAGTTCTTGCACAAATTTTCTACCGACCCTTTCTTTCACGAACAACTTGCATTTACGAAAAGGGTGTAAGGTAATGTACAAGACTGAGTCAGAACGGCGACACTACACCAGCGAAAAAAGAACGACAAATTATGACAAAATGTGCATTCAAGTGTAAATTAAACATGACGCGACGCCAAAAGACACTTTAGGTAAGAATGTGCACTGGAAAGTAACACAGTAACATTTGCTTCTTTACCACCGAATATAAGTTGAAATGCACTCATTTACTTACTTTTCAAAGGAATACCTTTACTTCCGAATCGCAGCAGAGAGTTCAGAGGCGCACAAGTTTGTGTGGCAACGGCGTCAATCTTGCTGCTGGCTATTGTTTGTTTTCTACACGAACAATAGTGCGGAGCCAAACCGACAGAAATCAAATATACGGTTTGTTGGAAACGCAGAAAGTGACTTGTGAAGATTTTTTCACGACTAAGTGGAAACCTAAAAGTTGATTGTTTTTTAACTGACAGTATCAATCATATCATGGCTGCCGAAATAGAATTCCTTTTTCTTCAAACAAAACCAACAAACCAAAAGTTTGGTTGTTCCAGTGATGCCTCCTATGGACGCTGTTTCTTCAGATATGGACCTAGGATTAAAGTAATTTTTAGCAAGATTGAAAGAACTGATAGGAACAAAGAAGCTTTCAGAATCAAAAAGGGTTAGTAATATATTGATACAAAACCAACTCGACAAAAATCCGAAGCATTTTTATGCATTCACGCTATTTAGGCCCTCCGTCACACTTCCCTTTTTGCATTTCTACGATTTGTCATTAACACCAATATGTATCGACCCTCTAACTTTATGCCCATTTGCTTTATCTCTATAGAATTTTTTCAAGATTAGCGGGTTAGAGGAAGATTTATCGAATTTCACACTCTCCGTCAACTGTTCGTTTAAATAAACTGTATCTTTAGGTAAGGTTTTATTGGCAGCCCGATGCATAGCTCACTTGGGTCCATAAGTAAGTCCCGTTGTGATACCGTATAATTCATTTTATGCTACCAGGAAACAGCTTTTTTTTATCACTAAGCCAGCCTGTTGCCATGATATGTTGTAGATACCGCCCAAATCAACGTCGGAGAGACAATTTTCGTCTGTTGTATCTCTAGACCATACGGTTTACGTCTTAAGTCCACGACTTCCAGTCAGTGACAGAAAAGATGTTCAGTTATGTCCTCTGCATTGCTTCAACTCCCACAAAAGTCGTTGTATGACTGATGCAGTCCCCTAGCGTGCACGGCTCAGGGCCGGTGATGACCGAAATGAGGTTTCTTGAATGGCTCTTTGGTAGATTAATCGCAGTCCATGTCATTCTCATCCATACAAGGTCACATTTCGTGCTTACCTCTATGCAAGTGGGTTATTTTCCCCATCTATGGTGATGAGAAAGAAATTTTTGTGATATAAGCTAATTTTCCCTCGCAAAAGAAATGTCAATATCACTCTATGCTGGTGGCTCCAGCTTTCGTTTGTGTGTCAGCTGTAGAATTTTCATCAATTTGCATATGTCAGCCTTACTAGGGTTACGGACGAAGGTTTCGCAATCTCCTCTAGAGAAATCCAGCATTCTTGAAATATTTTTAAAGTAGTGTGCACATTCTCCAGGGATCTGACGGCTACCTTGCTGTCAGTAAACATGAATATAAAACAAAATACTGAATATGCCGCGCCTCAGTTCCGATGACCATGGCCAATAATGCTCTAATAGTTCGGTAGCTTGAGGAACAGTTTCAAATTCAGCTGAGCCAAGCATATACTACAGGCTACATATACTACTGGTGGCTCCAGCTTTCGTTTGTGTGTCAGCTGTAGAATTTTCATCAAATTACATATGTCTGCGAAGCCTTACTAGGTTTACCGACGAAGGTTTCGCAATCTCCTCTAGAGAAATTTAGCATTCTTGAAATATTTTTATAGTGATGTGCACATTCTCCAGAAATCTGACGGCTACCTTGCTGTCAGTAAACATGAATATAAACCAAAATACTGAATATGCCGCGCCTCAGTTCCGATGGCCATGGCCAATAATGCTATAATAGTTCGGTAGCTTGAGGAACAGTTTCAAATTCAGCTGAGCCAAGCATATACTACAGGATTTGAACTCTTTGTGGGTTTGATCCATCAGTGTACATTTGGATTACTTTTGCCAGGATGCGTAGGCCAATTTCGTAGACCGCAAACCCTGAATCGAAAATCGGTTCAGGTGTCACATAGTTAACAGGAAAGCTGACCGGGTAAACCGACATGTCGGGCTTTAGCTATTTTTGAGAAACCGACTGTCGGGTTTGGCCATAAAAACAGAAATGTCAGTTTTGGTAACATTTTTGACAATTACCCTCATGTACTTCTCGTTTCATTCGTAGGAATATAAACCTTTCTTCATTTTACTTCTGATCAGAACATCTCCGTTTCGAAAACACTATAAGAAATAATATAACGGGTGATCCATCTAGAGGTATTTTTGTCAATAGGGTTTTTTTTCACAAATTACGCATGAGTTGTGTTGAAGTTTATTTTTTCCTCTTTTGCCATTTCCAGGAATAGAAGCTTAACGATGTTCCCGCGCGTCGCCGTTTTAGTGTTTGGGCTCTTCAAAAACTCGAAAAAGATCCGCTGTTTTCGACCAAAATAATGTTCAGTGAGAGTGCCAACCGCAACGGCTATAAACAAAATTTCTGCATTTGGGCCGAAGAGCAACCAGAAGAGGCTCAAGGGGTGCCATTATACCCAGAGAAAACCACGGGTTGGTGCGTTTTTTGGGCTGGTGGAATCATCGTCCCATATTTTTTCTAAAATGATCATGGTCGGAACGTTACCTAAATGGTGCTCGCTATCGCGCCATAATATCGGACTTTTTGCTACCTGAAATTGAATGACGACATTGGGCTTCAACAGGATGGTATCAATTTTCATACAGCTGCTCAAGCAATGGATCTAATGAGAGGTCATTTCGAAGAGCTGCTAATATCACACCTTTAGACTCTTTTCTTTTTGAGCTACGTAAAGTCCAAATTCTATGCTACGATTTAGGTTTTGGAAGCCAACATTACGCGTGTCATTAACGTCATACCAGTCGAAATGCTCAAACGAGTATTCCAAAATTGGACCCTCATAATGGAGACCCTGAGGCGTGGTTGCTGTCAACATTTTTAAGAAATTATATTCAAAAAATAAATGGCATAAAATGTCGTCTCGAATGAATAGTAAAGTTTCCACACTAGATTTGAATTTTTGTATTTTTTTAGTTTGAAAAAAATACCGCATGATTGATCACCCTATCGATAAACTTGAAGAATGGATATATTTAGACTCTGTTTTGTTTATTGAACCTTAACAAACCACTATTTGCCAACATGATCCTGTGGTTATTTTACTGGGAATAATGTCAAAACCTTTCTTCGTTTCACTCCTCCGACATCTCTTCTAGGCATCCTAAATGCCACGCTTTGCAGCGTGGCATTGTGGGCAGCATTATTCACTTATGTATTATTTTTACTCCCTTACTAGCTAAGCTAAGATCATCTCCGTTTCAAAAAACCCTGAAACAACGAATAATACATTATCTCACCCAAATCGATATTTGGACTCTGCTCTTATTGAACTTAAACAAGCAACTTCTTATTTGCCAACGTGATCCTGCGTTTATTTCAAGGCCGCGGAATATTTTTATTTAACGCCGTTAATTCGCTTGACTTCAAACTCTATCGTCGCTCCCATAACGCTCATCACTTGAAGAAGAAGAAAATGTGAAACAAAGTTTCCGGTTTCAGATTTTATTTTTTTTTCATTTATTCTCTTGTTCTATTGTGTAAATGAACGAATGAATGGTAGAATAAGCGGAAAGCAACATTCAAGAGCGTAATAAGTATAAGCCGCTTAAAAAAACAAAAAAGTTATTAATATTAATACGACTCTTCTCGTCTGCCATTTAAAGCATAAGTTCACTGCCAATACCAGGGCAACATTGCCGGGCAACCTACCGCTGAAAGAATGGCTTCTTTCCGTTCCCACATTTCCACGGCATGTGCCATAAGCTGAAGCAGACATCAACGATTTTTTTGTTTTTTGAAGTTTAAATGAATTTTCAATTTCAAAACCATGCTGGCAAAGTGGTGCCCCCCTGTCTCCCTAGGCGCATTTAAAGGTTTCCCATGACTACCACCATGTCCGCCATAATTTTTAAAACGTGCTTTATTTTTTTTAACAACTCCAATTAAGCATAACGAGAACGTTTTTTCTGTGACGTTGGTTTTTCGTTTTCGTTGTTTTCGGAGCCTTAATTATTTGATTTGTACACGAAAGTCAATGATGACAAATGTGCTCGAAATGTTTGGTTTCGTGCTGTTGTTTCGGTATGTGACTTTTGCTCTGCAGATTTGCATATGTACTAGAAATACTGAGGCGGAAACTTTTTTGGAGGGGGTAATCCTTTTCATAGGTACGCCTTAGATGTTTTCTTCTTTGCCAAGGTCTTTATTAAAAAAGTTTTGTAATGAAATTGGTTTGAACTTTAGTTAAAGAAGAAAGTTTTTTTGTTTAGCGATTGGTACACTAAAGAAGGTAGTGTTACGCTGCCAGATGATTTAAAATTTGTTCTCGTTGAAATTTAGTTTTTAATATAAAATATCAGAAAGACGATTCTTGAATTTTGAAAGCTAAATTTCTAAATCAAACATTCACAACAATAATCAAACATTCACAATAATCTTTAAACATTCACAATAATCATCAAACATTCACGAAAAATATTTTTGTCATTTTTTTTCATGCGACTGTGACAGTACAGCGTACTATCTATTTGGTGTTGGAATGGTGACTATACCTTGTTAATTGTACCAAGTTTGAGGATAATTGAATATTAACAGCCGAATTTGTAATAAAACGCTGTTCACTGGATGTACGCTCCGTCTAACGAGTGAACAAATAGGATTTTTCGGCTAGACGGTCGTTTACCAACGAAGTAAACATCTCTGTTTTAGCCCAATTTACGCTAATTGACGTTGTTGGCGTTCAAAGTTTGACTTTTATACGGTGTGGGCGATTTAAAATTTGATTTGGCTGATAATTTTTTTCAAATTTCTGATTTTATTGAAAAGGTTACACTTTACCATGGAACACAATATCATTCACATGACTACCACAACTGGATCGGCAGTAAATCATCAGATAACCCAATTTTTCAGTACAATTTCTCTCTAATGTCAACTTCGATATCATCTTTTAACGCTTCAATTGTCTCCGGATGCTTTGCGTAACATTTATCCTTAAGTACCCCCCCCCCCCACAGAAAATAATCCAAAGGGCTTAAATCACAGCTTCGAGGCGGCCAGTTGACAAAACAATTTCCGCTGATTATTTGATTTTTAAAAACAGAGCGTAAATAATCGATTGTTGCAATGGCTGTGAGACATGTGGCCCCTTCTTGTTGAAACCAAATGTCGTCCATGTCATTCTTCTGAATTTTTGGGAACAGAAATTCGTTGAGCATAGCGCGGTAACGCTCACCGGCGGCTCCTTGCTAATGGCCCATTGATACCGCCAGCCATAAAAACCACACCAAACATGACTCGTTGTAGATGCATTGACTTTTTAATAGTCACGTATGGATCACCGTGGTTTAGGCTGCCGTGGCGATAATCACGTTAAACTCGGCGACTCTGTCCCTATCTACTATCTAGCGAAACCACAGTCACGTGTGGATCCTCTGTACCCCATATGCGGCAATTTTGCTTACTAACATAGCCACCGAGATGAAAATGAGCTTCATCTGAAAACACGATTTTTCGGTAAAATTCTTCATCTCCTGCCAAACAATCTTTAGCCCATTGGGTGTAGCGAAAACCAAAAAAAAAATCATTATCATTCCTTTAGAGTACAGCCGATTCAGATTTAAAGTTTAAAATGGCCCACCCTTAATTTAACTAGTAACCCGGTGCTATTTGCTTCCCTTACACACAAGCTCTCGATAAATCAATAGAAGTAATATAGGCAGCATAATTTGTGTATTGACAAAAGGGGTGTAATTTGCTTCCCCTACACACAAGCTCTCGAGCAAATGGCAAGCCGGTGTCATTTGCTTCCCCTACACACAAGCTTTTGATAAATCAATAGAAGTAATAAATACTGACTATAATTTGTGTATTAACAAAAGGGGTGTGGCACCGCCCACTTTTCCCTCGAACATATTTCCTTAATCCGCATTAGCATTTTGTTAAAATTTCAAGACAAACAGCAAATTATAGGCGCTATAGCGCCTATAATTTTAGGCACCGCCCATTTTTTTCTTCCAGGCTTATTTCTTTACACACTATTAGTTCATTCCAAGTCTGATGTTCTTAAAAGAATTGTAGTTAAAGACATCCTAATTGGATTGTATTCTATTAAAGTAAAGAGTGGTCCAACCATAATGCACGATGTTAATTATGAGTCACACCTTAACGTAAGGTTTTTTGTCCAACTTAATTTGACAATTCTGTGTTTCATTTGGCAAATTTAAACATGAGAGACACACAATTGAGCAGATTTGTTCAAAATAGGCTTTCAGGTTAAAATGTATTTCGGGCACTTTGTGATTTTTTTCAGCACAATCGACCACATGTGTACACAATCAGGAGAATTTTTTGGCAAATTTCAGCAAACCGAGCCTGTCGGAAATGTGAAAACACCTGTGTTTGTTCCGCGGAAAACATTGACCTTGACTCGTCGTCGTGCCCAACAATTGAACATCTCACAAACATCACTGATGCGAATTTTGATTAAAGATTTGAATTTACACGCTTACAAAGTTCAAATGACTCAATTGACTCGTCGTCGTGCCCAACAATTGAACATCGCACAAAAATCACTGATGCGAATTTTTATAAAAGATTTGAACTTACACGCTTACAAGGTTCAAATGACTCAAGCACTGAAGCCTAATGATTATTTCAAGCGTCGTCAATACACCGAATGGTTGGTTGAACAGGCAGAAGTGAATGGTGACTTTACAAAGAAAATCGTCTTCAGCGACGAGGCACACTGTCACCTCAGTAGATTCGTTAACAAGCGGAGTTAACGCATTTGGGCAAATGAGAATCCACAAGTGATCGTTGAAAAGCCGATAAATCCACAATGAGTGACTGTTTGGTGCAGTTATGGGCTCGCGGCCGTACTTCTTCGAAAATGAGGTTAGCCAAGCAGTTACCGTCAATTGTGTTCCCTATCGCGAGATGACAACGAACTTCTTGTGGCCTGAAATTGAGGCTATGGACCTGGACGATAAGTGGTTATAACAGCTGCCACGCAGCCAACGAAACACTGACTCTTTTGCGCGAGAAATTCAAACGCCTTGTTAACTCAAGTCGTGTTGGTTTTAATTTCACACCTTTGGACTTCATTCTTCGGGGATATTAAAATAAAAAAATGTACGTCAATAAGCTAAGAACAATTTAAGAGCTTACAGATGAGGCAATTCGGCACATTGACGACATTGAACCTCCATTATGCCTCAGAGTCATTTAAAATAGGGACCATCGGATAGAGGTATACCACCGAAGATGTGGTGAACCTGGGCCTTTACATTGTTTGTCATAGATCCTTTTATTATAATTTAAAAATATTGAGATAATTCTTACAATTAACATTTACTTACAATTAACATTGTGCGTTTTAGTTGGACCGCCTTTTACATACGTACATTTTTTGAAGAGATCAAGTCGCAGTCGTACTGCTGTCGCCACCGCCGCCGCCAATTTCATATCGGCTTTAAACTCTGCATCCAATGGAATATTTGCTGAAATTCCTTGAAAGAAACTACATAACTAGCATCCTTGGAACCGAACCTTGGCAATGCCATATTGGAACTTAATCCATGGTGGTTTAATTTCTAGCCGCCTTTGCGGCAAAAGGTACCATTGTGTTGTTATTGCTTGGGGGAGGTATGTGCATAAACCTTTTTAAACTTTTCTTTTGATTTATTTGGTCAATTGAAAATCTTTTTTTTTCAAACGATCCTTCTCATTGTATGATCCTTTAAGGAAAATGCCATTCTACAGTCTTTCAATGACAAAGTTTAAAGCCTTTGAAGTTTAAATAAATAAATTGTTTACCTTTTTTTCAATTGCAAAACTTTTTTGCCTCTAGTATCAGAGGAAACTTTTTTCTTGTTTTATTTTCTAAAACTGCTGTAGTTTCCAATTAATTTGTACTATAACTCAAGTGAAATGTTGTGTAAAGTCTTTAGTATTGCCAACCAGTTCATCCGTCCGCCTGTCTGTCTGTTTGTTTAGAAGCTCTTAATGCCTCGAATTGTTTCCCTTTAATTAACTTCCGTAGGTGGATTGTTGTGCTTCTCTCCCCCAGCTTCCATCTGAACATTTCTGCTTTCATAGAACAACAGCTGCTGTTGACTGGGCAGCATTAAGGGCTGAGGCTGTGTGGCTCACACCTTGGCAAAAATTATGAATAGAAGCGGAAGAAAAAAATGGGAAGGAACAGGAACTCCACCACCAGCAGCATCTTAGTCAAGCAGAAAATACTTGACTTTAGTGGTGAAGAGGACTCATATGTTGTCATTTTTTTGTTGTTGTTCGTTTTGTTTGCTTTTGCCGTAGAGCACACAAATACTCACTCCCCCTTGGTTTGCATGTATATGTCCTTAAACTCCCCACACATGTAGCCACTACTCCCAGACGCCAGTGCCGAGGCTCATCCTGTCGCATTTTTGCTTTACACCCTGTTTAAATACACAATGATCCTTTTGCGATATTTAAGCCATTTATATTCATAGGGATGTAAGGACCATGGTGTATCTCCTGGTTTTTCCTATTTTAATTTGCTCATATGCCGCTGTGGCGGAGTTGGCCTGGCTGGGCTTAATGTGTTGTTGCTGGTTTCCGGCTGGTGTTGGTGGCTTTTGTGCCATGTTTAATAAATCCAGCCCTACTAACTGCAGCCGGATTCTTGGAAGGTCGGCAGGGGTTGCCAGTGAAATTAATGAAAATATTCTTTAAAATCTTTTCAACGCTCTAATTAAATGATGACAGAATGTTAAAGAGCCACGGAGTGAGACAGTAAAGACAGTTGTTGCTTTTGTTGTTTGCATCGCCAGGACGTGGGATGAAGACTTTTTGTGGTTTGCGTTAAAAAGCCAACAATTTCATGGGGTTTTAAGGATTAATTAGCAAAGCAAGCATAGAGGCGATAATTTACAATGACAATGAAAAGTGCACTAAAGACTGTAATAGCTTTGGACTAGCTCCAGGAATCTGTCGTAATAGTTAAGATAATCATAAGTATCACCTTAAGCGGAAATTTGTTTTACGTAGAATGGATTAAGTCATTAAAAACACTTTTTAAAAGGCCATCTAAAGGAACTCGACCTCCAGAAAACTTTTAATAACCTGCGCAATAGGATGATGGAGATTCTATGAATACTGGTGATGCTCCTGCTGGAATAAGGCAGTTAATATTATAAAGGGTGTTTTAACTAAAACGCACGATGTTAATTGTAAATAAAACAAAAAGCTTGTAGCGAATAATCTTAATATTTCTTATAATGATAGAAGGATCGATGACAATTACGTGTGAAACAAAATATCGGCCAAATGCTCTATCTATACAAATGAACTCGTAAATGTATTATTGGATTTTGACCAAAATTATCAGTTAGTTTCACATTTTATTTTTAATAGTTAGCTTTTGTTTATATCTAATGGTGTAGGGTAAAATATAGTGTGCCCCTCCCAACTGTATTTTTTAGCTTATAACCTCATGATGGAATAGCTTAACTATAATTCAAGCACATTTATTATAGGACCTTAAATATTTAATGGTCCATACAACCCGAACGCAATTGATAATTTATCCCTAATCCTGCTGGCACCAATCGAAAGGTTAACGCTTAGAAGCCTTAAGTAGCCAAAACACATTTTCAAAATGTCCTGTACTTGTGCACAAAAGCAAATATGTCCCCAACGAGCAGCTGGGAAATAAATACAAAAAGGATACATAAAATAAATATGTTGCCAGCACTTGGGTGGTACTCCGGACGAAGGGCCAGACGGACGGACAGTGATGCACGCAAACACGTCCTGTAGCAAATCAGTGTCACGAACATTTATTTCCAGCATAATAGAGGAGAGCGTAGCATACCAACGACAACAAAAGTGTATTTATTTTTTCCAATTTTCCTGATGGCTTAAAGGTACAATAAAAATGTCAAAGGGATCTCAGAGACGCTTTTATTATTGGGTATAGAACAGCGCTACAAATAATAGCTAACAAAATAAGAAATTTTATGGTTAAAAAAAGAATTCCTAAAAGCAAATAACACAAGCAATTTATAACAAATTGAAGACTAAACGAAGACCTGCAAAAGTAGGAGTTGCGGCAAATATTGAAAACTTAATAGCAAAAGCCTTTAATGTTTGGTCACAAATACTCTATGGCCCATCTGCCATCATTAGGCGAAATTTGAAAAATGAACCTAAAACACATTTCTTGTAGTGCCTAGTCTTTTCGTGGGACGGAGGTTCTTTGAAAAGTATTCCTATTTTCGAGTATATGTACATTTTTTAAGGGTAACATCTAAATTACCCGATACACTTAATGAAAGTGTACTAAATGCGACATGACAAACAACTAAATGGACAATACTTGTTTTCTTTTTGCTGTATCCCTTTTCTTTGTAACCCAAAAAAAGGACGAAAACTTGAAATTCTTTATCGTTCATTTGTATGTACAAGTCGTAGCCTAATTTTGTTAAAAACATTTCTGGGCGGTTTACATTTCTAAAATGATTTGATGAATTGCTTATTAACTTTGTTAGGGTTGTCGTACCGGAAAATGACTTGCAAATTTTTGTAGCATATTTTAGGGCTATTGGTTGAAGGCATACTTTTATGGTGGCTAATTATTTCTTAAGAAAATGGCAATGTTTTATTTTTATATGTAGAAGGTGGTAATATAGGCAGCTTTATTTAAGAGTGGGCCTCCACGATGTAATTGATGTGTGCACGACTACAATGCCAGTAAACGTAGGTTCAACCTTGGATAAGACATCTAATATTTGGATAAACATCTAATATTTTTTAAAGAAGGGTTTCTAACTCGTAAATGCCGGTGACTTAACTAGTAAGTGATTAATCTCTAAGTCATGTAAAAGCTTTTCTATAAAAATGCATTAGCCATTCGGTGCCGGCGTTAAGTAGTAGCTCCAAGTTAGTGAGTATAAGAATTGCATCGTGTACAGTTCTTTTATATGAGAAAAGTTCCCCCCTTGATCCGTAATAGAATTTTGTAGGAATTAAGTAAGTTTTTAGTCCATTATTGTAAAATGTTTTAATTCAAATTTATTTAACAATTATTCAACAAAAAACTTATAGTTTAGAATATTCATTACTCGTATAATTTTTTGTATTAAATTTCATACAAATGTTGACTGCCAATAAACCGTAGGTCATCTTTTCGGAAGGTTCACCTGTCAATTACTCTTTCTGACAATGTTTGGAGTGCGAGTATTGTTGGCTTTCTAAGCCTTAAGTGGTAGCTGACTTATTGGCAAAGACTTTTGACGGGCATGGTAGACTTGAATGGTAGTGTGA
Source organism: Hydrotaea diabolus (assembly GCA_963513945.1). Classification (NCBI taxonomy): domain Eukaryota; kingdom Metazoa; phylum Arthropoda; class Insecta; order Diptera; family Muscidae; genus Hydrotaea; species Hydrotaea diabolus. The sequence continues at coordinate 25,368,282 of OY740718.1, forward strand.
ATAATATTGACGAAGACTTTTAACTTCACATAGCCTAAACGAAAAGCAAATAAAAAACTAAAACTGGGCGTAGCAGACTATGAGACAAACCACACCACTCTGCATACAGAAAATTGCTCGCTTTTGTCTGGAGCTTGAGCAAGGTAAAACTTAATATGTTACTTTAAGCACGGAAAGGAAATATTTCGGGTAATGTACGTGCATACTGCCCATACCTTATTCCAGCTAGATTAGATTTGTGGGGTGGCCTTTGTAGCGGCGATATGGTCAGATTTCACCTGAAATGGGTGTTGGTAGCTTGCAAAACTTTATGCGAAATTTGGTAGGATTTGGATAAGATTTGGTTCGGGCGTGGCAGACTATGAGATACCTTACACCACTCTGCCATTCTGAAGATATCGCGCTGCTATTTGGAGCCTAAGCAAGGTCAATCTTAAAATGCTACTTCTAGCGCGGGAACGACATGATTCCAGGGGATAAGTGTCGTACAATACGCGCATACTTCATTCAATCTAGATTTATTTTATAATTGGATTATTGATTCAGTCTAGCTTCAATCAAGCTAGTGGCCTTTAGAGCGACAGGACCTTAAATTGGGTGGAACCTTTGTATGGGGGGCTATACGAAAACATGGACCGATATAGTCAAATTTCTCCAATTAAGCCGCTTGTAACACTCTGCGAAATTTGGTAAAATTTGGATATAATATGTGGCGTCTATAGCTGCAAGGTTCTTAAATCGGAAAGGACCCATACAAAGGTCTATACGAAAATATGGACCTTTATAGTCTAAATCCACTAGAGTTAATTACTGGTTTCTCATAACTAAACCAAGCAACAACTGGAGCGTGATCGGGTGTAATTTGTGGCTTTTGAAGCTGCAGGACCTCCAAAGCATGAAATGATAGGGGCCAATTTAAATAGGGTCCGTCCTTGACCTAATGTTAAGAAATGTACCTATTTTCATCGAAACCATTTTTTTTAATTACAACGATAGACGGACAGTCTGCCGAAAGGACAAATGGACGAACAGACTTCTCTCTATAAAATCAGATGGTGATTCTGAACCATTCCATAAAGATTTTTTAAACATCAGTCAGAATACCCTGTACCAAAGTCTGGTGTAAGTTATTTAAAACAAGTGAAAACGTCGTTAAGTTCGGCCCGGACAAACCTACATTGCGACCTGTATTTTGATTACATCGATAGAAGGACAGACTGTCGGAAGGGCGGATGGACAGACAGAAGTACTGGCTTCGCCCAATGGAATCAGATAGTAATTCTGAACAATTCCTTTCAGATGTTACAAGGATTAGCTCTAAGTTATAATATCCTTTGACAAAGTGTAATATAAGGTACATGAAACAAATGATAACGTCATGAAGTTCGACCAGGAAGAATCTTCATCGCGACCTGTATATAGATTAAAGCGATAGACGGACAGGGCAGAACAGGTCGATAGAACGGACCAACAGATGGACGGACAGACTTCACTCCATGAAATTAGATAGTGATTCGGAAGCATTCCTTTAAGATGTAACAAGCATCAGCTCAAAGTCATAATATCCAGTACCAAAGTGTGGTAATTATATAAATCGAGTTCGGCCAGAAAAAACCTCCATATCCAATCCATCGTCCGTACGTTACTTAAGAGCAAAAAAATGGTCGGTAATGGTCCCTAATCTCAGCCAAAATTACAAAATTATTTTTGTATTGGTTGCAAAATTTTCTTTAATTGTGTACTTTTACCGAGGAACTTTTAGTCCCTTAAAGGGATACTTTTTCGCCCCTAGGCCGATTTTCCCCATTTGCAATTCTGAACAGCTTATGCAAAGTTTCAGGGTCCTAAGATGATTATTTTGATCGCTTTCATGCTTTCAGCATACACACGGGCAGATGGACATGGCTTGGTTAGGTTAGCTTGGAAGGGTAGCTGGCCAGGCCCATTTTGGAACATTACTGAAAGGATAACAGCGACTGAGATGGGTAGAGTGAAGAGTTATAGGAAGGAGAGAGGATGTACTTATATATAAGAGAGATGCGTGGCAGTTAACTAGTTTCTTTTTGCTATCCATTTTGATTTATTACCTGCTTCAGGTAGTTCGGAACCAACCTGACGGTTCTACAAATTTTATGAGTGACTTAAGAGGTACATCCGCTATTTTTGCTAGATCATCTAAGTATCTACTACCTAGTCTCTATTCTTGAAGACCCACGCATGTATATAGCAAAATCTCCATTGACTCCGTTTCTTCTGCGTCCTGGAAACTTCTACGAGTACAAGTCATGGAATGCCGGCATGAGTAGGACTCCTATGCGGATTGACACCGATTGCTTTCCAAGTTTTAGAAGTTACCTTGTTCTTCTTCGGGCTATTTTCGACCAGAGAGAGACCGGTTTATTTTGCAGTTGTATATTGAGTTCCACCTTGACAATGCTTCGAAAACCGCCACTTTGCCGATTGCATTCATCAGTTAGAAGAGCGGGATGTGTATGTCTGGGGTTGGTGGTTCGCCTACTGCTCCTGGCCAATCCGGGCACATTCGTCTGCTATCTCATTGCCCGGTATATCGCTGTGACCCGGTAATCATGTCTGCGTAATGTTACACAATTGACTTGGCTAGATATATAGTTTATCCGCTCAGTATTTCGTGGTGTTGCTAGCGGAAGGACAAATTTAGTATATCATCCACTCTTCCTTGGAGGGTATAAAAAGGCAACGTAGGAAAACCTTTGCCACTGTGCCAGTAACTTTAGCTGCTTTTGTAGCATATTTTAAGGCTTGGACATTAACATTTTGCAAATATGCATTTGCCTAACATTCTTTTGGGCGTGGGCGTTTGTTAATTTCTTTCTAATGTTTAGTTATTGACTTATTGTTACACTTAATAGGAACATTAAAGAAATTTATGTGACAATCTTGCAGAAAATGTATTTATCATCAAGTACAGCATTTGTTGTTGCTTTATTCGATTATAGTAGACTGCATACTTTTAGGGGGGGGGGGTGGATAGATTTTAATTAAACTGTTATTGTAGATTTGTTGGAACTGTGCAGACCATTTGCGTACGTCGATCGATGTCTTTTTAACTATTTCCCTGACATTTGGGAAATTTATGTGACAACTACAACGATTAATCGTTTTTAATGGCATACTTTTGCCATGTGGGTTTTACAGCATACTTTGGGGCGTGAGGTCTTATGTGGCCAAAAGGAAAACTACAAGAAGATATATTCATTGTTTGTTGAAAGCGACTTTATCATTTGTAATTTTTGACTTTTTTTGAAATTATTTTCTATGTAAAGCCTATTTTAGGGCTTCTTCAAGTGTTAATTATTTCCCATTAATACTTATACAAGAAGTTATATTTATTGTTTGTTGAAAGCTACTTTATTATATTTAATTTTTGACTTTATTTGAAATTATTTTCTATGTAAAGCCTATTTTAGGGCTCCTTTAAGTGTAAATTATTTCCCATTAATATTTATTGGTTCGGCGAATTATTTCAATGACATTTCGTTATTTATGTAGAATATCTAAAAGGCGAGACGTTTTATTTCTTTGTTTTTAATGTCTAGCCTACTTAGGCTTATTATAATATTCTGTATGCTGCCTTCTCTCTGGCAACAGCCTTGGCAAATTTATGCTAAACACCAAAGTTTTGTCGTCGTTTCTTAACTTTTTTAATGGTGATTGGAAATTCAATTCAAGTTGTCGTGACAATAAATTAAGTATCCTCGGTTGTGTATATCTAAGGTATTATATGGAAAAAGCACTTTTCTGAGCATACCCTTAGGCTGCAACTGGATAAAGTTAATGAAACAATCTTCAGTTGTAGGTTAAGACGACGTGTTGTTGTTTTACTTTGTATTGTGGGAAAATTAGTCTAATTTTAAATTGAGTCTAGAGGAAGTTGGTTAACAACAAGTTTTCAAACATCACGTTTTTGTTTTGCACCTACCAAAATACAACGGGTGCCCCAAAAACTGCAATATGATTATAAGCCTAGAAGTATGCCTTACATATGGATACGACTCTTTGGTATACAGTGCCGTGCGCGACTATCACACAAGAGCACATTAGATATTTTTCAGAGGCGGCTCAGATTGTACATCTTGCAACGATAGCTTTAACCTGTAGGTTCTGGTCTCTTGAAATTATATCTTTTACAGTTCACTGATTTGAGAGTAGTCACCCTCATCTTTACCTCATAAGGACGTTTAAGTTGAATTTTAATAAACTTAATCGAATTTCTATTGAATTTTTTAAATTTCAAATGAAATATATATTCAAAGATTCAAATAGAATATTTTAAATTATCTGTCTTCTGAATTTCAAATAAAATAGAATCTTTTAAAATTCAAATCAGATATTGGCATTTTTAAATTTCAAATTTCATTTAATGTATTCAAATGGAATTTCTTAAATACATTTGGTGAAGATTAGTACGATACGAAATTTAAATTGATCGCCAACGGTGGGCGTTGCCCAATTTATTTTGGCCTTATTATGAAATTACACACATTCAATTACGGATGAAATATTCCATCATTTAAATAAAGGCCTAGGCTTTAATTGTTGATGTCTTGGATCATACCAACTCGCATGTGCGTCGCAAGCTCGTCCAAGATTGCTGGCTTGTAAGCGTAGATAAAAAAAACTTGTCCTTACCCCAGAGAAAATAATCGTAGGCTTTCAAGTTAAAGGTGATCATTAAAACAAAGCTCTCCATCAGACAGCCCAATTGCGAAAGTTTTCTTTGGCCACCTTGAGCGTTTCTTCACCTGTATGGCATGTAAAGCTGTCTTGTCGTAGCCACAGCAGGGGTTTTTCGATATTGTCGAGCGCTATTCATAGACAGTCGGTAAAGGTCCGATTACCAATTTTAGGATATGCTGTGTGAGCTTATCCTTCCTTTTGGTGATAGGCTGAGGGCCACCTTGCTCTACTACTTAATAGTCCGTAGCACCCGGTTGCAACGCAACTCCACGCCTAGCATTAACTTTAGCTGCTATTAGGGTGTTAAGGTACAGCCACCTCGAACCGACCAACTGACTGAAGAAGATGTATTTTTGTTTGGCCAACAATCCGGATCTCCAGCAAATTGTTTTAATTTCTTGCGTCAGCACAATGTTTTACAGACGTGGGCCGAAATACACCTGCAAACTCAACCCCCGGTTGACCGTCTGGTGATGTGCAATTTAGCGGCATCAAATTTACATTTCTGGGTTTTTGATATTTATTCTCTTTCCACACCCATCACTGTCCGCTTGGAGGTCAAAATCAAGTAAAGATTTGCAGTAGATTTTTGGAATTGCGGATTCAATCTTGCGTCAGCGTAAAGTACTACTAGCCCAAATCCAAACTCAAAATTAGACTTACTGACTTTAAGGCGATGCCCTATAAAGTTGATAAGCGTCGAATTGACTTTTTGTGTTCATTCGGTTTATTCAATTCTTGCGACTGTAGGCCCAAATACAACCGTTCGGGTTGACTCTCAGGCGGTGCTCAATTGAGCTGATCAGCGTTGCATTTACATTCTTCTGTTAATTCGGCACTGACAGCTACGGCGGCTATGTCTTCTTGACGTCGCTCCAATCTCTGTCTAGTTGGTGGTTTTCTGTGTATTTACGCTTAAGCTGTCATACGGTGCAAAAAATTGTCTGGCACAGAAGTCGCAGTGATGATCAACCTCTAAGAAATAACATAAGAATTTTAATAAAATGTAATTTCCACATGCTCTGCGGGCGTAAAATGAAATGGCAAACCTTACTGAATATTTTGACATTTGAAAGACATTGGTAGCTTTAACATCTTCTTGCAGGACATTTAATTACTTCACGTCAAAAGCCAAACCAAAGCGAAAGATGTGAGGCATACTTTTAGACTAATCAAATGTATTTCTTCGCATACTTTAAGGGAAAACATCGCAATTACTTTTGGTCCTTTAGAAAATATTCGAGTAAATGTTTGAAGCAAATGTTTGAAACTCAATTAAGGCATAGTCTCTGCGTTTATGTGTGTGTACGCTCGTCTTTGGAATTTATTAGGGTTGGCAGCATATGGCATACTTTTTGGACTAAAACATATGTGTAGCAATTTCGGTAATTATGAAAACCAAACAGTCATCAATCAATTTCAGAAAATATTTTACCACTTAAGTAATTGAAGTTTTCGCTTCTTCTTCAGTGTATGCTTAATATGCGTAGCATACTTATAGGTGAAATTTGGTATAATATAAGTTTGGGGTACTTACATCGCTTACGAATAATGATTTAATAATGAGATTAAATTTCCCAGAGGATTTGCTTATAACATGGAGTATGTGAATTGACTATATGGGTGAAAAATATATAAGAGCATATTTTATACAGTATAGTTTCAGGCGGACTCCAAAACTAATTAAACATTAAAGAATATTCACAAAAAAGTCTGTGTTACGCAAATTTGAGGCTCCAACTTAAGTGAATCCCCATTTAAATTGTAGCCTTAAATTTGTTGGCAGTTATTCTAGCTGAGAAATTTGTAAATACACTAATGCTTCAGCCTATTTATAAAGTATAATTTCAGGCAAATTCGAAAACTTAACCTCACATTAAAAAAAACATTCTCCCTAAAAACTGTATTCTGTTGGGAATTATTCTATAATTTATTAGTTTATTTATTATCTTTTCACTTTTTATTATGTTTTAAGTGGTTCTTCCAATATAGGGAATTTGTGAATATACTTTAAGAAATAGTACAATAAGTCATATTTGATACAGTTTAATTTTAGGCAAATTCAAAAACCAAAACTCACATGAATTAACATTCATTGTTCAATTTGCATTCTGTGTGGAATTATTTAATAATTTATAAGCTAACTTTTTATTTTTTTAAATTTTATAATTTTTTTAGGCGGTTTTTCCAACCTTGGGAATACGTGAACATACTATAAGGAAAACGTAGACTTAATCATATTTGATACAGTATATTTAAGAACTTAACCTCACTTTAAAGAGTATTCACAAAATATGTCTTTTATTTAATGTGTTTTTTGTTAATGCGTAGTATTTCCCTCTACATTCAATTAAACAACAAATGCGACATTTTCTTAAATTACTATATTTAATACCATTCAGAATTTTTCTTTAAAAATGGGCTTGAAACAAAAACCCTAAACATTGCTTTATCAATTCAAAATATTTAGCACGTCACTGCTACAGTTTAATGGACAATAGCCTCCAATTTATGTAAACCCTTTGACATCATAGCTATTTTCCACAAATATTTTGACACATATTTGACAGTTATTAATATATCCTTGACAATAAAAGTCTTATTAATACATTCTGCCGCTTTCAGTAAATACACTTTTTGTCACATACTTTTAAGCATAGGCTATTATTTGCAAGTGTTTTTTTCTTCAAGAGCGTATGACGCTAGGGGAAATTCGCTTTAATGTATTATATATTTTAAGACGGTTAATCATAAATCAAGACTGTTAAAAACAGTTTATTAAACCACTAAGAAATAAAATAAAAAACATTAAAAAAATATTGCATACTTTAAGGATTTAACATTCAAGAAGTACTGCATGGAGGACTGCAAATATTTATACTTTCTATAGCATAACCTTCACCTAGTGCTGCAAGTTTTGACTATTTTTAAACTAGGGCAGGGCATAAGCTCAAAATAGGGATTGCTTGATAAGTCGTCTTTCACCAGGACAAAACATATCTAACAAGTTGTTTATATAAATTATTCGCTGACTAAATTCCCCAGTTGAGATCCAACAGAATAGCTTGCGAGAGTATTTACTCGTTGGTAAAGTAAACTTCTAACGTGAAATTTGCCTAATTTGTGTGTGACGATTTTGCGACGTTTTAAATTTAAAAACAGACGATTTAAAAAAATGTGGCGTTTTTTTTTTGATTTTGGTTGGCAGCATTGTCTCCACCATAGAATATATTCTACTTATATAAGTATACCAAATTTATCAATCTGTTTGCAACATCTCGAAATGTTAAACGTGATATTTTAAAGGGTGGTCCAAATTGACGTTTCTTCTTAAAAATTAAAAATATCAACAAATGAATTTATTTTCTACATATTAATGGTTTTTTTTTAAAGAGCAAACACTCCCAATATAAATGGAACACAGTTTCAATCATGTGGCCAGTTCGGTTGGCTCCGCAGAACCACATCCTGTCCACCCAATTTCCAAGTCCTTGGTGGCGGTTTCTGACTCTGTCTCCACAATGGCTTGCTTGATAGTCGCCTTAAGACCCAGAATCGTTAATGGTTTTTTTTATTGCATCTGTTCTTTATGGTACGACACAAAAAATACCCAGCGGCATTAAATTACAGTTTCAGGGTTGCCAATTGATCTCATGGAGACACCTGATCTTACGTTTACCGAACTTGGCGTGTAAATATAGAGTGTGTCGTGGGCAGTGAGGCTTGATCTAACATCCATCTGAAACCAACGGTCATCTAATTTTCAAAGAAACAATAGACCATTAGTATCACTGCTCCATTCACGCAAAGTATCTTGGCGTGGTCTTAGTCTTGAAACTATCCTGGTGAACATAGGGTTCAGAAAACCACGGTGGCTTACGCAAGCAATTCGTTACTCGTTGCCGCAAGGAATTCGTTACTCGTTCGGTTCTCTCTTTTTAAGACATATGAATCGATTGTATGGTGGGCAGCAATGGATAAGTCTATTGATTTCAAAACCTTGCCTTCGGCAGGAGCTTCGGGGGTAAGATTACCTTCTAGAAGTAAATGAAAACTAAACAGTCTGTTTCAAGAAAAGTATCTTGGCGTGGTCTTAGTCTTGAAACTATCCTGGTAAACATAGGGTCCACAAAACCACGGTGACTTACTATAGCTGCCGCAAGGAATTCGTTACTCGTTGGGGTCTGGCATATGAATCGATTTTATGGTGGCCAGCAATGGATAAGTCTATTGATTTCAAAACCTTGCCTTCGGCAGGAGCTTCGCGGTAAGATTACCTTCTAGAAGTAAATAAAAACGAAAGGAAACTGTTTCAGGAACACGACGTCAGAGTATATACTAGCGAATCTTAAATGGCGAATCATATTTTTATATAGAAGATCAGTCACTTTCAAAATCACAAAGTTGTCACTGTCAAAATTACATAAGATTCAAAATGAAACCATTATATGGTTTACCCTTTGCTTGCCACGACTTAGTTGAATGGCTATTCTACTAAGGGCTACAGAATAAACTGCCTATTTTTAGGAGCTGCCTATTACAAACTACATATGTACTTTCCTAATAAGTTAATGATTTTTTGCTTCCCATCATTGTCTTTATCAATCACATTTCTATCACAGTGCCTTAGATTTTGATGAGTTATGCTCATGACATCACTACTTCCACACAGTTTCTCCATAAATAGTTTTTTTTTTTGGGTATTTCATAAAACAAAAGTTTTTCCTCTTGCGATTACCCACATTAGATATTCTCCGCATCTTTCGATTCATGGTCCAAATAGAAATCAATTAAGTTACAACTGGTTAGTGGAGCATTGCCGGGATTTCCTAGAAACACAAATGAAATGAAATTGAAATTAGCCAAGACATGGACACCCCAACTCCATACATTTATTCCCCCCTTATTCATGCTCCGAAAATACTTTCATATAGTACTTCTATATTCATGAGGTCGTTTTATGTTCGTTTCTAATATATGTTGTGTATTTTTCCCAGCAAAAGTTATACAGCTTGCCTGCCCCTTCCACCGTTTCCCATCTTTATATACACTGTACGAAGAGGTGGGGAACAGCAGAAGCTCTTGCAGTATGGTATGGTAGGCATCCGCAGCAAATAAATTATTTTAAGTGTATACTTTATCTCTTGTAGGGATTCATTTTGGAAAAGCACTGTGTTTGGAAATGGCTTTCTTTTAAATGGGGTCAGGCGATTAGGATCCGATCCATGGCCTGGAAATTCCGAAACAGATTGTTTCGAACTTTTTTAAGTTTCACACAGCCAAGTTTATTTGTATTTTATAGAAAATTTGTATAAATTGCAATTGATATCCAATGAGTTAAATGCCGAGCCTTTGGTTATGTTACATTGTTAACTTGAGTCCTTAGATATGTAGCACCCGGAAACTGTTTTTTCTTGATATCCATTATTTTAATAATAGTTAATTTTTTATTGATATAACAGACTAATTTTCTCTGTTCTATATTAACTGGATGAGAGCTCCAAGGTTGCAAGAAGTTTTCGCTTTGCCACATTCGTATATTTTGTTTATCAAAACTAGTGTCCTGGCAGTAGTACTCGTAATGAAACCAAAGAGTCATTCTATGTAAAATATTTCACATGCCCCCTATTTTGCTGAAATTTTTAGGAAACATTTTTCTTTTAAAACCATTTTATACCTGTTTTGGGATAAAACTTAAAAATTCTTTTAAAAGCTTAGGTAGAACTTTTAAAATGCTGCTGACATATATTCAAACACTTGCAGTATTTGTTTGGCGGATTTTGGAGTTTGATATTGCGATTGGTTATATTTATAAAAAAAAGATTAAAAAAATTCAGAAAAACCGCATCCATATCGAAACTGTTATCCTTTTTGACATGGAATGACTCCAATACAACTACATGGTCCCCATCTCAGTGCGACTTTAAGGAACATTTAAGTAAGTAAGCCGGATGTTCGGGCAATTCCTATAAGTTTCTCTCTGTGAAGGTTCACACTTGCTCGTGTTTTGAAGAAACTCGTAGTCTGCCAGTGCGAGAACCAGGGACTAAACAAAAGCAGCTAGTTTGATTTGAATCCAAAGGGAAATTTAAAGCTTTTAGGTATTTTAAATGCTCTCCCACTTAAATTGTACAATGAGTAGTCCATATGATCTGGAAATACTCAGGAGTCTCTCGTATTGGGTGTATTCGGCATAGCACTCAGAAAATAGACTTCCATTACGAGTCTACTATGACTTAGACCATTTATCTATCATTGTTTCCGCCAGAGCTATGCAGCTAAGAAAATTGGATTTCACTCTTGATATATTTGGATTAACGATTTTAAAATCTTCTGACTGTGGAAACCACTGGCAAACGAAAGCCAGCTACATGAAGCCGATCTGAGAGCCCGATCGAAGTCGAATGGGGCCGACAACGATATACCCTACAACACTCTGTTATTTAGAAGATTCGCGCCTCTGCCTGGAGTTAAAGCCAGGTCCGACTTAATGCTTCTTGAGTGGGAGGGGCATATTTCGTTGTGGCTAAAAAACATATGTGACAGCGCATAGAGAAAGGGACCTAAGGGTTAAAAAAAATCAATTTTTTTGATGTGGACAACATCTGAGCATCGAATGAGACCGATCCCATGCGCCAAAAGTGTTCCCTCCCAGAGATATGCGCGTTTTATGAAAGTGAAGTCGACGATTCTAAGCGCAAATAGAAAGGGGCCTTATCTTTAAAATGGCTCTCCTGAACAAAACTTTTCATCAACTTTTCACTTTTTTTTTAATGTGGACAACATCTGAGCATCGAATGAGACCCATGCCCCAAAAGTGTTCCCTAAACCTAAATCTTTAAAATGGCTCTCCTGAACAAAACTTGTTTTTAACCTTAGGTCCCTTTCTATTTTGTGCGTCACATATACTGATACGGTTCAATTTCGCCAGGAGTAGTTATAGTTCGCACTTAACGCTCTGTGTTTCACGTAGCTAAGTCGAATTTAAAATGTTTTTGTATAGCGAAAGGACTTCAAATTTAAAATGTCTTTTGTATGGGGGCTATATCGAAAGATATATAAATATAAGCTTCGGTGATAATATTTATAAATCGCCCACAACGCACTGTATTTAATTTGAGCACAAACGGATTTATTTTGTGACTGCTAGAGCGGCAAAACCTCAACTCGGAAGGGATATTTGTATGGCAATATGGCCATGGTGGCTATATACAGGCTTCGTACAATGCTTTAAGCTGTACTATACGTGGGTGCTATTCTAAAACATGGACCGATATAGTCCAGTTTCATAACATAACTTGATAAATTTAGGCAAGATCGATATCAATATGTAACTTCTAGGTCGGAAGGGTCGTTTGTGTAGGTCCTATTCAAAAACATGAACCCATATAGTTCCATTCCATTCGAGATATGTAGGAGTAGCTCGCTTATGAAGCTCTATGCGAAATTTGGTCTAAATCGGTTGTAATATGTGGCTTCTAGATATTTGGAGGTTATTAGGTCGGGATGCACCTTTGTATGGGGGCTATATGAATATGGACCTTTACGGGCCAGGTTCACTGAGTTAATAAGTGGTCGCTTCATTCAAAATTTGAGTTCGATTGTGTTTTCTATAGGCACAGGATCTATAATCTGGGGTGCTCACTCGTAGAACAAGCAGCTATTGTAGGGGCCGCTGTGCGTTTATATCTGCCTATTTTGGCCGTCCTATCCAACTTATACTCGTACTGCTTGTTAAGCAGAGCTGATTACCAGGTTCAGGAAGATGTCGACATGGACTGGGTGTGTCCTCAGGGATCTGGGCACCTCTTGAATGGGCTTTGTTGGCATCTAAACAGGTGTAGTAAGCCGTGTGGAACTCGCCACATGTTTTCCAGCTTCAGGAAGATGTCGACATGGACTGGGTGTGTCCTCAGGGATCTGGGCACCTCTTGAATGGGCTTTGTTGGCATCTAAACAGGTATAGTAAGCCGTGTGAAACTCGGCACATGTTTTTGAAGCACTACCGTCAATTCGTGCCCAATGAGAATTAAGGTCAAATGTCAACTTTGAAATACTACTCTTGTTTATCGCGGTAGTATTCCTTACTTCTGGGCTACCTCTGGAGAATTAAACGTAATAAGTTATTTATTGAAAATTCTTTTCATTTTGTCCACCAGGAGGAGTAATACCGTTTTAGAGAACATTTGTTTTCAGTGCTACCAGGTAGCACCCATAACCGTCTTCTTCTAGTTTACATCGATGTCGGCATATTTGTAAAATGGAATAATGGTCGTTTTTGCTTCGTACTATATTAAAAAAGCTCGGATAATATAAAAAACTATAGAGTTGGGGTTGAGAAGTATTTATAATTTTTGATTAGTGTTTTTCAGAATGATTTGTTTCGTTTCCAATTTCTTCTGTCTATTAGATTACGCCCCTTGCGTATCCGAGATTCTGTTGTCACCCATCTTAGCTAAATTTCATTTCAAAACAAATTATGTGGAAAACAAATCACTAAATTATGTGGGTTTCCAAACACTGTGCCCTTTAGAACATGTGCTGGTGCGGAAATGTGTGTATAACTGCCATCGAAAAGTGCGTATGCCTTGGTTGGTATTCACACCACTCATACATTTAAAAGTTATTGTTTTTCTTCAGCGTTTCGTCGTTTTTTCTTCTTTTCTTTGATATTAATGGCACGCGTTCTGTCATTTCCCATGTTCAACATAACAAAAGACTCAAGTGTTACATATTCCATAGTCTTTTCATATTTCTTCTGTATGAGATTTTATTTTCTTTTGTTGTTGTTGTTTCATAACCAGTCCATTACTCTAGCCTTTCTCCCCTCCAACGTACCAACAAAAAAAGTAACAAGAAAGACTTCATGGCAAAGGCAGTACACAAAAGGGGGAGCGTCTTAACTCCCCCTACCACACCAAGTCATACGTTTCGTGTGGAAAATGGTGATATTTGCTGGCCCCCCAGCTCTGTTTTTGGGTTTGTTAAATGTTCTGCCAAAACGTAGAGTTCATATATTATTTAGCAATTGCCTTTTGCTTCCGAGACCTCCACCATCCAAACTAAACAGAAGCCCTTTGCCATGCTGTAAATATTTCGTTCTTATCGTCCGTTGGCTTTAGCAACAAATGTTTAACATTTAAAGAGATTTATTGTTACTTTTCGGTTAAAAATTGATTTCAATTTGAGGCAAAACTGCACAAGTTACTTTCACAACTAAAGAGCAAGGGTATTTCCCCAGAAAATGTGCTGTTTTGTTGTATATTCCATTACTCAACATTATTCATTGCATACTTTGTGGAGATCGAGAGAAAGGGGAGATTATCGATTTACAGCAAACTCTAAAGGCAGGTGTGCGATATCGAAAAGTACAAGAACACTGCATCTAATATGGAAATACTCGCCGGAGATTTTCAAATAAATTGTGTAGCATAGTTTTATGCAAATTTTCCTAAGCATAAATATATTAAACAAGACGTTTGGATTTAAACAAGTGGAGTACAAATAAAATGTTAGCAACATTTTAGGGGTTTGAATCCCCAAACGTCGGCTATGATTCTCTTAGGGGTTTGAATCCCCAAAACTCTGTTATGAATATCTATAATTTGAAAATCAATCAATTTAAATGCCTTTAAACTTGTAAGCTTTTCTTAAAATAGTTTTGGAATTATTTTCCTGTGTTGCCTTCTTTAAAGTGTTCCTATATACAGAGTGGTCGAAATCCAATTGTTTTTTTTAAACTCCAAAAAGTATTTTCTTCTTAGCTTTTTATTTGTTTTTCCGAAAGAGCAAACATTTTCATAATTTAGCTGCCTCATCGTTTTCTTAAAACAGTTAGAGTGCAAATAAAAATGGTAGCAACATTTTAGGGAATGGAATCCCCATAAGTCTGCTATGCATCTCTACTATTTTTTGTTTAAAAATTAATCAATTTAAATGCATTTAAACTTGTAAGCGGTTCTTGACATAGATTTGTAACTATTTTTCCTTTTGTTGCCTACTTTAAGGGGTGGTCGAAATCCAAGCTTCTTTTTTAATTTCAAAAGACTAACAAAAAGTATTTATTTGTTTTTCCGAAAGAGCAAACATTTCCATAATTTAGCTGCCTCTTCATTTTCATTAAAACAGATA